>CM052718.1:31844200-31920359 GCA_028551405.1 Uromys caudimaculatus | reverse complement strand
AAAAAAAAAATAAAATAAATAAAAAATAAAAAAATAAAGAATAAATCTGCCCTGTTCAAGCTACTGTTTGGTGATTTGGTAGCCTAATCAATGGCTGATAAATGAGAAAATAGATCAGAATGAAAACACAAAACAAGGTTGGAAGAAAATGTTTATTTAGCAAAAGGGTGTGAAGTCTGTAGGAATTACATGTACAGAGGATTTTAAGTTGCTTGAAAACAGTAACTAAGAGGCCTTTTGAACAAAATACCTATAATAAATGTGTATATTTCACAACCACAAATTAAAAGGCATCAATGGTTGATTTTGAGTCAGGAGTCATTGTTTCTCCACATCTACATCTCATAAAGAAAATGGAATCACAGAAAACTCTGATGGCTTCCAAGGTTTTCCGAGCATTTATTATGTTTTCAGAGACTCAACTACAGAAGCATCAAGAGAACACTGCTGTCTTGTGTGGTTACCTAAACTTAATTTTCAGATACACCATTTGTGCACAATCAATGTCTGTTCTTTTCCCTGTACCAAGAACATGATGGAAGAAAAATGACTTAATCAACTTGTATTTTAGGTGTCTTTCAAGATATATATAGGAATACCAAATAATTTAATGGCCACTTGTGGCAGTAAGCAAAGTGGTGTGTGTGGTAAAACAAGCTTATTTTTCTCAGTTTAACATATTAAATGGAACAAGATCCATATAAGAAATATTTGGACATCCTCTATTCTTCAGGCACAGAATTAATAATATAAGAGTACATGTGAATAATTCTACTTGTAGATCAAAGAGGTAACATGGCTATCATATGGCCACAAAACAGCAGGCCATACTATGAACTTACAGCCTTTTTAAATAGCTTTTAATCACAACATTGACATTTTTATGGTCTCATTATGCTGCTTTCATACAGTGTCAAATAAGAGCACTTTAATTCATATGTAGTAGACAGTTTTCTCTTTATTTAGCACTTTTTTGTCATTATATTAAAAAATATGATAGACAGCAGTGGTGGTAAATTGATCAAGAACATGCTTTTTTTTTTTTTTTTTCTTTTTTAAAGAAAATTTCCCTTGTCACTTTTTTTTTTTCTTTCCCGGATCATCTTTTATCAGGAAAGGGAACAGGGATCTGGAGAGATGGCTCAGTGCTTAAGAGCACTGGGTACTCTTCCAGAGTACTGGGACCCAATTCCCTGAACTCAATGTGGCTCACAACCATCTGTAACTCCAGTTCTAGGGGGTACCCTCTTTTCAGGTCTTCCTGAGCACCAGACAGCAGTATGGTACATAGAAATACATGCAGGCAAAATACCAATACACACAGAAAGGAAGAAAGGAAAGAAGGGAAAAGAGAGGGAGGAAAGGGGAAAGAGGGAGAGAGTGCCTCATTGTTGGCCATTAGTATGTAAATAGACATATCAACAGCAAATTAGCATTGGTGAATATAGATGCACTCATGGTACACAGAAAAGACTAAGTTTACCTAGGGAGTCCAAATCAAAGACCCAAGATGTAAGCTAAGTTTTGAATGGAGCCTTTCCTGAGTGTTTAATGGGATTGTGTGCTATACGATTTACCTGGATTATATAATCTAATAATCATTACATTTAAAGAGACAGGTAACTCCTCTTTATGAGTCCAGGCATTTAACTACAAACTTGCCCTGATGAATAACATGCTTACTAACACTCATAAATACACATAAAGTAACTGAATAGAGTGGGGGAGTGGGGACACACAATACTTTCATTTAGATACAAGGAGCACAAGGTCAGACACATTTACATTTTTGTAAAGGTCACACACAGTGCAGACAAGAGATTTAATTTAGTCTACCCAAATCTTGTCTGTTGAATGATTGCTTTTGTCCTAAAACTGTTAATCTTTTCTTGTTTTTGTCTTTAACTCCGTCAAACCCATCAGTACTAAAACTAAAAGCTATTTTGAATCCCATACTAGTTTACAGTCATTGAATGATCCAGTACAGAGATACACAATTTAACATATAGCTAATATTTAAAGTAAGATATTTACTACAAACGTGGTTTATAGACAGTGTTCTGGAACAATTTAACTGGTAAAACAAGTAGGCCAACTTCTATGAATGCTGTTTCTTAAACTCAACCTGTTACACATGAAAATAAATATTAGGGATTAATTCAAGTCCCAGGACACCCACCATGACTTAACAAAGACTTCTCTAACATAACCAGCTTGGGTCTCTCCACAGTACATCTAACCTTCCTATTTACTGTTCTAACATCCCAGCATTGTGGTATCTGGGCACTCTGGTAAGTCAAATGTCAGTCTTGGAATTGCTCTGAGCTATCTAATATGCTTACCATCATATTTTATATACAAATAAACAGTACACAAACCACTGATTTTTCTTTTACTCAGTTTGAAACTAACAGTTATATTTATCTTTTTTTTTGATATTCTAATGATCACAACTTAAACAGAAGCAATTTTTAAAAACATACCTTAAAGATTCAGTTAGCACTTTTTGGACTGTTTAAAATACATGTTAATGTTTGGAGACAGATACTGAGGGAGCCCACTGGAGCCAAAAATGGTATTTACTGAGTACCTATGTTGCCAATACTGTCTGGTTTCTTCACTTAGTTCTCTTATCTAATATTTAGTCTTTATAACAACCTGATAGCTTCACTGAATTCTTTTTGTTTTTTATTAAAATAGAGAAGTTGAGCAATTTATTCAAGGTCACCTAGATGTCAAACTATGGAACCCAGATTAGATCAAACCAGTACTGGGATTATATCAGGTCTAATTCCCAAGTGTATGCTTTTAACATTGAAATATTTGGTCTTTATTCCTGTTTCCTGACAAAGCTTCTAAAACCCTTGGAATTTCTCAGTAATGATGCTAACAAGATAACTGGTGAGACTCAGGATGGGCATGGTCATCAGAAAGGCTAAAGGTATGATTAGAGATTTTCAGTCTTTTCAGCAACTTACAAGATCACCAGTGGCCAATGATGCAGTCAATCAAGTCCTGGGTAGCACAGGGTTTGGATGAGCTCCCCATAGCTCAACATGTCAAGGCTCCTGGATGGTGGCAAAATTGGTATTTCTCTGTCCTTTACAACATACCCTACGTATGCATCTTTAGTGCTGGGCCCTTCATCTGCTACAGCTTTTACAAGTTCTTTATAAAGGATGAATAAATGTGAATAAAACTTTCAACATGAAGTTTTTAGCAATGAAAAGGTCACACAGTTGCTCTTATACTTTTGCATACTACTTTACTACGTAAATGCTTTCAGATTTATCATTGAAAAAAGACCATTTTTAAAAACTAGATATACAACTAAAAGGTTGTTGCATATCACAGATTGCATTACTGAAGTCTACAGCAGAAATTACCACCATAGAATTGAATGGAAAAGACAAAACAGAAAGGGGAGAAACTATACATGTGTGTTCAGTGTTCAGCAAATAATCATGAGAGATACCAAATTTTCAAACTGAACTGCACAACACATCTTAAAATTATTGGTGGAATTCAATTTTGTATTATGTTCTCTACAGTACAACTGCAATATAGTAAACAATGAAGAAATAGAGGTATTTTAACATTTATTCAAATTTTATTACACTTAGGATTAATAAATATTCATCAGAAATTTTTTTTTATGCTTTGCTTAATAGAGTATTGTAGTTGTTTGTAAGGATGTGGGTATCAACCTAGTATATCCAGAATATTTCACTGCATTCAAAGAGTAAAATTTTAATTTAGACACAACTATTTTTTAATGCATGGCCTGTTAAAGCCAAGCTGGTAGTCCACATTATCAAGAATGAATATCACACACACACACACACACACACACACACACACACACACACACACACACACACACAAATACACAGAAGTGTATGAAGTCAAGCCATAGCTATATGATCACTAAACAAGAGAATAAAGAAACAACAGGATGAAGACTACAACATATAGTTTCATTTGGTAGTATAAACCACAGGTGTGTGATTTTTTTCATCTGAGATATGAAAGAAAAGTTCCATTAAAGTTAAAAGGCAAATTGATGGTAAATTCCTACATTTAATTTGATAAAGACTTTATAAGCTACTCATAGATTATATCTCTTTGTGATCCTTTATAATTTTTGTTAAAGTATACATAAATTTTAAAAAACTGTAAGCATTTGACAAAGTTCAAATAAGGAGACATTTGCAGTTTCAAATTTTGCTAAATATTGAACTTTTTAAAAAGTTACTTTCATTTTACAGTCCAGGAGATACCCACCTCCAGGTCCACCCTCTCAACAGTTCCTCATCCCATTCCTCCTCCCCATCTCCAAGAGGATGCCCCCTACTACCCCCCCATCAGGCTTCCCCATTTCTTGGAGCCTCAAGTCTCTCCAGGGTTAGGCCAGTCTTCTCCCACTGAGGCCAGACCAGGCAGTCCTCTGCTCTATGTGTCAGGGGCCCCAGACCAGCTCCTGTATGTTGTTGGTAGCTTAGTCTCTGAGAGATCTCAGGGGTCTGAGTTAGTTGAGACTGCTGGTCTTCCTCTGGGGTCACCTTCCTCCTCAGCTTCTTTCAGCCTTTCCCTAATTCAACCACAGGGGTCCCTGACTTCAGTCCATTGGCTGGGTATAAGTGCTTCAGTCTCAGTTAGCTGCTTGTTGGGCCTCTCAGAGGACAGCCATGCTAGGCTCCTGTCTTTGAGCACACCATAGCATCAGTAATAGTGTAAGGTCTTAGAGCCTCCCTTTGAGATGGATCCCAGGTTGGGCTGGTCACTGGACCGCCTTTCCTTCAGTCTCTTCTCCATTTCTGTCCCTACAGTTCTTTTAGACAGGAATAATTCTGGGTCAGAGTTTTTGACTGTGGGATGGCAATCCCATCCCTCCACTTGATGCCCTGTGTTTCTACTGGAGGTGGACTCTACAAGTTCCCTCTCCCCACTGTTGTACATTTCATCTAAGGTCCCTCCCTTTAAGTTCTGAGATTATCTCACATCCCAGGTCTCTGGTATTTTCTAGAGGGTTCCCCCCCCCAACAATCCAACCCCCCAAGGTTGCATATTTCCATTTATTCTTCTGGCCCTCAGGGCTTCTCTCCTATCCCCCCCCCCCCCAGATTCCTCCCTCCCTCTGCCTCCCTTGATGGCTTTCTTCTCCCTCCCAAGTGAGCACCCTCACTTGGGCCCTTCTATTTGTTAACCTTGAGTTCTGTTGATTGTATCCTGGGTATTCTGTACTTTTTGGGCTAATATCCACTTATTAGTGAGTACATATCATGCATGTCCTTTTGGGTCTGGGTTACCTCCCTCAGAGTGATATTTTCTAGTTCCATCCATTTTCCTGCAAAACTCATGATGTCCTTGTTCTTAATAGAATAGTATTCCATTGTGTAAATGAACCACATTTTTTGTATCCATTCTTCAGCTGTGGGGCATCTAGGTTGTTTCCAGCTTCAGCTATCACAGATAAAGCTGCTATGAACATAGTGGAACACGTGCCACTGTGGTATGGTGGGGCATCTTTTGGGTATAAGCCTAAGAGTGGTATAGCTGGGTATTCAGGTAGATTTATTTCCAATTTTCTGAGGAACCTCCAGATTCATTTTCAGAATGGTTGCATCAGTTTGCAATCCCACCAGCAATGGAAGAGTGTTCCTCTTTTTCCATAGCCTTGCTAAAATGCGCTGTCACCTGAGATTTGGTTTTAGCCATTGTGTTTAGTATAAGGTACAATCTGAGGGTCCTTTTGATTTGCATTTCCCTGATGACTAAGGACTCTGAACATTTCTTTAAGTACTTCTCGGCCATTTGAGATTCCTCTGTTGGGAATTCTGTTCAGCTCTATACCCCATTTTTTTTTTATTTTTTCGGTTGTTTGTTTTGTTTTGTTTTTGGTGATTACCTTCTTGAGTTCTTTCTATATTTTGGATATTAGGCCTCTATGGGATGTGGGGTTAGTGAAGATTTTTCCCAATCTATAGGTTGCTAATTTATTGACTGTGTCCTTTGCCTTACAGAAGCTTTTCAGTTTCATGAGGTCCCATTTATTAATTCTTGATCTTAAGAGTTTGAGCCATTGGAGCTGTTTAGGAAATCCCCCACCCCCCAACCCTGGCCCCATGCCAATGAGCTTGAGACTCTTTCCCACTCTCTCTTCCATTAGTTTCAATGTATCTGGTTTTATGTTGAGGTCCTTGATCCACTTGGACTTGAGCTTTGTGCAAGGTGACAAATATGAGTCTATTTTCATTTTTCTACATACAGACAGCCAGCTAGACCAGCACCATTTTTTGAAGATGCTTTCATTTTTTCCATTGTATTATTTTTTGGCTTCTTTGTCAAAGATCAAGTGTTCATAAGTGTATGGTTTTATTTCTGGGTCTTCAATTCTATTCCATTGATCAACCTGTCTGTCTGGTACAAAAGTAGTTAGACCATACACCAATCAGGTGTTGGCTACTCTACCTTTACAATATTTAAAAACACATGGCACAATTATATGTGAAAAAGGTAATGGATAAAAAAGCTTTAAAATAGTAACAATAATGATAACTGCCCTATGTCAAGAACACTCAACTGACATCGATTCACTGCATCAACAATCCTGTCAGGTACTATGACAATGTAATTCAGCAGACTAAGAAGTGGAGACCAGGAAAATTAATACTTTCCTTAATTATCATAGTAGTCAGAAGCTAGGGTTTAAGACTATTTAGCACTAAATTACAGTGATATGTAAGATTCAAACTACCTCTGAATCAAAATATTGGTATTATCTATATTAAGATTAACAAGTGTCTTATGTTAAACAGTACAGCAAGTATTTATTGAAACCCTAAATGTAAACAGCATTTATAAGTAGCCTTTAGCTAGGCATGATGGTATACTCCTGTAATCCCACTTAAGTCCTGTATCAATATGTTAACTGGTGAATACTCCAAGACAGCTGACGTAAACATCCACATCCCAGCCAACTCATGTATGACAGCTGAGTGTAGGATGTTTACATGAACTGAAACTTGGCTTAGAGAGGGACTTGTGAACTCTTTACTATGTTTATACTTGGTTTTTTACTTGAGGCTCAGACAATTTTGTAGAATCTGTTGAAAAAAAAAATAGGCAGTGATTCACATAATTAGGACAAAATCAACTTGAATGGTATTCTCAGAGTGTGTAGAAGCCACAGAAACAGCAAACATACACCATTCTCTCTTGTGCGCTCTCTCTCTCTCTCTCTCTCTCTCACACACACACACACACACACACACACACACACACACACACACACACACACACACACACAGAGAGAGAGAGAGAGAGAGAGAGAGACAATAGAGGAATTCTATCTAAAGGCAACTGATTGTTCTGACAGCATTCATCTTTCTCTACCCTTCCCCTCTAAACAACTGCACCTGCATTTACAGGAACCCATTTGATGAGCAATACGGTGTACCAATCCCCTATTCTTACTTAACACTCAAGTCCTTGCACCACAGGCATGGCTTTCCCACATTTCTACTGTGGGCCCACTATTTAAAATATGGTTAGGATAGCTCAAGGACATCTGCCCCTTTCTGTGTTCCTGGTTTTTAAAAAAAACAACAAAAAACCCCACCAAATTCCTTTACCAAACATTAAAAGTTACTCTTGGAATACTTTCATCAAGAAAGAAGTCCTTAAATTAGGAAATAAAATTACATATAATACTGTCAGCAAACTAAAAATTACTGGTATTTTACAGATACCCAATGACCTCAGAAACCTCCTGTTTTCCTGGAGCAGCATTCTCAAAACTAATCTACCCCCACCTCCAACTCCTTTCTCCTCAAGCATGTTGCTTTTTCCTGTTTTCACTACAATTACAGTTTGTTTGTCTGCTTTCTTGCTGTTTTTTGTAAACATATTTAGTTCTTTGGGGTGGGCCAGTCCTTTTTTGCAATCAAACTTTCGGGCCTGGCACGGTGACGCACACCTATAATTTGAGCAATCTGGATTTTAGGTCTAGAGCAATAATGCGAACTTAGGAGATAAAGCAGATTCCTAAGCTCTTTCCCAAACTTACTAAGGACGCAGCTCTTTTGGGAGTCCTGCAGTCTGTGTAAGCTCACTATAATTCTGATGCACAACAGTATTTGAAAGCTGTTTTCCCTAAGTATGCCGGGAAGCCAAAGCACAGGCAGCAATGACTGTCAAATAATCAGGGTGTGCATAATGTACAGAAGTTGACAAGCTCAAAAACTGTACCTTACTGTCCACCCTTGCCAACCAGGCTAGACAAACTATCTAAGACAGCATAAGATTAAAAAGTACGTAAGTGGGCTAGAGAGATGGCTCAGTGGTTAAGAGCACCGACTGTTCTTCCAGAGGTCCTGAGTTCAATTCCCAGCAACCATATGGTAGCTTACAACCATCTGCAATGGGATCTGATGACATCTTCTGGTGTGTCTGAAGACAGCAATGGTGTCCTCATATACATAAAATAAATAAATCAATCTTTAAAAAGTACATAAGCTCGGGAAATAAAACTAAACAACTTGTTTTTCAAAAACTGAGCATGCACAATAAATATCAGAACATTAATCCAATGAATGAAGTTGTAACAAAATCCAAGTTCGAACATGCTAATACAACAGTGAATATGTTCTGGGTTAAAGGTTTATGGTCCTTTCTCAATTACACCAAGACTATGGTTGTGCAGAGGGGGCCTTGAGACCATGGAGACAATGGGGATTCAACCAAAATGTGTTTTTTTCTATGAACATTTGTAAAATGTACTAACTCAGACTTTATATACTTTTATAGTTGTCTGCTGAAAAAGTAACTCCTGAAGCATACACTGAGGAATAATATCATTTGCACAATGGTTGAGACTACCTTTACATTTAGTATTAGTTGGACCAAAATAAACATACAAACTTAAATAGTAAATGAATTTCTGAGCTTTTAAAACTGTATCTACATTTACACATTTTCTCCTGAAAACCTAAGTTAAAGGCCAAGAAAACAATCTGTTTTAAGTTTATTAGAAAATAAAGACAACCCAATCGTGGCTCAATATTCAACTGTCAGCAGTGCAGGCCAACAAGAAGTTTGTGGTGCTTTAAAATTAAAACATAAATAAGTCATCTGCAAATGATGGAATGGTTGTGCTTAAATACATAGAACCAAGGCCATTGAGGACGCAAGCTAACATGGTCTCTGATTTTCTTTCATTAGGGCAGAATAATATACAACAAATGTTTCATACTAGACTGGTATTAACCCTGAAGCATCCAGAGATAACTTACCATTTAAAAAAAAAAAACCACTTCAAATAATTTGCCCTTCTCCCAAATTAGTCTTGCACACTACTCTAACAAAATAGTGCTTAAATGGACCCATAATACAAGTTGGAAATGCAGCTCAGCAGTAGGTCCCTTGCTTAGCATGTTTGAGAACACTAGGTTCAAACTCCAGCACCAATAAGCAAGTAAATGGAAATATACTATTAGAATAAAATTATTAGAGTACTGTATACCAATATACACATACTGATACATATGGTATAAAATACAGAATTATAATATCCATGTCTCCAGAAAGGCTACAATCTAATTCAGAAGAAGCATGTAAGAAATCAGATTGGCAGGAACTGTATCTTCTGTTTTAAGTCTAAATTGAACTCAACTCAGCTTAATAAAAATGAAAATAATAATGTCTGCTGGGTAGAGTGGTGTATACCTTTAATGCCAGCATTAAGCAGACAGAAAGCTGGTGGAGGCCAACCAGAGCTACACAGTGAGACCCTCTCTCAAGCAAGCAAGCAAGCAAACAAACAAATGTCTTAACAAATAATTTTCAAAAAAATTGAAAACTACTAGCAATCCAAAGAAAAGTATAAGTGAGAAAACAATTTAAAACTAAAAAAACAAACAAACAAAAACAAAAAAACAAACCCAACCAACCAAAATTCCCCAAAAGTTATGAAATTACACTGGTTCACAATAATTGTCATCTATGATAGAAAGCCTAGATTATTTAGAATTTTGGAAAGAAACAAAAATGAAAAATATAATACAACTACTTCCAAGGCAGCTGGGTGCCAAGCAATAACCTAAAACAATCAGGAAGCTTTACTTAATCCACAAAGACATACAGAACCATTAGCAAATGTTGCAAAGAGGTTTAGTGGTTTGGAATCTTCCGGATTTTGAGAAGAATGTTCTGATTAAGATTAGTAACACCACAGGAGGAAACAAACGTTTACATATAAATCTCTTAAGTACAGGGAAACCTAAAATTCCTAGGTTGTAGACTGATGGGTGGTAGAAATGAATAACCTACAGAATTTATAGGGGAGAAAGTAGGTTTTCAGGATTGCTAGGAAGTTAAACTCTAGCCTATTTGGAAAAGGTATAAAGGATAAACTTTTACTGGCAGGGCAAAAATAGTAATTAAAACTTGTTTTAAACAGATCCTCTAAGGTCCAGAAGAAGCATGTTCAGTCAGCCCCCGACATTAGAAGCTGCCAGAAGAAGCAAGCAGTAAATGAACAGTCCTCAAGATTTCTGACGCATCTCAGGATTTCTCAGCATCCTCAGCTCCAATCCTTAAGCCAGATTGTCCAAAAGATGCATGCGAAGAGCCAGTAGCAGCAAACATCTGACTGAAAGCTTGGCTATGGCTTACAGCTTCCAGTCGGGGATGTTTACAGACACAGACTTTCTGACAGCAAGCTACAAAAGAACAGAGCAAATGGTCAGTCACTGCTTCTGCTACCAGCTTTCACAACTGCAGAGCTGAATGACAACTGTGACATCTTAGGGGGAAGAGAGACAAACAATAAAATAAGCAAACTAATAAGGGAAGATAGTAATTTCTTTTGAATTATCTAATCAGAAAGGATTCAATACAAACTTATCTATGTTTTTCCACATGAGGATACATTTTTCTACCAGATGTTTATACATTTTTTTCTTCTCCACAAATCCAGAATTCCAAAATTCATAATAAATTACAATCTAAAAAGTAGAGTGACCATACATCTCAGGTTTCCCAGACAGTCTAAGTGATAGTACTATTAGAAGTGACATCTCTCATTAACAAAACTGCCCTAATTTAGATGATAATAAATACAAGTTTTGCTGGCAGTAGATCTATGCTGAGAAAGATTCTAACATTTTCCTCCCTATCCTTAGCTGAACTAGGTTAGGAATGTGGGCCATGGAAATGAACTAAGTGGGTAAGAAGAGGAACAATACCCGTCTTAGCTTTGCTTACAAAACAAAACCGAAACATTTTGCTTTTGTTCTTCTATTAGTTTGCTGAAAGAGAAAAGAAAGATTTAGTGAGAATAGTAAATATGTACTTTATAGATTAGCTTTAATCTGAGACATATAAATTAACTTAAAAAAATAAAGTCTATTAAGGCAATTAAGATTACAAAAAGTCAGTGATTTCCAAGAAATGAATATACAGTCATATATAAACATCCACACCACACAAGAATAAACACTCAAGAAGCCCATACAAATCTCAAAGGTAACAAACTTCCTAATACATCCTACAAAGTAAAAGATTCTAACCACTGAAAAGTGCCCTGTGACACTGGTGTACTGGTGTACTTAACACCAAGGAGCAATGGACCATTATTACAGCTCTCTTTAAACAACTTCTGCCTCTGTCCTATGTTCAATTTTTTAATCAATTAAGAAGAATTTGCCAGATAATCTTTTCTTTAGAGTTATGAAAGGATTTTGTCTCAGTGCTACCTTTATAAAATGTAAGGCTTATTAGAGTAGCACTATTTTATGGAAATAAACAGTTATTTAGAAATTTTGCTGCATCTCATGTCCATTTAGCACAAAAGCAGTAGCTGCCCCAGTAGGACCTTCCAACCATAGTCTTTTGACCAGGTTTACAGGGCTGTATGTGAATTGCCTCCTGTACAATAGGCATCAACCAAATCCAACCAGAAAGCAATTGATTACTCCCATAACAGATTTGCTACTATTATACAAGTAGGGTCATTTTTCCTGGTTGGTTGGTATTGTTGTATACAGGATTCATAGCTGAGTATGAATGTTTATGATAAGCTTTCCCATCAGCCTGTGTAGTACCTTCCAGCACTATGAAGACCAGCCAGCATAAAGTTCCCAGTTAAGTTCCAAATTGATTTCTCTAAGTCTTATGACCAAGGCATGTGGTATCTTCAGCATTTCTGGCAGGTAACCAACAGCAGTGGTGACTCTGGGTATTGTTTGGGGGCCTTGGGCTTCTCTGACTAACAGAGCATTACCCTTCTTAATGTCACAAGTAGTAGCACATTACTTTTTGGTTTACCAATACTTTACAAAAATAGAAAAATGTACAGGCATACATATTCAAACAAAATGTTCAGTGGAACAGTACTGCTGTACAATTAACTGGAGGTTTTCATAAAGTCAATTTGTCAAAATGCTCACATAGATATATACTATACCACATTTGCTACAACTTCTCTTGTACAATGTTGAAAATAATTTAGATAACTTAATAGAACATGTGACAATCCAGAATGAAGATATTTTCAACACCATTGTTATAAGAAATTGTTATGGTTTCTATATGCCTCCCAAAGTTAATGTGCTTGAAAACCCCTCAAAGCAATAATGGTGAGAAGTAAGGTCTTTAAGAGGTGACAGATAACAATAGGGTCTTTCCTTAAAGAATAGAATAATGCTAACACATAGGAAGTGGGTGAATTATGTGGAAAAGGATCCTTGATATCATATCAATTCATCCCATCTCTCCACCAGAAGCTGCCCGCTACCTCTCTGCACATTTGTTCTTTGCTCTGCCAGAGGATACACTATGAAGTTTGACCAGATGCTGGCCCTTTGACTAATAACTTCTCAACTTCAGAACTATGTGAAATAATGACATTAAAGAAAGGGCTGTAAGGCACTGGATGGGAGGGAGATAACTGCAACCATACTACTAAAGAGGAGAGAGGACGGGGCTACATTTTTTTTTTTTTTTAATCTGTTAAGGCCCGGATGGTGTTTGAATGGGGAAAAAAAATCTAAGTGATCACCAATTCACTAGCAGTTTCAAAAAAAGATGACGTGACAAGCAGCTACAGGATGGAAGGAATAAACAGCAGCATGAGAATGAAGACTATCCTAAGTACATTTTAACCAAACTCACCAAGTGAAAGCATGATGCTTGAAGACTGGGACCACAACTGTAGACATCTCTTTGAACTAGGGAGCTGCAAAGGGCACACAGAGAATCATTTCCAGCAACATATGGGTAACTGGGAAGTCTATGGTGTCAATCAAGATATCAGTGGGAAATCTGTGTTATTTCTAGCAAGGAAAATAGTACAAGCTTCAATAACGAAAGCACAATTACTCCAGTTCAGAAACAAGCACTCTTATGCTGATAGAACTACAGAACAACAATGTTCTCAGAAAAGACAGACTTGTGTTGTATGTCTCTCTTGGCTTCCTAAAATGACTACCAAAGCCACAACCAGAGACTCTCAGGAAGATCTTCTGAAAGTCTGTTCTTCAGAAGGCAATACTCTATAGATAGTAATTAAGAACCCACCCAAGCTTTACAGTTTGACAGAACTAGGCCAAACATTTAACTCTGGGACTTTGGGAAAATGACTATTTTTCTGTGACTCCTTTCCCATTTGTAAAATCCCTTAAAGTACCTATCATTACTGGGTTATTGCCAGAAATGACTAAGATAATGTAAAGCTCAATGGCAGGTAAATAGCTAGAATAAAATAAATGGAAATAAAAATCATTCTTTACTTTATTCATGTGGCTCCTACAATTTTGAATTGTTTATATTTCACTTTTTAAAGTCTTTTAAGATCTAGTTCAAATGTCAAATTGTTTACAGAAATGTCACTACAACAAGCAACTTGAAAATATCACAGACATATATGCATAAAAAGGTAATAACCCTTACTTTTTTGTATACTTACTCGTTTGTATACATTAACTTGCTCAATACCTATGACATACTATGACATAGGATTTGTATCATCCTCTTTTTGTAGATAAAAGCAGCCTGCCCAGAACCTGCACATAGTACCTGGTGCCAGAGTCTGCTCTTGTACCACTGCTATGCTATCTGTACTGTTAACTGAGAAGGATGATTAATTATTTCAGAGAGATGTTCAACAACCTGGCAGTTTTAAGTGTAGTAACAGATGGAGGTGCCTTAAACACAAGTCCTCCCTTTGTCTATCTTATTTACCCTTTGTAGAAAGTACATCCACAGCTCCACTCCTTATCCGCATGAAATAATGAGGGTAATAGTCATATACATAATTTGTGTTCATTGTATTTTAGACTACTAACTTAAGTCTAATTTTTTTCAGTTAAAATTCTAAAATTCTAGCTCTCTTCTTTCTAAGACCTAGAAGAAAGACAATGATGGATAATAGCTTTATCCTCACATGACCCCAGAGAAGGATAATGTCAGATCACCTGCCATATTAGACTGTCAAAAATGGCTGTCACCTAATATTTTGTGCAAATGTAATATAGTTGTCAGCAATCAACTAATATTCTCAACAATGTATGCCATATTTACAGATTTTGGTCTTATGGATACATAAATTCAGAATAAAAGATATTCTTTAAACAAAGGCAGACTCTGGGGTATGGAAATGGGTTCTAAAAACTACAAATGTGAACATTCTTTGTGTGGAAGACAGAAAGTATCTTTCCTTTTGATTCAAACTTTACAAAACAGACTTAAGAGCTAAAATAAAATACACTTGGTCAAGAGCTAATGTTTAGGTTTTATAGAAAATTCTAACCTCTTGAAAGACACAGGCTTAGAAGGAAGCTATGGTTTCTCCCTAATTACTGCAGCGCTCCTTTATCTGTTGTTTTCTGAATGATTTCTGCTGTCTTTAAGATTCTGACTAGAAACCAACAATGAACTTCAAGTGCTAGTTTTTTTCAGGATCAGGCATGCCATAAAGTTAAAATGCGCAAATTAACAAGCAAAAAGATCACTGTTCCTATGTTACCTTTTAAAATTATTTTAAAAACTAAGAATTAGCTTGGTCTGCCAGCATGGACCTGTAATCCTAGCTACTTGGGAGGATGAGGCAGGAGGATTACAAGTTCAAAGTCAGGCTGGGCAACTTAGTGAGACCCTGTTTAAAAGAATAAAGAAGACAGGGGATATAATTTAGTGGTAGAGCCAAGTCTTCCCCACTTCACCCCACCCTTGCCGAGAGACACAAAGAAGGGGGGGAGGGTGGAGACAGACAAACACACACACACAGAAACAGACAAAGTTTTAAGATTGAAACGCATAGCTTTATGCATGCTATGAGCTATATCTACTACCTCCTAACTGGGTTTTTGTGCAAAATAATAAATGCTGCCATTACAGTGGCTGTCCAGACAAGTATTATTGTTTAGATACAGATTAGCTCCCTGGACTTGACACATGGGCTTCAAACTACAGTGTTTAGCCATGGGGTATGGCAAGGAGGCTAGACAGTACAGTTAAATACAAATAGCCAAGGCAATGTACTATATCACTGAAGAAAGGGTCTAAGCCCATCCATGTCTGTATGGGAACAAACATTAAACTTCAAGCTACTGAACAGAAATGCTTACCACACCCAACTACAACAACCTAAGGTTGCCTTTATCACCTATTTAATGTCATTGCAGTCATTTACTTGTCTGTTTTGACATTAAGTAACTGACTTAACCTAGTGTTTTTAGTCCAAAGATAAGTGTAAACAGTATAGGTGAGAAATAGATGACCAACACTGAAGAATGCAGCAGACATAGCAAATTGATGTGCCTGGCTTCATATTTTCCTCAAGAATCTCTTTACCTGATAGCTATGATACTCAAAACTAAGTCTGTGTTTTTGTCAATATTTACGTAATGTGTACCAATTATTTTCTTTGGATTATAGTCTTCTATAAGAGAAAGATTAATTTTTAAGGGCCATTCTGCTCAGTGATTTCAAGATTCTATAGTGGAATCATTACTAATAATGGATGTTGCACATCTTTACTGAAAACCTGCCTTTACATGGTTAGTACCTATGCTCCTATATGAAATCAAAACTATACTCTTAATTATTCAGCTACTTGACTGGCATAAGAACTTCAAAAGAAAAGCTAAAAACTTGCTTCAGAAAACACAAGTATGCAACAAGAAATGTAAAGTGTCTTTTCTTTAGATAGCCAAGACTTGGACTTCCTAGGCCTTGCTGGGCTTTTTAGATCAGGGAAAATTAGTCTTTTGCTGTAATGTAGTGGTTTTCAGTATTCCTAATGCTGTGACATTTTAATGCAGTTCCTCAGCTGTGGCAAACTCCAACCATAAAATTATCTTCATTGCTACTTCATTAACTGTCATTCTGTTACTGGTATGAATTATAATCTAAATAAATATCTGATATTCAGGATATCTGATGTGCGAGCCCTGTGAAAGGGTTTCAACTCCAAAGGTGGCATGACCCACAGAACCACTGCTCTAATGCTTCCTAGACTACTAGCAATTCACCCTACTGAATTCTATGAGCTTGCAGACGTCTCACTGCTAGGTTCTCATTTCCAAAAGTCCCTGGCAATACAGTGCAACATCTGTTGATCATGACATTTCCATTTCCTCAGCATTAAGAATGCATCCTGTCCTCTCATTGTAGCTCAAGTGATGCCCCTGACTAAAAAACTTTATCAGTATCTTTAGGCTTTTTTCAATTCTTTCAGTTTGCTTAGTTTCCTTACTCTAGAAGTGAGCTTTATACACCAGTTGCCATGCAGGACTCCTTCAAATATTGAGGTGTCTACTCACATCTTACCTACTCTCTGCCCTAATGACACACACTCAAGTGGGCTCCCATCCTGATCTTTCTTTCCCACAGCTCCCTCTTCGATTCTAAAATTATGTAGTTTACTTCATCCCATGTTTTCTGTATGACTCTGTCATAGCGTGCTAGGATAAAAGCTTGATGAAAGCAGGATGCTTGCCTGATGGTTTTGACTCCTATAATCTCATAATCTGGGAAAGTAATAGGCACACAGTATAAAGCATTTGTTGACTGAAACAACAAATAAAATAGGAACTGGATCCATATAACTATTCTAGACTCCTTATAAAATAACTTTACAATCTGCTTTACTTATTTTACTTTACAGACAAGAAACTGGTACTCAAAAATAGTTATGTGACTTAACTGAAGGAAAAGGATGGAATAAAGGTGATACTTAAAATATGAACTTAGATGTTTTTTCAACACTTTTCAATATTTCCCTTTTAGGTAATAGCACATCAATTCAACCAAGTATCTAGGCTTTAGGTTCCAAATTACCTACATTGTAAATTTGAAGACTATTTAAATATTATCATAATCTTACGTTGAAAAAATAACAGGAAAGATGACTCAAACAAGCCTCGATTTTTAAAACAATAAACTTGTCATTTCTGTCAGACAGCCCCAATAAGCAAGGAAAAAAACAGGTTAAATAACATCTGGATCTTTTTAAAAAGAAGGTTTTTGTTTTTTAAAGAATATATGTTAAAAACGAGTATAATCCTCATATAGGATGAAAAGAGAATTCTGAAAAGAGCTAAGAAAAATTAAGGTAGTCAAGAGAGTGCTACACCAAGTTCATGAGTCAGAAGCCTCATTATGTTTAAGATGTTGATTCCTTTCAAACTTATCTACAGAGCTGGTGGAATCCTACTCAAAATCTCAATAGGCTTTTTATTCTCCCACTGAAATAGAGTTTCACTTCAATCTTGTCTAAAATTTGCTATGTAGCCCAGGCTAGCCTCCAACTAGTGTTCCTCTACCTTAAGCCTCCTCAGTAGTGGAATTAAAGGCATAAGTCTCCATGCCTCCCTCCTCAGTAAGCAACACAAAAACAAAAATCAAAAACCTGACAACTCATTCTAAAATTCATCAAATGTAAAAAATCCAGATTAGCAAGAACGGTTTGGAAAAAGTAAAAGAACTAACAGTGTATGATGCCAACACTCACTATATTTACGTTTAACACTAATACTGCACAACAATGCAGTATAGGAATCAAACCAACAAACACTTCAATGGGACAGAATAGAATTTGAAAATATACTATACGTAGTATACATAGACAATGGATTGCTGACAAATATGTAAAGGAAATTCAATGTAAACAAGAATGATTTATGACAAATGGTACTATAATAATACCTTTATGTCATTTTTTTTTTTAATATACAAAATTTACCCTAAAATGTATCACTGGCTGACATACAAACCTAAAACTTGTTATCTGGTACTAGGGCAAAAAAAAAAAAAAAAAAAGATATAACACTAAAAGCATAATCCACCTAATCATAAATTGATAACTAGATTTATGAACTCTTCAAGAGACAATATCTGCCAAGAAGTAAGACACTAGAGATATGGTTCTGTGGTTAAGAGCAAGAAAGGTCCTCTAATTCAAAGACCTTCTCATAATATGTACTCCTTTTCCTTAATTCCCAACAACTCATGAAAACTGAAGGCATCTTCCAAAGCTGCTTGCTGTTTTGGGACCCTAAGTCTTACTTACGGTCCTCTTGCATTAAATGATTTCACTACCACACTATTCAGGCTTTATCATACTACAGCAATAAATGACTCCAAATTCATGGTACCTTTGAACACAAATATTAATTTCTCACATAACTTTTGTCTGGTAGGGACTGGCTTTCACTCTACTCCAACATTCAATGTCCAAACCTTAGCTAAGGCATGATGTTTCCATGGCAGAGTGGGCAAGTCCCACTGGCAGAACCACAAGTTAGAAAACATGTGCTTGAATGTGGCTACAGACACCAGGATAAGGGCAATTTGTGTTGTCCACCAGTACACCAGATTTTCCAGTGCCTACCCCATTTTATGGCTGAACTAAGTTTATATTGCATGAGTAATCAGTGATGAGAAGAGACTGAGACCTACAATCAATCAGACTATGATAACGTACTGTAACTACCAAAGGCTGACCTAATAGAGAATAATTTTTTTCTTCTGATTTATTAAGGTTACAAAAGCAAACCAGCATGTGAAAAACACCATAGACGATGTGCTGATTTGTACAAAGACAGTTTATGCCTTTACAGTCAAATATGAGGAGGCTTGATAATGATAAATATGAGCAGACGTTTATAATAATGATCTATAAAATATCCTACACTTTCAAAGGACTAACTGGCAAGTAAAATAGAGAAACATTAAAGTAGCTCACATGACAAAGAGGCAATGTTTTAGTTGATCATAAGCTCAATATGATCAAAGGGTAATACTGCTGCCAAAAATGTAATGCAAATTTCAAGCTGTATTCATACAAGTATAAGAGCCAGATAATAGCTTCATTGTATTCTGTGATAAGTCATACCACATCTAAAGTAGTCAGTTCAGTTTTAGTCTCTATATTTTAAGGGGTTCAGTAACAAAAAGACTTTGTTATGAGTTAAGAAATGTGGATGGGAGAAAGTCTGTAAACTATGTCATGTCATGTCCATGTGGCTTGAAAATTAGGGTTATCTCTAACTTAGTTTGAAAAAAAGACTCAAGTAGGACATATTAATCATCTTCAAATACTCTCTAAGATTTACTATATATAAGAGTAAGTTTCAAACACATAGTTCCAGTTTGTTAAGGACGAGTAAGTGAAAGTTAGAAGGGAATCAGTTCTCAATGAGATGTAAGGATTAACACTGAGAAACCTAAAAGAAAGGTAGATGAAGCCATAGAACTGCTAGTCTAAACCCAGGTTGGGTCCTAAGGCACTTTCCTAAGTAACCAAACATTTGAGGCACTGCAAAATTTCTCAACGGTATGGGTCTTTTCCAATTAAACACAAGCAAGAGCAGCAGCAAGGAATACGAACTGGGCTAAAAAAAAAGTAACCACAAAGCTGTCTGGCCTTATAAACATGCACAGGCGTGCTACAGAAGTGGTATGAAAATTTAAGGATACATAGCATTAAACACAAACTCAGTGTCTTGGATTTTTCAGAGGAAGTGGGCTTAGTCAAAATTGCATTCATTCTACAAGTGTTTTTTCCCTTAGATTTAATGACTGACAGAACAGGTTCAAAATGGCCACGGAGAAAGAAATGCTGACATTAAAAATGTATTTAAACTACAAGACAAGACTAATGTAGTGACCAATTTGCATAGGCATCAAGTTCTTTTTTTGTTTTGTTTTGTTTTTCCGAGACAGGGTTTCTCTGCATAGCCCTGGCTGTCCTGGAACTCACTCTGTACACCAGGCTGGCCTCGAACTCAGAAATCCACCTGCCTCTGCCTCCCAAGTGCTGGGATTAAAGGCATGCACCACCACTGCCCGGCTGCATCAAGTTTTTTTGTGATAAACTATTACACAGCATGCCACTGTCATTAAAAAGTTGTCACTTGCTGATGTTTGTTTTTATACTATTCAAATTCCATCTAGTCTCATTCTCAGCATGCAAACTCCTATACACTAGAATACCTGATAGGTCATGAACAATGCATAAAGACCTGGGGTATCTTTGCATCCCAGCCGGTTTTTAACAAATTCAGCTACCACAAAAAATGCTAAACACTGTTTTTACTTTGTATTCAAAATGTGAATATTTATCAGGATATCACAGAATGCAGTCCTGATAAATTATTAAAGCCCCATTTGTCTTTCTTTTTTCTCTCTGCAGAAAAAAAGTTTTGTTGTTCCAAAACCCAGTTTACTCATTTATAAAACCGATTGTGCTTATATTTTTTTTTTCTGGAACAAATATAACTCCAAGCCAAGACAAAGGACATTTTGAAAAGCTAAATACCTATCTACTTACCCTCTACTAAGTATTAAGTTTAGGACTTAGATGGTATACACTCAGGCTTGTTTAAGAACTTGTCAGTACAAAATCCAAGAACTGAGACAGGGAAGTGGACACAATGTGACACCTGCTGGAAAAGAGAAAATCAATTTTTCCCAAGGAGTAGCACTGGGTATGTCAATCACATGCCAGTGAGAGACTCATGTCCAGCAGTAGTTGACCAACACAAAATGGCTCCATGCTTCTGTTTTTTGTTTGTTTGTTTTGTGTGCACTTTTATTTTGTTATTCTTTATTATTAACTTTCAGTTTGTTTAATTTTTTTTCTTTTGCTTTGAGAATAAGAAAGAAAAAGAACATGAAGTTAGGTAGGTAGGAAGGTGGTAAGATCCGAGAGGAATTGGGGGAGAGGAGGAAATATGATCAAAATATAAGAAAAAAATTAATTAACAAAACAACTTGTCACCAGATTCCTAGGGTCACTACTTTTTCCTACCTTTTCTGTGGGTTTAATGAAGAATTATATATGTCAGGATACAGAAATCAGGACAACATAGTTTCAAATCTCCCATGCCAATCCATCTAACAGAAATAGTCTCTAGTCCACGAAAGAGGGGAGAAATGAGTCAGTGGAGAGCTATAGTGTGGATATGCTAATACACAAGGGTCTGTTTAAAGACAGGGTAACAATAGTAGTACATCCCCTTCACACATACAACTTATTTTCAGAGAGTATATCCCAAGACTCTGAGTAGATGGATACCTGCATAAAAAAATACTCAATTTTATATATATTATGTTATCCTCTATGTATACATACTGATGATAATGTTTAATTTACAGATTAGGGACAGCAAAGATTAATGGTAAAACTAGTAAGATAATTATAGTGATATTCTGTAGTAAAATTTGTGTGGAGGTAGTTTCACATAAATCTTCTTATACTGTGCTTTTCTTACCATGTGATAGGAAATCACACGATGACTACAGAACAGTATGGAGTAAGTGATGGTGCCTGGCTAAATGCACTGCAGTACTGGACAGGTGATGAGACAGCCTGCGCTGTAGTAGGTCGCAGATACAGCACAGATACATTGGCTGGATAAAAGGATGAGTCACACCCTGCTTGGGACAGTATAAGATTTTGTCATGCTACAGAATGGCATGAAAATCTATGCACTATTTCTGAAATTTTCAATTTAATATCTTCAGACTGCAGCTGATTGTGAAAAACTGACTGAGGAAAGTAAAACCTTCAATTGAGTGCTCTAAAATGATACCCTGTATGGAGTATTCTTTATGTCACACATTCTTCTAAGTGCTTAACATGCATTAATTCATACATATTCTTCACAAGTAATATTCTTCATTTTACAAGTGAGAAAAAGGAAGCACAAAATGATCAAATGGTATGCCATATCACATAGCTAATGACAGGCAGGGGGAAACTTGAATTTAGATGGATAGCTTCAGGCCCCTTTTAACCTTTATGAGTGTGGACATTATATACCTTGACACTTGAATTCCTTTTTGAGACTGTTAACTTTAATCACTTATGAAAAACTATTTCACAGGCAGCCAAAATGGTATAGAATTATTAAAATGCTTTCACAATCAAATTTTAGGATAAGATGACTGAATCTAAGACATCTCAGAAACCTCTAGTACCTAATCAAATCTATTTTTTTCTCAACAATGTATCTCTAAGCTTTATTATTCTTTGTAAGTACTCCTAAGTGCCATTTTTTATGTTTAGCATGATGCCTGACACTTGCTAGTTCCTTTACACAGTATGGGATGTTTTATTCACAAGAGTATATATTAAAGCAATTCTACTATCTCTCAAATTCTGAATACAATCACTTAGTAGATATCTGAACATTGAATGAACACCAAGTAGTACAGAAACAAGATAAACTGGATGGTCTCTGCTCGTAGTTATAATATAATGTATGAAGTGTTTTTCTGGAGATATCACCAAAGTTCTAAAGAATCAAATAGTCTGGCTAACGGTGAATGGTATTGATTTGATGTGCAAAGACAGAAGTACCTTTTTCCAGTCAGAGAGCAGAAAACAATTTATACAGGACTAGAATTCAGAATTTATATGGAAAGAAAATTAAGAGATGAAAAATGAAACAGGAACTGGATAAAGAAAAGTCTTATTAGCAGTGAAAACAACAATAATAAATAAAGCCACATTATAATGATGTATAACAGGAGAGTGGTAAGCTCAAACTTGGGAACAACAGAGGTTATCATTTCTAGAAAGCAGAATCCAACTTTCATCTCATGCAAACTTCCATACTAAAAACAAATCGAAATAGGAATGGAGTCGTTAAGACTGGAGAATGTACTATAGAGTACAGGGTAATAAACAATTTTAGAAGACAAAAACAGGAGAGAGCAGCACAAATACCTAGGTGTCTTCATTTCATGCCTCTCATGAAGTTTTAATTTGTCAACTGTCAATATTCATTCTAGTCATTTTTCATTAATAACAGGATGAGGCATATACAGAACATGAAATATTGTATCTTTAAGATTAATAACAAAAATTTATAATATACAAAAAGAAAATAAAGGCTAGTCTCATATTTTTATTATTAATTTTCACTTGAGTTAATTTTATAATTTAAGTGATGACAGTTTCTAAACTCAAAATTAGAGTTCATAGTTGGGTAAACCAAGTATTCTTATAGCCACAAAACTGCTACAGTGCAAGAGGATAGAGAATATCATAACTGGTGTTAAGTTGTTTTTCAAAATTAGTTAATTTAAATTTTTAAAACATGATTTTGTCTGATTATTTCATGTCTGAAGATTTCATGTCTAAACGCTTAAGCATTTATTCTTCCACCCATCAGTCGTTGACATGAAAAAACTGTTTCTCATCTTGCTTATAACCTCCATGTTCCATCAATAACATTGAAAACTGACTAAAGATAACCTATTTCTAACATGTCACCAGTATTTGTTTTACAGTAAAGAAAGCTCTAGGCTACAGTCCCAGAGAAAAGATATACACTCATTTAATATTTTATATCAAAATAGTTATACTCAATGGGGCAATCTAATGTAGTCCCTACCAATGTTTTCTTCTCTCTGGACTTCCCATATGCCTAGTACTAACATTCGTGGGGAACATAAGCAAATCTTTTTTTTAAAGGAGCATCTACTTCTAAAGAGGCTAAAACCAAACGTTAAAAAGCAACATTTAAGATATACTAAGAATTACAAAACAAACCTACAGTTAGAATTTTTCCCTTTAGATAAAACATTAATAAAACAATTATTTCAGAAAATGTGACCAATGGCTTCATTGCAGCTACTGAAAGGAGACAGATATGCACAAGGCATAAATTAAATCCTTCAGTACATCATTTGTTCAACACTTATATTATTATAGTGCACCACAATATAATCTGCAAACTGTTTCTTTTCTGTTATTATAAAGAAACTACAAAATTCTATATAGTAGACTGGCATTCAGGTTTTATTAGACATTTTATGATTAGGAAGTCTAGCAAGTATTACTCAAATATCTGAGTTTGTATATCTTACATACACACCCTTAATCAAAAACAGTTATCAAAAGAAAAATATTAAAAAAATTTTCATTATATTTCATTATAAATTTATTTGAAAAATATAACTCTATATAATAAAAAGAATTCACCTCACATGTTCCAATGAATTAGCCATTTTAGGCAGTTTAATACACTACTTTTTTCCACTTCTTTCAAATACGAAAGTCTGAGGACTAGCATAATTATTAAGAACAAAATAATGTGTTCTTCTAGAGAAGTTTCTGTTTATGAATCAAACTAAAAGCATATTTTGAAAATAGTACCATAAAAACGAAAATATAAACATCCCTCATATGTAAAGTAAAAACAAAGTGATACCAGCTTCACATACTAATCTAAATATTCAATTAGGTTTCAGAGAAAAACTTCCATTTCCTTAAACTCAAGATTTTAGGGGTCCTTTGAAAAGTCCATAGACAACATCTATCCAAATATAAATTTGTATTTTCCCCTAGTTTATATAACTACAATAACATTTCGATTTAGAGTATCTTCTGAATAAACTATATTAATACTTAAATTTGAAACCATTTTCCAGAAGGAATGGCTGGGAGAAAATAAAAACGACTGTTGCTCTTTTCAAACGAACTTTCTACTGTTCTTATAGATACGATCACTTGATGAGTGGATTCTGGACACATAAATACTTAATAGTGAAAGAAAACTGTTAGGAGAAAGAAAACACAATTTCCACAACACTCATGGCAACACCTCGTAAACTGTTAGACTTCTGCAGGTTAGAAATAAACTAAAATTTCCATATAGTAATTTGGCCCCACAGGTTCGAATGAAACATTTTATGCTTAGCAAGTGTTATTCAACTTGAATTTACATGCGTTGTTTTGAACCTTTGATTACATTTTCCAGAAAACAACACTGGGAAACTGAAAAATTATATGACATTTAAAAAGTGACACTGAATTAAAATGATTCAATTGAGACTATAAATCAGTCTTAATTTCCATTTAAAATTTCTAATTATTACTGCTATTCTCACACATCCTGGCATAAGCATTTTTAAAATGAAGTAGGCCAGGCAATGGTGGCGCACGCCTTTAATCCCAGCATTTGGGGGGCAGAGACAGGCGGATTTCTGAGTTTGAGGCCAGCCTGGTCTACAAAGTGAGTTCCAGTACAGCCAGGGCTATATAGAGAAACCCTGTCTTGAAAAACCAAAAAAAAAAAAAAGAATTAATATTCTTACTTTATTTGCCTTTATCTAAAAAAAAAAAAAAGTTCTCACTAATCATAAATCTAATATTTTACCTCACGTTCTGAAATGAATAATCCTTTAAGACAGTTCCTTGAGATTAAAAAAAGATTAAAAATTAAAAACATTTCTTTTAACACCACCTATTTTTTAATCTCCATTTTAGTCAATTTTTTTTCGAGAAATAAGAATCTGTATATATTATAAAAATCAATTCTATATCATACAAACTGCTTCGTCAATCTTTATAATATTCAAATCTGCTAAAATAAAGCTGTGCCCAGTCTCCCAAAATTGTGTTAAAATAATTTACTTCCTGATGCACTTACAGAAATAAAATGCTAAGTGCTCTTAGGGCGCTTTTATTTTTAGCTGTGCCTATGCTTAGTTTCCCCTTAGGTCCCTTCTAATGAGGGTTCTTGAGATTGCAGGGTGATGAAGGTATCACACCCAGGCCAAGCATGCAGTGTAATGAATGGATCTGCATTAGTTTTCTCCTGTGACATTTATGGCTACTTCCTCCTCTTGTTTCGTTTCCCAACATAAAGTCTAAGCTGACCTATAAGTCAAATTCTTGTCAGATTAGTTTTTAAAAAGTTTTACATAACCAAAGCAAAACAGAATCAGAATTAAAGTCACCATGCTATTGCACCAGACTTTTGCCATTCTAATAAATCAATTCAAGGCAACAATATGAAGGAAAAAAAGAAAGAAGGAAAGAAATGCACTCCCTCAAAATTTAAAAATTACTTAGGAAAATCTAGCCTTTAGTTCTGAAGAGAGTGCGCACAGGGAAAATTTCAAGGTTTCAATTTTTTACTGTGTGTGAACCTAGACCAAATTTATTTATATTGACTTTGCTCATGTCTGGGTATAACCACTTGTAGGCCTCTGCTGCAGGACCACCTCCTAGTGGGAATTTACCACTTTTGAGACAGCAGTTAACTACCTAGGATGGGATTCTTGTCAAATCTATGGTAAAACTTGACTGAGTGGTGAAACAATTTGAACTAGGTTTCAATGTACTTCTTAAATGATACAACATAAATGAGATGACAAATTGTCCATTCATTTATTAATGCATGAAAATATGGGACAATGAACTGAACTTTGTTCCCAGGTAATACGTGACAACCAGATTCAAGGAAACATTCATAAGCCATAGAGATGCCAGAATTCTATTACTAAATTGTTCTATAAGCAAATTCCATAAGTAAAACAACATTTACGAAGTGCTATTTAAACAGACTTGAAGGTACCCTGTTCTGTAAAATTCTCATTGAACAACTATTTAACTTGTTTTGTAACTTTAAACTTTAAAATATCCTTTCTTAAAATGGAGGACAGCTGTCTCCCTCTGCCTCATTGCAGCATTATTATTTTTCTCCCAATTTCCCCTCAAGCAAGCTCTAAAAATTGTTAGCCCCAAACCAACTGTTCCTGTGTAGTAGAATATGCAAGCAACACTAGCAAGTTTGAAAAATAATTAAGTGATTTTAAAGTCTAAGCAGAAATGTACTTCATAACAAAGTCAATGAATCACTTTACTTTTGGCATTGTTCACAATAAACACTCAATAAAATGACTTTTGAAAATGGAGACATGATTATCTCAAGTTCTTTCCCCTGGGCCATTACCTGGTTGGTATAAAATGTCCAAGAACTGTTTAGTTCCATAAACACATGACTTCTGTGATGTCAGCAAGGTCAACAAGCCGACACCAGGGGTTATGCTGAGTAAGGGCCACTGCCCATTTCTACAGTTCCCTTTATGACAAGGCAGGAAAACAAAACAAACAAGCCTATTTATATATTACAGGAACTGTTTTGAGGTTGTGACAACCAATAACCCAACTACAAGATAGTATGTAGATCCCTGTCCCTAATGGCCAGTGGAAGTAAGATGAGGAGCAGGTACAAAACTGACTGCTCAGGAATAAGGAACAAGATCTCCTACTAACCTTCCCTTCCTTCTCACCGAGAACCTCCAGTGCTGGGCTCCATGCCACAAGGACGCAATTTCAGAGTGAGTATTCTCCACTGAGAGAACTTTTTGAAAGTGACAATCAAATAGTCAGAATTATAAGGAAAAGCACTCATATATCAGAAATGCTCAGGGTGAGAATCAAACGTGCATTTACTAAGCCTTCCAACTGCCATCAAATTTACAGAAGGGTGTCCTTCTGGCTGTCCCTTCACTATAACCCACTACACCTTTCACACACTGGGGAGTCTTCTTGGATTAGATTTAAATTTTAAAACACACCGGGCACCTGTTTAGACTGGTTTTTACTGTGGGGGGGAAGAGGGATCTCTATCAATCTGAACACACTACACTGGAAATTTCCAAACTTCCAAATAAAGGCACACCAGGTCCGAGTGGGTGCCTGGTATTCTCAAGCGATTTCATGGAGAGCAGTTCACGAAGGCAATTCACTTTAATATCTGATAAGGAGGCAGGATCCTGCGCACATTATGATTCTGCTAAACTAAAAAGAAAAAAACTATATCGATGACGAAATGAAGCTCGGGATTAGCGACCGACAGTCCGAAGTTACTCTGAGGGAAGCTGTGCACTGGTGGATGGCACTAGATCAACGGGATTACTTAACCTTGCCAGTCAAAACTAAACTCCGCTCTGACCAGCCCCAGAGCTGCTGGTGCCGGAGCCTATCAAGTACTCCGGTGTCTTCTATTTTCTTCCCATGAACGTGGAGCCTGACACCTGAAACTTCACACAACACGACTGTGTTTCGGGGCTTTTGCATTTATTTTTAAAGTGCAACCGGCAAGAATCAGTTGTCGGCGTGCTTGAGAGTGAGATATTAACCTATTTCCTGCACACACAGGAAAAGAACTCATGACAATTCAAGCAGTTCCCTCTCTTCCAAGTAACTTTTTGGTAACCATTCGTCCTGAAATAACCACAGGCAACAAACACTGGGCACTGGCATGGCAACGACCAGGAGGCGTGCCGGGTCCCCACAGGCGGGGTCCATGGGTCTCCGAGCCGGTCCGGCCCCGAGCTGCGGCCCCTCAGCCCCGCGTCCTGGCTCCGCGCGACTTTGGCGGGGAAATGCACTTCGCGGGCCCGGACGGGCGGGCGGCTCGCCGCAGGCCGGAGTTTCCCAAGTGTCCCGAGCCCTTCCCGTGGCCTCGGCGACTCCCGGCTGCGGCCGCCCGGGGGCCCACCTGCCCCAGGGCCGCGGGCCGAGCCGCTGCCGAGCCCGAGGGGCGGCGCCGCCCCCTGCCGGCCGAGCGCCTGTCAGCCGCGCCTCCCAGGCCGCGCCTCGCCCCGCACGCGCCCAGTGCCCGCCGCACTCACCTGGCCGCTCTCGCTGACCGGCCGCGCGAGGCCGGAGACGCGCGAGGAGAGGCCGCCGCTCGTCGCTAGCCCGCCGGGCTGAGTCCACCTCCCGCCCGCGCGCGCCTCGCGCCCGTCGCGCGCCCCGAGCGGCCGGGGAGGGGGTCGCGAGCACGCGCGGGCGAGGGGCGCGGGCGGCGGCCTCGGGGAAGCCGGCTCGGCCGCGTCCGTCATGGTGCGCGGCGCGGCGGTCGCTCGCTGCGTTCTCTCCGTTCGCTCGCCTTTAGTTTGACCTTTCCCTCCAGTGTGTCTGAGGAGAGCGGCCGTGCGCGCGCGCGTGTGCATGGCACTGGGTGTGCGCGCGCGCGCGTGTGGGAGGGGCCGGGTTCGTTCCCCGACGCCTGACGTCACTGCCATGGCAACGGCAGCCTCCACCCCTCTCTTCCTGCTTCCTGTACCCGCCCCCTCGGCACGTTAGGAGGCGGGGGCTCACGTGCTCACGGAACGCGCGTGCGCACGCACCCGCAGCGCGGAGCGCCGGGCGGTAACGGGGCGGCCTGGAAACTCCTCCTTCTCCTTGTCGTCCCCCGGAATTGGGCCAATATGGAGAGGAGGTGCTAGGGGCGGGCGCACTTGGTTGCTAGGTTGCGTGAAAAATATCCTGAGGTAGTGCAAAAACTCTCCCTCGGTCACTGAGCATGTCTGGGGAAAGGGGGCGTGTGAGTCCGAGTTGGGCGAGGTGAAGGAGGACGTTCAGAGAGTAGCAGTAAAGAGGCTGGACCTTAGGACAGGTCAGTGCGTGTCGAACTGGGACCGCGTGGCTGCATTAGAACGGTCTGCTTCTGCCCATTTCCCTGTGTGATCATGGACATGCAAGTTAAACACTCTGAACTGAATGTCCCGGCACAAAAAGGGGATACTAAGAAAATCTGTCGCAAGAGATTTTTTTTTTACTAAGAGAGAGAACTTGCGAAATGACTCTCCTAGTGCGTGGTAAACACTAAACATCTAGCTGCTATTATGGAGTACATGACCTAAGAATTTTGCAAGTGCGGACAAGGGACTCGTGGATTTTTGAGACAGAGTCTCACTATGTAGCCCTCTTTGTCCTGGAACTCAACAATGTAGACCACCAGGCTAGCCTAGAATTTAAGAGCTGTGTGTGCTGGGATTAAAAACATGGGCCACCTTCCCCGGAGTGACGTGTGACCCATAATAAAACATTAAATGATCACAGGCGATTACTGTCATAGACAGCCTTCAAAGTTCAAGGGACTTGTGGCTTCTAAAGCCACCTTTTAGGGAGAGGAGAATAAAAAATTGCAGGGAACAACTCTTTCCCCTTAAAAGATCTTCCCTTGTGACTATAGAATCACTTCTTAATCTCATGCCTTCTCATTCCTGCAGAGGTGTAGAAGACTGGACCCCTAAGTTACTTAAGGGGAGCAATTCTGTACCACCCACAAAATCAACAAAATTGTCCATTCTTCTGATTCCTCAACACGTGTAAATTTACTGCAAGTTTTCTTTAAAGGTGTTCCTCAAATGTCTAGGTATATGAAGAAAAGATAATTTAGTTAACCAGCATTTTCTAGTGGTCAGGTGGGAAAGAAGGTTGTCCTACCCTGCAGGCATCCAATGACCAGATCTGGGAAAGGCAGGCCCCTTAAATTTCAGATTAGCTGGTTACCTCCTCAGTCCTCAAACTTCTGATGGAAACTCTTTAAGTTACCCCTTAATTACAGTCCGCTTCCCAGAGTCAGTTGGCTATTGCAGGACTCTTTCTACAGTTGCTGTTTGCGTCTTATAACCTCAGCCCTAAAACTGGCCTTGATAGAGAACGTTACCCAAGCTCCTCAGATATACTCTGGAGTTCTCTACTTTCTTCCAAAAGTAGTAGTATTTATGTGCCCTTTCTAAATTCCCAAAAGGTTGTTGGAATTACTCAGTTGGAATGCATCAGAATCTCTTTTCCAGAGCTGCTGGCATACCTCTCTTTGGACACAGTTCCTCACAGGCTTCATGTTTTGCCACCTGCAAAAGTCCACTCTGCACATCCATGTTTGGTTCAGTTTATCACATAATATCCATTTTTTTAAACTTAGGTCATCTGCATTCTTTCTTGGTCTGGAAAACCGTAAATGAAGGAAGCATGTCCACTTCAATTGGGCTATGTCCTGCCTCTTCCTCATACCATACACAGGACCACTCAAGCAGCTACCTAGCAAACTGCTGGCTAGGCTCCCTGCCTATAAGGTTCTTAGAAGCAGAAGTGACCAACTCTGGTGCATGAGAACTTAACATACTCAGTAAGTCTTGGATTACTCTCAAAAGTAGTTGAAATTTCAAGGTTACTCCTGTGCAGTAGAATTAAGTGCTGACAGTAACAAGTTACTAGGCAGAACAAGAAATGAATAGATCAATGAAAATTAGCCACTTTTGTGAACCTAGGATTTCAGATGTTCTTAGGGGTGAGACAGACAGTAGGTAAAATGCCCAGGGTCTGTCAGTGATATTGCTTGCTGGAAAGAAAAAACTTATGTGTAAGGAGAAATGCCCATATCAATTAGGATTTATTTATGCTGGACTGGTAGCACCTGCCCCTGCATCTGATTTGGCACAGTTACCTGAAGTCCGATGGCATTCTTGTGTCTACTTGTATCTACTATTGTGTTTCTTTGATATGCTGTTTAATCCTGTAAATAAATTTTCCCAAACTGATTTCTCTTATTGTTCACTGTGTTCTTGGAACTTCCTAGCACACAGCAGCATTGCCTCAGAGTCCTTCTCCATTTCCCCTGTATCCATCTGTCTTTGGTATCTGCTAAAAACATTCCTTTCCTGTGGTAGATGTTAACCAGTTCATCTGAACTGGTGTTCACTATCATTGTACAAGCCATCTTCTGTTGGTGTATTTTTGGGGGGTACTTTATTGGGTTCTATTATCTACTACCCTTCTAATCCTTATTCTACCCCATTCCCTTCCAACCCCCCGACACTAGGTAGGAGAAAAGGAAGGTTAGAGGGGAAAGGTGGTATAGACCTCTTTAGACTACTTCCTGCTGAACAGGGACATGGAGTCCCTTGGAGGCAAGCCCAATCTCCACCGTCAGGATCTCTCCAACCAGCAATCCAGCAAAACAACAGCAATGCAGCAAAACAACAGCAAGGCAGCAAAACAACAGCAAGGCAGCAAAACAACAGCAAGGCAGCAGTAGCAAACATAGCAGCAGGGACAAGCAGCAACAGGGGTAGTAGCCTCTGCAGGCCCTCTCGGGGTTCTCACATTTGTACCCTCTCTAGAATCCCCAGAATTCCAAACACAAACTATCTGCAGCTGGCAAAACTCATGCCCCTCCTAGAGCATAAGACAATCACAGTGGTTGTGGAGCAGCCCTATATCTCATACCTGGGATTAAAACAAAAACATATTCACATAACATAACTGGGTTTTCTAAGAAATCAAAATTGTCTCTATAATCTTCCTTCTTTTAAAGACTCATTGCAAAACTTCTAACTGGCCATTTTGTCTTGCCTTCAGTCCCAATTCATGCTTATATACCAGATTCCAAAGACCATTCTGAAAGATAAAACCAGACCATCTCATCAACTAGCTTGAAACTCCTCTAGATTCCTACTCACTCACTGGCTAGACATCTTGTGTGGCTTTTGATACAGTTTTCCTCAGCCACATCTCTCACTCCTTCTGCAAGGGTTGTTTTGTTCTATGGATGCTGAAAGTGTTCAGCATCTCCTATGTATCATGTTCTTTGTGCAAACAGGCCTACCTGCCTAGGATTCTCTGCTCTGATACCTCTACCAGGGTAACTTTCTCTGTGACTTTGAAGTTTATAAAAATTGTCTATGCCGTGCCCTTTGGAGTTACTTCTTTTTCTGTGTTGTAACTACCTCATATATTTTTAGGTCTTTTATTCTGAACCAGAATATGAGATTCTAGAGATCTTGGGCCTTGAATCACCTCATTCATGTAATGTATGTATTTCTGGCACCAACTCACTACCTGGTACATAATCGATATTCCATAATTGTTTATTGAATACATTAATGCATTGAGCCTTGTACTTGTTAGACAACCAGGAAGAGAGACTGTCAATTGAGAAATTGCCCCCTTCTGATTGGCCAATGGGAATTTTCTTGGTTAATGATTGATGGGAGAGGTCCCAGCCTATTGTGGGTTGTATAATAAAATAAGCTGAGCAAGATACAAGGAGCAATCCAGTAGGGATTGTTCCTCTGTGCTTCCTACTTCTCCTCCTTGAGCTTCTTCTGCCCTAACTTCCTCAGTGATAGACTTCATTTGGAAGTGTAAGATGACACAAACCCTTTTGTCCTCTAGGTTGTTAATTGAGCAGTTTATCATAGTGACAGAGGTGTACACCAGGCCAAGCCTTATGAAGGGGAAAAAACCAAAAACTATTGTACTTCTTCAATTCTTCACCAAGCCACGTCTAGAATTATAGGAGTAATCAGCAGGTAGTGCATGAGTTAGAATTCAGTCTGTATGACTGCTATGTATCCGGGAAGGAGCATCTGTTGGTAAGCTCAGACTCCAACAGCCTTCTGCAGTAGGCAATGCTCTCTTCATTCTGCAGACAGGGACATCAATGGGGGTGCGGGGAGCGACTGGGTCACAGTCATGCTTGATCATGGGGAAAGGCAGGATTGATTCTGGAAACAGGTCATCATGTAAGTTGCAGTGTTACTATCTTGCTCTGCTGCAGTGACAGTGGTAATCATGACCATGTTTCCATTTCCTCTTTCTCTTGGAGAAATAAATCCCTGCTTTCCTGTCAGCACGAAGAGAAGTGATTGCTTTATACAGGATGAATGTGTGCAAGTCAAGCTAAATGGCTTCTCAGTGGAGTCATTTATCTGTAATTGGGTTAAAATGATAGTTTTAAGGCCAGGTATAGAATGTATGCCTTTCATCCCAGCACTTGGTAGGCAGAGGTAGACAGATCTCTGTGAGTTTGGGGCCAGCCAGGGCTATGTACCAGGACCCTGTCTTAATAAATAAAGATGCAATGTTTTAGAAAATAGATGTTGAGCGTATGAAGATGTGAAGGACCCAGCTAGTTAACCTCCCGCCCCTTGATTTTTTTTCCTTTCCTTCCTTTGCTTTTCCTGTTTTGTTTGTTTGTTTGTTTTGTTTGTTTTTGTTTTTTCTCCCAACCTCTGTGGAGAGCTTTTGGGGCTGCTTCTAGAAACTTGGCAGGAATTTGACAGTGGGCCAGGACACGGAAGTAGGCTCAAGAGGAATACAGCTGAGGAATGTGTTCTCCGTATCTTGGTGGATGTTGCTGAGACCCTGAATACAGTAATCGTAAGACCTTCTATCTATGCTTTGTGCCTTAAATACTTTGTTTATGACTTAGGACTGACCATATTCTTTGTATGGACCTAGAATGATATAAAAGCAGACTGGAAAAAAATAAACCTGCTCAGAACTGGCCGGTGTCATGCTACAGTGTTGTCTAATTGTCTTTTTTCTTTTTAATCCTCACTTCCTCCCTGGAGAACCCTTTGACTGACTGAGCTGGCTTGGTCAAACCTCCTTCCATGTTTACCCTTTTCCTTTTTTTATCACAGGCTATAAAAACATCTCTCAGTTCACAAGACTGCTACTTAACAGAGAGCTGACTTATGCTTGGTATTTTAAAGACAGCCTCTGAAAAGTTGTGTCTTAAAGCTGCTGCACGTGTGTTCACATCATTAGAAAGGAAGAACATTTGGTTCTTGTCTTGAGGGGCTTTCTTGTTCTAGGATTGTTGAGAGGGCAGCTGAGTCCTCCTGGGCTGTGGCAAAGTTCTAAGTACTTCCTTGCCTGGAGAGCACTCCCCTGTGGGAAAAACGAACCTCTCTGACAAGGCAGGAACTTGAATGGTATCATGGTGAATGAGGGGGGTAGAGTCATGAAGAAATAAGGGCCCACATCTACTAGTTAGCCAGTCAGTTTGCTGTGTTCAGTTGATGAGCCCTGTGAATCAATCAGTTCTTCGGGTCCCCTGTCCCTTTAGATGGATGTAAATAAGGCAGTGATATGCATAGCAGAACACCAAGGCAGCTATTTGCATAGACATATGAACAGTACCCTCTGGGTTAGACTGTATTTCATCTTAATAACATCTGTAGTAAGCCCGTGTCTCTCCACTTCAGCAACTTAAATGATGATCCATTGATGATAGAAATATTTACAGAATATCCACTAATTGTCACCTTGCAAACACCAAATGGATTTCAGTACACAAACTGGTGTGCAAAGATATGTCCCTATTTCAAGGTGCTAATTAGATTGATATCATTACCATCCATTTGTTTATTCTGTAAAACAGCAATTGGGCATCTGCTAAATATAGACACAATCCAAAATAACAAATGTATTGAGCACCAATTACACATCTTAGAAAAACTATTTGATTCTTTTGAACACTTTCCATTTTATGACTTGTTATAATGATATGAAAGTGTTTTTGCAAATCCTCTTTATTTCAGTGGCATCTAGTAAACCCCGGGGGTGACATTTGACTCATCTGTTTCACACAATCCAATCTGGAAGGGTGCACTAGTGAATATAAAGCCTTAATGCAATGCTATTTTTTTCTACCTGTATCAAAAGAGGTGTGAGGGAGGTAATCTGGCTTGCCTGGGCTATCCTGGGAACACTGGGACAAACAATCCTTACTGGATAAGTCTACAACCCATCATTCAGGGAAGAGAGGATCATCAGGCTTGTATCCCCAAAGATCCTTGGAGCTGTGGGGGAAGTTCTTCTCTGGCGAGAGGTCTGGACTGTTAAGCAAGGAAGAAGCATTGAAAAATGTGTGGACTTGTTCATGTTAGAATAGTAAGCTTTCCTCATGAATTAATGCAAAAAGCAAATAAATAACTATATTTGCACCCCAAGTATGTGAAGACACTCATAGAAGGAATGGTAAATCTTCACTCTGAAATACCTAATTAAGTAAGCTTCTGCCTCCTTCTTATGTACTGCCTCAAAGCCCCCCAAGTCTTGCTGTATGTGAGTGCTACTTCTGAAAACTTATGACAGTATCAGAAGCTGATACACGGTTTGCAGAGGGTGAAAGAAAGAGCAAAAGCTCTGAAGAATCAAGGCGCCATGTATGGTTAAGAGTCTCCCACATACAAGCATACACAGAACAGAGCAGTGGGTGACAACACCTGAGCTACTCTCACCAGTTTTCAGTTATCATTATCAGCGTCAATATAGTCCCCATCATTATTTCTAAATCCAGATGCCTAAATGGCCTGAAATTATGATCGTGTCTGTTCATAGCAACGCTGGAAGAACAAATGACTTTCCCCAGGGAGCTGATGAGCTCCCTTTTATGAGTGATAAACTTGTTTCTCTGTAATGTCTGTCTAACACAACACGAAGTGGGCAGTGTTGCACTGGGCACATGTATTTGCATGGGTTTCTAGGTGGTCTATGGGCACAGAGGTGGCATTTCCTGATGTTTGTGACAGAAGCAGTAGAGATGACTGTGGCATGGCTACGTGAGCTCTCCCTCCTCCCTGGGATGGGTTGTAGGGTCCACCCTATAGAGGTCATAGCTGTTCTCTCTGCAGAGCATTCAGACTTTGTGCTGGCCTTGTCCTTGGCGCCAAGTTAGAGATAATAGCTATAACGTACTAATGAATAGAGAACAGTTTTGCTAAATGACGGTACCATCTATGCTTGCAGGAGAGCTGCAGAAGTGATTATTTTCCATTGTACTTGAAGTCATAACCTGCCTCGTGCATGGAGGCCATTAAGTAAGGCCTTATTTATACTAATTGAAATGATTACTTGAAAACGTTTAGTTCTGTGCCCTAATAATAATCATAACTCTAACCAGAGTCCTCAGCTTTGAATGCTGATCATTCTTTTTGAGTAACCACCACGTGCAAGGTACTTTTGCAAGTGCTTTATGCAAGTCAGGTATTTAAGCTTCACAATGGCTTTGTGATGCAGGCTTTGGACCCCACCCGAAAACACCTTAGGACCCCACCCTAAAAACAAATTCAGAGCTTGTAAGCAACTTCCCCAGCATCCCCAGAGGAATGAATCCTATCCATGTAAAAAGTTCCCTGGTGTTCTTTGACAAACAGAACCAGAGTCTTAGGGCATGTGAGAGACAGTTCCAAATTCAAGAATATTTTAAATAAGATTTTCATTGGAGAATTATAAACATGCAAAAAATAGAGACATGCCCTTATCAAGCAACTCCTACTAGGAATAACTTGGAATTAAAGGTCTTTTGAACAATTCCTACCTTATTTTTGTTGAAGGATAGCCAAATCTGTACTAAGCATCTCGCTAAAAGAGGAACCCGGGGCTAAATCTTATTTATAGAGGCAAAAGATTATTTTTATTTCAATCTCACATCCTTATTCTCGGGTTGCATGTGCAGTTAAGACAGAAGTAGCAAAGAACAGGGAGATGGAATTTGAACTGTTCAGCCTGCTACACATATTCATCTCAATGGAGAGACAAGTTATGCTGAGTCTGCAGTCTCCTCCTTTGTTGTCATCTGCAGCAAAACTGCAGGTGTGCTTCATAGTGGGGGGCAGGTACTGGGCAGTTTACGTGTAATAAGTGACTAATGTAGAACCGGTGGAATAAACAATATGCTGTAGTCTGTTTACACTGGCTCAGCAGAGCTCATCATACATTTCTCCCCCGTTCTCCACTTTATCACATTAGCGGCTGTAAATTGACCACAGTGGACACTAGTGATTGCTGTATGTCAGGACTGTTCTCCCCCAGAGAGGCATCTATTAAATATTTGCTAGCACAATGCTGGGATATTATATTATTGTCTCCAAAATATCTTCTCAACATTGATTTGGGTAGATTCTCCCATTGCTTCTCTGTGTGAGAAGGAGAAACTTCTCCACCCATTTTTATTAATTTTGATACTGGGAATAACTTTGGTCCCTGGAGCTTAAAAAGAAGTACATCTGTCACTTCAAAGCAGAGCAGCTTTTTGTTACTACAGCAAAATATCTAAGTTATAAGGAGAAAGACTTATTTCGTGTATAGGTCTTGAGATTTCATTTCAGGATCAGGTGGCTCATTGCTCCATTCCTCTGGCAAACACAACACATGGAAGAGTGTACAGTAGAACAGGTATTTAGCATATGGACTAAGAGCAAAAGAAGGCAGAGACTGTGGTTCAAAAATGTCCAGTAAAGACACACCTCCAATGACCTGAGAACCTCCCATGAGGCCCTGCCTCCTAAAGATCTATAGCATTCCCCGGAAGCACTTGCATGGGGACCAGGCCCATGAGCCTTTGGAAGATACTCAGCATTCAGGGTATAGCAATGAAAAAAACAAAAACAAATGCCTGCTTTCCCCTTTTCCTCTGGCACCACATAATATAATATAGATCCTGTATGCTGCTTCAGTCTGAACCCTAAAATGAACAGGATGTATTGGAAAACGACAGCCAACCTGTGGAAAATATGAATAGAAGAAAGGAATAGGCCTTACTTGTAATAACTTGGGGCTTCTTATTGCAGCATTAGTTAGACTAAACTGACTGTATCAGCAGTTGAGCCTTAACTGAGGTACTGCCATGGTTGTGTAAATTTTGTGGTATATTTTCTGGAGGTAGGGTGTGAAAAACAAAAATTGTTGTTGAAGAATTAAAATATGGCAGCTTCCGAGGCCAGCCTGGTCTACGGAGTGAGTTCCAGGACAGCCAGAGCTACACAGAGAAACCCTGTCTCGAAAAAACCAAAAAACCAAAAAAAAAAAAAAAAAAAAAAAAAAAAAAATAATGGCAGCTTCTATTACTGAGTAGCAATCTAAGTGATAAAACTGTCACCAGTCAAAAGAGACAAAGTACTAAATGAACTTTTGCCTCTAGGGAAGGAGGTCATAAGACAGAATGTTACTGGAATACCTGAGTAGCTATGGACTGTACATACTGAATCCTAGAAGGCCTCGGGCTTTGGAAAGTGCATATGTTGTGGAGAGATCAAAGAGTGTACAGAGTGTCTAGGAATTTGAGAACTACAAGATGCTGATAAAATAATAAAAGATAAATATGGGAAATGTGTTTCAAGTGACAATGGCTGATTAATACTCAATATCATGGCAAGGACCAATCGAGGGTATGTCCTTATGTTCTAATTTGCTTTCTATTGCTATGATAAAATGTAATAAACACCATAACACAAAGCAAATTTGAGGAGGAAAGGGTTTATTTGGCTTGGGATTTACAGTCCATCATTGGGGGGAAGAAGCTAAGGCACAAACTGAAACAGAGACCACAGAAGACAGCTGCTTTACTGGCTTGCTCCCAGGCTGACATTCAGGTACCTTTGTGACATAGCTACAGGACCATAGAAGCAATCTTCAGTTGATGTTCCCTCTTCCCAAGTATGTCTAGGTTTATGTCAAGTTGACAAAAAGTAGCCAGCACACTTTCTGAATTAATTAAAGTGGCACCAATTGTCATTTGGATAAATTAGCTTCAGAAAAAAAAATACATGTACTTCTCTTGCTGAAGCAAATAAGTTCAAATTACCAGTGACCAATGCTAGAAAATTACAAGACAAGAATTGCAGATGGCCATTGGTTCATGAAGCTCTTTGGAATCAAATGGATAAGAACGTGAGAAAGTTATATTGCCAAAAGTGTTAATAGCTCATATTAAAGTAGATGAAGACTAGGGAAATTGTCTTTGGATTTCCAGGGTTTTGTGGGAATAGAGATATCCATGGCCTGGTTGTGGTCTTCTGCTTAGGGAGCTGCTATAACTGTATAGCTGTAACTGGTCTTAGTGAAGTGGGGCTGTTCCAGTAGGCCTACCATGGATGATCTGGGGATAACTCCCTGGAGGGACCATGGCCTCTGAATGTGGCCCTCCTTTAGTGTATGGTTGTCTTACTGTTTCTACTGGGGAAGTAGAGCTACAAGACAAGCAGTAAAGAACTACTACATGTTCTCTGAGCTTAGAATGTGGGATACCCTTATGATTTGAATCTGAAATGTCCCCCATAAGCTCATGTGCTAGTACCCTTGGTCTCCTGTGGTTCTGTTTGGGGAGGCTGTGAAAACTGAGACATGGTCTTTGGCTTACAGAAGTAGATTACAAGGAGTGGACCTTTGATGCCTACCCACCTTGGGTTTTAGTATAGAACTTTCCATTTCTTGATCTGTCAATCTGTGAGAAATAATAACCTCGAGCTAAGGAAGCGATCTGATGTGATGGTTTGTGCTGAAGTAAACCTCTCCTCACTTAAGTGTCACTCTCTTCTTTGAAGTTCAGAGTCATGATAAACTATTCATACTTAGCTTATGCCTCTTGTTGTTCCAGAAACAGAGTTTGTCTCAGCTATGTGAATGCTTTTACTTCAAACAACCCTCATGATCCAGCTGTTTGAACTTCATCCTGGTTTGTAGGCATCACCTGCAATAGTCCCCCTTCCTTTCTTCCTTCCTTTCTTTTCTTTTCTTTCTTTTTTTTTTTTTTAAAGATTTATTTATTTATTTTTATGTATGTGAGTACATGTTGCTGCCACCATGTGGTTGCTGGGAATTGAACTCAGGACCTTTGGAAGAGCAATCAGTGCTCTTAACTGCTGAGCCATCTCTCCAGCCCTCTTTCTCTCTTTCCTTCCTTCCTTCCTTCCTTCCTTCCTTCCTTCCTTCCTTCCTTCCTTCCTTCCTTCCTTTCTTTCTTCTTTTTCTTCCTTCCTTCCTTCTTTCCTTCTCTCTCTCTCTCTCTCGCTCTCGCTCTCTCTCTCTCTCTCCCTCTTGCTCTCCCTCTCCCTCTCCCTCTCCCTCTCCCTCTCCCTCTCCCTCTCCCTCTCCCTCTCCCTTTCTTTCTTCTTTTTTCTTCACTTTACATCCCACTATCAGCTCCCCATTGGGAGAGGAGCTATGTGAGGCAGGGGGACCTGAAACATTCTTAATTGATATATATCTCCTCTCACCTGTTTTTTGTCAGATCTTTGTTTGCAGTGATGACATAAATAACTAACATGGATGCTAACGGCCTGATCCACTGACACCTGACATTTGGTCACATGAAGGTACAGCCATCTAATCTTTTTAACAATCTATTAATTTATCCCACATGTTAAAATTTTGATATAAAGAGCTCCTCAAAGTTTTCAATTTAGAAGTGGGACTGAATTTCAAAGAGTCATGATAAACTATTCATACTTAGCTTATGCCTCTTGAGCCTCAGGAATACAAAGAATTGTCTCAGCTATGTGAACATGTTTTTACTTCAGAACAGCCCTCGTGACCCAGCTGTTTGAACTTCATTCTGGTTTGTAGACTTCACCTTAAATATTCTTAATTGATATATCTCTTATCCTCATTTTCTAGCTTTCTTTTTACTTCCCCAAATCTGTTCAGAAAGTTTTTGAGCTAGAGTTTTATCCTTGACATGGAATCTTGCTATAATAAACTGTGTGGTTGTAGATGGTGGTGTGCTTACATGTTTTAATTATTCAGCCTTTTTATATAATTTAATAATTGATTTTAAGTCAAATTGTTTTGTAAACATATACTGTATTATTCCAAAAATTGAAATAGCCAAGAAAGCCTAGAATATCAGGATTTTCAAACTGTATAGAATGCTGCTGATTGTCCTTGGCTATCAAGGCATTGCTTGGCTACATAAAAAGGACTATGTAGAGGGGTTTCTGACAGCTATCTTGTCTACCGCATAGAAAGACCCTGGAAGGAGAATAAAACCCAGGAAAACCAAAAGGGATGTGGTCCTGCTGGACTTGAGAGAGCCCTCAGATATAGTGGAAACGGAAGCAAGATGTATTAGTTATTTGTTTGCTATGACAAAATATCTGACAGCAACAACTTAAGGGGTGTACTGACTGGTTTTGTGTGTCAACATGACACAAGATGGAGTTATCACAGAGAAAAGAAATGCCTCCATGAGACTCAGCTCCTGCTTCCTGACCTGCTTGAGTTCCAGTCCTGACTTCCTTTGGTGATGAACAGCAATGTGGAAGTGTAATCTGAATAAACCCTTTCCTCCTCAACTTGCTTCTTGGTCATGATGTTTTGTGCAGGAAAAGAAATCCCGACTAAGACAAGTTGGTACTAGCATAGTGGAGTATTCCTGTGACAATCTGACCATGTTTTAGGGATGACTGTGGAAAGACTTTGGAACTTTGGGTAGAAGAGCCATTGGGTGTTCAGAACTCTGTGGGATGTTCTGTAAGAGCTTGGAAAATAATGTTGAGAACAGTGCAAATGATGGAGTCCTGGCTTATGAAATTTCAGAGGGAAGATTAAAGACTTTTATCAGGGCCATTGCTGTTTTGATTATGAAGATTCTGTGGTTTTGGTTAGCTGGGGCTGAAGAATCAGCTGTGATTAACAAGATACCAGAACTACTAAAGTAAAACCTTTACATTACTGGGACTATTGATGCTAGTTAGTTGGTGCTAAGAAGTTAGTGGTGATTAAGAAGAGACTAGCATCATTGAGGTGAAATCTTCTGGGAAGTGTTTTCTGAGATCACAAAGAAGCTGTCTTCTAGAGATAGCCAAGGTTGTACCTTGTGCTGCAGCTGGACTTAGTAATGTGTAAGCGTCACCCAGGTGGTACTGGTTTTGAAGGCATGAAGGGGTCATAAAGAGCAGCTGAGGTCTGAGCACTGTAAGAGGCCATAGAAGGCCATTGGTGAAAGGTGCAGCCCCAGTTGTAATTGACAGCCCATTAATGAAGGGGTCATGCAAAGGCTTTGAAGCCTGGCACCATGAAGAGAGCCTATGAGAGGCTATTGGTGAAGCCTAGTTACAGTAGAAGATGCCACTATATTGTAGATCCTAGTACCATGGGATGATCACCAAGAACAGCAGCAGCATTGGAGTGGATCAACCTGAGCTTAGAGTGCTACAGAGGACAGAACTGGAGAAGTAATGCAAGCCCTTGGAGGAGTCCAGAAGATAGTGAGTGGATCCCAGATATTGGACAGTTAGAGTTTGATTTTGCTTTTGATTGTGTCTGTGCCCTGACATTTTTCCCTCTTGAAGTAAGAAAGTGTTGTAGTGGAGCCCACAGTTAAGAGATTTTGGATTGTAAAAAGACTTTAAGTTTCAAAAGAGATTGGATAGTTTAAAGGGATTGAAATTTTAATATGTAAGAATTTATAAAGACTATGGGACTTTTAAAGTTATTTAGATCCTGGGAATGAGTAAGAAAGTAAGGGTTGAGGCTTAATAATGATGTGCTTGTGTGTCAAGTTGACAAGGGGTTAATTATACTGGCTGATTTTGTGTGTCAACTCGACACAAGCTGGAGTTATCACAGGGAAAGAAGCCTCCCTTGAGGAAATGCCTCCATGAGATCCAGCTGTAAGGCATTTTCTCAATTAGTGATCAAGGGGGGATGGCCCGTTGTGGGTGGTGCCATCCCTGGGCTGGTAGTCCTGGGTTCTATAAGAAAGCAAGCTGAGCAAGCCAGGGGAAGTAAGCCAGTAAGTAACATCCCTCCATGGCCTCTGCATCAGCTCCTGCTTCATTACCTGCTTGAGTTCCAGTCCTGTCTTCCTTTAGTGATGAAGAGCAATGTGCAAGTGTAAGCTGAATAAACCCTTTCTCCCCAACTTGCTTCTTGGTCATGATATTTTGTGCAGGAAAAGAAACCCTGACTAAGACAAGAGGAGAAGAGTTTATTTTAGCATACAGTTTAAGGATATAGTCCATCACCTGGGCAAGTCTTAGAGTAAGTGTGTGAGGAGGTTGGTTACATTGTATTTACAGTCAAAAATCAGAAAGGGAGAGGGGAAAAGGGGGAGGAGAGGGCAGGAGAGAGAGAGAGAGAGAGAGAGAGAGAGAGAGAGAGAGAGAGAGAGAGAGAGAGAGATCAATTTGGATGTTTACCTGAGGCCTTTCTCTTTTTTTTGAATGTGGACCCCAGTGGATTTTATCTACCATACTAGTCAGGGTTCTCTAGTAAGAAATTATGAATCTTGTTCCTCTTTCTCTCTCTGACTCTGTCTCTCTCTCTGTGTATCTATCTATCTATCTATCTATCTATCTATCTATCTATCTATCTATCTATCTATCTATTATCTATCTATCTATTATCTATCTATCTATCTATCTATCTATCTATCTATCTATCTATCTATCTATCCATCCATCCCTGAGCTAAGAGTGCTCAGTGTAGTTCAGTTAATCGAACAATGGCTGGCTGTTTATGGAAAGTCCAAGAATCCAGTAGTTGCTCATTCTACCAGACTTGATGTCTGAGCTAGTCTTCAGTATATGCTGGAATCCCAAAGAAGTAGGTTCTGATGCTAGTGAAGGATTGGATGTGCTAACAAAGCAAGGGCAAGAGGACAAAAAGCAAAAATATAGCATATAAAATATATGTAATGAATATATGTGTGTGTGTGTATGTGTGTGTGTGTGTGTGTGTGTGTTTCATAAGTTCGGTGGCTCTAGAGAACCTTAATACACTAAGTAAAAAATCTCTCACAGGCATGGCCTCCATTTTTGGATTATAGTGCATTTCAGATGTAGTCAAGTTGCCAACCAAAGGAAGCCATCACACCTCAGATAAACCTATCAGGAAACTCATCCAGAAGTCTAGAGGTATGTGCTATAGATTACTTTAAATCCAGTCAAGTTAACACTGAAGATGAACAATGTTAAGACAATCAGGCATCAGCCCTGATGCTTCTGCTGATATGGCTGAAGCCAGCTGTGCCTGAAGTCCCTGCACTCTTTGTCCTCATTTATAGTCACCTGTGAAGCAAACTTCCCCATCTTCTCTTGGCTTGCTTTTATTTGTTTGATCTAGGATTCACTTATCTGTAACTAAAAACATTTTATTTTATTTTTGGAATAAACTGCCTATCAGGGTTATTGTCAGGGGAAATTGAGATGTGCACATGAAATGCTTTTTGGTACACTGTAAGAGTTTCATAACGTTGGGGTAGCTCTCATAACTAATATAGGCCAGGGAAGTGAACAAGAAGTCCAGGGCAGTGTGGAGGAGACCTGGATGGATGCTGGAGCCATGTAGCTGTGAGCTTGAGTACTAGTATTGTCCCTTGAATGAGGTTGAGCCAAGTGTCCAATAGTTCTACTTCTCTATTCCCTCCTTTATAAAGCAGGGACACTACCTCCATGCAACGATTAAAAGAAATAAATAAGGTGTGTACCATCTCCCTTGTCATCATCTGCTTGCCTCCTTCTGATGTACCAGCTACTATCTCCACTGTATGCTTGTGTCCTCTGACACTCCCCCTGCCCCTCTGTAGAACAGCTTGTTGAAGGAAAGTGGGAAGGGTGGTACCTAAGACGCTTTTCTTGTGTTGTCTTTATAAGTCAGGAGGCTCTTGTAAAGGGGTTTTATTGGTTTAGATCCCAAGTGCTTTCAAATGAGTGCTTTATGTTTTCCCCACTGTTTTAGTATTTTGATGGAAGTCTAACAAGGGAGAAAATGGTTTGCTTTGGAAGAAGACAGAACCTTACCACAAATACTAGGGCTACTGTGAGTACCAGAGATTAGTGTTTGGAAGACTCTATCCTCGACTCCAGAATTAGACTGGCCCTGAGAATTATATCTCCCCTCCAGTGGGTAGACTTGCCATTGATGACTCCTACAGACCCAAAGGGATCATTTGCTTTCATCGATACAGTAAATCTGGGTATGAGGATATACGTTCCAGGAGGTGGCACTCTTGAGAAGAGTTTGTTTTGCCTGAGCAAGAAACACAAAGGTTCAAGACCACTGAACTGAGAGGGGCTTCCATTATAGAATGGAGCCAGGGGCTGGGGACAACCGAACTAGGAAGGAGCTGATGCATCTGGTCCCGTTTCTGACCATCTCTGTGTGATCGTGTAAACCCTGAGTGTCTCTATTTTCCTAAGTGCTAAGTGAGGCCATGGAGTTCCTTTCTTCCATGAGCATCAGTTTCTTTGGAAAGTATTTCCTAACAAGAGTGGGGTAGTGTGCTAGGTAGTCTTATGTCAGATTGACTCAAGCTAGACTTATCTGAGAGGAGGGAACCTCAAGTGAGAATTTGCCTCCATATATCTGGCTGTAGCAAACATTAGATAGAGCTCAGGGAATCTAGTGGAAGAATTGGAGGAAGGATTGAGGGACCCGGAGGGGAAAGGAACTCCACACGAAGACCAACAAAGTCAACTAACCTGGACCACTGGGGCTCCCAGAGACTGAACCACCAACCAAAGAGCATACATGGGCTGGACTTAGGCCCTCCACATATATGTAGCAGATGTCTTTGTGCAGGTCCCCCAACAACTGGAGCAGGGGCTATCTTTGAATCTGGTCTCTGCCAATGGATCCTGTTTCCCTAACTGGGCTGCCTTGTTTGGCCTTAGTGGGAGAGGATGTGCCTAGTCCTGCAGTGACTTGATGTGGGTTGGTACTCTGGTTGGGGGGGCAAGCCCCCTTTTCAGTGGAGAAGGGGAACAGAGGATGGGGGAAGGACTATGTGAGGGGGTAACTAAAATGTTGGGGGCTGCGATCAGTAAAGTGAATAAATAAATTAATGAATGGAAAAAAGAATTGTATCATATATATTGTGGTTTGAAAAACTATATTGTTGTGGATGAGTGTGCTGGGTAGTTTCCTGTCAACTTGACATAGGCTAGAGTCATCTGAGATGAGAAAAACCCCAATTTAAAAATGCATTCATAAAATTGGGATGCAGGCAAGCCTGTAGGGCTTAATTATTAATTAGTGTTGATGGGAGAGGGCCCATGTTACAGGTGGTGTCATCTCTATGCTGGTGGTCCTGCGTTATATAAAAAAACAAGTTGAGCAAACCACAGGGAACAAGCCTCTGTATCAGTTCCTGTGTCTAGGTTTCTGACCTGTTTCAGTTCCTGTCCTGACTTCTTTTAATGATGGATCATCATATGGAAGTGTAAGCCAAATAAAGCCTACCTCCTAACCCCCCCCCCCCCAAAAGATCTGGCTCTAGGGCATTTTCTTAATTAGGGATGGATAGGAACTCCACAAGAAGACTAACAAAGTCAACTAACCTGGACCACTGGGGCTCCCAGAGACTGAACCAACCAAAGAGCATACATGGGCTGGACCTAGGCCCTCTACACATATGTGGCAGATGTCTTTGTGGGTGGTGCCATCCCTGGGCTGGTGTTCCTAGGTTATCTAAGAAAGCAGACTGAGCAAGCTCTAACCAGTACCCTTCCATGGTTTCTGCATCAACTGCCACCAGGTGCCTGTACTGCCTGAGTTCCGCCTTTATGGAATTTAATGAGGAATCTTATATGGAACTTTGAGTGATATGAATCCTTTCTTCCCAATTTGCTTTTGGTCATGGTGTTTCATCATAGCACCCGTGATCCTAACTAAGACAGGCAGCATCAGAAGATAGTGTCTGGCAGGGCACTGGAGGGTCACTGAACCCTTTGGAATCAAATCCTGTTCCTAGCTTTTAGCTAGTTTTGTGACTCTGGGAATCTCACTCAGCTTGCAACTGCTACTCTTTCTGTATCTGAGCTCAGAGTGGCCACCATGTGGTGCCTGGCACTTAGTAAGCCTCTGTAGCATCTAACTCACGACGTCCAAAATCCTGCAGACTGGTCTGAACTGGATTCCCAGTTCTCTTCTTTTCTGTCCTTGACTCTGTTTCTCTTTATTACACGGAGTTGCTTTCCCTCTTTGTCATTTCCTGAGCTTCTCTCCTCCCATTTCTCTAGCTAGCTATGATTAAGAATGGTTCATAGCTTTATTTTGCTCTGCTTTAAAATAGGTAATTTTACATTTCTTCTTTTTAATTTAAGAAGTCAAAGAGTAGGACATCTTATATTTCCTTCAATAAAGAAAGGACAGTTTGATTTGCTTTTTTATATGCTCCCATTACATTTCATCCGCTTGGCTCTCATCCAGTGTTCCACACTGTCAAAATCATTTTAAATCCTGACATGTCAGTTAGTGGCTTTACGTTCTTCTCTGGCTCCATTACATCTGCCTTCTAAGCCTTCACCACGTTCTTGACAAAGTCTGCAATTTGGGACTACTCTTCTAGTTATCATCAGGCTGGAAAACTGAATCTGTGGTGTTGCATTATCAACAGCTTTTGAAAACAGCTTCCCAAACTCCTGCCTGAAATTCCCACCCAGGAGGTGGGGAGTCAGGGCATCTATGCTCCTAACAAGTACCTAAGAGATGCTGGAGTCATAGATGCCATAAGAACTAATGGCTCAGACAAGTCAGCACTTCAATTGTTTTTTTCTCTAAAATTGAAAGAAAGGCCACTGGAGAATGTGCCAGCATTTTGGAACTTCTGTCTCCTTCCTTCCACACATGGCAGGCTTCCTGCTCATGGTTGCTTGACTTCCAGCCACCATGAGCACACTCAAGCCATTAAGGAAAAGCTGGAGGGAAGGGATGTCTTCTCTGTTTTTCAGAACTTTGTCTCAGAAGTTGTGTTTGACACTTTGACTGACTTTTATGTTCTTGCCTCAAATAGTCTCACAAATCACACTAATTGTAAAGAAATGTGAGGATTCAATCTTTATTTTGGGTGTCATGTTCCCAGCTAGAAGGCCAGACAAAGAAACTCCATTTCTGACATTACTTAGCATCAGTGTTATGATAATTGATGGGGTTTCAAACTTTCCGGCTGGGAGTTTGTTATCTAATACCCACTATGAGTTAGACAGTTCATATAAAACTCCGAACTTCAAATATCATCTTGTCTATGGTAGCCATTATTTCTTTTCATTTCATAGTTCAGGAAATGTAGTCCTTGAGTATTTTTAGTGGTTTCCATGAGACCCTATAGAAACGAGATCCTTAAATCAAGAGTAAAATTCAGCCCTGCAAAGCCCACATCCTCCTAGTGTATCATTTCACTTTGTACCAATTGCACATATAACTGTAGATGAGCCTTCTTCATTCAGTATGTACTATGCATAACCACAAAGGTCTTTGTCAGAAATATAAGATGATTATTTTACTCCAATATCTGTGGGTCTGCTGGAGACACCTTTATGCAAGAAGATTTGGGTCTGTCCCACGATTTCCTCATCTTTGGGATCATAGGCTCACTGAGGTACAGTTTCCCCAGACCCACGGCAGAAGATGCACATTTCCTCAATGCTTTGGTAGGTCCAATGCCTCCCTTTACTAAAGGAAGTCACAGGCTAAGACCTTCAAAGTCACCGAGGTACATTGTTCCCAGAAGAGAGCCAATATCTTGAATGGATTCTGGTCTAACCCAAGTGTTCAAGCTGGTGCATTGAATTAGAAATCACCAGAAGAGCTGAGAATTGGGAATCCTGAGTTCTACTCTCAGCTCAGGCATGAAAGACTTGTGTAACTGTGTACAAAGGGCAAATCTTTCAGGGCTTTGGGACTGTTCTAGGGATCTTTTAAGATCTATTGAGGCTTTTCCCTGAGAAACTGTGGATTGTGGTATACAAAACACATCAGAAGCTGGAGGGATGGCTCAGTGGGTAAAGTGCCCACTGTGTAAACATGAGGACCTGAGTTCATATCCCCCAGCACCCATATAACTATGAGGCAGGTGATACCAGCCTCTGACCTTCACATGCATAGGCCAGTGTACCCCTCACAGTGTGCACATCCATGCATCCCCCCACAACTTTTGAAAAGTTTCTGTAACAAATAAGGGGTTCTTAATCTTCTCTGATCATAGATTAGACTTATTCAGAGCTGACATGTATATGCACACATGTAAATACATACTCCGTTCTCCTTCTGAACCTTTGGGACAAGATTCATGACTGTTGATCATAATGGAGCATAAAGTGCTGGTCTTTCTGATCACTCGATGGGTTTGGAAAAAAAACTGTAGTCACTGAAAAGCTATTGATGCCATGCTCACTCAGGGTGAACGCAGGCTGTTCCTCTACTTAAACCAGTAAGCTTTACTCTGATGATTTATGATAATGCTCCTGAGTGTGCAGGTACACATGCCATGGTTTATTTTGCAGAACTAATGAAGTCTGTTTAATCTCTCAGTTCCCAGCTGATTCTCTTCTAAGAAATGGAGAAACTGCCAGACTTGTGTATGAGTTATAGAGGGAGGGCTAATGTTATGGAAATCATCTAGAAGCCTTGAAGCCTGATCTTTTTAATCCCATGGATCCTTTGGCTGAATTCTGTGCCTTTGGGTTAGATGATTGTAGGCCATGGAGATGGACTGTAGCAACATGGGTATGGGACAGCAATAGCTGCTGAAGTCTGCTGAGCTTTGTCTGGGACTCCATCTTTTCCTTCACAGCCATTAGCTCAGTATGACAAGAACACACTTTTGACTTCCATTGACAGCCTGTCAAGTCCTTGCCTTATAGTTTATGAGCTAACTTTGCTGCCAGTAAAAGGTGGGACTGAAGAGGCAAATTTTCTAGACTCTTGGGCTCTTGGTTTCCTCATGTCGGTGGGATCTGTAGTGCTTGCTCTGCCTCTTGCAGAAAAACTTAGTTTTTAGTTTAATCCATTGTATAGATATAGAAAGTGAAGACAGAATTATAGGAGGCAAAGAAGAAAACCAGGTCCCTTAGTTCTCCAACTCATCTTGAGAGTTTCCCTGACTGATTCCGCTCCCACCACACTGGTGTTTGGTCCTTCTCTTGAATAAACCAGGTTTGTTCCCATCACAGGGCCCTTGTCTTTGCTGTTTCCTCTCTTACATTTTCACATTCTTCAAAAAATGACTGGCCTTTCTGACTATGTAGGTCTCATGAAAAGACGATTTTCCTTCATAAGACTTTCATGCTCTCCCATTAAAGATTGTCTCTTTCTAGAATTGCTTTGAGCTCATCGTCTTGTTATAGCTTTGCATATTATATTGCATATTTCTGTAATTACTTATTTGTTGACTGGTCCATTGTCTCCTGCTGCTATTTCTTTTTGAGAAGACTTGCTTTCTGCATTATTGTCATTATAAAGAACAAGATTTATATTGTAGTAAATATATTTTTGAATGAATGAACTAGATTAGATAAATTTAATTTTGTTTTAAATGCCATTATCACATGCTTTATAGATATGCCAAAATTCACTTAATCCATTTTTTAGAAGCTGATACTCATTTTGTTGTTTTTATTTTCTGCTTTTACTTTTCTAATGTTCCCACTTTAGCAAACAAATGAAACTAAACTGTGTATACTGCTTTAATTCTGTGCATGGAGTAACTCTTAGCAATGCATATGCTGGATCAAAGAGTATACATGTTTTCCCATTGTGATATGGATTTTTAAATTTCTTTATAAATAGTTCCATGAGCCCGTGCCACCACTGCTTGCCTTTGGCCCCAGTTTTCTTTGCCGGGAGCACACTACTGTTGAAAAGCAGGTGCTGATTTCCAATCTGCACTTCAAATGCCCTACCTATTACCTCATTACCTAAGACAGACTTGTGTGCGTGTGGCATACACATGTGCTATGCTCTACTTTTCTGAGTTCTAAGGGCTTTTTGTGGTTCTCTCAGTCTCTGGGCTGCATTCTCTAATCTGCCATGGTAAAATAAGGGACCCTTAAAGCATAGGGTCTTATTTGTGAAGTTGTGGTTATTCTTCAGGCAGTTTTACCCTTTTGTTCCACCCTGAGAAGGAACTATCAAGTCTCCTCTCTGATTTTGGTGTGATTCATTTTTAATAAATGTAATGCTAATGGGAGCAGAGGCTTAAAATATGCTTGTCATCCAGCCTGCCAGTTGCCCTAACATTAACCAAGATCAAGACTCAACATGTGACCTATGGAACATATGTGAACCCAGGTTTCCTCTGGAGCTAAACCTGCTTGGGCCCACATGAGCTGAACATGAGCTCTCATGTGGCCATGTAAGATTTTTGTCAGAGTTTAGTGAGATTTTTCATCTTATTTGTTACACGGGGAAAAAAAAAACCTCAAAATAATTTCTACAAAGGCCAAGATAGAAGTGGAACCTCATTTCAGACTAATAACCTGGTCTAGTGTCAATCATGTCAAATTCCAAATGCCAGACACCCTGTAAGGCAGCTATAAGAGAGGAACATTTGAATCCAAATATGTCTACATTATATAGGTTTTATTGTTGAATGTCAAGTGCCAAGCATGTCAAATCAAGCATCTCTTCGGTTGAGATAGCCGAGGTGTATTTGAACCCCAGCACACTCACTTTTGTGTAGGCTGGGTTAAGTCTTGAAGAATGTGGGGGTGGGGTGGGGACTAGTCCTAGATGATGTGAGAAAGCTGCTGTGCCACTAGAACATCAAAGGCAGAGGAGAAGGGGCAGCTGTGCTCACTGTGGGGCAGAGCACACTGGTGTACATGGTGTCGTGTGTGGGAAGGGGACAAGATTTGAGTAAGGGAAGGGACTAAGAAAGCTGTTTTGAAATGTGAGCCAAGAGAACTCTGGATATCAGTTGTGTCTTAGCCATAGACTATAAATTATCAACATTCAGAGGTGGAACGCATGGCGAAGACAGATGAGAGCCAAAGACTAGCTAGAAAAGACTGGCCGGCTGGTTCATTCTTCACTTCATTGTTTCCCTTGAGAACATCTCTGTCAGTTAAGCTCTGCTTAATGACGCTCCAGGCCACATTTTTATTCCTTAAATATGTTGTCTTCACAGAAAGCAGGTATTGATGGTAAAACTCAAAAGTCCACACCAATGTGGCCTCATAGTTACATAATTTCCAGAATACACTTCTAAATGATGATCATTATGAGTGGCTCTTTGAACTTCATCTAATCAATTATGCTAACATTCTCTGGTTTATTTTTAAAATATTTTGGGTCATTAAAAGTCATATAGATTGGAGTTCGAATTCTAGATGTATCAGTAACTGATTATGTGATCATGAAGAAACAACTTTATTTTCACAAGACTCAATTTCTTTTCTTTTTAATTTTTAAATTAAAAAAAAAAGTAATTGTACTACTTTACCCCTTCCCTGTCCTCCTTAAATCCCTCCTCAACTCCCCATTCCATTTCAATGGCCTCCAATGACTCCTGAAAGAGGGAGAGTTAGTCTTTCCTAGGGATGAGCCTCCTAGTTGCTTATCAAATACAAAGTGGTTAGCCCTGAAATCATACAGATACAAGTCACAGTGACTGGACTCATCAGGTTATATTTCTATGTGTATGTGTTTCTATATCTGAGACTCAACTTCTTCATCTGAAAAACACCAAAACAAAACTACAAGGTAAAGGTATACAAGGATAAAGTTAGTGCATAGAGAGCAGTAGCTTTGTCCCCAACCCAGGCATAGCTCAGTACATACTGTATATCCTATCATTCAGCTCAGCACATTTTGGGCAATAGTAGACAGTTGTGGGGTGGGTGGGCACTTGAGGCACATTGAGGGAGAAAGGATCTTGCCACCAAATTTGAGAACCCAGGGACAAACCACCCAAGAGTGACTAAGCACAGTGAGAAGTTCAGAGGGGAAAATAGGCCCTGCCTGTGTGCCAGTTCTTACAATGCCCCTGGGGTGACTGATCCAAGAGTGGGCACTGGGTGCAACTAGGTCACTGAGTAATTTTCTGGAATATTGCTCACATTCGACATGGCAAGCAGACCCTAGAGACTGTCAATATTGATAAGTCCTTTGCTAAAATTCCTGATGTTTGCCTTACAGGTACTTTATCCACACTCTCCAACACAGAAAGGATTCGTGCTCCCTTCCCCAAGCTGTGTTCCTCCTTGGGATGGATGGAATTGCATTCTTTGTTCAAGCATGGAATATATTAGATTGGGTTAATATTGCACTGGGTTAGTGCATTGTGCACTGAAGAGTATAGACGGGGTTTTCATTCCCTCTTTCCACTTCTCTTTTACTACAGGAGTTGGTTGGGCAAACTAACCTCCTGTGACTGCCTGAGAAAGTACCATCTGCTTTACCATGCTCTCTTGTTTCCTCTGTTAGTCAGATACCGCAGAAGTTTCTGCAGTGGTGAGATCTGCATGCTTGCACTCTCCACAGTGGTAGCCACCAGTCATGTGGGTATTAGAAAATTGACATATGGTTGATGTGTCTAAAGATTGGAATTTTTAGTTAACTGAAGGGCAATTAATTTAATCTGAGTAAATGTTGGGTCAGATGTAAATGCTTGCATGTATCTCTAGAAGGTATGGCAACAGACAGCCCAGCTGCATCCAGTAGGAAGGGATTGGTAGCAGAAATCTTTACATACATTTTATTATTTTCATGTAGGGCATTTGTGTCTAACGTAGTGCTAGTCCCATTTTTTACTATCTTAATTTTTACTCGTGTGAGTGCTTTGCCTGCATATATGTATGTATGTATGTATATGTAATATGTATGTATACCCTTGTGAGCCTACTGCACATGAAGATTAGAAAAGAGCATTGGATCTCTTAGAACGGAAGTTACAGGTGGTTGTGAGCTGCCAGGTGGTAACTAGACGCTGAACCCAGGTTCTCTGCAAGATTAGGACATGCTCTTAAATATGGAGCCATTATTCCAGTTTGTAGCCCCATCATCTTGCTTCTTAAACATGAAGAAGAGAGACTGTTTATTTGTTTGATTGTTTGTTTTTGGTAGAGACATCATTTAGCTTTGGTCTAACCTCTCCACTTTAATTATTCTTAACTGGAGAATATTGAATTTAGGCATTTTGTTGTCTTGATGGGCATTGTTTCTTCTTGTCAATCTGTTTTTTAGGATCTCCACAGTGGGGTGGGGGTGGTTGATGGGACAGGATTTAGGCATTCCCCCGAGCCTCAGCAAAGATACACTCGTCGTCTCAATGGATGCCCTGCACATATAGACTATGGCTTAGATGCTGTCCCTGCATCTCAAGTGTGGCTTTATTAAATGTCATGGGACAAGGCAGCCTGAGGTACCCAGCTATTGTAGGGTGCTGGCTTAGCAAAGGAATTGGAATCCCAGGTCTGCTTATTCTTTTTTGACTGTGGAGGAATGACTTTACTTTAATGGGACTTAGTCACCCAATTAGGATGATTTGATGGATCTTTAGGCCCTGCAACATAAATCATGTCCACCAACTAGAACTCCACACAACTAGACTCCAAGGCAGAAGCTTTGAAGAAAGCTGCAGGTGCAAGGCGGTATTAGAATTTCATCTGTACTCACTTCCCATGTCTAGATCCACTGCCAGATTTAATTCACCCATTTCTGCCATAAACAATTCTGGGATTCTTATTCTCCCCCTTACTCCCTCTTCAATCCTTTCTTTCCCATCTTCTTTCTATCTTCTTTCCTTCCTCCCTCCCTCCCTTGTTCCTTGTGCTAGGGGTGGGGCTCAAGGTTTCACACATGCTAAAAGTAATGCATATATAAAGAACATGTCACCCCAGGAGAATCCGCATTGAAGAACAGAGCAGTTAGCTCCTTTCTCAGAATGAATGGGAACCAGAAATTGGATGTTTATAACCAAGAAAAGCAGAGTTTCGTCCAGCACTTCTCCCAGTTCATCAAGGTGCTGACTGAGGATGAGCTGGGATACCCAGAGACAGGGAATTCTATTACCTGGCTCAAGGAGGTCCTCGAGTACAATGCCATAGGAGGCAAGGACAATCGGGGTGTGACCGTGGTACAAGCCTTCCAGGAGCTGGTGGAGCAGAGGAAACAGGATGCTGAGAGTCTTCAGTGGGCCCTGACTGTAGGCTGGTGTGTAGTACTGCTCCAGGCTTTCTTCCTTGTGTCAGATGACATCATGGACTCTTCCTCCCTCACTGGGGACAGATCCGCGGATATCAGAAGCCAGGCATAGGCTTGGATGCGATCAACAATGCTCTGCTTCTGGAAGCCTCCATCTACTGCCTGCTGAAGTTCTACTGCAGGGAGCAGCCCTACTACCTGAACCTGTTGGAGCTCTTTCTGAAAAGTTCCTATCAGACTGAGATTGGGCAGACTTTCGACCTCATCACAGCACCCCAGGGCCATATGGATCTTGGGAGATACACTGAAAAGAGGTACAAATCCATTGTCAAGTATAAGACAGCTTTCTACTCTTTCTACCTTCTTTTTGCGATGCCATGTACATGGCAGGCATTGATGGGGCGAAGGAACATGCCAATGCCCTGAAGATCCTGTTGGAGATGGGTGAGTTCTTTGAGGTCCACGACGACTACCTTGATCTTTTTGGAGACCTCTCTGTGATCGGAAAAGTCAGCACTGACATCCAGGACAACAAATTCAGCTGGCTGGTGGTTCAATGTTTGCTACGAGCCACTCCTCAAAAGTGTCCGATCTAAGAGGAGAATTATGGGCAGAAGGATGCAGACAAAGTGGCACAGGTGAAAGCACTGTATGAGGCATTGGATCTGCAGCCTGTGTTCTTCAAGTAGAGCAGTGCTCTGGGTCCCTGCCCCATCCATCTTCTTGGAACTAGCAAACAAGATCTACAAGTGGAGAAAGTGACCCAAAATTGTTGAGGCTGGGAGGGAGTGATCTCAATAAATTATTGTTCAACAACAACAACAACAACAACAACATGTCATAGTCCTTGATATTCTTCCTTACACTTTCCTCAGCACTTTGTGTACTTTCTGTATTTCTTTTATTTCATGTGATTAATGTTTGGATGCCTCTCTACACCTGAGCTCCTCTACAGTGCTAATCTCGTTTTCTCATATTAACTCCTTTACTGCCAGCACCTTGAATCTCTGTGCATGAACCCCACGGAGGATCACCTCCCATAGGCTTGAAATGAAACAGACCCAAGAGCCATTGCTGGCTTTGTTGCTAATGAGCCGAGGTTTGTAGATTGTTGGATACTCTGAGTCTCTCCATTGACTTGTGGATTATTAATGGTATGCAGCTATTCAGTACTGGTGTTGTATGAGTCAAATGCCATCAGACAGGTGCAATAGATAGGAGAAGTGCCTGGCATATGGCAAATACTTAAGTGAAACTATGGCTTTAATTGTGACATTTATCACAGCACTTTCATTAGAAGTAGAAATTAATCTGTCTTCTGTCATTTGACTACTCATTATTTGACATAACTTTGCCCACTCTCATCTTGGTTTTATCTTTTTTTTAATCCTTGAAATCTCTAAATCTTCAGTATAGAGTTTGGGGCACAGAGGTGATTAGCAAACACAAGACTGGTGCATGCCACCTTCCTGTACTGGGTGGAGAATGGAGAAGCAATTGAGTCAGCCAAGTCACAGAGGACAAGGTGAAACAAGGTGAACATACACCTAGTGATGGTATGTTTCTTCAGAAAAATATGGGGGTGGACTTATCTGTGTACTGTATCCCTTACAAGGAATTTTTACAAACACACTTGAATGTTCTACATTCCCTAAAGGAGACATTGAAACATGTGCAAACACTTGACTGGATCTTCTAAAGGAACTGTTTATCTAATCTGAGAGACAGGAGAATGAGGTGCTGAGTTTGGATGCAGGGCTACTGAGGATTACATTCTGTTATTCGTGAAATGCAATACTTCCTTTGATAGATGTTCATTATTTTATACAAGAAATGAATCGATTTTCACAACAGATATTATGTTATTTTCCGAGTTTGTTGCACCATGCCTGGGTGGAGTGAGCTGTTGAATGTTAAGCTAGTGAGGTACGTTGGAATTGGGTGTGTATGTTCATCTTTAGTTTTCACACTGGAAGCAGGGGTCTCTCACCCTAATTTCATATTTGGTTCTTCTAAGGAATTTTCTGAAACTGCTGATGCTCAACCTGCATCTGCAAGCATTCTAAGCTGCCTAGTCTAGGGAGGGTTGGAGCCTGCAGTGGTCAGCTGCATGCAGTAGTGTGTAGCATGTTATGGTCAGTTGAATATACTGGCTAGCGGTCAGGTGGCATGTGATGGTCAGCTCTGCTCTGGTCTGTTGTATATGAGTCAGTGTCACATGAGGGTTGGCTCCATCTGGTGATCTCCGGCATATGATGCTCAGCTGCATACAAAGGTTAGAAGCATGTGGTAGCAGCACATGACAGTGATTGTCATATGAGGGTCAGCTACCTGTAAGGATCAGCTGCATGTGACATTTACAGACATGCACTGGTCAGTGGCATGTGATGATCAGTATATGACATGGTTAGCTCCATGGATAGTCACATGCATGCAATGGTCACCTTCATTTGAAGATCTATGACATGAGATGGTCAGCAGGCATGTGATGATATTGCCGCATGATTCCACTGGTAGTCAGACATTGCCACCTGCTAGTAAGGAAGCGAATCTGCAGATACCAATTCTGATTGCTCCAGTCCATGAGTGAGCTGGAATCAGCTAGTTACTCCTTCCTTGCATCTTGGCTTTCTCATCAAAAAGTTAAGTTAAAACAGTAGGATAGAATATTAGGTTAGAATATTAGAGTAGCAGTTTTAGATTTTTGAATCAAGGAACCAATCAAGAAGACTGGCCTTCCAGGAACATAAGTCTATGTATTATATAAAGTCTTGATAAAGTTTTAAGGGAGTCATAGTATCTGGGTTGGTTAGGGTTCTGTTCACAGTGGAGCAGAGTAGAAAGCAACATGGCTCTCACATATCCAGGAACTTGGGGAGGCTAGAGGAACCTGTGCATATCTTTCTGCTCAGAGAGTTCAGCACAGGATGACCTTTACCAATGAGCCACCCAATCAAATACAAAGGAATGACTTTCTCTCATAGTTCTGGTAAAAGTCTGGTCCAGTACGTACAGAAGAGTGGATGCTCACCTGAACACATGCCTCTCACTATGACATGGGATGGTGTGATGAGCAGGGCTCATTTGAACCTCAGAGAGAGATTACCAGGTGAGCATCCATTTTTTAAAAAATGAGATACTTAAAGATGTTAGTGTATTGTTACCATAAGACAAACCCAATGAATTCTGGAAAAGTAAAGACTATAGACATCAGATCTGTGATGTTTGAATCTCAAATGTCCCTCTCATGTCTATGTACTAAAGGGATACTTTTTCCAGATGGGTATTGTTGGGAGATGGTGGAACCTTTCAGAATTTAAGCCTAGTGGGATGTTGATAGGTCATTGGGAGAATGGTTTTGAAGGGGATGGTGGGACCCTTCTCCCATTTTTCTCATGGCTTCTTGACCACGAGGTGAATAGTGCTGGAATACACTCCTTCCACTGCTTTTAGGTAGCCTCATAAAAGACAGAAAAGCAACAGGTTCACCTGAACATGGACTAAAGCCTCAGAATCTAGGAGCCAGAATAAACCTAAATGTATTGTCTGAAGTGTTTGTTATATTTACAGAAAGCAGTATACTAACATATCTGTCTTGCTTTAAAGGCTGGGCATCTATGAAACTACACGAAGTGCAAGCTCTTAAGGCCCAATGTCTTTATCAATACTAATCAACACTAAAAGTCTGTCATAACTGACAAGCATGGCATCCCATAGATGCTACTTTAAAAATATTTCTACATACTATTTTTGTAGTTACTGTGTAAGAGTAGGTATAGATTTTCTCATTTGTGTTTCATTTTATGTTCCACTTGCTTCTAGTGTGCTGGCTGTATACTGAATTTGTCAGCCCCATTTGTTCTGGTGGCAGTAATGAACCTTAAAGAGATTGGTAAATTTGTTAAGGACCCACAGAAGAAGCACAAGAGCTGAGATTCAAGCATAGGTTTCCCATTCCACCAACAATACTGTTTCCATGAACACACTCCTATGTCCAGCCATAGACTTTCTATGATTTGAGATACTTGCTCCATGGAGGACTCTTAAGCTATGAGTGTTCCCTCCTTGATCACTGCAGTAGAATTGCTTTCTTAGTCAGTGGCATTGTAGTCTCTCTTCTCATTTGAAACAGAGTAGTTTTTGTCTGTTCAAAGTTGATCTTTTTATTTTAAAAAGGAGTACATCCCATGAATTCTGCCTTGCTCTTGAGTCTATGCTTATCTATTTCATGTTATCTCTCATTATCTCAGATATAACCCTTACTCTGGAAGACCTCATCTGAAATATGAGTGTGACAGTCATGGCCATGTTCAGGAAATCCCCAGGGATTAACGTAAGGACTGTTGAATTTGATGCCCTGCAGTATCTTGTGCTTTGAAATGCTAAGACCAGGATAAATGACCCGTTCTTTTTAAAGAGAGTGTAATTTCAAAAGCAGTGGGCTAGATTGGCCAAAATGGTCATGAGTTTTGCCTGAACTTGCTACTAAGCTATCTAGGACCTCTAGTGGTAATGTAATCCATTGCTTAGGGCAATAGAGACAGCCTAACTTCTAAAGGTGTTTGGAGGATGTCTTTGGAGGATGGGCAAACCATGTTTTCTGGATGTATGAAGGAAAGGAATAGAATCAGTAACTTATACAAATAGACCCACTAACTATATTTGGTTATAATCCATGGTAAAGTACATTGGCTCATAGCAGCACTGACTTCTTGCAACAGTATGCTTGGGCTTGGCCCCAATTATTTTCTTTCTTTCTTATTATTATGGGTGGATTTAAACAGCCATTGATTATAAATCTAATGTCTATTAGTCTATCTTGCTCATGTTTTGATTGAGAAATCAGAAACTTACATTGGTTGAAAGATCAATTGGTTGAAAGGTTGTTAAGGCCTCTCATCTCCTGGCTTTGGGGCTCTTTCCATTCAAATCTTACTTTAGCACGATGGTGCCTGGTCATAGATCAAAATACGCTCAGGTAAAAGCTTCCTTAAGAAACAGAGACTAAGTCTTGAAATACATTTGGCAGCTCAAGTTTTACTAATTGTCAGTTTGATTAGTGCTTAGTGGCTGGTGGCTACAAATCATTTCCTGCCTAGTCAAACAAAGAGAATTATGAAGGACAAATAATGTTACTCTGTTAAAAAAAAATGCCTTTGAAATTTTCCCCAAAGAGAGGAAACTATTATTATCCCAGACAAATAAATGGGAAAATGGGAATAGAAAGACTGGGCACCGTCTCCAAAACAATCAGCCAAAATTAGAAGTCAGCCTTGCTAATGGCCACCCAAGGGCAAGAACTCTGCTAGTGGTTGGCTTTGCCAACTACAGGAAGGGCCAAATTAAACAGGACATAATTAGAGATATATTTCTCATGCTTTCTTCTGACCTCTGACCTCTGACCAGGAAGGTTTTGCCAAGTTTCTTAGCAGCTGTCTAAACCTTCTGGCTTCTTTTGGTAAGACAGATGAAGTAGAAAGCATTAGCATGTATGAACCCTCTGATGCCTCTTAGCCTAGCCTCACTTCACCTCTAGAACCTCAAGTGTCCCCTGTGGAGTTGGAGAACCACTTGTACATGGTTTTAACCACTGAGCCATACCCTCAGCTCCTCAACCTTATTTTTGCATGGAGGAAAATGGCCTTAAGATCAAATTCCTGTCAGATCCTGCTGTCTCTATGAAACAAATTCTAAGCTGCCACTTTCTTTTGCCTTTTGGCTACAGGAAGGAGGGAGGCAGACTTTGGTAAGTACCTTGTGTCCTCAAATGATGGCAATTCTTCAAGGAAAGTAGGATTATCAGTGACTAACAGACAAGAACAGTGAAGATGCCTCTGCAAGAGAAAGTATTGGTTGGGAAGACAAAGAGGCAGATGGGTAATGCTTTCTTTTTTATGAATTTGAACTAAACACAGATGGGAGCCCAGGGTGTCATGACTGAGTAGACAACAGCTTTTCCAGATGGCATTGTCTGAAGTCCTATAAGCTAAGGATGGTGGTTCTCCAAGACTTGACTGCACCACTGGGAACCTACAAACAAGTGGACATTTATTGAGCACCTTCATTGGTCAGGACCTGTGGGGGTTCAGGTTGATATTTGTTCTCTTAGTATGAGGGTCTCTAAAATCTTTGTGGGGATGGTAGTCTGATTACTATGTTGCAGAGGAAACAAATCAAGATCCAGAGAGGTCACTGAACTGATTTTGGACTCACCAGTGTCAGATTCCAGACTCAGGATTATTTTCAAATAATCCTCCTTGGTTTTGTTTGGAGTAAGTACCAAAACCTTTCCAGGCCTTTGGTTGATTAATGTGAAACAGACTGGAGAAGCATGTTAAGTCTGGACTAAGTAACAGTGTCAGAGCTGGCAGAGTGAAAGAGCAGGATGCTTAGGGATCCTGAAGATTTGGACGTTTCCAAAATTGCTTGATACTTTCCTCAGAAAAAATATACACAACACATATATACAAAACCCAGGAGGGAGAGGACTCATCTTTCTTTTTTCTTTCATTTACTATGCTTTTCTACTGCGTGGGAGTTTAGGAAGGAGAAAAGTCATATCTGTCCATTTCCCACTAGAGTGTAGGATTGACTCATGAAATTATGGGAACTGGTAAGTATAAAATATAATCAAGTCATCAGGTTTGAGAGAGGGGGTAGTTGATGCTGTAGCTTGACGATGAAGGTAGTTGAAGGGAGACCATCTTCCTTTGGTCCTTAGTCTGTTTCTAAGGTATTTGGAAACTTGAGGCTTTGGGAACTTTCCTCCAGATGCCTCCAAGATCTTTCTATTTAAGCCATATTTGTGCCTCTTCCTCCTTGAATTCTACATGTGTCAGTTACAGTTCTCTGTGGCTTATGTATATCTCACAGGCAACAGTCCAAGATTCTTAAGTCAAGGGAGAGGATCAGTGTGGAGCAAGCATAGGTGTCTTTGGCCCAGGATAGGAGGGAACAGCATGAAGAATGATATCCCCTGGCTAATCGAAAACACTCATAGTTGGAATAGCATGAGAGTAACCTCTCATGTCCCTGTCCTAGGAATTCATGCACGAAACGCATTGTGAGTATATATCTCAAGGACTGGAAGGGCTTTATGTTCCTCCAAATCACTTCAGACTGGATTGCTACAACCTGCACAACTTTGGACTTGACCAGACTAGGCCAATAAAGGAATGAAGAAAGGACAGACACAAACACACGTACAGAAAAACTGCGATTGGGTGGGAGGTGTACTCTGATGGAGATACACCAGCAGCCTGCAATCTCAGCACATTTATGATATACTACTTCACGAGGAGGCTGGTTTATCATTTACAGCTGAAGGAGGAGGAGGAAACAGTTCAGCTTTGCAGGGAGGAGGAAGTGTGGTTAATAGTTTGTGCACACACTGATTTTAGCTGAAAGTTGGTCATTTTTAACATTCGTATTTGAACCAGAGGAAGACTTTGCCATTCTCATAGGTCTGAGTCATTGGGATCCCTGACACGACTGTGACTATGTCAAAATTACACATTCACTCAGAACTTCATATGCTCCCCAGACTGTGCCATTATCTTTGATGAGAATGCCCAGAGTGGAGTCTTGCTACCACCAGTCTGTGACTTTTTGAATCATATTCTTGCTTAGAGATCTATGACTTGACAATGTTGCACATTGTCTCTTCTCGAACTCCTTTTGTTGCACATGACATAAATGGAATTTGCAATATTCAAGCACAAGGGAAAACTTCCAGGATGAGGCTACCATCACTCATGCACTATTTTAAGTTCTTTGGGTACATGAGGTTATCTGATAAAGTCCCAGATCTCAGGGAAATCGTGCTCTTTTCAAAGGGCAATGAAATAGCCAAGAATGGAAATACTTGTGATGTTTTAAAAATTGAAACAATCTTGGATTTGGAACCAGGAAGGCCTTGGTTGGTCATATATTATCTTAATAAATAGTGCAAAGTCTCAGGTTCTTGTCTTCATATTGGGGACTTTGATCGTTCCTTCTATTCATGTTTGTTTTATAAATTAACACATCGTATATAAAGTGCCTGTCATATCTCCTGGCATATAGTTTGACTTTAATAATGATAGTGCTGGTGTTATTATAGTATCCAATAGATGGGTCTCAGGTTGCTGAGCACCCTGTGGTCTGGTGTGTCCCAGCAATTTCAAAGTGGCTGAAATTTCTCTGGGCTTGTGGCACTACATGAGGCAGAACCACATGTGTAGCAGGGAGGCAGAAGTAAGTACTGTGTGCTCATGGCACAGAGCAATTTGCCATGAGTGGACTGAAGGTTTCACAATGGTTAGAGGGTTACAGTAACATTTAGCCTTTCTGACATCTAGTTAGAATCATCCTGCACTCAGTTCTGAAATGTTGCCCAACTGGCTATGCTGAACTCGACATCATTTGTTTTGGATAGGAATTCCCTTCTACTTTGCCTACCTACACACAGGCTTGGACAATGAAGCCAGTGAACTACCTCTGTTGTCTGCCAAATGTTAAGGGGTTGCATACATGATACTTCTGTGGCACAAGCCTGACACATGTGTCCTGAATGTGGGTCAGCTAGGCCCAAAGCACTGATGGGAGACAATGTCTCATGACCAAGGAATTGTCAAGGCCCAGGACCCTTCAATTTGGGATTTCTTACATAACTCTCCACTTCCTAATTAGATACAGAGTACTGTAAACTGAAAGGGGGATTTAGGTACCAGAATCCATACAATAACATGCCAGAAAGAATCCAGAGAAGCCATCCAATATTCAGGCAAACTTCATATCTGACATTAATTTTTAGTAGAAGTAGGAATTTAACTTAGGTCCTTGAACATTCAGAGACTGTCCTCTACTCGTGAACCAAATCCCAATCCCCATATTTAACTTTTATTGTAGGAAGTTCTGCAGAGCTTCCTCCACCGCTGTTTGTGGCTCTGTTTGAACACCTCTTGTGTAAGGGTCTCATTACCTCTCACAACAGTCCTTCTGTCAATGGCTTCAGAAGTTTGCAAGTTTATCTTTATATTGCATTGAATAGCAATACCTGTTGTGTTTTTCTATACTGATTTTTGTTTTATTTTAGCATATGGCATAGTTATAAGATAGATAACATTATGAAGTGGAAATTTAAGGGTTTTTTGGAGAGTCTGTTGTGTTGGATGGTGTTTTGTTGGGGCAAACAGGTGAAGGAGTGTTTTCCTGACGTGGGCACAGGTGAAAGACTAAGGCAGACTTGTGAAGGAACGTTTCACTAAAGCAGACACAGGAGAGAGGGTGTTCTGCTAAAGGAAACACATGAGAGGACATGCAATAAAGGATTTTTTGCCAAAAATATGCATGTATTGGTTTGCCTTATTTTGTGTAGTTGAGCTGCATTTGTTAGGACTCTTGAGGACTCTGGCTGACTGGACGCACATGCTGAGGCAAGGCTTGTGCTGAGGCGAGGCATGTGGAGGACACGTGCTATTTAGAGGGTATAAATAGGACTCGATGGAGTGACAGAGACAGAGCTTGGCTTGCTGGTCCAGTTTGCTGTGCAACGTTTGTGGGTCTTGAATCTTTGTTGATCTTTGCTTCCCTGAGAGAACTTTTCTTGATGTCCCTCTGGGTCCCTCCTGATGACTAGAGCCAAGACTGAAGTCTGACTGTCTTTGATAGGTCATGTCACTGCTGTTGCTAACCTGACTCTACTGAATCGGACTGTTGCTATATCCATAAAATGTTTGGGAGTGGATGGAGCTGTCGCCTCCTGTTAGCCTGTGAACTGATCTGTCAATTTCCAGACAACACAGATGGGAGTTGCTCCAAAGAACCTTTCTAAACAGGTCTACTTCCCCTGTATCTTTTCTTTTCCACTACCTCTGGAGGGTGGTGGGCTACAAGGGAGGTTAAAGTGTTTAAGAACCATCATTAAAAATAAGATTTAAAATAATTAAAGTTACGATACTAATTGTTCTTAGCAGGAAGGGAGCTACATAGCTAAACATCACATTGAAGGGAGCTGAGAAAGGAAGATAAAGGGAAACATTTTGGTTGAGAATAGAGCTAGAATGGTGTCCAAAATGGATGAAAACCACAGCTGAGAGGAAGGCACTTTGGGTAAGATGGCGAATGAGAAGCTGTGTTTGTGTAACCTGCAATGGCAAAAATTGAGTAAAACCAGAATTATCCCTAGCAACCCTAATAGCTAGGAACACATGGAACAATATATTATGAGCCCTGAAGGTAAATGACTGCTGACCAAGATTGCTAAGTCCGGCAAAGTGATCTTTTAAAATTGATGGGGAAATAAGGACATTTCAAGACAAGCATAAACCAAGACAGTTTATAACCACACTGACATTGAAAAAGATGCTTAAAGCACTATACACCAAGGCAGAAGTTAGTGTCACAAAACCACAGGAAAATTTTGCTTCATGAGAGGAATAGACAGATGAAGGAGAGCTAGAAAGGAATAAATCATATCTACTACAGGAAAGCCACACACTTATTAATAAGAGGTGAAGGGAAGAGGAAAAAAAATCAGTAATCTAGACAACCAGAAAAACAATCCAAAACCAAACCAAACCAAACAGCAGTAACAACAACCCCCTCCCCCAGGCATTCTTTGCAGAGCAGTGGATTCAATCTTCTTAATGTTGAAACCCTTTAACACAGTTTCTCATGTTGTGGTGACCCCCAACCATAAAATTATTTTCATTGCTTCTTCATAACTGTATTTTTTACTGTTATGAATTGTAATGTAAATTTATGTGTTTTCTTATGGTCTTAGGTGAGCCCTACAAAAAGGTAGTTTGACCTCCAAAGGGGTCACAACCCACATGTTGAGAACCTCTGCTCTAGAACAAGTTAAGCAAAGGTGCCCTCTCTTTCTACTTTCTTTCAGTATAGTGTCTGGAGTCTTAGATCAGGAAGATGAGGAGGAAAGGGAAGGAAGAAAGGAGTCACAGTGTCCCATGATTCTGTGTTTAAAAGTCATTATGAAAGATCCCCCAGAAAAGTCATAGATCTAGTAAATACTTTAAGCAAAGTAACGATCTATGATAAATCCAGAAACAAACAGGTCCTTTTAGGTACTTGCTAAGAAACCAAGAAAAAATTCCATTCACAACAGTTTCAAGAAATAAACATAGTCAAGGAATAAACATAGTCAAGGAGATAAGTAATCTATGCAGTAAGAACTTTAAGACACCAAAGACAGAAATTAAAGATATAAGAAGATGGAAAGATTTCCTATGTTCACAGATCAACAGAATCAATATTGTAAAGATGGTTATATTACCAGTCTTCAGACTTAATATAATGCCACTCACAATTTTGGATAGCCGTTCCCTTGGTTAGAAGGAAGTATTCTTTTATTTTTTAAGTCTCTTCTGATTAATTTTAGTTTTAAATTTATTTCGGCGGATACGTGCATCCTGGTCCTTTTTGATTGGAGTATTTTGTCCCTCCTTTTACTCCAACCTTGTACCCATTTTTAAATCTAAGATGTATTTCTTATAGATGACAAATAGGTGGATTTTGTTTCTTGGTCCATTAATTCAGCCCAAGTCTTTGGAGAATTGAGGCTATTGATACTTAAAGTTACCATCAAAAAATGAATACATAATGTTGATTGACAGCATTATGGAGTTGACATTTACTAGTGGTGTTTAAATTCTTAGTGGTACTCTGTGTTTTCATATTTACTTCATATTTTGTACAGATTCTTAGCTTTATCAATTTCTCTCTTCAGCCTGAAACATTGCTTTCTGTATTTTCTTTGGGTTCCTCTGTTGGGTGTAAGTTTTTAAGGCTGTTTATATCATGAAGAGTTTTTCCTTCTTCTGTTTAACTCTTGCAGGCAGATTTGCTGAGTGTATTAGTCTAGGATGGCTGTCACAGTCTGTTAGGACCTGGAACTCATTGGCTCTTCTAGATTTCAGAGTTTTCATTGAGAAATAAGCTGGTATTTGATGGGTTTTTTTTCTTCATATGTGACTTGTTTTTTTTCCTCCTGCAGCTCGCAATAGTCTTTCTTTGTTTTGCATACTTAGTGTTTTAACCATGATATGCCTTGGGGATTTTCTTTTCTGGTCTTGTCTCTTTGATGTCCTGTGCGCTTTTTGTATATACATGGATATGTCTTGCCTTAGTTTCTGAAAGTTTTCTTCTATGATCTTTTTGAAGATCTGATCGGTGCCATTGGCCTGAGAATCTTCTCATCTGTTCTTATAATTCAAAGATTTGGTCTTTTCATGGTGTCCCACATTTCCTGTGTGTTCCTTTCCTGTGCTTTAATTTTTCTGTACCTTTGCTTATTTCCTCTAGAGCCTCTAGTTTATCTTCAAGTCCCAATACTCTGTTTGCTCTTTGATTCATTCTACTGTAAGTCTTTCCTTTGAAATTTCTAATCGTGTTATTGTGTTTCTAGATTCCACTTCATTTCAGCTTTAGTTTTTACACTGCTTCTATTTCCTTGTTGAATTCCATTCTCAAATCTTGCATAGTCTTCTTCATTTCTGTCAGCCTTGTGTTAACTTTTTTCTTGACTATCACCTAGGTCTTTAGTATCTTCAAGTTCATTCTCTTTAACTTCATTGAGCTGTTTCCTTGAATTCTTTAATGAAGTTTGTGATTGTTCTTTTAAAGTCTGTGTCCTGGAATTCACCTAGATTATTCTCATTGGCAGACATGTCTATAGGACTGGTTGATTTGGGTGAAAGTGTACTGCCTTGTTCTTTCATGTTTTTTGAAACTTTATGATGAGATCTTGGCATATATAGACTTCTTTTGTTAGTTTTGGGTCTGGTATGGACAGAGCAGGTTGAGCCAGAAGAGAAGATGTACAGATTGGGATGGACCTTGAGGTTGGATATGGATACGTTGTAATGAAGTCAGGTGTATACAGGGCATGGGCCTGGTGTGCAGCATGTGCATCCTGGTCCAAACTTAGAGTTTAGGGGTAAATCTGGGGTTTAGAACAGGTGTGACAAGGGGAGGAATAGGCAGAATCATTAGGTTAGACACGAGAGAAGGGCATGCAGGCTCTGTTTGGTTGGAGAGGTTGGAGGTGTTGGAGGGTCCTGTATGTTGGGGGGGAGGCATGGGTGACCATATCAGACTCAAGCACTGAATGTGTGGTCTCAGGATAAATATGAAGGTTTGGGAGGATGTGTGAAGGGAAGAATCAGGTAGACTCATTCATATAGACCCTAGAGAATATCTGCTACATGTAGATGTATTAAAACATATATTAAAAGAATGATCACAACCCATTCTATCATTAGTGTAAACTTTCTACCAGTATCCTAGTGTTTCTTAAGCATGCCCTCCACTATCTCTGTGGTTAGTTCTGTAAATATTCTATCAGAATCCAACTGTTCATTAATCGTGCCCTTCTTGCTTATGTGTCTTTTAAAGGATATTGGTGTACCTTTTGTTTAGTAAGACCGTCTACTTAGAAACAAAGAGCTCATAAAATGTGAATTCTGAAAAGTCTTCAGGCTCACTGGTTCTGATTCTCAATCATCTGGGTTCAACTCTAGACCCTATCACTGGCCAGCTATTTAGTCTTGGGGAATGTTGTCTTATATAAAAAATCAAGTTCATAATGTCATCCACCTCAAAGCATCATTGTAGGGACTGAATGATGGGAGGCATATAAAGTGTTGGATATTATAGTTGGCAAGAAGTAAACATTAGCAAATGCCAGCTGTCGCTAGTACCTGAGGCAAAATAACACCTACCCAGTTATCTTAAAAAAAAAAAAGTCACAACAGCTCTTGCCATTATAAAAAACAGAAGGAATGTAATTAAGAATCTTGGCAACTGAGAAACACAGCATATGGTTCTATATCTATTGTGTTATCATAAAAACAAACCTCTTGTTCTTTGCTGTGGGTTAGCATTCAGATTTAAGTGACATTTGCCCGCACTCAGTCTGAACATGATAAAAACAGGCCACAGCACAAAGGCTTCCATTGTTGAGTGATCCAACCAGTGTCAGAGCTCTAGAACCTCTTCCCTGCTTTCCCCTGCTTTTCCTACCTCACAGCAATCTCTCACCTCTGTCTGCTGAGCCCTTGAAAATGTTGGTATGAGAGGTGCTATATCATAAGTGTTGTGGAGGCCTGCCTCATCTAGCTCAGAATGGCATGAGCTCTTTGAATGTGGAGCCACATCTGACTCCCCCTGTGCTGACCTTAAGAAGATTTATATCAGTGAGCAGAGGATTAAATCAATGGTGTCATGAGGACTTGGCAGACAGAAAAGTTCCTTAAGAACTTGGAAATAAATTTACTTCGTGGGAATTCAACTAAAGCCCACATGTAATGTTCAAGACCTGCAAAAGCAAGCCACACAACATCCCAACAATGAATAGAGAGATGGCCAGGAAGTCCCATCCCTAGCTGATGCTGTCATCATTACAAGGGAGAAGGCAATTGAATAAATCCTAGAAGCATGTGTTATTTAAAACAATAATGGCTATATACTTCTGCAAGATTTCTATTTTTAAAATTTTTAACAAACCTACATATGGTTCATTCCAGCATGCATTGTATTGTCAATATTTCTGAATGAGAAAGCTCCCCCATTTAGACTGAACCAGGTATAGCTAATTCACAGACAGGAGGAACTGGCACTGGCAAATGGTCAAAGGAAGATTTGGAAATTAATGTCCTATGTGGTAGAATTTCTTCCTGTCATATGTAAAGCTTTTGGTAGAATATAAATATATATAAGTCATCACCAGCAAAGGCACTTGCTTTACCCTCTGGCCTGAAAGAGTATGACAGATCTCCAGAACAGAGTTGAGAAGAGATACCATGTGTCTATGATCTGGTCAAGTTGGACCTGATGGTATGTATGTGACTATCATTATGTCTTGAAGAATCTCTACTTTCTTTGCCAAGACTGGATCTGACTCACCCAGGCTCATTCTAATGCAAGGTGACAGGGCTAGAATTCAAAACTCAGACTCCAGGATCCAAGCACAGGTCCTTTCAGCTATCTCTCAGGCTCTTGCTTCCCCACAGTGTCTTCCTCAGTGCCTTAAATGTACTGGATGACTTTCAAGCGCTTCCTGAATGAAACTGGGGCTGTGCTCCTCAGAACTGTGAATGCTATTTCCCATCTTCCAGTTCTTTTGGTGGCTGACTGCGGGAAGCACTTGGCTCTCATCATCTGCCAATTGGGGATTTCACCTCTGGAAGTCATTTGATCACTTAAGTGCTAAGCTCTCTCAAGAGGTGGCCTGCAAGGGCCTTGCAGCTTTGATCCAAATTTTCCATCCAAATAACCACATAAGTGGAGAGGCTCCTGGTTCCAGCTAAGCCATAAATTGCTGCTCTCTTTCCTAAAGAAAAGAAAGCAAGCGTGTCTGCCACTGCAACTGGGCTACCTGAGCAGATCAAGTGCTGGAACACACTGATTGCTTTGGGAAGCAGGCTCTTTCTTGGATTTTTTTCAATTTTTCTGCTGGACTTAAGGAGACTGAGGTTTCTTGCTTATTACAAGCCTCATGGGAGTGTATGCTGGCCTTATATCATCTTCTCATTCATAACAGATTAAGTGTTTCCACTGTCCCAGAAACACTAATGATGTATGTATTCTTTTCCAGCTCCCTAGGGATACAAGACATCCTCTGCATAGATAGGTCATCATACCTGAGCCAGCCAGACCATCCTTTCCCAGACTCACTCAGAGAGTGAGTCCTGTGCCAGTTACCTGATGCTTCTCTGAATTGTCTTCAGCAGCCTTTGCAACAAAGGCAGTGTTCTTCCCATCACACAAACAGAGAAACCCAGAGCAGAGGCAGAGCCATGGAGCAAGTAGGCTTCGGAGGACCTGAGTTTGGACCTAGCTCTTAGGTACTATTGCATGCTTTTCTCAATCTGCAGAGTCTCAGCTTGGTGAATGCCAATGGGCATGGGGTGCAGTGGGAAGATGCACTGTAGAGCTGTTGGCTCCACTGGATACAGTCAGCATCCATTAAGTTCAGGGACCCTATGAGTGACAGAAGCTCAGGCAGCTATTTCTCAGCTGGCAGTTTGGAGCGTTATTGTAAATATCCTTCCCTGAGAAAATGCCCCTTTGCAATGTGCCCACTGGCCCCAGATGTTCATGACTCATTTATGTGGAGATGTTCACTTGGCCCCACCCAGCAGGTCTGATTTATGAGGTGGAAGAGTAACCAGATGGACAGGGCTCCCTGCAGAAGTGCCCCAGAGCCCACTGTCTGGGGCAGCTGCCTATGCAGCTGTGGTCCTGCAGTCTTCCAAGTGCTCCCCCTCTCATACCTCCTATTTCCCAGGCTGCAGGAGATTGCTGGAAACCTGCTCACCTAGGTTTCAAGACCCTGTTTAGTCTTGGTTTTACTGTGGGTGGCAGAGGGCCTGTACAGAAGATGGTCACTGATTTGGGTAGTTCTTTCCCTTCCTTCTTTCTCTCATGCTAATCTGTTCTTGGGATGGGCTTTCTTCCTGTTGCCTTTGAGAAGACCCCCAGGAGTGACTGGTTTGGGTCTTCCTCATTATTGCTATTGGCTCAGGGCTTCTTTGATGGATAGAAGCAATTTTCTTTGAAAGTTGGATGAAATATTGGCAGTTCTACAGGATACACATTACATTCCTCTGGGAGGAGCTGTTCCATGGGACCTCAAAATGGAGGGATTCTATTTAAGAGGGTGTGGGAGAAGCAGAAATAAGCAGAAAGGGATGTATTTAAATATCTTGCATAGCTGTTCTTCCTAGTGTATAGGTTTGGCCTACTTCTGTGAAGTAGTTCTTTTTGGAAAGCAGGGGGTGGTGAACATGTGTTAAAGGTAAGGAACTCGGCCTTACGGCTTATGCCTGTGGCCTGCGCCACACAGCTCCATACCCAAATAGCGCAGGGAAAGAGCTAGCCTCCCAGGAATGTGGACAAGCCTGTGAGTGGGGTAAGGCCAGCACCTCTACTCAGACGGACTCACCTGGACCCAGGGACCTAGGAGCAGCCAGAGACAGGAGCCTTCCAGTTTCCATCTGTGGCTGGACATCTCAGCCTGTGTCACAGGGCTCCACAGACAAATAATGCCAGGAGAAAGCTAGCCACAGGAGTGTGGACAAGCATGTGAGCGGGGGTAAGACCAGCACCTCTGCTCAGAGGGTCCCACCTGGAACCCTCAGGACACAGGGACTGAGGAGTGGCCTTCTGGTTTCCTTCTGTGGCTAGGGAGTAGATCCTGTGACACAGGGCTCCATACTCAAATAGTGCCAGGAGAAAGCTGGTTTCCCAGGAGTGCCGACACACCTTTAAGCACAGGCAAGACCACCACTTCTGTTCAAATTCCTGGATCAAGAGGGACTCTTGCAGAGCAATCAGGACACAGGAACCAAGGAACAGCTGCGGACAAAATCCTCCTGGTTTCTGTCTGTACCCCAGAGCTGACCCTGTACCACAGCTCTCCAAACCCAAATTCCTCTCAGAGAGAGCTGGTCTCCAAGGAGTACTAATGCTTGCAGGAGGGACAAGCCACAGTCAGAGAGAGCAAGACCACCTAACACCAGAGATAACCAGATGGCGAAAGGCAAGAACATAAGCAACAGAAACCAAGGCAACCTGGCATCATCAGAACCCAGTTCTTCCACCACAGTGAGCCCTGGATACCCCAACATACCAGAAAAGCAATACTCAGATTTAAAATCACATCTCATGATGATGATAGAAGATTTCAAGAAGGATATAAATAACTCCCTTAAAGAAATACAAGAGAACACAGGAAAGGAGCTAGAAGCCTGTAAAGAGGAAATACAGGAAAACGCAATCAAACAGTTGAAGAAAATGAACAAAACCATCCAAGATCTAAATATGGAAATAGAAACAATAAAGAAATCACAAAGGGAGATGACCCTAGAGATAGAAAACCTAGGGAAGAGATCAGGAGTCATAGATGCAAGCATCACCAACAGAATACAAAAGATAGAAGTTAGAATCTCAGGTGCAGATGATACCATAGAAAACATTGACACAACAGTCAAAGAAAATGCAAAATGCAAAAAGCTCCTAACTCAAAACATCCAGGAAATCCAGGACACAATGAGAAGACCAAACCTAAGGATAATTGGCATAGCAGAGATTGAAGATTCCCAACTTAAAGGGCCAGTAAATATCTTCAACAAAATTATACAAGAAAACTTCCCTAACCTAAAGAAAGAGATGACCATGAACATTCAAGAAGTTTACAGAACTCCAAATAGATTGGACCAGAAAAGAAATTCCTCCTGTCACATAATAGTTGAAATGCCAAATGCACAAAACAAGAAAAGAATATTAAAAGCAGTAAGGGAAAAAGGTCAAATAACATATAAAGGCAGATCTATCAGAATTACACCAGACTTCTCACCAGAGACTAGGAAAGCTAAAAGATCCTGGACAGATCTCATACAGACCCTAAGAGAACACAATTGCCAGCCCAGGCTGCTATACCCAGCAAAACTCTCAATTACCATAGATGGTGAAACCAAGATATTCCATGACAAAACCAAATTTACACGATATCTTTCCACAAACCCAGCACTACAAAGGATAATAGATGGAAAATGCCAACACAAAGAGGGAAACTACACCTTAGAAAAAGCAAGAAAGTAATCTTTCAACAAACCCAAAAGAAGATAGCCACACAAATGTAAAAATAACATCCAAAATGACAGGAAGCAACAATTACTATTCCTTAATATCTCTTAACATCAATGGACTAAATTCCCCAGTAAAAAGACATAGGCTAACAGACTGTATACATATACAGGACCCAGCATTTTGCTGCACACAGGAATCACACCTCAGTGTAAAACCACTACAACAGAGTAAAGGGCTGGAAAACAATTTTCCAGGAAAATGATCCCAAGAAACAGGCTGGAGTAGCCGTTCTAATATCAGATAAAATAGATTTCACCCAAAAGTCATCAAAAAAGATAAGGAAGGACACTTCATCCTCATCAAAGGAAAAATCTACCAAGAAGAACTCTCAATTCTCAACATCTATGCTCCAAATGCAAGGGCACCCACATTCATAAAAGAAACTTTACTAATGCTCAAAACACATATTGCACCTCACACAATAATAGTGGGAGACTTCAACACCCCACTCTCATCAATGGACAGATCTTGGAAACACAAACTAAACAGAGACACAGTGAAACTAACAGAAGTTATGGACCAAATGGATTTAACAGATATCTATAGAACATTTCATCCTAAATCAAAAGAATATACCTTCTTCTTAGCACCTCATGGTACTTTCTCCAAAATTGACTATGTAATTGGTCACAAAACAAATCTCAACAGATATAAGAAGATTGAAATAATTCCATTCCTCCTATCAGATCACTATGGATCAAGACTGGTCTTCAATGGCAACAAAAACAACAAAAAGCCCATGTACACATGGAAGCAGAACAATGCTTTACTCAATGATAACTTGGTCAAGGAAGAAATAAAGAAAGAAATTAAAGACTTCCTAGATTTGATGAAAATGAAAGTACAACATACCCAAACTTATGGGACACAATGAAAACATTGCTAAGATGGAAACTCATAGCTCTGAGTGCCTCCAAAAAGAAACTAGAGAGAGCATACACTAGCAGCTTAACAGCACACCTGAAATCTCTAGAACAAAAATAAACTAATAAACCCAAGAGGAGTAGAAGGTAGGAAATAGTCAAACTCAGGGCTGAAATCAACCAAGTAGAAACAAAAAGAACTACAAAAAGAAAAAAACAAAACCAGGAGCTGTTTTTTTGAGAAAATCAACAAGATAGATAAATCCTTAGCCAGACTATCCAGAGGGCACAGAGACAGTATCGAAATTAACAAAATCAGAAATGAAAAGGGAGACATAACAACAAATCTGAGGAAATGCAAAAAATCATCAGATCCTACTACAAAAGCCTATAGTCAACAACATCGTAAAATCTGGATGAAATGGATAATTTTCTAGACAGATACCAATTATCAAAGTTAAGTCAGGATCAGATAAACCATCTAAACAGTCCCATAATGCCTAAAGAAATAGAAGCAGTCATTAAAAGTCTCCCAACCAAAAAAAGCCCAGGACCAGATGGGTTTAGTGCAGAATTCTATCAGTCCTTCAAAGACTTAATACCAATACTCTTCAATCTATTCCACAAAATAGAAACAGAAGGAACACTACCCAATTCATTTTATCAGGTCACAGTTATACTGATACTAAAACCTCAGAAAGACCCAACAAAGAAAGAAAACTTCAGACCAATTTCCCTTATCAATATCAATGCAAAAATACTCAATAAAATTCTCACAAACTGAATCCAAGAACACATCAAAATGATCATTCATCATGATCAAGTAAGCTTCATCCCAGGGATGCAAGGATGGTTCAATACCCGGAAATCCATCGATGTAATCCACTACATAAACAAACTCAAAGAAAAAAACCACATGGTCATTTCATTAGATGCTGAAAAAGCATTTGACAAAATCCAACATCCCTTCATGATAAAAAGCTTGGAAAGACCAGGAATTCAAGGCCCATACCTAAACATAGTAAAAGCCATATACAGCAAACCAGTAGCCAACATCAAACTAAATGGTGAGAAACTCTAAGCAATCCCACTAAAATCAGGGACT
>CM052718.1:31762775-31843700 GCA_028551405.1 Uromys caudimaculatus | reverse complement strand
TCCTGTCTCTGTGCCCTCTGGTTAGTCTGGCTAAGGGTTTATCTATCTTGTTGATTTTCTCAAAGAACCAACTCCTGGTTTTGTTGATTCTTTGTATAGTTCTTTTTGTTTCTACTTGGTTGATTTCAGCCCTGAGTTTGATTATTTCCTGCCTTCTACTCCTCTTGGGTGCATTAGCTTCTTTTTGTTCTAGAGCTTTTAGGTGTGCTGTTAAGCTGCTAGTGTATGCTCTCTCTAGTTTCTTTTTAGAGGTACTCAAAGCTTTGAGTTTTCCTCTTAACACTGCTTTCAAGGTGTCCCATAAGTTTATGTATGTTGTACTTTCATTTTCATTAAATTCTAGGAAGTCTCTAATTTCTTTCTTTATTTCTTCCTTGACCAAGTTGTCATTGAGTAAAGCATTGTTCAGCTTCCATGTGTATGTGGGCTTTCTGTTGTTATGTTTGCCATTGAAGACCAGCCTTAAACCTTAGTGATCTGATAGGAGGCATGGGATTATTTCAATGTTCTTGTATCTGTGGAGGTTTGTTTTGTGACCGATTATATGGTCAATTTTGGAGAAGGTACCATGAGGTTAGCAGCCATATTTATAATAGCTAGAAGCTGGAAACAACCCAGATGTCCCTCAGCAGAGGAGTGGATACAGAAAATGTGGTACATTTACACAATGGAATAGTACACAAGTATTAAAAACAGTGACTTCATGAAATTTGCAGGCAAATGGATGGCACTTGAAAATATCATCCTGAGCGAGGTAACTTAGTCACAAAAGAACAAACAATGTATGTACTCACTAATAAGTGGATATTAACCCAAAATTTCAGAATACCCAATATTCAATTCACAGCAACTATTGGACTGAGCATGAGGTCCCAGATGGAGGAGTTGGAGAAGGGACTGAAGGAGCTGAGGGAGTTTGCAACCCGTGGAGGGAGCAGCAGTGTCAACTGGCCTGACCTCCCCTGTGCTCCCGGAGACTGTACCAGAAACCAAAGAATACACATGGAGGGACCCATGGTGCTGGCCACATATGTGGCAGAGTGGGGCCTTGTTGTGCATCAGTGGCATGAGAGGCCCTTGGGTCTGAGGGTGTTAGATGCTCCAGTTTAAGGGAATGCCAGGGAGGGAAGATGGGAGTGGGTGGGTGGGCGGGGGAATACCCTTATAGAGGCACGGGGAAGGGGAATGGGATAGTGGGTTTCCAAAGTGGAGACCTGGAAAGGGGAAAACATTTGAAATGTAAATAAAGTATCAAGAAAAAAAAAGGTAAGGAACTCAAAAGAGAGGAAACAGGGGCATGTCCAACCAGGAGTCACAGGTTTCTGATTCTAAATACTCCTTGATTCTGGCTGATGGCAGAAAGACCCCCTGATCACAGGGTGGGTCATATACTGTGGGAGGCGCTGGGCACTGGGATCAGTGAGACATGATGCTCTCCCAGAGCTGATAATTCACCATGATCGTTATAACCAGCATGATCGTTGTCATCATGTATCCGCGTGATGTGTGTGGGTGGCCTCAGAGACAATTTCACTCTTCTTTGGTTCTCTTCTTCCATATGGGTTCTGAGCCTCAAACATGGGTCCTCCGGTTTGCACAGCAAGGTATCCACTGAAATTCTTGCTGGTCTCACATATTCATACTTTAATCTATTAAATAACTTACGTTCATCCAGCAGGTCATGAAGTAGCTTTTCTGATTTCCATGATTCTATCCTAGAGGTAAGGAAACTGAGACGTGGGGCAGTAAAGGAAGTTGTTGAAGATCATCCTTAGGACATAGAGGTCCTGAAATTCAGATATAGGACATCTGGTTTCTGTTGCCTGGACTTCTGTTTCTTAGTGCGTTTTGCTTTGCTTACTCATATATATATGAGGAACTCCAAGTGTTACCCTCCATCCATCTATCCAAGAGCTCTTTTGTTTGGAGAGATGTGGGTTTGAGTTCCTCCCCGCCGCTGTTGGGGCTTATCCCATGCTGCTGCCTTTGGGTGCTGGGCTTCAGGAAAGTGCTGAGACACTGCTCCGGGGATGGGGAAATGCAGTCCGAGATGCTGGGGCTGCTGAAGTTGGGTTTCTCTGAAACCTGGGGACCTAGTCACAACTGGGTGCCACACAGAGGAGTCGGGAATGAAGGGTGGGGGGTCCACTGGCCCGTGATGAGGCTGGGATCATTGGGGGTCCACAGGCTGAGGACTGCATGTAGCCCAGGAGCCAGAGTAGGAGACAGGGTGGAGAGAATGGGAGCTCTGGCTTAGCTCAGGGGTGATTGTCCTTAGCTTGGTGGTGGTTGTCTGGAAGCACAGAGTGGCCTTCTACGGGAAGCTTAGGCTGTGGCTCTGTAGGTGAAGGCCTTCTCCATGCACCCCCATGGTGGTTCTTGATGAAAGAGACAGTCCTTGGTTCCAAGCTGTTTATTGTGGAAAAGGATGCATACCCACTTCTCACGGTGGACCAGAGATTAAATACCTTTTGCAGGGAGGAATGTCTGGAAAGGGAAGCTTATTGGCTACACTCTCAGGGCCTCTAGGTACCTCATTAGCATGGAGAACTGTTTTGGGCTACATGACCGAAGTGGAGAGTGTGGCACGTGTTCCAGGCCAGGAATCTGGCAGGGACCAGGGAGCCGCCTACCATCTCAGGCGGATGGATGCTCGAGTGCGGGGGGATTCAGACCTGCTCCACCTTACCAAGTCCATTGTTCCACAGAGAGAAATCATAGATGGGTTTAGGAGCTCAGGGTTTCCTCAGTGTTTGACAGCAGTGGGTGGGTCGTATCAGTCAGCAGATGAAAGCAACTGGAAACAGCACACTCTAATGGATATAGTAGTCCCATTCAGGCATTGGGGATTAGGAATTTGCAAGGCTGCTGGTGTTACAATTCTCAGGTTGGGGTGCTAGGCCTCTGAAGACTTGATATCTTCCAGGAGCTCTTCTGGCAACCAGGGCCTGTTTGAAGACCTGTTCAGCTAGCTATTCCTCTAAGTCATTAGGAGCTGCTGACTGGAGGTCACATCTGAGATACTTGTCTCTGTTGGAACAGTATTTTGGAGCCAGGACATCCAGAGAGCCATTCAGGAACTAGGTGTTATGCACAGTCAGTATCACGCTGATGCCCTAGTCCTCTGGAACAGGTGGATGGGATCCACATTTGAGGGTCAGTTGGACCTGGTCTGTGTCATAGGAATACTTCCATGTCTCATGGTCAGGGGAGGATTCAGGCACATGGGTGCTGTGTGTGGCTTTTGAGGGCAGCCACTCTTCAGCTGTCGACTGGCCATGTCAAGGCCTTGCCTCAGCTGTCTCTTCAGCAGGCAACCAGAGGGCTTGGTGTTTAACACTGAGAGGCTAGCCCAGCATTTAGGAACTGGATAACAGTCATGGTCACAAGCAGAGCTGTTTAGGGGTCCATACTCGGGCACTGATACTTGATGCCAGTCATTGGGACCTTTTTGGCTCTCAACCAGTTGTAGTTACTTTTGTATTTAGAAGCCTTGGGCTCAGGAATGCATACTGGAATGTTTGGAAGCTCAGCTTCAGGAATGAAAAGCAGGCCCAGTCACAAGTGTGGTGCCTGGTTGTACTGGGTCCACACTGAATATGCTGTGAAGTCTCTCATTGTCACGACCCTGGGCCTGTGAACATGTGAACCACACTATGAGTCTGCATGTGTCTGTAGGTCCAAACCATGGCCTGAGGATGGTGCTACTGTCCAAGGCAGAAAGGCAGATGCTTAGTCAGCAAACAGGCTTCCCTACCACTACTGTCTTGCTATTTATCTTTCTCATTCAACCTGTGCTATTGAAATTAGACAAAGTAAGGCCACTCAAAAGATGTCTTCATTGGATCTGATGTTGGAACATCAGGGAAGGTAACAGAGGGAAGTGTACCTAGCCAGCTCAGCAAGTGAGCTATGCAGTAGCATATTTACATAGACCAAGAAGGGATGTTTGCACTGGCCACTCATTTGTTAGTCAACCTTGCCTTTGGCATCCGTCGCCATCATTAAGTCTTGTGTTTCCCACCAATCAAAGCCTTCCTACCAGTTGTTCTAATTCCTCCAGGGAAGGAACTCAAATAAATGCTATGCAGAGTGTTAAAACTGGCCAAAGTGGAAATGGTTCACCCAGGCTTGTGATTGCCAGATGTCTGGTACAAACTGCTTTAAACAGCCCTGGCAGGGGCTGTGCCTTGAGGAGCCAGAGTGGTCAGCTGTAATCTTTTCTATAGATATCTGTAGTCATCTGCATAGTGTTCAGGATGACTGCTGCTGTCATAGGGGTGATCCATTTGGCAGTTAGGCTGACAGGCTTTCTGCTTAGGGCAGCTCAAGGGTGTCTAATAGCTGCAAGGAAGTGAGATTACCCTATTCCCAGCATCGTGTTTGCATATTTGTAAGCAAATGTGAGAGGGAATACTTCCAATATAAACTCAAAAAAAAAAAAAAAACCATTAACACTATACATGATTCTTACTAGATTCCAACAGTGCTTAAAATGTGCTTTATACCTACCCAGTGCCCAGGGAGAGGGAGAGAGTGCTTTAAGTGGTGTACTTTCTGGCTCTTAAGTTCACCATTCTGGTTGGTCAGACCACCACTTTGCCTCAGCCTTGCTTCTTGGGTCTTGTGCCAAATTCTTGGCAGCTCACCTCATCAAGGCAAGAAGGTCTAGAGTCAGTAGGGTGCAGGTTGGGAAGGGGAGACATCATTTCAGGTGCATCTGTTCAGCAGACTTGGGCCACCCTGGCCACTGGAACTTCTTCAGTGAGCAGTATCATAGCACACCTCTTCTCTTTGATTTTGTCACCTAGCTGGCTAGCAACAAAGGCACAAGCTGACATACCCAAACTCAAACAAATCCTGCTCAGAGCATGATAATGTGGGATGTGGTTGGGAATGGTAGGTATCTCTTTGGGGTTGGATAACCAGTAAAGCCTTTCAGACTTTGAAATTGAGATCCGAGCATGGAACTGGAGCTAGCCACAGGATGGTGGAAAGAAGAATTTTAGAGAGAGGAACCTATTTGTGCTGAGACATGGGTTAGGGGTAGGAAAGGTGTGGTTCAAGAGAGAGACTGTGTGGTTGGACCATGGTACATGGGGTGGCTAGGGGAAGACATTGTGAGACAGGAGGCCAGAATGGTCATGGAGAGCCTGGGAGCCCATGACGATGAGGTAGAGTTCATTTCAGGTGCATTAGATGGTGGCTGGAAGTGGCTAGGAGCATGGTCTTGTGACACAACCCCTCTGTGGTATGAAGCATCCTAGAAGGTGCAGATCTCAAGGGATGAGCCCTGGCAGGGCAGAGTAGCCACCTTTTCCACTCTTCACTCTAGTTCTCCCTGCAAACAGGTTCAGGCACTGGGCAATTAGCCACTGAGGGTGCTAAACGGTCTTTTATAAATCCTTGGCCTCAAGGAGTTCCCAGGCTCCCTGAAAGGACAAGGAAACCATTAGCCCAGTTCTGGCCAGCAGAAATATGAGTGTTGGCTTTCCAATGGGGTAAAAGACACAAGCAAATCCAGCCTTTGTAAAGGTGTACCGGAGACAAGCTACAGGATATGTGTAATTGCTTATTGGGAAATCTTAATTAAAATAGCACAAATAAGTACAATGCAATAAAACCAATATTAATGAATAGTTAAAATGTGTTTGCTCAGAGACAGTGACAGGAAAGAATAAGGTACAGGGGAGGGAAGTGCAAAGAAGATGGACCATTCCTTGACATGGCCTCCAGGACCCTCTAGGAATACAGGGGAAAGGAGAGAGAGCTTAGGTCAAGCTTAACACCCTCCTGCCTATCACCCTGTCATCCTCTGTCCCAGTGTTGATAGCTTTGCCTTTAGTGAAGTCCTCTGTGTGCAGAGCCCTTAGTCTAACCCCCGGAAATGAAAAATGTCCTTAAAAGACCTTACCAAAGACCTGCCTGGCAAAAGAACAAAGCAAGACTGAACAAACAAAATACTTTTCTCTTAAATGCCAACGTGTGTTAAACTGCCCTCTAGTGGCTCTGTATAGAATATCACAGCCACAGGTCCCAAGCACAAGTCCCCTTATTTGCTGCTCTGGGTATGGAGTTATCCCCTTCACACCTCTTTCCTGTGTGATACATCTGAAAGTTGTCAGGTAATGGAATAGAAGGCTAGCATTAGAGGGAAAGATGCTAACCATGTATCGACCTCTCTTCCATTACGTTCCACATGCTTCCATTCACAGATAGGCTTTTTCTTATCCATATCAGCCTAAGGAGAACCAGTGTCCTCACTTCCTTGCATTTGCAATATCTGTGAGGATCTGTCTGTCCACCCAGGCATCTGTAAGCATCAGCAAGGCAGAGTGAGTTACCCCTCCTTGTTTAAGAGCAGAAAGAAAGGGAATCAGAAAAAGCATCCCACCATCTGTGCTTTCAAAAGAGATTCATGCGGCACCACTCTCAGGGCAGGAGTAGGAAACCATGTCGGGCTGCTGCTGCTGCTACCCTACCACCCCCTGAGTTCCTAGTATACTTCACTGCTTTGGCTTTCTGTTTCTCATCTGCTTTGTCAAGGGAGAAAATAGTTCTTATAGTGTGGTGGAATGAGTAGGAGTTAGCTAAGTTACTATGTATAATGCATGTTTCAGAGGGGTCTAAAGCGTGAATCCTCCTGTTTCCTTTGTGACTGGGACTTTTGGGATTATGATAAAATATCTGCCTCATAAGCTTGTGATTGTGATTAATTATGACAACCTGGATATAGGCTTAATGTAGTGTGTATTAAATTATGATAAAAGTACTTGCCAGGAACAATGCCATCACTATTGATGTTGATATTAATTTTATCAGCTCATTTACTCCTCTCACTGAGACACAGGCATAAGTACTGCTTTTCTCTACCACAGAAGAGAGAAGGTAGGACTCACAGAGGTCCAGCGCTTACTCAACTAATGAGGCAGCACTTGCTGCAGAGCTGTCATGATGTTTTCTGGTGGACATGTCTAAAAGATATGTGCCGTGAGGTCAGAGCTGCCTGGCAAGTGTTTAGGGTGTCAGTATGCAAACAAAGTTAGGCCTGGGGATGATGGTGAGAGATGAATTTCTCAAATGAACATGCCAGCTATTTGGAGTTCATTGTGATAGATAGGAGAAAGGATGAAGTGGGGGACCAATAGAGGAGACAGTCAGGTAATGAAGTAGAAGACTACAATTTGGAGAGGAAAAAATGTTAAATATATATATCAATATCAGAGTCAATTCCCATAACATAAAACTCATTCTTTTAATTTATGCAAATGATTCCTTCTGACTTTATTAGCAAAAATTCACAAACATTGTTCCTGTTTAATATGCACTTTTTCAAAATGGATAAACTATCACTCATGAGTCACTTCTCATTCCCTACTTTCTGGCAAATCAGATACTCAGTAATCTTTTAATGGTGCCCTTCGCGGGAAGGGATACATCTCTACTCGGGGTTCTAGCAGTTAGGCCCCTTACAAGGGAGTTTGGAAACAGAATGCAAACAGATGCATGGCGGGCTTCAAAGAGTCCGTAAGTAGAATAGGGAAATCAGGGAAAGAACTTCAGAGGATGAGGGTTGCTATGGAAACGGAGGTCAAAGTGCTATGGGAGCATGAGGGAACAGAGTAGGCAAAATCGAAATCATGCCTTTTTGTTATTCTCTGTCTGACATTGTTTTAGACCTTACAAAAATGTTGCAAAACTAATTCAGGGAATTCCTGCATCTTTGCGTGGCTTCAGTGTTGGAACCCTGACTGGGGTGATGGGGTTCTGAGGAGATGACAGACATACAGACACACAGATACACACACAGACACACAGACACAGAGAGGCTGGAATAGATAGGCTGGGCTCTCTGATGGAGAAGCCGCAGTACCCTGGAGGCACAGTGTGTTTATTATACACAGTTGAATGGGGAGGCGTGTCTATTGCAAAGAGGCAGGGTTTGCAGTATACACTGAACAAAGGCAGGTTCAGCTGATCTCAGTAGGTGCATTCTCCATAGGAGAGAAGTCTTAGGGAGAGGGGAAAGCTACATCAGACATTTTCTGCACCACTATCAATATCTGTATATAGACCACAGGAGGCTTTGCCATCCCTCTGAGCCTCAGCTAGGAAAGGCTTTGCCACTCTCACAGGTCTGAAGAACTGCGATCTTTGCGTGTGTTTATGCAAACAATACATAGCATCTGGGCTTCAGCCCCTCCCATCAGGGGATAACTGATCCCTTTCTGCAATGGCTCACTGGACTGCTGTCTCATATTGCCTTACTCTTCTCTCTTCCACGTGGCATGCTTGCTTTCTGACCCAGTTGAGAATGAATTACAGAAACGGTGCTCCCTTCTTCCTAATTACTTCATTATGTGTTGCCTAAAATCAAAGGCATTCTTTTACATAAGCCACAGCATAAAAATCAAGACTGGAGAATTTACATTGAGATGAAATATCTATTGTCTTCCCCGACTGCCACGAGAGCAGTCTCCATAGCAAACTAGAACCTTAGATCATACCCTGCATCTGTTGTCACATCACCAGCCTTCATTAATCTGGAACACCTCCCAAGGCTTTTTTTTTTTTTTTAAAAGCCAAGGACAGTTTTGAAAATGGGAAGCTGGGCCTGGAGAGATGGCTCAGCAGTTAAGAGCACTGACTGCACTTCAAGAGGTCCTGAGTTCAATTCCCAGGAACCACATGGTGGCTCACAGCCATCTGTAATGGGATCTGATGCCCTCTTCTAGTATGTCTGACAGCTACAGAGTACTAATAAATAAAACAAATAAATATAAAAAAGAAAAGAAAAAAGAAAATGGAGGGCAATTATTTTGTAGATTTTCCTCAGTTTGCCTTACATTTCCTTGTGGATTCGGATTCTTCTTGACAGAAAAACCACAGGAAGCATTGTTTTTTCTTCACTGCACATTGTGTAAGGAGGCAGACAGTGATCATTTCTCATGTAATCAGGAGGATAGCATTGATCAGAGAGGTACGTCATTTCCGTCCAAGACATCTACTCCAAAGTTACCACTCTGGTGAAATAATCCAAAACTTACATAATAATCATGCTCCTTGCCAATTTGCCCCATTACTTTGAGCATTTATTGATGAGTCTCACTTATAGATTCTGACTCTTGAAAGCTAACATTGCAGGTTATTTACTATATTGTCTTTACTTGAAATTAGCTTTCAGAGAAAGAAATTTCTGAGGCTATTTCCTGATGTTAAGAAAATCTGCATCTTCTTGTTCTATTGGGATACTGAGATGTGAGAACGGAGTTTGTGGGCAGTGGGTTAATCATCAAGAGGTCAGGAAACGGCTTGTGTTTATGTAAACGTGGAGGACAGTTAAATGAAAGAGCACAATTCCGTAAACATTCAAATGCACATAGGCTCCTAAGCAAACACTCATTATCCCAAGATCACAGGCCAATGACTCCCAGAATCATTAAAAAAATAATTATTAGAACAAATATTTCTTGGTAAACAGGTATAAAGACAAAGGTAACTGAAAGCTCACCTGCAGAAAAAGTGTAAATTGGACACATGTACACAAATATGTAAATTGTACAAGATAAGGGAAAACATTATGTCATTTTCACACATGCATGTAATGCCAATTTGATTATATTCACCCCATCATTTTTTTTATGATATTTTATGAATTTACATTTCAAATGTTATCCCCTTTCCCGGTTTCTCCTCCGAAATACCCCTCTCCCATACCCCCTCCCCCTGCTTCTATGAGAATGCTCTCCCTCCCACCCAGCCACTCCTACATCACCACCCTGGCATTCCCCTACACTTGGGAACCGAGCCCTCACAAGACCAAGGGCCTCCCCTCCCATGGAAGCCCAACAATGCCATCTTCTGTTACATATGCGGCTGGAGCCATGGGTCCCTCCATGTGTACTGGTTTAGTCCCTGGGAGCTCAGGGGGGTCCTGGTTGGTTGATATTGTTGTTCTTTCTATGGAGTTGCAAACCTCTTCAGCTCCTTCAGTCCTTTCTTTAACTCCTCCATTGGGGACCCTGTGCTCAGTCCAATGCTTGGCTGTGAGTATCCACCTCTATATTTGTCAGGCTCTGGCAGAGCCTCTCAGGAGACAGCTATAACAGGCTCCTGTCAGCAAGCACTTCTTGGCATCCACAATAGTGTCTGGGTTTGGTGTCTGTATATGGGATGGATCCCCAGGTGGGGCAGTCTCTGGATGGCCTTTCCTTCAGTCTCTGCTCCACACTTTGTCCCTGTATTCCCTTTAGAAAGGAGCCATTCTGGGTTAAAAATTTGGAGATGAGTAGTTGTCCCCATCCCCCAACGGGGGGGGGGGGCTTGCCTAACCTCTGGATATGGTCTCTACAGGTTCTCCCTCCCCTTTGTTGAGCACTTCAGCTAAACTCTTCCTTGTTGGGTCCTGGGAGCCTCTTGCTTTCCTGGCATCTGGGACTTGCTGGTGGCCACCCCCAGTTCCCCATCCCCCATTGCTACACACCTCTGTTCAAATTCCTGACCGTCTGTAGATCATTCCAGTCTCCTCCCCAGCATCTTTTTTTTTACACTTTTTCTCTTCATTTTCACCTCCCACAACTATGACATGCTCCACTTATCTTCATATAGTGAACTTACAACTCATATTTGGCATAGAACTATTATGTTTGTTAACTTTATTCTTTATCTTTTTCTAAATAAATGATAAGATTAATGCAGCCTTTTAGATTTTCCAAAGAATTAGGTTAACTGTGTTTTTAAGATTCCTCCAAGAGCACTATTTGTAGCTTTTAGAAGAACAATTTTGGTTGTAGCCAAATATTATGTTTAAAGACTCAGGAAAATCCATGATCAGGGATGATAAATCTTGTACATAAATTGAGTGGCTGAATTAGTGAAGTAGAAGTGAATTAGAGCAGAAGTTGGTTTTGCTAACATTTTCAAAGGACCCAATATTGTTATTGTGGGAGTTCAGTGTGTCTGTCCACTGATCTTGGGAAGCAGTCATGTCGTGGCATGTGGTCATAGGTTCAGATCCCAGTGGCACCTTCAATGGAAGGAGAAGGCAAAGGGATGGAGATTGGGCCTCTTAGCTTGAAGTGGCAGAGAGCCAGCATGTAGAGGACCATTCTTTCTCACTCTCAAATCCAAAATTGGTCGAGTCGCAGCACTGCTAGACAATGGGTGCAGGTGGAGTCTTTATTCCCATGGCTTTCCTTGGTTTTGTTCTACAGAGTGACCCTTCCAGGTGCTTGGTGTGCTTGATTCCTGGGCTTCCATAACAAATGGCTGTAAACTGAGTGAATTAAAAAGAAGCCACTTTGGCTCACAGTTTTGGAGGCAAGAGATCCTAAATCAAGACAGTTTCAGCTAATATGCCCTCTGAAGAATCTCTATTTCTCCTGAGTTTTTGCTCCTCCCCCAACCCCCAGTAACATTGGGCTTTTCTTGGTTTATAAATCGTTCCATCTTACAAACCCCTTTGCCTTCTCTATGCATCCTCTTCTGTTCTCGAAAATGACACTAGGCATTACTGGATTTAGGACCCTTTATAGTTGAGTTTGTATGCTCTGGATTGTATAAAGGTATGAGAGAGATTCCTATTTTAAGTTAATTTAAAATCCCATGTTGTCCATTATCCTACATAATCTGTTTTCCTTTTTTATTTTCGTTCCTGTGAGGGAAGCTAATTTCTTGAGTGGCCTCTACTTGCCGATGCTTTTTGATTTTTTTTTTTAGACTCAGATCAGACATAACCACCTCTACACCACCCACACTTAAAGCTAAGAAAAATAATTTTTAAATCTTAGTGTCATATTTATATAACTACCTCATATTTTTATCACAAGTTGTCTTGATGTCTCCTTTGTTGACTTCTCTCAATAGTGAGCTTCCTTCTGTAACAGCTATCATGCATTCATTTGACTGTCCCCAGTACCTAGCTCAGCGTCTGGCACTTGATAATTGTACACAATGTTTGTTAAGTTCAATTTACTTCATATCATATAAAATGTGATATAACCATATATAAAAAATGGCAGAGATTAAATGGATTTCTCCTCTGGTCTCTGGCTCCATGCCCCTTGGCAAACATGTGAGTGCAAGTGGGGCTTTGTTTGCTCTCTGACCTTTCTGGACATTGTTAAGCTTTGAGTGTTTTACTTCTGAATCACTAGGAGCAAAGTAGGCAAACAGGAAGCCACACTCTCAGTGGAAGGCCACCAGGCACAGAGCCCAGGGAGCTTCCAGCTCAAAGAGTTTGTCCTTTCTCTCCCAACTGTTCCCTGTCTTTAATTGGATTCAGATGTAACAAGGTTTGAAGATTGAAATCACACTTATTTCTCTACTTTTCTCTTCTCCTTCTCCAGTGAGTCTCCAAGACTCATTTATTTCTGTTCAGAAATGCCTCCCAACCATTTCTTCCCTTCTCTGTCACCTAGGCCACGCCTTGCAGATATCTTCTAATGGCTTTCTGCCTGTGATGGTCCTTGCTGATCAGATTCACATGCATGGACGAGGTTAGTAAAGCATACCACTGGGTGTGCCCGTGAGGAAGGTCCCAAAGCAGCTGAACTAAGAGAAAAAGATCCTCTCTGAATGGAAGCAAAAGCATCTCTTAGGCTGGGACTCCAGTAAAGGAAAACAAGAAAAAATTGAGATCCAGTTATTATGTAGTCAGTCTTTCTGCATCCTGGCTTCTGTGCTGTGAGCTGCTTTTCTCTGCTACACCTAGCCTGACATACTGGGTGGAAAGTCCTGGAACTTGAACCAGAACAAATGATTCCACGCTAAAGTTGTGTAGATATTTTCTCTGAGTTAAAACATTCACTGTTGGAAGAAGGAGGGAGCTCAGAAGATTCAAGAAGCTAGAGAGATTTGGAAGGCTCAGGAAACAGAACTCACATGGCTCAGAAAGTTGGAAGAGTCCTGAGAACTGTCCTTAAAGTTATAAGCAGTAAATGATTGTTTGGGAGAGGAGATTCTCCAGCTTTTTGAGTGCTCTGAAACTTGTTCAGGGATTTGGCTTTCCTGAGTCATCAGCCATGCTGGTGTGGGCTTCTCAGGGATTCTACTGCTTTTGAGTAACTTATGTTTTTATACATAACCCCTCACCCATGATCCTATAAATATGCCAAGTAGCTCACATGTTGTTGGTCTGTGGTTGGTATCCGCTATAAGGTGAGTTGACACTTGCTGATTTTCCCCTAGGAAAAGTCCCACCACCTTTTTTCCTGAGCTATTTAGTCAGTGATGAAAAACTGACTACCAGGAAATTGATATTGAGAAGATGATCCTTGATATGACTGGGCCTGATGCTGTTCTGAGGACTTTAGAACTGGTTTGTAGAAGGGAATTCAGAAAAGCTTTGGTGTGCTGATCAGAGGAGCAGTAGCATGCTGTAAGCAGACATTGATGGTAGTTCTAGGGTGATATCAGGGGACAAGAATACCAGTATGAGGGCAGTAAAGATTGTGTTCATGAGATTTCTGATGGAATAGGGCTCTATTAGGCTTTAGAGTAGACTCCATTTCTAATATACCATGGCAAAGAGCTTGTGGATATACTATCAAGACCATAAGAGTCTATGGAAATCTGGATAAAAGTGGGTGGAAGACTGGTCTGGTGGAGGAGATTTCAAGGCAGCAGAACATTTAGGCTATAGCATGGATATGGCTGGCTTCTTCTAGCCAGGTTTATACTGAGAAACAGGAGGAGTAAGAAGAACAGAAAGGTTCAAAACTTCAGCATGTTCTGAGAAAGCGACGTAGAGGTAGTATTAGTGAAATCATGGCTTCTAAAGAGATTACAAAACATCACTTCACAGAAGCCACGTATTTCATATCAGGACAATAAGGAAGTAGCCTCAAAGGTATCTAAGTAATTGACAAAACCTCATATATTACAGGACTTGAATGGAGAGTTTGAAAGGGTAAACTCTTTTGACTTTGCTGTGCTCATTCAGGGCTGTGGAGGGTGTTACCTCAGCTTTGTTTCATCGTGTTCAGTGGCCAGGTAATGCAGAAGACTTTGCAGTTATGGTACGAGTAGATTTAGTTCCTGCTCAAATCTTGGTGTCATCCACATGATGCTTAGTTTGTAGCCATGTATAATTTCAGAGTCATGAGATCATGGAGGCTTCCACTAAGTTTCAAAGGAAGGTCTGGGTGGCTAGGCAAAATATGTTAGGGTCAGGAACCTATAAGCAGCACCTGAGAGAATCGTGTGAAGCTGTGAGGGTGATACTGAAGATAAAATGGAGATTCAGAAATTCAGGGATGTTAAGAACAAGAAATGTCTTCTAAAGAGCCTCAGACATTGAACAGTCATCTCAAGAGAAGTCATGTGAACTATGACTGGCAAGGTTGTAACACTGGGGATGCTCAAATTCTTGGGAGCATATATCATACTATCATATGCCTTAAGAAGCATGAATCTATAAGACTCAGCAATCACCCTCCTAGGTTTTGCTCTTGTTTTGGCACTATCTGTCCCTGCCATGCTCTGTTCCTCTTGTTTAGAATGAGAGTTAGTCCCCTGTGCCACTATATGTCAGTAGTGTTAACTTAATAAAAAAATTGTAGGACTTAAAAGCTAAGAGCTTGCTTTGTGCCTCAGAGCAGACTTTAAACCTGAACTTTTGAACAGCGTTGGGACTGTTAAGGCTTTGGGGACTCGTGGAAAAAAGGGTAATTGCATTTTGCTTTATTAGATGGACATGAGCCTTTAAGAGTCATGGCAGAAAAGTTATGATTTTAGTTGATGTGTCTGGGTATCAAGTCGACAAGAAGTGGACTGGTAATAGGTAATGTTGTCAGCTTGATTAGCTTGTCAAGTGCTTATGAAACTAGTAAAACACACCTCTGTATATGTCAGAGTACTTTGAAAAATGTTAAATAAATGGAGACTACTTTCCCTGAATGTGGGTCACACAATTTCCTAGGCTGGGAGCCTGGGTGGAAGAAAAATGGGGAAAGAAAAGAAACAAGCCAGATGACACACAGAGTTTTGTGTGTTGCCACGATGTGAGCTGTTCTGGTCTAGTGTACCCTCAGGCTGTGATGGACTGAAACCTCTGAGTGTGTGACCTACACCAACCTTTCTTCTTTTGTTACTTTCCTAGCCATTCTGCAACAGTAGCTAAAGGCCAGCACAGAGTCCAATCTCTCTCAAGACTTCTTTGCTCTTGCTTCCAGCTAGGTCATGCTTTTATATAAAAAAGTAGCAGTTCTTGGAGAATTCGATACAATGTATTTTGATCTTCTTCATCCCTCTCCCCAAACTCTTTGTAGATCTGCTCTTTCACCACTCACCCACATTTGTGTCCTTAAAATTTCAGACCAAGTTGTGCTGCTCAAATGTTCTTGGATATATGGTCTTCCATTGGAGTGTCATTGACTTACCACGTGTTACACATTTAGAGAAAATTATCTCTTTCTCTCCCAGCATCTAACAGTTGCCAATAGTTCCTCAACTAGGGTTGGGATTTTGTGCTCAAGTTGCATATCCATGGGATTTGGTCTGTCTTGAGCATTCACAGGTTTTGTGCATGCTGTCGCTACTGCTGTGAGTTCATATGTACAGATGTGCCTTAGTTAGGGTTTTACTGCTATAAACAGACACCATGACCAAGGCAAGTCTTATACAGGACAACATTTAATTGGGGCTGGCTTACAGGTTCAGAAGTTCAGTCCATTTTCATCAAGGTGGAAGTGTGGCAGTACAGGCAGGCATAGTGTAGGAGGAACTGAGAATTCAACATCTTGTTCTGAAGGCATCCAGGAGGAGACTGGCATCCTTAGGAAGCTAGGAGGAAGTTCTAAAAGCCCACCCCCCTCAGTGACACACTTCCTCCCACAAGGCCACACCTACTCCAACAAGCCACACCTCTAGAAGGGCCAGTTTCTGGGCCAAGCATATCCAAACCACCACAGATGCCCTACTCTTGTTTACGAGAAGCTGTTTCTTGTAGTCATCCACTGCCTTTGCTCTCACACTCTTTCTGACTCCCATTCCATAATGATCCCTGAGCCTTTCCAAGAGGGAGTCTGGTATATACATTACCTTTAGGGCTGAGCATTTTTTAGTCTCTTATTCTCTGCATATTGGCAAGTTGTAGGTTTCTGTGTTATCCACGATCTACTGCAAATAGCAATTTACCAGCTCATGATCGAGAGATGCATTGAACTATAAAGTATGATAAGTCATTAGGATCCATTTCAAATTTATGTTCACTTAGCCCCATAATAGTAGTAGATTCTTGTCCTAGGGCCTGTGGTCTATCTAGCCATAGGTTCTAGGCCCAATAGGTGCCACATATGGGTTTTATTTTGTGAGTCAGGCCTTAAACCCAATCAGAAAATGATTGGTTTAATGCCATGGTGGTACCACTATTGCAACTGTGAACATTTTTCAGGACAGCCGTTATTGTAGCTGGAGTAGTTGACAGGTAGGTATGACTGATGATTGCTTTCTTTTTTCAATAGCTTAATTTTTAAAATTCACTTTACATCCCGATCACAGCTCCTTCCTAGTCTGACCCTTACAAACCTCTCCATCTGCTGTCCTTTCCCCTTTTCCTCAGAGAAGGGGGAAGCTCCTCTTGGGTACCCCACACCCTGGGACATCTAGTTTCAGCAGGTCTAGGCATATCCTCTCCCTCTAGGCCAACCAGACTGTCCACGTAGGGGATGTTAGATCTAATGGCAGGCAACAGAGACCAAGACAGCCCCCATTCTACTCATTAGGGGACCCACACAAAAACCAAGCTGTACATTTGCTACAAATGTGTAGGAGGCCTAGCTCCAGCCACTGCAAGATCCTTGGTTGGTGGCCCAGTTTCTGTGTGCTCCCATGGTCCCAGATTAGTTGACTCTATGGGTCTTCTTGTGGTGTCTTTGACCCCTCTGACTTGCTGACTTCTATTCCTTACTCTTTCACCAGACTCCCTGAACTCTGTCTGCTGCTGGATGAAGCCTCTCAGGAGACAGTTGTTCTAGGTTCCTGTCTGCAAGCAGAGCAGAGTATCATTAATAGTGTCAGGATTTGGCTCTCTCACATGGGATGGGTCTCACATTGGGGCAGTCATGGTTGGCTGTTGCCTCAGTCTGCTCCATTTTTATCACTGTACATCTTGTAGGCAAGACCAATTTTGGGTTGAAGGTTTTATGGGTGGATTGATGTACCCCTCCATCCTCTGGAAGTCCTGCCTGGCTACGCAAAGTGGCCACTTCACTTTCTATATCCCCCTCTGGTAGGAATCTGAGCTAGAGTCACCCCCATAGAGTCTCCTGTATCCTTCCCCGGGCCCCTATCCCAGACCTCCAGCTAGTCCTAGAGATGCCCCCTACTGATTTCCATTCTCACTCCCAGACCTCTCTCACCACCCCTCTCCACATCTGAGCATCATCCTTGATCTCCTCCTCACCTCCCTTCCACCCAGTTCCCTCTTTCCATCCACCTCTGATGACTTTAATTTCCCTTTCTGAGTGAGATTAGCACGTGCTCCTTTGGAATCTCCTTATTACCCAGTTTCTTTGGGTCTATGGATTGTAGCATGGTTCTCCTGCAGTTCATGGCTAATGTCCACTTATAAGTGAGTACATACCATATGTGTCTTTCTGGTTCTGGGTTACCTCACTGAGGACAATATTCTCAAGTGCCATCCATTTGCCTTCAACATTCATGATGTTTTTGTTTTAATAGCTGTCTAGACTTACCATGTTTTCTTTATCCATTCTTCATTTGAGGGATATCTAGATCATTTCCTGATGATTACTTTTTAGGGAGATTATTCTTAAAGCGATGTGGAAATATGACTCCTTCCCAGAAGTCCTAGAAGCCTTCCATTGAGTAAAGTTTAAGGTGTTAGCCGAATCCTGAAGCCCCAAATTCATCTTCTCTCAGTCTACTTGTTGTGTTTTGTGTATAGTTTGTCTCTAGATATTCATGCATTGTGTACTTTGTCCCTAGCTTTGCACTGCTGAGAGGTGCTGAGACTTTGAGAGGTAGGATGGGCACTAATCTAGTCATGTGAGATCCCACCAGGAGTCCAGCATTAATCCTTTATGGAGTGATGACTCAATCAGCTCCTACCAGGTTCCACCTTTTAAAACTTCTATCACTTCTAAATTCGGTTACATGGAGAAGTAAGTATCAGCAAAACTTTGGGGAATGATTAATCATGTTCTAACCATAGTTCAGCCTAGCCTACCTACCTTAGGCAGGAATTCCTCCCTAAAGAAAATGTGGGAACTTCTGGTCATTCTCTTCCAAAGACTTATTTATATATTTTTTGTGAATACATATTGCTCCTTGGCTTTGTGTGCATAGGAAGAATACTTGTTGATGTTACCCAATGACATTATAATGCCACCAAATAGTCCAGTTATATCCTTCTTCCAATGAAGAGGGACTGTTTGCAGAAGGGCAAAGCCTTGCTTCAAGCTAGGTTTGACTCCACCTAGACCAACATTCTATTTCTTTTTCTTTTTTAATTTTTTAAAAAAAATTTTATTGGTTATTTATTTACATTTCAAATGTTATTCCCCTTCCTGGTTTCCCCTCTGCAAACCCCCTATCCCACCCCTCCTGCTTCTATGAGGGGCTCCCCCACCCATCCACCCACTCCTGCCTCATCACTTTAGCATTTCCCTATGCTGGGGCATCAAGCTTTCACAGGACCAAGGGCCACCCCTCTCACTGATGCCAGATAAGGCCATCCTCTGCTACATATTCGGCTGGAGCCATGCGTACTCTTTGGTTGGTGGTTTAGTCCCTGGGAACTCTGGGGAGGTCTGGTTGGTTGATATTGTTGTTCTTCCTATGGGGTGGCAATCGCCTTCAGCTCCTTCAGTTCTTCCCCTAGCTCCTCCATTGGGGTCCCCCTGCTCAGTCCAATGGTTGGTTGTGAGCTTCTGCCTCTGTATTTGTCAGACTCTGGGTGAGCCTCTCAGGAGACATCCATATCAGGCTCCTGTCAGCAAGCACTTCTTGGCATCCACAATAGTGTCTGGGTTTGGTGTCTGCATGTGGGATGGATCCCCAGGTGGGGCAGTTTCTGGATGGCCTTTCCTTCAGTCTCTGCTCCACTCTTTTTTCCTGTATTTCCTTTAGACAGAAACACTAGACTAACGTTTTAAAAGCTAGCCTCTGCTTTTACAGACCAGCAGGACTCCTCAGACTGCAAACTCTCTGGACATCATTTATTTTATTTTATTCCTTTTTTAAAACAGTTTGGACATCATTTTAAACTACAGATTTTGAATGGGTAGATCTGGGAGAGGCCTCAGACATGCTTATCTAATAAGCTCCTAGTGAGGGTGTTGCAGCCTGTTCTTGAACCACACTTTAGAAGCAGGTTCTGGATACTCAAGGAAAAATGTGGCCAGGTCTGAGTTCCTAGTTCTTACTGTTAGTCACTTAGGAAAGAGTGGTTGGTGGGTACATTTGTCATTGGCTACATAATGGATGGAACTTGAAAATATCATCCTGAGCGAGGTAACTCAGTTAGAAAAGAACAAACATGGTATGTACTCACTGATAAGTGGATATTAGCCCAAAAGTTCGGAATACCCAAGTTTCACTTCACAGTAACTGCTGGACTGAGAGTGAGGTCCCAGATGGAGGAGTTGGAGAAGGGACTGAAGGAGCTGAGGGAGTCTGCAGCCCCATGGAGGGAGCAACAGTGTCAACTGGCCTGACCCTCCCAGTCCTCCTGGAAGCTGGACCACCAACCAAAGAATACACATGGAGGGACCCATGGTTCAGACCACATATGTGGCCGAGGAGGGCCTTGTTGGCCATCAGGGGGAGGAGAGGCCCCAGTAAAGGGGAATGTCAAGGTGGGAATATGGGAGTGGGTGGGTGGGTGGGTGGGAGGTGGAATTCCCTCATAGAGGCGGGGGAGGGGAAGGGGAATAGGGGGTTTCCAAAGAGGAGACCTAGAAAGGGGGAAACATTGGAAATGTAAATAAAGTAACAGAAAATAAAAATAAATAATAATTTATTCATCCTCATCTGCTGACAGAGCCACTGACTCAGATGTTAGTATCTGATGATCGCTTTGGTTTATAGTCGTTCTAACAACCACCATGTGCAAAACGTATCATCATGGCTCCAACATGGCCGAGGAGAAAACCCACAGTCAGAGGGAAGAATGATTATTTTACGAATGATGGCAGCATGCATGCCCATTAGCCTGAGGCTTGCACATCTGTGCCATTCAGATGTGATGGAAGGGGTACTGGTGAAGCCTCTGGGTTTCTTGTCGACTTGTAGAGCAGCTTTGAATACACTGTGGGTGCTTCATAATCCCCTTTTCTCATTGATGAGATGGCTGTATCTTTATGTCAATACTACAGGTGTGTGTTTGTTTGTTTAGGTAGAAGATGATAATTGTCTTAAAAGCACAGACTCCAGCTGATCTGAAGAGAAGGTCCTCACAACTGAGATGCTTACTTGAGAGCATGGTTTCAGCACATGAGGAAACCTTAAATGGCATGCAGCACTGCTGCAAAGTATAAATATGTTTTTTTTTATGTGACACACCTTTCTGTTTCTGTATTTCTCTGTCTTTCTATCTGTCTCTTGTCTCTCTGTTTCTATCTCTGTCTCTGTCTCTATCTCTCCTTCTCCCTCTCTTTCTCACATACAAAGTGGAGTTGCTGAAGCCTTGTTGACTGTGAACTGCTAAGTGTCCCTGTCATTGTGACTCCTTTTCTTGAACTCCATCAGAGTCTTCTCCAGATATTTATCTCAATCTCTTGCAACATTCTGCTCATCTCTCCCTGTGGCTGAAACGTGGCAGAACTACTGAGACATTTGTGGAGCTGTTAGGCTTGGGAAACAGGGGACTTTTCTCTATTTCCCTCTTTTGTCTTCATCCTGTGACAATGAAGAATGAGGTTGCCATGTCTGAGTTGGCCACTAGGCTGTGCTATTGGTCTGTTCTCTGGTCCCTTGTCGCCTCCATCTGCTCTGTGGAAATGTATTCTTCAAAGGGAGTGGTAGCTACCAATGGTTAGACTTGCTGTATATAATGCTGCAGAAAGATGGCCAGTAGTGAACAGGATGGAGTGAAACCTTAGTTGCACCCCTACTCACCGATACCTGTGCATGCGTGGGTCTCTTCAGAATGAAGCCCCACCTTGCCTACACTTTGAGGGACACACAGATTCATTCTGAAATCCTACAGTTTGCTCCCAACTGTTTCAAAAGGATGCTTCTTTCTGGTTCTGTACATCAGTATAAACTGATCTCTCTAGGGAGATCTGCACCTATTTCCAGGCTCAGTTGAATTGCCTAAGAGTCTTCCTGGAGGATGCACAGGAGGTTTGAGGTAGGAGGGCAGTAGTGGGCAGCAGAACTGCTGCTGCCTGGCTGAGCTTGATAGAAGATGAAAATAGCCTCCACGTCTGCTCCCAGCTTCCTTTTTGCCAAAGACAAAGCTTTCCTTGGGTCTGTTGCGCTAAGATTACCTCTAGGCGGCAGCAAGCATACAGGAAAACATACAGGAGAGACCAAGAAAAGAAAAGGGATTCTAGCTGGTGCAGCTTCAGTCTAGAACATTCAGGGTGGCTGTGTGGCCTTATACATAGCTTGCTTCGTGACCAAAGGACTCCTCTTTCTTCTGCAATGGAGAGGGTAATAGCTGCTCTGTTGGGGTATCTGAGGGATTTTCACATAACGTGGTATGCATATCAAATGTAGGCATTGAGGGGGCTAGGGAAACAGCATCTTAGTTTGCTGTGTAGCCTTAGGCAAGTCTTATAACCTCTTTGGATCAGAAACCAGTTTGTTGAAAAAGAAGGTTGAGAGTTTGGAGCTTTGTTACATCATGAGTGTTTGAGTTCAATTCTGAGAACCTACACACACACACACACATACACACACACACACACACACACACACACACACACACACACACACACACACACACACACCAAATGTGGTGGCATGTTCTTGTAATCTCAGCTTTGGGAAGTGTCTTAGTCAGGGTTTCTAGTCCTGCACAAACATCATGACCAAGATGCAAGTTGGGGAAGAAAGGGTTTATTGAGCTTACACTTCCATGTTGCTGTTCATCACCAAAGGAAGTCAGGACTGTAACTCAAGCAGGTCAGGAAGCAGGAGCTGATGCAGAGGCCATGGAGGGATGTAACTTACTGGCTTGCTTGCTTCTCCTGGCTTGCTCAGCCTGCTTTCTTATAGAACCCAAGACTACCAGCCCAGGGATGGTACCACCACAAGCCCCCCCCCCCCGATCACTAATTGAGAAAATGCCTTATCTCTGGATCTCATGGAGGCATTTTTTCAACTGAAGCTCCTTCCTCTGTGATAACTCTAGCTTGTCTCAAGTTGACACAAAACCAGCCGGTACAGGCAGGTAGATACTTGGAGCTTGATGGCTATCCAAGTTAGCCTAGCCTAATCAGCCCTAGATCATTCAGAAACCCTGTCTCACAAACTAAGGGGCATAGCTTAAGGAATAGTACTCAAGGCTAACTTTGAGTACATCCATACATATGTACACATATGCACGTGTGCACGCACGTGCGCACACAGAAACATACACACACACACACACACACACACACACGTCCAGCTAAGATTGGAGAAGATGCTTGTCTGAATCTGTTTCAGCTACTATATTCAAATATGTGGGTAACTGGCAAATGATAGAAACTTTCCCCTCACTCCTCTGGAATCTAGAAGTCTGAGCCTGCTCCATGTCTAGAGAGGCTCACTGTAACCCTGTGGATTGTAGAAACACTGTAGATTGTTGACAGCCCCTCTCACTGCATCAGTACCTGGTAGAATAGCTCCCCACACCATTCCTTTAAGGTCACTTATCATATTTAAAAGGGCTGTGCTCCCTCGGCTGAATTACTTCCTCAAAGCCTCACCTTCTGCCCCTATGATATTGGCAATTAGGTCTCAACATGCAAGTTTGGGAGATAGAAATCACCTAGATCACAGCTGTGATTAAGGCCTTTCCCTTCTGCACTTTGACCACGCCTGTGCTTTCCACCTTCACAGACTTGACCTGGAAAATAATCAGAAAACTAAAGACTTTGGAGGGAAATACATGAATGGGCAATTAGAATGACCTAGATTGTTTGTGCAGTGTAGTTCACCCTTCACTAGGGGACAAGAATGTCCATGATATCTTCCTTTCCCAGTCTGCTCCTCAGTTGTGCTGCAGACCACAGATAGCCCTTCCATGGACGCCCAGGCAATTCCAAGTCCTTTCAGCTCCACATTTGCTCATTGATTCTCAATGGGCAAAAATTATATTGTTCACTTAGTTATTTCTGAGTTATTTTTCTCTGCTCTGATTGCTGCTGGAGTGGTTGACAGATAACACTTTCTATTGCTGTACATGTTTGCCTCTCCATAAAGCAGGGATCTGTAATGGAACTGTCCGTGGTACCTGCCACTTGGTAATGATTCCAGAGGAGATTTTTAGATGAATGCATGGGGAAAGAGAGTAGATGGGACAAGGAAGGAATAAATGAAAGAATGAATGAGACATCTGTAATCATAAAGTCTCAAGCCCCACGGCAGCACTGTGCATGGGGACAGACCATGGAAGTGTGTCACAAGCTGGGCTGCCTCCTCTACCACGGCAGACCAAAATAATCCTTTTTATGCCGTCCAAGCAATTGCTGTCAAGGTCATGCATTTGTGATCTCACACTCAGTCTTTTTTTTTTGATATTGTGTGTATTCAAGTATAGACTTCATGTTCTCTTTTATTTTCGTTGAAGGTGAAACTTTTGCTTTTTTTCACCGATAAAGATGTTTTTAAAATCCCATCTTGAGGCTTTAAAGATTTCTCTCCCAGAAGCTAGATACAGATATATAAAATCCACCCACCTTACAAATGAAAATGATTGATACACATCAAAAAGGTTATCTGCATTGGATAATAAAACTCAGCTCAAGTCTCTGTTTAAAAACCTTACTCCATGAATTGAACTGAAAAGGCAGGTTTCTTAGAAATTCAGCAGTAAGGAATTTAAGTGCTTGGAAAGTTGGTAGTGTGAAGGGAAAAAACACATTTTAAAATATTCATTTCATTTTATGTGCATGTATGTGTGTCTGGGTGTATGTCTGCATACCAGGTGCATGCAGGAGCCTGCAGAAATCAGAAATGTCAAGTCTTCTGGGAGCTGGAGTTAGAGACGGCTGTGAATCAGTATGTGGGTGACCCACATCCTCTCCAATGCAGTAAGTGCTCTTAACCACTGAGCCATCGTTCCAGCTCCAAATTCACGTTGTTGTTAATGGTCCAGGCACTTTAGATAGAACATACCCTTCAACCCTCTCACTCGACAAAGCAATTAGCATTAGTCTTAATATAGGCTGGGGTATCTGAGATTCTGTTATGTTAAGTGATTACATGCATGTACATTGGCGATATTGATTCCAGCAACATTTCTACTAATGCAGACCTGTGGGACTGCAGCTTCAGGCAACATGTGTATGTGTCCTGTGGTCATAGGATTACTCCTCGCACAAGGCTGAGTCCTAGAGTGTCTTCTTCAGAGGACACGAGTTAGAATCCTAGCTTTTCCATTTGTTAGCTCTTGAGGCTTTGGACAAATAACTGTCTTGGTTTCCTTGCTTATAGAATGGGCATTCTAATGCTGCCTCCTTCGTAGGATGCTTTGAAGATGAAGTGACATCATTGCTATTAATCCTTAGAAACTTACCTCAGCAATAGCAGGTGCTCAGCAAAAGTTAACTCAGTTGCTGGGTGTTGTGGGGATTTGAACCATTGTGGCTTCCCATGTTTGCTTGGTGATAAAGTCTTTCTAGCCTAACTCTAGTCTTAAAGGCACCTTGCTATGAATTTAAAAAGCACCTTCCCCACCCCGTCCAAGTCACTTTGTTTCAGCCTTCCAGAAACAGCTTAATAAATATTCAAATTTATGATGACTCTGAACAGCTCTCTCAGAGTGTTCCTGTGTGGAAACGTCATGCTGAGACCCTGGATCTGTTTTGAACAAGGGAACATTTTCCCTTACCTAGGGGGACAGAAGAGGCTGACATCTTTGATAAATGACCTCCTTAGCTCCAAATGAAAGTGGCCCAAGGATGAAAGCCCAGACCTTTCCAGGCAGGGTTGGGGAGCAGAGGCTGACACTTTCTAGGGGAAAGGACCACAGCTCTCTCTTGGGAAAGGAGAACTGGAGTTCTTGAGTCCCTAGAAGGAAAGGAGACACCAAAGCTAAGAGTCCTTGAGGTGAGCAATGACAGGAATGGGTTGGCTGAGCCTCCATCTATCATGTTGCAGGCTACAGATGACATTTCTATGGAAAAATTCCAAGCATGCAGAAGGAATGTGTGGTCCCACAAAACCCAGCCTTCTAATGGACTACATAGTATTTGACAGGGAGGACTTTTAGCTGCCATCATGAATATTAGAAAACAAGAGGTCATGTCCCGTGTTTCATGTCACATGCACTCTAGTGTTTCAGTAGCATAGGCTTAATTAAGGGTTCAGTAAGAGTTGAAATATTTCCCTGCCACTCTCTTGACCTTAGACAATTAGTTTCTTCACAATCAAATGTAGATATTAACACTTTTACCCAAAATGTTGTGAAGATTAAATGTATTAGAGTTGGGGACAACATCTGACATGTAGTAAGTGCTCAACAAATGCTGAATATTTGTATCACTGTAGAGTCTCCTCCATTCTTTATCTTAGAATAGGCAACACTCTTGGCTGATGAGGTGAGATGGACTCAATTTGATTTTAAAGCAGCAGCATGACCGTCTTAGTTACTGTTCTGTTGTTGGGAAGAGGATACCATAGCCAAGGTAACTCCTATAACAAAAAACAATTAACTGGGGAATTGCTTACAGTTTCAGAGGCTTAATACATTATAAATTATGGTGGGGAGCATGGCACTGGAACAACAACAGAGAGCTACATCCTGGTTCATAGGCAGAAAAAGAGACAAAGAGACAGAGAAACAGAGACAGAGAGAAGACAGACAGACAGACAGACAGACAGACACACACACACACACACACACACACACACAGATGGGGGAGCTGGCATGCACAGACTTTTGAAACCTCAAAGCCCCCCCCGGCCCCCAGTGGCTTCAATAAGTAAGGCCATCCCTACTCCAACAAGATCGCATCTCCTAATCTTTGTAATCCTTTCAAACAATTTCACTCGCTGGTGACTAGGCATTCAAGTATATGAACCTATGGGGGCCATTCTTATTCAAACCATCACAATGGCATTTCTTGAATTGGGGTGATAGTGAGCAGCTGGGGTCTTCTGCATGCCAAGTTCTTCTCATTATTGTTGATGTGCACTGCATATGGACAGGCTCAGGGTTTCAGTCTTTGCCCTGATTATGATACTGCCACGGAGTACCTAATACTCAGACTTCTCCCTGACTCTGCTCTGTCAACTGTTGATTTAGATACAATACCTTCAGCATCCATCTCTATTATTTCTTGCTACCTTGGAATGTGGTTCTATTAGAGTATGCCCATATTATTGGTATTCTGGCTAATTGCCATGGGAAAGAGGGAGAAGTGAAATCATAGCAGTGGGCAAATTAACTCTGTAAAGTGATGTCAGCCATTTTCTTTTTTTTTTTTTTTCCGAGACAAGGTTTCTCTGTGTAGCCCTGGCTTTCCTGGAACTCACTCTGTAGACCAGACTGGCCTCGAACTCAGAAATCCACCTGCCTCTGCCTCCCAAGTGCTAGGATTAAAGGCATGCACCATCACAGCCCGGCTGTCAGCCATGTTCTTAGCTTGCCGTTCTTGCTTCTGTTTCTCAGATGTTCAGAGATCCTGCTAATTGTCTGCTTCTTTTCTGTCCTCTTTCCTTAACAGCCTTGCTTTGTGTAGACACAAAAGAGTACTGACAAGCTAGCTTAGGGCTTTGTTGTGTGGGTCACTTTGGGGCAGTGGGAATGTCAGTGAGAGAGGCAAAGGAGAAAGGCAGAGAACCAGAAGCAGTAGGTCCATCCTTGAGTGACTTCTGCATCACAAGGGAACATACTGGTTCACTTATAGCATGTTCTTAGTGCACCATTGTGGAACTATCTTATGGGTAACGAGGGGCAAAATACTCCTGGAACTTCTTGTTTCCTGCCACATTAGTCCATTTGTTCCTGGAAAATTGACTCTTCTGTCCTTTTAGCTGATGTAGGGGCAGAGGGAGGAGCTAGACCTTACAGCATACAGCATAGTTCCACTTCAGTCTAGGAGTGGCCAGGGAGCCATAGCCTCAACCTGCTCAGATTAGGTTTCAGTAATGGAGTGGTTTGATCTTTGTTTCAACAGGGTGGAGAGGAGACACTTGGGGGCAGCTGTTAGAATAGAGGTGGTGGTTAGTGCTCTGGTTTGAGGCCAAATTGGGTCCTGAGGGAAAGTGGGTGGGTCTGGGAGGAGGATTTCCTTCTCATTAGTAACAATAGCCTGAGCTAGTTCCATGGTTTGCTGCCTCCCTAACAACCTGTTTTTCAAAACTTACTGAGCAGGGAGGCAGAGTGATGGGCGAAACACTTACATTCCTATCTCTTGCCCTAGAACCAGACATGCATCTTGCTCCCATCATCTTTTGTAGTCAGTATCCTTACACCAACTTCCAGAGAGGTTGATAAATGCAGAGGACACCAGGAGTTTTCTTTGTTTTTTATCTGTGTATCCTCCCCATTCCCTTCTCCTGATCCTTCAGGGTTGGCTAAAATTTATATGGTGGCTTCCCTTAACTCACAGATCCAGATCTAATGCTGCTGTGCCTCGTGAAACAACTTTGCCTCAGTCTTCCTTTATCTGTCTCCAGATCATGAGGACATCAATTGACCCATGCCCTTTCCTACTGCTGCTGCCAGGAACGGGACTCACTCAGTCAGAGGCTTTGTTGGAGTATATCTCTACTGGCCTGGCCAAAATGACGCTAAGTTTGCAAACTACATTTCAATGTCACAGTTCCATTGTAGCTTTGAGCCTCACCTGCTTTGACCTTCATGGGATCTCATAGCACCTCTCCTCCGAGGTGCCAGGCTAACACCTACACCCTGATGGTATGTAGACACTTTATCTGCATAGCATCCTCTTACTGCATTTTTCTCTTACTAAAATTTATTTTATGTGCTTCATTTAGCTTCCAATGATCTTTTGTTTAGTTTTCTCTAATGCCACAGATGCCATCAATTCATGTTATTACCCCGAAGAGCTATCTTTGGAGGGCGCAGATAGCTCCCCAGTGTGGAGTGGGATCATTTGGGATGGCAATACACCCAGTAGATATTTCTCTGCCTTTACAGTCTCGTCTTCTTGTCTGGCTTTCCAGGGTCACTACTACCCTGGCTGAGGGAGCTGCCCAAGCATGGAGCCAGGAAGGCAACTCTGATTTTAACCTTCCAGCCGAAAGTGGTCTGAGGGTTCCCAGTGAGAGACCCAATTTCTTTTCCCATTGGAGTCGGAAAGACCTCACAATATGGTGTCTTAGTGTAGAACTTATCCCCTTTACTATGTGGGCATGGATGGCCCCTTTGCATCTTAAGATTCAAAGATTATGAAGAGATAAGTGACAGGAGGTCTCCGTCCTCATTTGGTCTGCCAACCTCATGCTTTGTCTTCCTCTCAGTCATTCATGTGGCTTCTGAGGTGTGACCATTATTTTCAGGTGCTTGTGTACCTTCTCATCATAGTCAGCATCTTTACCAATTCCCCAGACCATTAAAAGTCCCGGCAGACATGCTTTTTATACCGCCACCATGTGCTAGTATCCAGATGCACCACAGAGTCTATTGAATCCTCTCACTCATGTGTCAGGCTGTGTTTCTTCTACACGGTGATCAGAGATAGGAAAGCATGCCTCTAAATCTTTATGTGTATCTTGGAATTTTACCTTATGGTATTTTCCACAGTGAGATCACACATGGGCCTTAATGTAGGGTTGTGGTGGACATGGCCTCCTGTGGCGTCCTATCCTTTCTCCCATGAACAGTGAGGGATGAAGCCTCATTTTATAGGTGGATAATCAAGGGTAGAGTGTTTACTCATCCTTTGCTCACACATAGATGACAGATATTTCCTTCCTGCAAATCCCTTTCTGCTGAAGGGAGGCTTTCTCACTCATGCCAGATGATGTCATCTCTAGGCCCAGCTGTCCACAGAAACTCAAAGCTGAGAGTGTTGGAAGTCACGATTTCCTAGTCCTTCTTGGAGCTTCTAAAGCAACAACAAAAAATTACATACCTTGTTCTTCCTGTCCACAGTTCTAAAGGCTTAGAGAGTTCAGATGGCTTTAGAATTCTGCTCTGACTGAGTTTTGATGCACACAGGATAAGTACCGAATCATATTGGTTGGATGGTTTCCTTCTTTAAAGCACTTTTATATCTGAAAACACATCTGATCTCTCCTGCACCCCTGTTGAGCTCTTAGAGTCAGGCTTGATGCTCCTGGGGATAATTAAATGGTTTCAGAGAAAGTCAAGGTCACACAGGGATTTCAGAGTAGATCTAGATCTTGACCCCCCGGGCTTTCCAAGCCAAGGTCTAGCTGATTCCATTAGGCAGCATCTCACTTTAGAAAACAGGAAGAAGTGCCATAGAATCAGAGCAAATTATTGCTGAAAAGTCTTTGGAGCTCTGGAGTGGGAGTGGGGTGGGTGTGGGTGTAGTTAGTGTGAGAGGAATATAGGGGTGGGCTGAGTGTGGGCCTTGGAAAGTTTCAGCTTCTCTGAGTCTCAGATGCTTCTTCTGCAGGAGAGGAATAAGTCACTGACTTCCTCCCACTGTTACTGTGTCCCAGTGAGTCTTAGAATCCTTACACGGGGCTCTTACCAGAGTGTATGCTGTATAGCAAATAGTCAACTATCTGAGTAATGTTGAATGATGATTTGTTAATGCAAGTGGAAAGCCCGAATTGAAGCCCTCAGAACTGTGGATTACACAGACATGACAAGCCTCCAGTTTGACAGTCTAGATGGATCAAAAGAAAAGGATCCCCCCCAGTGGGGCAGAACCAGGATTAGAGCCAAGTGTTCATCTTCCAGCCTAGGGTTATTGTACAATTTCACTGAGATTCCTGGTGGATGTATTGTGCATGTCTTTGTGTGTCTGTGTGTTTCTTTCTGTGTGTTCGAGTGTGTGCATGCATGCATGACTGTGCATAAATACAGTGCAGGCAGAAGCCCACCTGTCCTGTGATTTCTTCTTGTTACCAAGGCTAAAGGTTTGGGTGATGGTGACACAATGAGTGGTTTACATACTTCAGTCTAACTTTCATCCTGAAGGACTCCATGTATGGAGAAGAAGGAGAAGAAGGAGAAGGAGGAGGAGGAGGAGGAGGAGGAGGAGGAGGAGGAGGAGGAGGAGGAGGAGGAGAACAACAACAAGAACAACAAGAACAAGAAGAAGAAGAACAAGAAGAGTAAACAGTCCTTTTCCTATTCAGTGCTCCCAGTCTCACAGAAGGAGGGCTGTCATTATAGAGGTGAGAAAATTGGGGAAATTTTTGGATGAATTTTTACTGAGGACAATTTTAGGTTCCCCAATTCTCAGGCTTTGCATGGGTAATGACTATATGTGTGTGTATCTGTTATTTTGCAGGTATAACAAACACTGCCAAATATGGTTAAGTAAGACAAGAAACATTATTTTTATGAGTCTAAGAGTTAACTGCATGATATTCTGTTCTGATGCAACGTTGTTGGAATGGCCTAGAATGTCATCACTCACTTGACCAGAACTTCCATTGTGACAGTGACAGTCAAGACTTCTCTGTGGCAGGAGAGATTTTCTCTATCCCTTGGTTTGTTCACATATGCAGAAGGTTTCTTGGGAGCAGTGCAGAACAAGACTCAGTGTACGACTTTTCAAGTCTAAGCTGTATCACAGAGCTGTCACAAAAAGCCTATCAGTTAAAGCCACATGATAATATCTGGATTAAGGAGGCAAGTAAAGGAAAATGAATAGAATCTGTGGTCGATATGCTTTCTACTCAGCCTAGATAGAGGTGCCAAGACAGTTAGAAGGACCATGGAAAGTGTGTAAGTAGGCTGTTACCCACCTGAGCAGCACTTGAGGCACAGACCTGAGATATCTGTTTGATTTTTTAGCAGAGAGCTAAACCTTACCTGCTTCTCTGTCTCTACCTGGGCACTTGAGAAAACCACAGAATGCCATGTCCTTTAGAAGCTCATGGGGATGTGGAAAGCCTAATGGGTGGAGGAAGGTCACCTTGGGCAGCTCCAAGAGACCCTTGGGAAATAATCCAGGGTTATCTGGAAGCTTTTGGAGCAGTAGAGATGTGAGGGGGTCATTGTGCTGTGAGGATCAGGAGTGGCTAGCAGGCTGAATCATTAAGGGACCCAAAGAAAACAAATTCAATAATAGCCCATGTTTGACTGGAACATCTCTGACTATGGCTGGTGAGTGCTGCAATCTTGAAATGCTTCAGCAGGAGAAGATATGGATTCCCCCTTCTGGCCATCTTATTCTCTCTTGCTGTTGTGCATTTTCCAAGCATGCTTATTAGTCAACTTCCCAGTCTCAATGGCTTAACACATTAAAGTTTTTCTCACTCAGCTCTTTTGCGGATGTTCCTAGAAAGCAGGTAACTTTTCATGGTGTTTGTTCAGAAACTATGGTTCCCTCTGTCCGTTCTGTATTATAGCTCTATCCTACTTTGGGCCCAGCATCTCCAGTGAAAGAACATTTGCTCAGCAAGTGGAGCAATAGGTCACATATACAGGTTTTTGATACTCTATCAAAATATCTGAAAAAGAGGAAACTTATTCTGTTTCCTGGTTTGAGAGGTTTCTTCCATTGGCAGTTGGCTCCATTGCCTTTGGGTACATAGCAAAGCAAATATCATGGTAGAAGCATGTGATGGAGGAGATTGCTCACTTCATGACAGCCAGGAAGCAAAAGGAGAGGGGAACAAGAGGGCCAATCACTCTTTGGGATCACACCCCTTCATAACATAACTTTTCATCAGGCCCAACTCTCAAAGGGGCCTATCAGGAGTGCTATTGGCAGGTGACTAAACCTTTAAAACCTTGCTCTTTTGAGGGGATTAAATATGTAAGCTGGTAGCATCAGAGCAGACATCTTTTGGGCCAGGTTTGGCTATATCACCATCATCAGGACCCAAAGACTAGAACCAAGCCATATATCTTATATTACAAGAGATTCAAGACAGGTGCTCTGTGTGCTCATCGATACAGTAATGCAGGCTTGGGAATATGTGTCATGGTTGTGTGAACACCTCTGTGTTGGATTATGTGTCAGCATGACTGGATTTAGGAGCATGGGCAAATTGGTGCAGATGATCTCTGGGTGTATCCACAACATGTGTGGAGATCAACCTTGAAATGAGTAGGCACCATCCAATTGTGTAGGGCCTCCAAGAGAATAGGATCAAAGGGAAGGCAGATCGCTTGCATACTTGCTACTCCCTGCCCCCCTCTCCTCTGGGGTGTTCTTTTTCTCTCAGGTTCAACTTCAGCCTTCAGACCCAGCAAGCTTGGAACTCCAGAACTCGTGCAGTGACTCCCAGGATCCTTGATCTCAGATTGAGAGTTATATTGTTGACTTAGCTGGTTCTGAGGTTTTGGATTTGGATGCACTATTCTACTAGCTTCCTACAGTCTCCAGTCTCCAGATGACCCAAGGATGGACTCCTAACCTCTGTAATGTGTGAGCCAATTTCCCTAAATGAATTTCTCTCATCTAATGGCCAGTGTCTATAGATGAAGACAAACTCAGTTCACACAGCAAGTTCCCTAAGGGTTGTTACGCTGCAGGACCTGGTGTAGTGTTTTGGTCAGGATAGTGCTGCGCACATAGGGAAGGAGAGGCATTCACTTCTTGGACTTTGCCTTGACTTTGGGTTCTGTCCTCTCTTATCAGACATGGTGACTAATCATAGTTTTCTGCCATTGCCAGTCACAGCTCTCTCTGCATTCTAGGTACTATGGCTTTTGCTCTTCCTGGCCTCCTGACTCTGAGAGATGGCACCTAAGGAAAAGCAGGTTATCCAGATAATCAGAAGATATTTCTGGCACCCTACTGTCTCTATGAACATGTCTTTGATTTTCAGGTTCATGGGGCTATCGTTGACATGTTCAGAAACCTCCTCAGCAGGAACCTGCCCTGTTCCCAGAATGCCTTGTGACCAATTGCAATTCATGTCCAGCCCATCTCTGTCGGATTAGAATCTCACAGACTGTAAACAGGGATCAATCTGACCCATAAAATTGATGGGGCCTGCTGCCCTGCTGCCACTGGGCTGTGTCGGGGTGTGGCCTTTCTCTGTAACAGCCTCTGTCTCACACCCAGAAGAGCAACTCCAAGGATCAGACCAAGCACTCCCATCTGCTGCCTACAGCATTTTCCCTGTGGGGAGAAAGAAGCTGGTTCAAAGGGCTGGCTTAATTTTCAGCAGTGAGCTTCCTCATGGGAGGAGGGAATGTGCCGTGTGGATGGAGCACAGGGACTCATCAGAAGTGTTGTGGAGACAGTTACGCAATGCATTTCTCATAAAGAACTTGGATCCTTCTCTGCAAAAAGAAATTGGGAGTAGTAGAAAAAGATCAGCAAGTACTGGGATACATAGTGCCTACTATTTCAGTGTGTATCAGTGTCAGTGCGCATGTGTTTGTGTATATAAAACACCAAGCATTTGGGGGTGGTGTGTGTGTGTGTGAACTTGTCTTTGACTCTTGATACATAAATTACCTGCTATAGTGGCATGGTAATGCTGTTTTTATAAATGAAGTCTTTAAAGCTCAGGAAGTTCATTTAACTCTATTAAGTTCACAGCTCTAAGTGGCTTAGTGTGATGTTAAAACCTGAGACCTACTGGCCTGCCCCCCCCCCCCCCCAGTGCTCCCAGAGACTGAACCACCAACCAAAGAATACACATGGAGGGAACCATGGTGCTGGCCACATATGTGACAGAGAAGGGCCTTGTTGGCCATCAGTGAGAGGAGAGGCCCTTGGGCCTGAGGGTGTTAGATGCCCCAGTATGAGGGAATGCCAGGGAGGGAAGACGGGAGCGAGTGGGTAGGTGGAGGAATATCCTCATAGAGACAGGGGGAGCAGGGAGGGGATAGGGGGTTTCCAAAGAGACCTGGAAAGGGAGAAACATCTGAAATGTAAATAAAGTATCAAAAAACCGAAAAACAAACAAACAAAAGAAAGACTGAGACCTTTCAGACTTCAGAACCCGTATCTTTCAGGTGAGTTTATGCTTTCCAGGTTCTCAAATTTTCTGTCATGATAAGAGTCAGTTAAGGCTCACGATTATATTCTAAGGTTGCCTTTTATTTTTTATGAGAAAGCAATCTCATAAGTCTCAAGTAACTTGTCCCATGTTTGAGGGTCAGGAAGTTGTAGCATCAAGAATGGAATTGGCGATCTAACCCCAAACCGAGTTCTTATTTTTTAACCATGTGATTAGCACCCTCTTTCTGCAAGGCTTAGGAGTGCTTCAAAAAAGAGACAAATACTTGTATTTACATTTTTAGATAGTTGGAAGGAATTTTTTTTTTTAAAAGTTGTAGCAAATAAAATGTATGCAGAATTAAAATGTTACTGCTTAATAAAACACATAGGCACCTCTGTGGCTTCTTCGTTGTCCATGGGGCTTTCTCACCACAACAGAGATACAGAGAATCTCTGTAGTAAATCGCTGTGGCCTACAAAACCTAAGACATCTTTTAAATAAAGCCTGCTGCCCTTTGCAGTGTGGTGTTTCACTGGAGGAGGCAGAAGGCAGACGGCCTTGGACAGGAGGCAGGTGTGCAATGCTTGTGAGTCTTGGGAGAGCTGGCAGGCCTGGGACAACACCATCTTTCCCTTCTGGTGATACATGATGGCTTCCTAGGGCTTTCCCCAGAGAGGCTGCATAGAGGGTCCAGGTATGTCAGTTCTGGAAACACCAGCAGGTGGACTTTGTAGAAACAGATGTCTGGGCAAGTGTACACTGAATCAAATAAATATAGGCAGGGGGCAAATGGAGCTGGCTCTTAAACATGGTGTGTTGTCAGGGACTGGTAGAATACCAGACTGAAATAGATGAGCCATGAGTGGGTATACTGGGGGTGGTGGTGTGGCAGGATTAGGGAGCAGACATCACATTCTCTCCCTAGAAAGAAAAAGGGGAAAGTGGAGATGAATCCAGTTCCAGAAGACACTGTACTTGGCCATGCTGGTAGATACTCTGAGTTCAGCACCCCCCAGCTCTGAATCGGAAGAAGTAGACCATGGAGCTGTTAGGGAATGGATATCTCTGTCAGACTCTGCTCTCAGGCAGTTTGATAGATACAGTGGTGTGGGGAGCTTCTTTTTTCTTTGCTTTACAAGAATAATGAATCACACACATTTCCCTCTTATTTGGAAGTGCTTAAGAAGATCAATTTTTAAAAAAGAGATTTACAAAACCTGTTGTGAAAAGGGAAAGGGGCTTGGGCTTGAAGGAGGGAGAAACTTCTGGGACAGAAGTTGTGGAGGAGATATCTGCCAGTCTCGTCTTCCTTGACCTGCGCATATGGGAGATGCGAACCTTGTTATTCCTTGGAAGAGTTTGATGAGAATGCTGGGAAGGGGGGGAGGATGGGACTCCTGAGTTTCAATGCATTGATGTTGTCAAAGCCTTCACTGTCCAGCATGTGACACCATGTGCCATCTTCATTTGTGTTGATGCTGGAGTCTTTACTCAACATTTCTTTATACACTTCATTTCTTCTCTGGCCAGTCAAGGCCTGCCAGAGTCCTCACTTTTCCTTGATGCTGACCTCCTAGGACATGGCACTTAGGGCAATGTTTACAGCTGCTGGCAAGAGAGTAAGGCGATGTCATGCTCACATTGAATGGCTGGTAGAGGGTGATGGGACTTTCTCAGAGGAAGACTGTGTGGAGTTACGGCCCTTTACCCATCTTCTTACCTACTCCATAACTGTTTACTGGATCTCTGCTGTTTAATGCAGTGGGGGCAATAGGTAGTGGTACTGATCGTGTGCATAAGTTGTTGGATGAGGAGTGTTAAGAATCCTATGGAGGCACTTCATCATGAGACTTGAGAGGAACAATTGGACATTTGCATCTGGTAGTGGTTCTGCCTGAAGTACTATGGTTAGCTCTGAGTCTTGAGCGAGGGGTTCATTGTAGATGTACGGAGGTGAGAGGAACATGGCCTCAGTGTGGAGTTATCAAATACACAACAGAGCCTTTGGACATGGGCGTGGAGGGAGAGGACAACTGGAGGGAACTTGGTGGTCGACCTCATGTATCATCACCTGAATGCTACCCTGCTAGAGGGATCTAAAAAGTAGGGATTATAACAGAGGCCCTGTGGCCAGTGTGCCGAATGGTATGGCGGGTCCTAAAACATTTAAAATTGGACTTCCACATCACCAGGCAATCTTCGTATATACACAAAGGGAACAGAACCTGCATTTTGAGACACCTACACTCCTGTGCTCACTGCAGTCATTGACTCTAGACAAAAGATAGGTGAGCAGGGTGTGGTGCTGTATTGTATGCAATTCCAGTACTTGGGAAACTGAGACAGGGGGACTGCAAATTTGAGCCTGGGCTATAGGGCAGGTTTTAGGACAATATGACCTAACATAACCCCTTAAAGCCCCCAAAGAAATAGAGAAAGGAAAGGAGGAAGGGAGGGAAGGACAAAGAGAAGAAGAGAGGGAGAGAAACAACCTATTCCAACTTATTTATCTATCAGCAGCTATCTGGATGAGGAAAATGTACACACACAGTGAAATACTATGCAACTCCAAAACAGTAAGATTCTATTTATTCTAACAAAACGAATGGAACCAGAAGACGTTAGCTGAGATAAGTCACACACAGATAAACAAATAGCCCATGATCTCATTCACCTGTAAACTCTGAAACAGCTGATCTCACAGAGGCTGAGAGTAAGACAGTGGTTTCCAGAGGCCAAGGAAGGCAGGCAGGTGGGAGGCAAGGGGGAAGGTTAGCTCTTGGGTACTGAGTTGCAGTTAGCTAGGACAAATAAATCTGTTATACTACTGTACCTCGGAGTGACTCTAGATCATGGCAATATACAAGAGATTTCAAAGACTAGACGGAAGGACACTGAAAATTTTCATCTCAGAAAAGTAATGACTCAACTACAGCAGTGGATAGATTTGCCCTCGTTTTATCATTATTGTGTAATATAAACTATCACATGGTAGTTCATATATATATATATATATATATATATATATATATATATATATATATATATACACACACATAATTTTTGTGTGTCAATTAAAAATCTAAAAATAAGAGAGAGAACACTAAACTCTAATGTGCACATATGGCCTTCTCAGACATTCTTTTTAGTGCTTTCAAAGAGTTACTTACATTTTTCCTATAGTTTTGGCCCCAATTTAGAAAGTTGGGCAAGCAAAGGCACAATCTAAGGGGACAGGACACAGACAAGAAGTGGTGGCCTCTGGAATCAGATGTGGGCAGCCACTCTGAACTGTCCTCTTAGCATAGAGTAGAGGGGAATGGAGCCCTGTGGAGAAAGAGGCCAAATGACTGCCTTTTGGAGGATTTGGATCAATTCACATACGGTAAGTGGATTCCCAGAGATGAAAAGCAGGAGTCACTAGGGTCAGAACTCTGTGTTCCAAAGGTTGGGGACTTTCAACACATTATTGCAACTCCCAAGGGCTATGAGGGATACAAGGAAGACTGGGGCCTTCCAGACCTTTCAGACCTGTACTTCAAAGAGCAGCCTTCTCTCTGCCATCCCTAACACTGGCTGTCTCTTTCTGCTTATGATTATTGAAGGCATTTGTGTGAAAATAGGGTTTTCCCTGTCTTCCAGGGTTCAGTTTCCTGCTGCTGTTTCCTACCTGAAGCTGTAATTCTCCATTTGTGGCTCAATAACCAGTTCCTGGGTGGCTAATTACAGGCCATATGCTCCTGGGGCTGGCATGCTGGAGAGGCAGACGGGCATGCTCCCACGCTTGCCGCTCGTCTCATTCCTTTTTGGACCTGGTGCCTGTCCTCCAGTGGCTCCTGGTGGCTCTAGAAGACTGCTTTTCTCTCTTCGCTACTGTGTTGCTGTGCAGGTGACCCCGGCTGGGCTTAACTGGGCATGCACTAGTCATCCTGCCAGCATCTCAGCGTCAAACCAGTTGGCAAAAATCAATGAAAGCAGATGATATCTACACTGTTTATGTTCCAGCCAGGTGGGTGATGGAGTGGAACAAGCTTTGGCCTGGGATTCTGCAAGTTGAGCTACAGTTCTGACTGAGGAAATCATGATGAGATTTTTGAAGGCCTCCCTACCTCTCTGATTCTTCACATTCTTACTCATATTCAAGTGCATTGTGATATCCATAGTTTTAGCTTGATTCCTAGGTGTCTGCAAAGATAATGGGGGATATTGAAACAGGGTGGAGCACCTTCCAGATGCAAAGTTTTATAAAGAACTGACTGCTGCCTTCGTCTTCGAGTCTCTGTGATCTAGGACAGAGACTGATCGTGGCATGGAGCATACAAGCTATGCTCTTGTTGAAACACAAGTTCACTAGAATCCAGGGTCAGATTTGGTCACTGGTTAACTTGAGAATCCAGAGACTTGGCAGGCACAAAGGAATCTTGTGTGTTCTTTTAAAACAACTTCTATATAATTTGTTCTTCGACAGTTCCATACTTGTACATACTGTGCTCTGATTACTGCCACTAAACTTTCTCTGATCCCCCAACATCGTTTGCACACACATCCTCCTTACAAGTCCATTTTCTCCTTTCATGTCTTTATGTTTTGTTTTATGAGTCCTCAAGTCTAATCAAGGCCATCTATGTGATGATTCATCTGGGACTACCATGGGAGCCTAGTGAGCTCCTCAGTGCATTCACAGTAGAAGTCGGTATATCTCTCTCTCCTCTAGAATATATCCAGCCAATAGGGGAACTAGCATCCTAAATGGTTTTGTTGGGGAAGACAATTGCTTTAAGGTCACACAGGGAACAGACAAATATGGACATCCAGATGCATGGGCAGTCAGACAGTCTGGGTGAAACAGGTCTGAATGAGCCTTATCTCTGGGGAAAGGACCACTCTCCTATTCTTCCTGCAATTTGACATGCAGTCTGGAGGAGGACGAAGAAGAAGAAGAGAAGAAGCAGGAGAGGGATGAGGAAAAGTAGGACAGGAAGGAAGGAGAGAGAGGAAATGGAGGAGCAGGGGAGAAGAGGAAGGGGATGAATAGGTTAGAGGAACAGTATAGAAGTATGTGGTATAACTTGGTCTCTCCACAGAGACTTCTAGCACCTCCATGATGACCTATGACAGGAAATTATAAAATCATGGTTGATGGCCTGTTGATTACAATGTACCTCTAAATCATGAAAATATTGTAGTCTTTCTACTTTGATAATATCAGCCTTGAGGAGGGAAGAGAGATTAAGGAAATTTACCACTAATCAACTCGATGTTACTGGTTAGACAAACACCTCTTAAAGGATTGGCAAATCTCCCAGAGTGTGACTACCCAGCTAGTGGGTATGGGTGGAACCATATGTTCTCCTTGGGCTTCTGTAGTACAGTTTAGAGATCACTGAATGAGGAAGGAAAATGACAAAGGGCCACAGTACCTGCTAACTCTTCTGGGGTTGTGGTTATCTAGAGATTTACTCAGGAATCATGGGTGCTTTGATGAGAAAGAAAGGGAAAGTAAATTAACACATATAGTTGTGTGTGTGTGTTTGTGTGTGTGTGTGTGTGTGTGTGTGTGTGTGTGTGCAATCACAGGACAACCTTGAGTCAAGTTCCTCAGGTGTCATCCTGTTTTCCTGTATTTTATACAGGGTCTCTTACTAACCTGGAACTCTCCAGGTGGGCTTGACTGGCAATCCCCAGGATCTGTTTGTCTTGTTTTCTCAGTACTGGGATCATAAATGGTTCCAGTGGTGGATGCCACCAAACAATTTTTTATTTAAAATGTGTTCTGGGGTCAAATACAAGTTTTCCAGTTTTCAAACCAAGCCCTTTACTGACTAGGTTATCTCCCTAGCCCTAAAGGAGTTTTGATATCTAAAAAGCATTTGTGTTTCTGTAGTCTATGTGAAAGAAATTACAAAAAGATGGCTACTGATCAAGGCAGGCTCATGTACAATCTGTAAGGATGCAAGCTAAACTACAGAGACGCCTCTATCCATTTGCAAATATGGGTGCTGGGGGGACACCTACCTCTTCTGTATCCCAGCTACTTAGTGCTGCTTTCTTGGTGACTCTTTTGGTGCCCTCTCATCTTTTCTCTGTCCGAGGCTTCCAATTCTGAGCCAGTTAGTTTTATGGGATTTCATGAGGCCTGATGGGATGGTGGATGAGAATGTCTCTTAACAACAGTAGGCATGTGCATACACTTCCAGGGACAGCCAGTGACAGCCAGTGACAATGCTAGCAAGACCAGTATCTGTCGTGGTAATCTCTTCCCTGTGTGAATGGGTGGCTGATGGCAGAGAGTACCATGCCTTCTCCTTCTCACTAATTTATATCCTGTATGCTCATTTTGTCTCCGCAGTTGACACATGTCATTTGCAGCTGTTCACTATCCTCGAAGTGACTGCAGTATCTCTTAATTCTTTTTCACATCATGACTCCTGCTTTCTCAACTCAGGAAATTTGCATTCGCAGGCTTCCTAGGATAAGGGCAGGGAACCAGAGTCCCTTCAGTCAGATGGACCTGCAAGAGGCTCAGAATCAGAAATGAACAATGCAGGGCTGGAGAGATGGCTCAGGCATTACAGGCGAGGCTCACAACCAAAAATAAAAGAAATGAACAATGCCAGGTTGGGGTCAGGACAGAAATTCTTTCTTTTTAAATACACTTTCCTTAATTTGTATTCATTATTGTTATTATTTATTACTGTGTATGCTACTCATGTGTGCATGTGCCAAGTCATACTTGTGAAAGTCAGAGGATAACTTTCGGGATTCAATTATCTCCTTCCATCTTTCCACTGGAACTAGAACTCAGGTCATTAGCCGTGTGCAGCAAGCATCTTTCTCCAATGAGATATTTCTCGTCTCTAAGAAGATTTTTATACTAAATGTGGTGGAGCCCCTTGGCTCTAATATCTACAGCTCCTGCTTAGTGATGGCTGTGGTGATCCTGTTGGAAAACCCCCATTAGTCTGGACTTGATAGACTCAGCTAGCTCTTTGCTCTTTTCAAATGTGTTCTATACTGTCGAACCATTTTTAATATGCTCCCCTCAGGTATAGATTAGGCGAGATGAATTAAGTTGTTTGCAATTAAGATCCCTTCCTGGTTCAGGGAGTGAAACTGCAATGGGTTCTAAATGTCATCTTTGCTTTGAAGTGGCTTAGCTGAAATAGACAGGCATCAGGAGAGAAAATTCATCTACTGCTAGCTGGAAAGAACATAGCATCACTCAGGTTTGCAAATTCACACAACTTGTCCCTTGTCTGCTGGCTCTTAAGACAAAGGCCTCTGCCCATGGAGGCTGCGGAGTTTTAGGGGACTACAAAGGAGAATCTTCAAGAATAAAATCAGGAGAGAGAGGGCAGCAGTTCAGAGCACTTGCTGCTCTTACAGAGGACTTGGGTTCAGTTCCTAGCACCTATACGATGGCTTACAACCACTTGTAACTCAAGGTTCAGAGCAACCATAAAGGCAACTCTTCTGGCCTTTCAGATATACATGGCGTATACTTAGATACATGTAGGCAAAAATAAAATTAGCTTTCCTATTTTGTCTAAGACTCTGTTGTGGCTGCCATTTTTGTTGCCTTAACTTTTCTTCAATCCCAGAAGACAATACCAAAGTGTGCATCTTCCGTTTGTTATTTCAATACTTATAAGGTTAAACTTAATAAAATGTTTTATCTTTTATAAATGTTTATTATATTATTATAAAATATGTAAACATATAAAAACTAATGGAAGATATACATGTTACCAAAGAGGAAGAGAAGACATTCAGAGAGAGTGAGGGAGAGACAGACAGGGAAACAGAGACATACAGAGATGGTGTGTGTGTGAGCATGTAAGTGGCAGACATGGAAAAAGGCCAAATTGTGAGATGACCCTTGTGAACTGGCTTCTATGGCCCCAGTAGCCTGCTTACTGGTATGTACACCCTGTGGAGTTCTTTCTCATAGTGAACCCAGGCTGGCGTGTGACCTATAGGGTATGGTGGAGGTAGCAGTGTACCATTCCCCAGGGTAGATGTAAAATACATTCTGATTTCTAACCATGACCCATTTCCATATGAAAAATCCTTGGGAGAACTTTGTACTATTCTAACAGTGGCAGCAAGATTCTGGGAGATGATGGAAGCCTTAGGATGTTGGGCCTAGTTGGGGGGGGCATGCCTTTTTCTTATACTTAGTCTTTGGTGACCTTTTCCTCTGTTTGCTGCGTGCCATAATTGAAGATCTTTCACCATCTACTCTTGTTGCCATGAGGTTTGTCCTTATCACAGGCCCAGAGCTGGTAGAATCATGACGCAAAATCTTTCCTCCTTGAAGGTGGCCCATTGAGTATTTGAGTTACAACAATGTAAAAGGGACCAGCCTAACCTCTTACATAATTTTCATCTCATTTTCTCCATGAGATGTTAACTGCCATGTTGTAAGGGTGTTCAAGTAGTTCTAGGGGAGCACACAGATGAAACAAAAATGCTGCTTTCAGGTTGACAGGCCTGTGAATGAACCCAATCCATTCTGGCAGATGACACAGCACCAGTGTCTAACAACAGGGACCCGAGAGATTTCTATCCACACCACGTTGCTGCTGTGTTCTGACCTGTGGGGAGATAATAAATGATTATTGTTGTCTTAAGCCATTATACACCAGGCTACACACTACTTAATATAGCTTTCCTGCTGAGCTTCATCTTGGCAAAGAAACTGGGTTTCGGGTATGGGTGTGAAGGGAGGATGTTCAGAAATCACCTGTCTTCTCAAGACCCACTAGCGTTATTGTTCTGCTTCATGGCCTCAGTCATTTCCACTTAGTAGAAATTCCTCCTGGGCTCTGATGGATAATTGGACATTATTTCTGGGTTCCAGTATTACCTCACCTTTAATTCTCTTGAGTCTATTTTTGTAAGTTACTCCATTGGAAGGTGGATGAAGATGAATCAGGTGCTCTTATCTCGCTGTCCATTTAACCAGGAAATGTAGAATCTATAGCTACCTCTGGGGTTTTGATTATACATTTTGTCAGTACACATATTTCAGATCATTGCTTCAAAATATATGCTTGCTCTGTCACTTTATTTATTATTTACAAGTGCCACTTAGGACTTTATTGTGTGATATAAAACAGGTATAAAACACAAACTTAGAAAATATGACAGAAAAGTAAATGGAAAAAGTTCTAACATTTTCTTTTTCTGTCCTAATGGCTATTTTGTTATGGCCAGCAAATATGCTTCTTCTCCCTTTTTGGAGGCCACTGGTCACAGGTCAACGTTTTATGTTCCTGCACTATCCGTGGATTCTTTATGGACACAGATTATGCCTTATTTTCTTCCTCTAAAATTATTCTATTAAGGTTGTATTCATGTATGTTTATTTGTGTGTGCATGTGCATGCATGTCTGTGCACGTGCATGTCTGTGTACAGGCATGTGTGTGTGTGTGTGCTCATTAGAGAACAGTCAAGGGTTTTGTTCCTAAAGAGTTGTTCATTTGTTTTCTTTTCTGTCTTTTTTTTGAGATAATATTTGAGATTGAGGCATGAGTCTTGCTAGTTCAGCTGGATTGCTAACCAGTTTCTCAGCTCTGGGCTTATAACTATGCATCTTCATACTTTGACTTTTCTTTTACAGGTACTTACAGAAACTCAGGTTTTAGTGCGTATGCAGCAAACAACTTCCCATTGGAACTATCCCCTCCCCCACTTATGTTGAATGAAAGGACGTGTGAAAATATGATGTAGTGGAAGAATACCATTTATGTTTCAACATGGCACTAAGAGTAAGAAAGGAAAACCTTGATAAGCTATAAGGAAGATCGAAGCTTAACTTTGATCCTTTTTCACAAAGGTTAAGGTCTGAGCTTGGGTATGTATTGTTCCTAAATAATAAATTAAGTGAGAGACAATTATGTATTGTTCACTTTTTGGTATCTCTAAATTACCTGCTTCCTCAAAAGGACCCCTGTGCTAAGCACACTATTAGAGAGAAGTTTCTGGACTTGTTTATTTTTAAGACATACTGTGTTCCCATGCTTAATCCAGAGACATCCCATGCCACACTCTTGCACATATATCTTGACCTTTTCCTAAAACCTGGCTTTGGGGCTTGCCTTGTGGCAAAGAGCCAACCCAGTCAAGTCCTTTCTAGCAAGTACACACATCATGAGAGGATTGCCTTGGCCACTAACTAGCTTGCTTCACCAACACTGGAGCTGCCTGGATATCTGCCTTCTTCCATTTCCTGGGGCTGAAGAGCTGTGGCAGACATGATTATAACCAGTTTGTCAGGTCTATTTGTTCAGCTGGGCATCTCTCTTGCCTGTCAGATGACTTGGCTTTTCATCCCCACTTAGGCTTTTGAGCTATGTAGTAAGTTAAAGCTGATGTTTCTGTTTCCTTGCAGAGCTCCACTGGCTTCCCTGGCCTGAGCTTGCACAAGTGACTGGGAACATAGGAGAAGGCAGTGAAGGGGAGGAGGAAAGCTTTATCCTATGTGTGTGTGCATATGTGTAATAACATTACATATTATGGGAAATAATCAGGTTGGATTTAGAAGGTTTTAGTGTAATTACTAATCTTTAGATTACTTGTTACTGGATCTTGTCCAAGACAGACCAGTGGTTCAGTGGAAGGGAATTCTTAAATACAGACACAGAAAGTAAGAAAAGAATGTCATAGTAGACATGCATGTCTAAATCTGGTAAATCTAGGGGTGGGTGGGTCTATGTCCCCGAATCTTAGTGGCTTACACAACTCACTGCTGCTCACTCATGGGCTCTGGATTCTTTGCCTCCCTTAGGAACTCAGGTGGTGGAGAAGCTGCCTTTTGCCTGTGGCTGTGGCAGAGGGAAAGAAGAAAATCAGTAAGGACTCTCATGCTGCCAACAATGTTACTGTGGTCCAGAGTGCCATGGTTATTTTGAGTACTACATTAAAGAACTTCAGCCAAAGGATATGATGGTTTGCATCAGCGACAAGGAAGTAGAGTACATGATCAGAGAGAGAACCACAGTGCTCCTGTGAGGAGCAGTCTATGGTCTGTTTCAGCTTGGGTGGTGTGTTTTACTTTTTGCAGTCAATCTTACGAAGATTGAAGTCAGAAACCTACTATGGTTAGCAGAGTAATAGCCATCCAAAGATGTGTACATCATAGTCCCTAGAACCTGTAAATGCACAACCTTCAATGTTCATGCATACCTTGTGCAAATGTATTGGGGTTAAAAGCTAACATTTTTACATTGATTGATTGATCGATCAATGCAGATGTGGGGCACAGTAAACATGTGGAGATCAGAGGATAACTTGTAAGGGTCTCCCATCTCCTTTCTCTGTGTGTGTTCTGGGGATCTCACCCAGGGCATCAGGCTTGGTAGAAGACACTCTTACCCACTGATCTATTGTTGAACCATGGCTGAGGATAGCAAGTTTTCTTGGATTATTGGGGTAGACCTAATTTAGCTGCATGGATCGTTTTAAGGAAGGAGAAAGAAGAAAAACAGATTGAAAGATGTGAAAAAGAACACACATTAGGATGGTGAGAAGGGGGCTTCAGGGTGAGGAATGGAAGTAACCTCTAGAATCTGGACAGCATAGATAAATTCTTCTTTATTCATTCCAGAACAGCGCAGGCCTGTGAATACCCTATTAGCTCAACAAGATTTCTGTCCTGCAGACTGTAAAATAGTAAGATTGTTTCACTGAAGCTACAAAGTTTGTGATTGTGTGTACTAGCAAGTAGAAGACATAAATGTAGTTCCATTCTGAGCTTTCTCTAAAGCACTAGTTCTCAATCTGTGGGACATGAACGTGGGGATCTCATATTAAATATCCTGAACATCATGTATTTACATTACAATGTATAACAGTAGCAAAATAAGAGTATGAAGTAACAACAAAATACATTTATGGTGTGTGTGTGGGGGGTCACTGTAACATGAGCAACTGTATTAAAAGGCCAGAGCAGTAGGAAGATTGAGAACTATTGCTCTAAAGGTAGGCTGTAGCTTAAGAGGCAGAATTTGTTCATCAGAGGTAATGACTACAAAGGTGGATTTCAAATGAGGTGTGAAGGAGGGGACAGAGGCTGGAATCACTCATCCTAGTGATGGTAATGGAGAGACAACGTCCAGAATAGCAGGGTATAGATCTGAGCCAAGATATGTGTGCTGTGACATGTGGCATCCATACCCTGCAGCATAAGCAAAGGTTCTCCATCAGAGCAATGAAGTGATAATTAAGATTCCGGCCATCAGGGAGAGAGGAGAGGCCCTTGGGCCTGAGGGCGTTAGAGGCCCCAGTAAAGGAGAATGTCAAGGTGGGAATATGGGGATGGGTGGGCGGGTAGGTGGGAGGTGGAATTCCCTCATAGAGGCAGGGAGGGAGAGGGGATAGGGGGTTTCCAAAGAGGAGACCCAGAAAAGGGGAAACATTGGAAATGTAAATAAAGTATCAAAAAAAAAAAAAAAAAAAAAAGAGAGAGAGAATAAAAAAAAAAAAAAGATTCCTTATATAGCCTTCAAGCTCGGTTCTATGGTCTTCTCTGATATTCCAAGTTTCCTTAAGGAAAGAATGGATGGGTACTGTGGTTTGAAACAGGGAACCTTGTTCTGTAACAAAACATTCTCAAACTCATTTGCTTAAAGGAACTCCTTATCCATTTGCAGGGGTTTGTAGATTTACCATCACCTCCAGTCTCACCCAGTAGCTGGGTTGGGGCTAGAACTTGTGGATGGCTAGATGAATGAATCAGAAGGAGGTCTGGCTAGAGATGAGCAGGATCGGCAGATTGGTTTCAGTTCTCCTGCATGCAAGTCTTTACCTGGTTTCTAGGCCTGGCCTAGGACATGGTGACTGGAGGGACCTTCAATGGAAAGGAAGTTGAACCATTAGGCTAAATTAAGGGTTGGTTCTAACGCTGAAGCAGGGACAACAATCTTGTTATGACCTGTGAGTAGGAAAGAATGCCTCAAGGGTGTCATGCCAGGAGGATGTTTTACTGAGCGATTATTAAGGCATCCACATGCTCACAAGGTAATGCACAAGGTCCTCTAGGAGACAGAAGAGAGAGTGGCTGACTCTGTCCACAGAAGCAGGATCATTTCAAAGAAGATATTATATTTGGGAAACAGGCATGGCTTGTCTTTGCATAGAGTGTGAATGATTTTATAACTATTTGCATAGGGAGCCATTTTTAGCTAATTTGGCACTGGAAGTATATAGTAAGACATTATTGGAGCCAGGAGAAGACAGAGAAGAAACAGTAGAGGCAGGACACAGCACAACTTTGAAAGCTGCCTAGCAATTATGTAACTAGAGCTCTGGGGACAGAGTGGAGTGGGGGAGTAAGATAACTCATGTTGCCTTCTTTGTTTACGTTCAGTCATCTTCCTCTTTTCACTACATCCGAGACACATTTGGATTATTTACCCAATAACAATATAAACAACCCACGTTTGGCATATGCTGTTGTGAGTGGAAGAACTCCACCACCATTGTGATTTGTGATTCAGAGCATGATGTAAAGTGTCCATCAGAACTGTTGCTATCTGCCCTCATATCACCAGTCACCCAAGCCTCTTCTGCTTTGGAGCAATCTGAATCTCAACAACATAAAACAAACAAACAAACAAACAAACAAACAGAAATATCAATTTCCCTCACTTTGCCCTGTTCATTAGCCTTCTGGATGACTAGATACACTGCTTGGGCTCAGCTGGGTGGCCCTGGTTCTGGGTGTGGGTCTGGCTGAGTCTGGATCCTGTTTACAGGTCAAGCTGAGGGCTGGATCCTGGGATGAAGGACTAGCAGTTTCCTTGGGGACTCAGTCAAAGCCTAGTGCTAGCAGCCACCATTGCAGTCCCTCTCCTGCACCTGGCCCCTAAAATGCCAGTACATGGTCAAGTTAAAGCAGTCCTATGGTGTGAAGAATTGGACCTAATTAAATCTGTGATTAAGGGAAGGGAACTTAGACTGAGCGATGTTAAGGTTAATTCCATGTATTTTATACAATTGAAATGTAAATCCTTTGAGTCAAGGCCATATACTGCTGGTGCACTGCAGCAAGCCATACCTCACAAGAGCCTCCGTGATGTGTGTGTTTCTTTCTCGGATTATTTCACTTAGCATGAAATACCCCACTTTATTCAAATTGTCACAGTTGTCAAATCTCCTTTTGATAGCTGAGTAATACTCTACTATCCGTATGTGCCACATTTCATGTCTTAATCGATTTTTTGATGGATGTTTAGATTGTTTACATAGTTCGGGTACCAAAAATAATGCTGGAATGGACAGGAGGACATGGAGCTGTTTCTTGAGACTCCTGCTTTCAATTTCTTTAAATACTTAACCAGAAAAAAAGTTGCTAGTAACTGCAAAAAAAGGAAAACAAAACTGTTTTTATTTAAACCAAGAATATGTGAGGATGCTTTTGGGGGTGCTAGAGGCATGCACCTGTAGTCTTCTTTGTCTATGTGTATGGCAGACAGGAAGAGGTGGCTACCTCTCTGATTTCCCTGTATACATGAAAGGATAGGGTGGGCAAGGCCCAGTTAGTTGATTGGGTAGCAGTGGAAGGGACTGAGAGTCTGTGGGTGAAAGATTCCAAATGGAGGAAGTAGAAATGAGTGCAGGTCCCTAGCACAGGGGAGCAGGTAAGCAAGGTGTCACCAGTGTTTCAAGAAAGTGTTCAGGAGGACTCAATGTGTAGACTGAAGAAGTCAAGATACTGGTCCTGAGTGTGAGCATCTGCAAGGGCGTCCCATTCATGGATGAGTGTGAGCATCTGTAAGGGTGTTTCACTCACCGAGTGATTCTTAATCAGGATCTAGGAAGTGGAGCTCTTCTGGTTCAGTGTAATCTGAAATGTTTTATTACATCCAACCATTTATAATACCTTGAATCAGCTGTAGGAAAATCAAAAAGCAGAGCAGAATTTTGAATTAGAATCTGGATTTTCATTTTTCCTTTTACAAGCAGAGAATAGAGATTCACTGGCCCTGTACTCTAATGGGCAGCCACCCTTGCAAGCTGAGTGACACTTACTTCCTTTTGTTGGAACAGAGACTTTCAGTGTGGGCTACTGTTCCCAAGGGTCCATGTGAGCCACTCTCCTCAAGTGTCTGTGTGTGCTACTATCACTGAGGGTCTCTGTGTTTGGCAAACTTGCCCGGCGTCTAACCTATCTTACCTGACTGGATGCATCAGGAGCACGAGTTTGGAGACCTTTGCCTTCTGTGGAATTTCAGGTTTAAGCCTTAGGTGCCTCTGAGGTTGCTATGAAGATTTACAGTATAGTTAAAAATTAAAATTGCATATATTTAAAAAAATACAATGTAAATATTTGATGTATTCTCACATTAGATAATGATTATCACCATCTAATTAATTTATACTGCTTTTGTCACACATAGTTACTGTTGTGAGCTGTCCACCAGAGAAGACAACTTATTCAGAAAAGGGATCAAGCCAATAGAAAGTCTTCATTAGCTGATCTGCAACTACACTGGGTGCTGGGACCCCAGCCTTTCTCAGGGTGGGATTTTAAGCGCAAAACCCACACCCTTGGTTAACACACATCAGATAGCAAGAACAGTTAAGCGGAATCAGAACTGTAGAAGTCAAAAGGCAAGGTTAGTACATTTAGGGAGTTTCTGAGAACTCTGGATTTTGATGGATTAAGCCTTGGTTCTCACTTTGGCAGGTGTTGCTGCCTATGTGCTGGTTTCCAAAGCCTCAATGGTCCAAGCCATCATGTGTCAGTTGTGCTAAGTTCTGGGGGTCTTCTATATTCCCTACAGGTTTTATGGGCATGAGTCAAGTTGTGGATTCATCTGGGGTTAGGGTTTATAGCACCTTCTTAGTGCTAGTAGTTTAACAGAATGTATTCCCTGAGTAAGAAGGCAGTCGAGCACACGGGGTACTGAAGTGGGAGCTAGGAACAAAAGGATCAATGGCTCTGAAATAACCATAAGTCATTAGCAAGGGGGACCAGGAGAACAAAAATTGGCACTGGTTAGAGTTTTGATATCTCCTTTCTCTTCACTGAAGGTTATTTTGACCACAGTAAAACTTCTCTAAGTATCTCTGATTGATTGGTATAGAAGCAAGAAGCTTCTTCCAGGGCCATACAGAGACCTCCTTGCCTCATAAAAGAGGAGGTTCAATCCTCTGCAATTCTGAAGAGTATCCTGGCTACAGAATCTAACTGGGCTTCCAGAGAGGAAGCCAAATGTTCAAGATGGCCCAGGTCTGTATCTACTGAGTACAGAGTTCCTAAAGCTTTTATCCCCCATAACTAGGGTTGAAGTTCCAACTGTAGCTGAGCCCACGATGCCTGTCCCCACCAATAGGGGAATGAAGACGGGATCATTGGCCATGTATAGGGAAGCCCAAACCTAGATTTCAGTGGGCCCTGTCCTCTTCTCCATTATATAGAAGCACCTGTTACCACAGGTAACATGTATGAACAGGCAAAGGAGTAGGCTCTTCTCCAGGCCAAACCATTCTGAAGAGGCACACTTAGTCAAGCTGTTAGTGCCAGCAAGCCAGGCAGTCTCTGGGGCCTGGAAATATACTCAACCGCCATTCGAGGAATGAACCTGCTGGATCTGCTCAGGGGACATACACCAGGAATATGCATGGGGGGAGCTACAAGGGGAGAGATTCTCACCCTTCCTGATGCTCCGTCCCTTTAATAGTGTTCCTCATGTTGTGGTGACCACAACCATAAAGTTATTTCGCTGCTACTTCATAACTGTAATTTTGCTATGTTTGTGAATCATAATGTAAATATCTGATGTACAACCCCCAGGGGGTCACAAGTGACAGGTTGAGAACTGCTGTAGTAGGGGTATCTCGGTGGGTTTCCCAGGGGTGGACTTTTGATGGATTAGGTCTTTGTTCTTGTTTTGACGGGTGTTGCTGTCTACATGCTAGGTTCCAAGGTCTGAATGGTACTTCTATCATGGCATTAGTTGTGCTACTGTTTGGAGCCTACCAAGGTCTTAGTGCCTGTTACATTATTATTGTATTGGCAGGGATGTATGAATTTTGTGTGTGTGTGAGTGTGTGTGTGTGTGTGTGTGTGTGTGTGAGAGAGAGAGAGAGAGAGAGAGAGACAGAGACAGAGACAGAGACAGAGACAGAGACAGAGAGGGGGGAAAGGGGAGAGAGAAAGGGAGAGAGTCAGAGAGACACAGAAACTTAAAATCTACCCTATTAACAAATTTCCAAAAACAACACATATTATCATGACAGTTGCTATATTATCTGTGAGATTCCCAGAACTTATTGAGCCTAGCATTGAGAGTCTGAACTCTTTGGCTAGCATCACTCCAAGTCCTCTGATGTTTTAATATGGTTTGAAGTCCTTCTTGCCAGAGAGGTGACCCCATACTTTAAACCCTTAGATACAGTTCCAGGTGGCTCTCTAACCCGCTAACAATGTTTTACCCTGGCACCTGGGTTGGACAGCCCTGCTGTGAAAACAGGGTGCCTGTGTGTCTTTGTGCCATGCTTTCCCTGGGCATTTCATGTGCTGAAGCACACTTTTCCTTATGAAGTGGGGACTGTTCCCCCCCACTTTCCCTAACGGCTGCCCCCTTTCACCTCCTCCACACCCTATTCACCTGTCTGTCTGTATTTCCTCTTTAGTTGTGTATATGGGTCTTCCACTCTCTTTTGTCTGTTGCTACGCAGCTTCTCTGTGCTCACACGCATGGCACAGACACGGAGATAGAAAGGCCAGCTCTCATGCACCCTGCAATTGTGGACTTCCGTCTTCATTCCTTTCCTGCTATCTTCCATTTGCCAGTCAGTTATAAATAGCTTAAAGAAGATTTTATTTCTAGCTTCGAAGTGACATGTGCTGTCAGCAGCACCACAAAACACTTCATTGATGTTTTTAAGGGGGTGGGGAAGAGGAAATCAAATTGCTTATTTGCCCAAAGCGATGTTCACTGAACTCAAATCCATTGACTCACCATGGGACTTTGCTTTTCCCAAGAGGACGGATTGTCAAATTTGGACTGCAAGTAACCTTTGGGCTGAATGGCTAGAAGTCCTCAGATTAATTTGGTCAAAGCTTTGCCTCACAGAGGAGGTTTGAGGAACTGAGCTGCCCTGCAAGAGTCACAGAGGGGGTAGCCACTTCTGAAAGCTTTAGGGCTTTGTCTGAGAAGTATAAGTGATTGTTTTTCAGTCTGAGGCAAGTCAGGACAAAGCAAGAGAGAAGAAAACAAATTCCTTAGCATGCTGAGTTGTCCCCGTGGAAGAAAATAACAGCCAGTGCTTTGCAATTCCAGAGATAAGGAGCTATGTTAGACATTGGCTTGCAAATGGCGATAGTGATACTATCCAGGACAAGGGGGATATATACTAGCATAGACAACAAAAGGTGGATTATTTAGGTGTAGTTTCTGAGGCTGAGACAAGCCCAGTGCAAAGTTCTGAGAAGCTGGGGATGCCTGGTCTCTAATAATAGTTTAAATTGTGTCCTCAACCTGCTCTTCCAGTCCAGTTAGCTCACAGAGTTCTTACTGTATGCTCCCTGTTGCCCTAGCAGTAGAGCAATGTCTTTAGTGATAGAAATCACTGTTATTGTGCCCAGCCTATAGCTGAGACAACTGGGTTACAAAGAGGGGAAGTCAGTTGCTGGAGCTCAGTAGTAGAAGTGGCTGGGACTAGAAGTATGGTCCTAGGTTTACCTTCCTAACCTCTATGCGTTGTTATCTTGATGAGGAAAGCCTCAGAGTGGAGAGTGGCTCCAGAATGCCATAGAAAAAGAGCAAGCACATGAATAGCCTGCTCTTTGTTAGTCCTGAGATGGCTTACACTGCCGAGGGGATAGAGAAACAATTAGACCCTGAACTAACAGAACCAACCTAGCTCTTATCACTCTGGACTTCCATAAGAAAGATAACAGAAGTTAATTCATGTCCTGACTTTTAACCTTACTCTGAGATATCCATCACTTGTTAGGTTACCTGCCACAGTGGAATCTGCCAAACCAGGTGGGCCATCATTTTCCTTTTTAAAGAGATGGACAGGGTAGGGGCAGAAAGAGACCTAGAGTATAGCACAGAGGTCCCAGACCTGCTCTCTTTTGGAACTTCTTAGTATTAAACCTGAGGTAGGGAAGGGAAACGAGCTAGGTGTTTGTTAATTTGTTTGTTTGTTTGCTTTTTATGGCCTGGCTCATTCATTCATTCTCTGGGATGCTATTAAGGACATCTGTTTTTTTCATGCAGTAAATGAAGATTTTTGAAGTGATCACTTACATTTACTTGTTAGTTTCTCTTTCCTCACTATTCTGGGGTAGAAGCCCATAGGTGTGGTGACCTTAAAGATTTGATTCATTATTTATGTCTCAGGTGGTCTGCTATGTCTCATGGTACCAGGCTTTACAGTGTGTGGAATAAATGCATAAAGGAACTTGACCCAGTATGGGGTCCCATAACTGAACTGAGCTCTCTGTATGACTATGGCAAGAAGAATAAGCCAGATACATTAGTTCCTGGGAACTGGAGATGGTGAGATTCATTAGCTGGGATGGAGCTAATGTGTACACTCTTGGAGTCTCCCATTGGGACTGGAGAGAAGTCAGTGACATTATTTATTCAACAGGCTCCTTCCATGTGCCTATCAGGAAGTAACATCAAAGAAAGATAAGTCAAGCATCATCTCAGCTTTTCAGAAGTCTCTCTTCTCCATACAAAATCCAGAGGAGCACACCAAGGAAGCTTACGTTTAGTTCTTTCCTATATAAACTGAGGACCTAGGACTTTTGCTGGTTTTAGTCTGTTAGGATTTGAGTGTAAATGTCCCCCACAGGTACCTGTGTTTGAACACTTGATCCCCCACTGATGGTGCTGTTTTGGGAAATGATAACCTAGTTAGAAGTGGGTCATTGGGTATGGGCCTTGCAGGGAATATCTGCCCATGATTCTGGCCAGAGCTCTATGCTTTCTAATCTGTCTTGAGTCCAGGGGTCCCTTCATAGCAAGGTGGACAGAAACCACGAGACAAAGTTAACCTTTTCCCTCTTTAGTTGTTTCTCTCAGGTATTTGTTCAAGGCTATGAGCAAAATGACTACTTACATCTCTTCTTCCTATTCTTAGATTGTGAACTTTGACACAGTAGCCTCTTGTGTCCCCAATAGATGGGAAACAAGTGTTTGGGTACATTTAATGTAGTAGGAAACCCGGAAACAATGGGAAGTGAAGAAGCAAAGGAAGAGTAGCTCATACTCTATTGATGAACGACTACTGCCCAGGCAGGTAATGGGGACTTTGTCTCATGGGGGACCTCTGGGAACCTGTTTCAAGCACACCACAGAACTGTCTTATTGCAGGCTGAGGAAGCAGGGATCTATTTTCTTAATTACTGTGTCTCCCTGTTTGGCCTTGGTTGTTCCTAGGAATTGATCAAATGGTCCTATATCTGAGCAATAGTGTTTGTTGACAAGAGAGCACCCATGCATAGACTCAAGGGGAGTCCTTGGGTGGGCTGAGGGAAGGGCAGAGGAGCCATCAGTGTGGCCTGTAGCAGTGACCACTTTGGTTCATTCACCTCCATAGCCCCATGTAGAAGGTGCTGGGCATCATTTGTATGCAATAAATGAATCCTCCAGCCCTGACTTTGCACAGCTCCAAGCTCCAAGCCTTCTGCAGTAACAGTGGCCTCTGAATGACAGAATGATGCAGTGTTAGCCTGTTGTGGAGAAGACAACAGTGATTGCAGACTTTGGAATGGATGCAGAACTCAAAAGAGGCTGGGGAAGCAAGGCGTCTTCCAGAAAGGTGGGAGTCTAGTTAGGCTGCGATGAATAGGTAAGATATCCAGAGAGAAAGAATAGAGAGACAATTTAAGCTACTACCCAGCCCCATGCCAACCTCTAATTCCTCACTAAAATGGTTCTAGCTTCTCTCACCATACCTGGACTTAGGTATGTTGGTCTTCACTGCTTGCTCAGTGTCTTCTGCCTGGCTCTGATTTTCCAGTTCCTGGAGTGCCCTCCTCTCTCCTCACACCTTGCCATTTCTTCTTACACCCTCTGACTAAAGAGAGAGTTGGCATTGTGACAGAGTGGATACCAGTGAACATGGACTCTAGGTCTGGCTCTGCACTCTCAGCTGGATACATTTTAGGAAGTGTCTCTCAATTTTGAGCCTCATCTTTAGTAGGGAGAGGTCCATAAGATAGTCTGACACTACTATGCTGCTGTGAAGGCTGAATGTGTAAGGAGCCTGGGGCAGGCCTGACCTACAGGTTTGCTATAAAAATGGCTAAGTCAGGACACTAATTTCCCCCTCACAGAGTGAGAGCAGAAGACAGTTGTTTCAAACATCTTGTGCTGGTCTCTGCACATGATAAGTACTGTGTATGGCACTGTCTGTATTTTTATTTTGTAAGTGCTATGCATTATATCTTAGACTTAATCTTGCTTTCTTAATCCATCCCAGCCTTAAGTGTTCCCTGCCAGAAACTGGTCCTTTCACACACATACTATGACATGTATGTAAAGTACTGAAAGTGAGGCTTAGGGATTGAGAGACCATGGACAGTGCATGGGGACTTTAGGTGGAAATGATGGCCTGATGGTGGTCTGGTGGAGGTACTCAGACTTTCCCTGCTGTGTGACCTGAGAAGAACTCACCTGTCAGTCTTGAATCTGCTGGGGACCCGCAGTGGGATCCACTGTACCTGTTTCTGGGGTTGTTGGAAAGACTAGGGGGACAGCTGGCACCTCCCTGGCTTGCTGCTTGTTCAGGAGGATGAAGGGGGGAGGTGTGCCTGGAAGGTGGGAAGCAGGGAGATGAAGGTGGCAAATGTTATTTGAGACAGACCCTGTCCTTCACTCTGATGTTGAGAGAGCCACTTTACCACCCCAAAAGTTCTGCTTTCGCATTTTGGATCTAATAAGTCCTTGTGTGGTTTTCGAGTTGCATGGTGGTCAGAGGGCCCAACGAACACGAGTGTTCTGGGAAATGTGCTAGAGATGTATGCTAAGTTTGTTGTTGCTGCTGACTTCCCTTCTTGCCCCTCGTTCCCTCCTTCTTCCCTTCTTCCCCTCCCCTCCCCCTCCCCCTCCCCTCCCCTCTCCCTCCTCCTCCCCCTCCCCTTCCCCTCCCCCCCCCTCTCCTTTCCTATGCCCTTCTCTCCCTCCTTCGTCTCCTTTCTTCTTTTCTCGTGGATCGCAGCCTGGTTTTGAACTTGTGTAGTTGATGGATCCTCTTTACCTCTCCCTGCTGAGTGCCGGCACCACCGACCTGCACCACCATACCCAGGGCTTCAGCTTTGCTTAGACAATCATTCAACCCACCGAGCTGCATTCCCTGCCCACTCTTTCTTGCGTTGATTTCATAGGGGTTGGAGTAGGCGACTCTGCTCTTTTGGATGCAGAAGGCACCCAGGCTTGGCTGATTTCAAATGCCATTTCTTTGTTTTAGCAGTTTACAGACAGGTATGGGCATCCAAATAAGTCAGATGAAACATAATATTATGCTGAACAATCTGGAAGGGAAATGCTTTCTTCTATAGAGATATTCTGCAATATTCTAGTAGGGGTAGGATCTGGTTTAAATTGTGGTTACTTGTGGCGGTTCAGAGATCACACCTAGGCTCACATCCCAGATCTGCTGTGTGTGAATTGTCTCTGTTCTTGCACTAAGACAGTTATTAAACATCAGAAGTGTATCTCTCCAAGGCCTGGGATATGGACGGCCCATGACTGAGACGCCAGCAGAGTCAGTGTCTATTAAGGACCCATTCATTACAGATAGGGTCTCTTTTCAGCCTTCTTACATGGTTGAAGGGGCAAAGGGGACAAGTGCTATGAGCTCATTTGACAGAAGAGATAGAAATGCAAAGGGGATGAATACCTCCTCACTTCTCTTTTATAATGTCATTAATCCAGTTCGTAAGGACCCCACCCTCTTCACTTGATTACTGCCAGGAACTCCATTCCACTTACATTCCAATCAGTGGATATTGAGAGAACAGGCTGAGACTGTAGCATGAGCTCTGTGTTTTGGGACGTGTTACAAAACTTGTCAGGGCTTCAACTGTATCATCTATAAGGAGAGGTTTAAAAAGCACCCCACTTAAGTAGTTGAGTTTTAAATGGCCAAATGTTTACAAAATATTGGGAATGCTGCAAAGCAATGAACATTAGCTAATACCTGTTGTTAGGCTATTCTACAATTTTGAGCAGGTACAGGTGAGGAGACCATGTACTAGTGAAGCCAGCTCAGATCTAAGACATGGAGAAACTGACCCCTGTTATCACTCAGGTATCTTGCCATTCATGCTTGAATTGAAGCAGCTACTAGGATTCCCTCCTTGAACCAATTAGAGTCAAATGTTTCTGTAAATTGCAATTAGAGCAATGATTATTCCTATATAGAAAAGCACTGTGTCAATATCACATTAGACATCTCCAAGCTTAAGCTAGAATCACTTCTCTAGGTCTCCAGTGATCATGACTAGGCTCTTGTCCAGCTCAATGGTCTCATCTCTCTGTGTCCACATGCCCTTTACTTCTTGCCTTCTGCTGTGCAGTGTCCTGCATCTATCCTGCTGTTTCCTCCTTGATGACTTTGCAGTGCTGTTCTTACTCTGGGAAGGCTAACTCTTCCTCACTGGCTTCCTCCGGCCTTGTCTCCTTTGCTTGGAGGAGCTCTCCCAAGTTCACTGAGACTGGCTTAGGTGGTACTCCTTTAACTGGCCTTAAAATCCCCATGAGGAAACTCTGGTCCTGCCACACCTCTCTTCTCCTGAAGAGCTCTTTCTTGCTGAGACACATCACATTTACTGTCCAGACTCTTAGCTATGAGTAAAATAACTGTGTATCCCTAGGGCCTGACACAGTGTCTGCTACATAGAACAAATCCATGGTGTGATTTACGAACACCCTGGTGAATGGAGAATAAGACAAAGAGATGAAAGACAGATACAACATGCCAGATTGCAACACACCACAAACCTCTATGTAAGTTGTTAAAAATTTAAGACTATCAGGTACCCAAGGAAGCAGTCTATGCAGGAACCATGCACTTGAGCTTCCCATTGGTCCTGCCAGTGGCTGGTTTGTCTGTGTCATTGATAGTGAAGCCGAAGTCTACCTGATAGGTGCTTGATTTAATAAAGCACCCTAAACTCATACCAACCTTGACATGTCCAGGGAATACAGCTACAAATTAAAGAGATGAAAACTCCACTCTGGTACAAGCCAAGATTTAAAAGCTCTTAGTCATTCTTATTTATAGAGTTTAGATTTCCCTTTAACCCTTGGGTGAGAATGGGACAGCTGGCTTGCCCTAAATTCTAATGAGTCCTGGAGTGAAGTACCTAATAAATGTTCCCACCTTTCTACAGGGAAATCTCGATCTGCTAATTGCTGTCAGCATCCATCAGGATCAGGGAGCACAGTGTCTTAACAGGGACCTTGAGGCCATGTTCTTGTGTCTAGGAGAAAAATCTCTTCAGGAGTCTGAGGGATCCTTGAGCGCTGTCCCTGCAGAGATGCTCCAGTGTAGAGACTAAGAGGCCTCTGAAAGATGGTGCTTGGGGCTACAGGGCTATGAAGGTGGTCTGAGCAATGAGTTCAGTGGTGGTAGGGTAGCTGAGTGATGGGTGGCAAATTCCACCCACCCCTTGACCTGGTTAGACCTGCTGACCTCTTTCATGGCTCAGAGTGGCTCTCCAGGTTTTGTTAGAGATTTTCTGTTCATGGAACAAGAGAAGTTTGCAAAGTATAGATCAACTCTAGTTCTTACCTCTATTAGATGACAAATACTGTTCGAGGAGTTGTGTGGGGACATGTGTCAAGGTCACATAGAATTCCTACCTGGGCCACAAGCTCAGGTGTCCAGTTGAGAAGACAGTGACACTGTCAGTATTCTGTGTCTGCCTGTGACATACTTTGACTAATGGTCAGGCTCTCACCCATGTCTGGAGCTCTGAGCCTGGCAGTGAGGAAGAGTGATGGGCATGGAGCTTCAGAGGGAGGTAAATCTTTGGCTAAAGTCACCGGCTAGGGACTTTACATTTCTATTAATTTATCAGATGTTCACTGTTTGTGAATTGTGTGCATGGAGCACACATTAGATTGGAGGCCTTGATTTTACAGAGATGATATTGCAGTAGGGCAAGAGTAGAGAGCAAGAAAACATAAAGTGATTGCAAACATTGCACATGATGATAGAAAATGGCTTTATCCTGGGATAGGAAGGAACAGAGAGCCACATGTGATGGGAACATCTTCACAGTGTCCATGATGTAGCGGGGACATCTGAGAAAGACTATGAACTGAGTGAGGCTCGAGTACAGGAAGCCAGGCAAGTCCAAGATGACATTGAGGGAAGAGTCTTCCAGCACTCTGCATAAGGAATACTGGGTATTCACAGGCCTCTAAATGCCTTCACTTCTTGCCAGCTCTTCAGTTAGCAAGCACTCACCCACACCCACCCTCCCAGATCACACACTCAGAGACCTGCTTCAGAGAAGCCCTGTCTAACTGGCATCTATGTGTATGAATACTGGTATGAATCTCATACTGCTATTCCCCATTCCCCTTGTGGCTTTGTTTATGTGCAGAAGGCCATCACTAAGAACACTCTAAGGGAGATATGGGGATGGTTTGGGCAGTAAAATCCCTACTGTGCAAGACCTGAGTTTGGATCCTCAGCACCTATATAAAAGCCAGGGATGGCTGGATGCATCTATAATCCTGGGTGCTGAGGGTAAGGGGCAGATCCCTGGAGCTCACTCACAAGCTAGCATAGCCAAATCTGTAAGCTCCATGTTCAGTGAGAGACCCCATCTCAGAAAAAGAAAATGACCGCTGGTCTCCATCCTCATGTATGCATGTGTGCAAACACACCCACATACACACAGCCACATACCCCCGCAGGCTTGTACTTGCTTCTTATGCACCAGAAATGAACAAAAACAAAGAGACTCTGCAATTTCTCCTTGTTTCCACCTGCTACCCATCTAATAACTGATCAAGCCAGACACCAAGGAATTCCTTCTTCCTTCCGTCTTACTCTATGCGTCTGGATGCATTGGTGAGATACGCACAGCCTTGCAGACCCATCCTACACGCTGGTTCTGCAGGATGATCATAACCATGGCTACCCATTTCTGATGGATATTCAACTATGGCCAGCTACCTTAATAGACTTAAAATTCCTTGAGACTGGACAAAATTCACTTTCTCCTGAAATACTCCACTTCCCTTCCAAGCCTTATTCTCAGTTTTACCACTTAGATAATCAGTGAAAGGGATTCAGATCAGAAATCCTCTTCTTCCTACCCCAGCGCCTTGGACTGCATCTATTTGCTCTTTCATTTTACTTTCTGTCATGTCAGTGAATGGATGGTCCCAACTCAACCTGAGGAGCAACTTCCATTGAGATCTGGATTGCTGGGCTTTCTTCTTGTACCTTGAGTTAGTCAGTTATTTTATAACAATATGCATATATCCCAACATCTCTTACCACAATGTATCCTCCTCTTGCCTCAGTTCCTTTGCTCTGCTTCTGGCTCCCTTACCATTGTTCTTTTCACTCCTATCCTTCGTGTCCTCTGCTACCTACTCCAGTTTTGCTAAAATCGTATCCCTCCTCCCACTATGGAATCTACCTTCTCAGGTCATCACTTCTCTCTTGATCTGGAGGGTTGAGGGCCTAGTTCTCTGCTATAGCCTTCATTTCATGTACCTTGCACATGGGTAATGATTTTGACTCATCCTCGCTCCTAGCCCCCAGTGTATCTAAGCTGGGTGTATTAGTGCTTAGTGTGCTAGCCCATCCTAGGCTCTTCTCACTTGCCTTCTTCACTGTATCCCCTCCCCTGCTCTGGGTCTGAGTCCTATCCACTCACTTCTAGCTCAGTTCTGGATCCCATTGTCTTCCTTACCCTCACCATCTCCTGAGCTGACCCCATCTACTGCCATGGCTTTAAATACCATGTTCATAATGACTTCCAAATTTATATCTGTAGCTCTGCCGTGCCCGCTGCAGACTCGTCTATCCTGCTACCTGACATCCCACTTAGATGACTAATGGGCACCTCAACTTAATGCATCAAAAGGAGAAAAGTCTTAATTTTCTCACCTCACCTCCAAAGTGGTTCTACCGTTAGTATTCTGTCTGAGTCAATGTCACCACCGCCCTCCAAATCACTCAAGCTCAAGCCCCAGGAATCTTCTTTAATTCTCTTCCCTGCCTCACCCCCATATCCAGCCCACGGAGAGTGTGAACTGTAGGTTTTCTCCTTAGGAGAGAGTGGAAATCTGTCCACTTTTTCTTATCTCCCTGCTGCTCCAAATGCCTCAGACCTTTGGGGCTGCTCCATCGGCTCACTGCACTCCCTGCTTTGTCTTTTAGAATCTATTCTTGTACACATTGCTCTGTGTGCTCTTTTCAGTAAGAGAATCAGATCTTACAACTCACCAGATTGGAGGCTCTCTAAGACTTCTGCCTTGAGGTGCTGTCTGTAAGTTCTTCCCACTCACTGCAGCAGCCTTGTGAGGAGTGACCCACAGACCCTTGAACGATGCTTAGAAGAGTTTCTTCAGAGATCCTCTTCCTTCTATCTTCTCCAGGAGTTGGCTACACATGACATTTCTGTGTAGAAGTAACTAACACTTTGGAGCCAGACAGCAGCGCTGCCCTCTTCATTCTCTCATCCATGAACTTTGTGAAGAGAAACTTTGTGTGGCAGCATGGCTTCAGATCCCCAGTTCACTCTTGTAAACTGTAAACGTGATTCTGCCTTATAGCAGGTTTGCAGTGTGCCATGTTGTGCCCAGCATATATTATGTAACAGTGGTTACTTCTCTCCTCAGCAAGCCTCTGGTCAATGGGAAAAAAGCCATCCCTGGGCCCAGAGTGGAGAACAAGAACAGCTTAATAAAGGGGCCTGGGTAGGAAAGAGAGGAAAGTCATCTGGACTTTTGTCTGCCCCAGCCTCTTCAGTAGAAGCGACTTACTAGTGATGCACAGAAGCTATGAAGGCTGTGGAGGACAAAGAGGAATGCACGTATTACAGAGGGATACCAGTGCTTCTATGAGCTCTGTGTGGCAGAGTAGGGATCAGTGCAGGGAGTCACATCAGAGGCTCTTCTGGAAGGAGGTATGTCACACCCACGAGGGATGACTACATGGGTCAGTCCAATGAAAGTGACAGGCCTGCTTATCGACGAATCTAGCTCTTCCAGTTCTGGTGGAATTGGCAGTATTATGGGGGAGGCATATGAAGGGAAACTGGTCCTTCCTGGGTGGCCATGATCAGGTGGAGTGTGGGGGACACTACTGGTTCTCAGTTCCAGCTTTGCCAAATAGTTTGTACTTTGTGATATGAGCAGGTTTTGCTGGCTGTCTGCTCAGGACCCAGTCCCCTTCTGCTCTCAGAATAAAGCCTATAAATATTTCAGGCTTGCTCAGATAGTCTAGCTTTTAGAATGCTTATTTTGTTTTCTCCTTTACTCCATACTGGATATGCCTCTCTAAATTCCCTTTTCCTCTGGAGCTTCCTTATCTTTCGCTATAGTGTGACTGGATACCCATACTATGTAGGCTCCCAGAGAACAGGCCCAGTGTGTTTTCCTACCTCATTTGCACCAATGCTAAGGATGCTGCATGGCAATGGACTGTCAGAGCTAGTCCTATGTATAGGAAGATCCCTGGCGACGTCTTAGTGACAAAGGGAACTTCTTCATTTCAGTAGCTTTCTGCAGCCCTGTGTCTTGCTTCTGAGCCTTCAATACTGTGAGATTATCTTCATCTTATAGATGATGAAAGTCTGTGTTATTCAAGTCAAATTGTAGAAGATGAGGTGACAGCTCTAACTAGGATGCTGAAGTAACAACTAAAACTCTGATCAAGAAATCTCCTGCATGAACCATCAAGGAAGGTGGATATGGGGGATATTGTACCTGTTGCACAGCCCACAGAAAACACTATATGCTTTGCCTGTGTCCGTGGGCCTGCAGCCAGGAATATCAGCACTTCCTGGTCCATATGGGTTTGGTTGGCAAATACTATTTTTTTTTGGAATTCGGGTACAGGGTCATTTCACAGAAGATCCAGTATGGGATAGAGGTTGCTCAGAGTTTGGGAGGCCATTTAGTCTGGGCATCCCTTCCTTGTGGGAGGAGCTATGGGACAAGAGGAGGTCTTGAGTTGTATTTCCCAGTAGTAGGTTTAGAGATGACTTTTGTGTAGGTAGAATATAGACACAAGTGCTCAGGACAAACCAGTAAGGCGGCAGAGAAGGGAAAAGCCAAGTACGGGTGGCACCTCATATAATTCTTAAGATCACTTCCAGCTCTGGGCATCTCATCTCTGATTTACTCAAGCCCAAGTAGGGTAGCTGGGTGGGAGTTTCCCAGTCTTGTGTTCATTGGCTAATTTCCACTTCACGGGGATGTATGCCCTCTCAAGACTTCCCCCTTCTCCCCAGCACAAAGTAAAGTGGCTCTAGCATCTTGAGGGGGAATCTGCTTTTGAATAGTTTTCAGGTTTTGGTCAGACCAAAACCCAAGGAGGGGTATGTACAAAAGAGTTCGGGGTAGAATTAAGTAGAACATTCCAGTGTCTACCATAGAGAAAGACACCATATCCCTGAGATAGGTCAGAAAACCAAGAATAAGAGGCATTCTACTCCTCTTGGAGGTGTGAGATGTAGAGTAAATGATAGGCCTGTGGAGTCTGTGAGGCTCAGCTCTTGTCATGGTTCACCTATCATGGCAGAGCAAATAATCAGAGTCTAAGTTCATTTGTAATTCAGGATCAGTTACATATAGTTCCCCAGGATGTAAGCCCCTTGGGTTAACCTGAATTATTCTGAATTAGGTATAAAGTAGTTCTATGTTAGGCATTGATGTGTTCTACACAATGGACCAACTCTAGATACTAGGAAATCCACTAGGTCCAGCTTTCAGGTTTCCTGATTAGGAAACCTAGACCAAGCAAGTGGCCAGCTTACATAGCTGAAGGTGACAGAGCTATCTCATTTCAAACATGAGCCTTTTTTGTAGTATCCTGGGACTCGGAGCCAGGCTTGCCACATGTACTCTCTAGCACACTGACTACTGTTTCCTATTGTCTGTGTGTATCTGACACATCCTAAAGTCCAATCACAGTAAAGAAAAAAACCCTCACCATTCAGGTAAAAGAGTAAAGATGTGGTGAGGTGACAGATAGTCTGCCATTCAGAGCTCATATGTGCTACACCTGTAAAATGCAGCAGCTGAGTTCTGAGATGTATATTCCCTGGGGGTCCACCATGGTGTCAGCTAGTGGTGGGCATCATTAGCTCTAACAGATGAAGGGTCCTACTCAAGTCAGTCCTTACAGTGACAGCCCTTCAACCAGTGTAGGCCCATCTCCCCTCCGTACCTGGCCTCCCTACCCAGATACTGCAGCTGAGAGCATACTTTGAACAGAGCAACATGCTGCTGCCCTGAGCCAAAAATCTCACTTAACTTGAGAATCCTGAAGCTCAGGGAAGGCCAAGTGGGAGGTTCAGAACCCCATGAGCTAGACCCTGAAGGCCAGGGGAGCTGTGAGAGGAAGAACTGGGGCCTTGGTACAGAAAATACATTATTACTCAAGACCTGAGCAGAAACCTTTGCTCTTCAGGAAATGGTCCCTTGATACAGAAGGGAAACCATTTTAACGGCACAAAGAAACATTACAACTCTCAGGTGAAATTGTAACATTTATTTTTCAGGACAGCACCCCCTCCACATTATACAAGATTCTAGCTTTTATATATGAAACATAAAATGGATTTATGTGCATATATAAATGCAAAGATAGTGCAGATCGACAGGTAAGAAGAAAAGAGGCAGAGATCCTGATAAAGAAAAACAGCAACAGACCTAGCAAAGTGTAATGTACAATGCTGTCAAGAGCTGGGGATACAACAGCAGGTTCATCTCTCAGTGGTGTTAGTGAAAGGGTCCTTAGGGTTGAGGGTCCCCTAGGAAAGTGGATGGGACAAGGGTGAAGTCCTGGCTTTCTGTCCTTCATTTCAGTTTATTTTTGTTGGAAGGATCAGGAAGACACGCGGAAAGATCAACAGCATCAGCTTTCGAATTGAACTAACTTCCACTTATATGCTTTCTTGAACATGCCAAATGTTACAAAAATTACTTATTTTTTATTTTTATTTTTTATTGGATATTTTATTTATTTATATTTCAAATGTTATCCCCTTTCCCAGTTTCCTCCTGGAGCCCCCCTACCATATCCTCCTCCCCCTGCTTCTATGAGGGTGCTCCCCCACCCACCCACCCACCCACTCCCAACTCACCAGCCTGGCATTCCCCTAGAATGGGAAATCAACCTTAACAGGACCAATGACTTCTCCTTGCATTGATGCCCGACAAGGCCATCCTCTGCTACATATGTGGCTGGAGCCATGAGTCCCTTCATGTGTACTTTTTGGTTGATGGTTTAGTCTCTGGGAGCTCTGGTGGGTCTGGTTGGTTGATATTGTTGTTCTTCCTATGGGGTTGCAAACCCCTTCAGCTCTTTAGTCCTTCTCTGACTCCTCCATTGGGGACCCTGTGCTCAGTCCAATGGTTGGCTGTGAGTATCCACCTCTGTATTTGTCAGTCTCTGACAGAGCTTCTCAGGAGACAGCTATATCAGGCTCCTGTCAGCAAGCACTTCTTGGCATTGGCAATAGTGTCTGGGTTTGGTGTCTGTATTTGGGATGAATCCCCAGGTGGGACAGTCTCTTGATGGCCTTTCCTTTAGTCTCTGCCACACACTTTGTCTCTGTATTCCCTTTAGACAGAAGCCATTCTGGGTTAAAAATTCGGAGATGCGTGGTTGTCCCTATACCCCAACCGGAAGCCTTGCCTAACCTCTGGATATGGTCTCTGCAGGTTATCCCTCCCCTTTGTTGGGCATTTCAGCTAAACTCTTCCCTGTTGGGTCCTGGGAGCCTCTTGCTTTCCTGGCATCTGGGACTTGCTGCTGGCCACCCCCAGTTGCCCATCTGCCATTGCTACACACCTCTGTTCAAATTCCTGACCCTCTGTATATCATTCCCATCTCGAAGCATACCTGATCCTGCACCTTTTGTTTTTTGATCTTTCTACCTCTATGAAGAATTGAGTTGGAATTTTGATGGGAATTGCATTGAATCTGTAGATTGCTTTTGGCAAGATGGCTATTTTTACTATATTAATCCTGCCGATCCACGAGCATGGGAGATCTTTCCATTTTCTGAGGTCTTCTTTGATTTCTTTTTTCAGAGACTTGAAATTCTTGTTATACAGATCTTTAATTTGTTTGGTTAGAGTCACACCAAAATACTTTATATTGTTTGTGAATATTGTGAAGGGTATCATTTCCCTAATTTCTTTCTCAGCCTGTTTATCCTTTGAGTATATATAGGAAGGCTACTGAGTTCTTTGAGTTAATTTTATATCCGGCCACATTGCTGAAGTTGTTTATCAGCTTTAGGAGTTCTCTGGTGGAGTTTTTCTGGTAACTTAAGTATACCATCATATCATCTGCAAAGAGTGATATTTTGATTTCTTCCTTTCCAATTTGTATCCCTTTGACCTCCTTTTCTTGTCTAATTGCTCTAGGTAGAACTTCAAGTACTATATTGAATAGATAGGGAGAGAGAGGGCAGCCTTGTCTAGTCCCTGGTCTTAGTGGGATTGCTTCAAGTTTCTCTCCATTTAGTTTGATGTTGGCTACTGGTTTTCTGTATATTTCTTTTACTATGTTTAGGTATGGGCCTTGATTTCCTGATCTTTCGAAGACTTTTTTCATAAAGGGATGTTGAATTTTGTCAAACGTTTTTTCTAATGATATGATCATGTGGTTTTTTCTTTGAGTTTGTTTATGTAGTGAAACACATTGATGGATTTCTGGGTATTGAACTATCCCTGAATCCCTGGGATGAAGCCTACTTGATAGTGATGAATGATCATTTTGATGTGTTCTTGGATTGGGATTGCAAGAATTTTATTGAGTATTTTTTGCATCAATATTCATAAAGAAAATTGGCCTGAAGTTCTCTTTCTTTGTTGGGTCTATGTGAGGTCTTGGTATCAGTGTAACTGTGGCTTTATAGAATGAATTGAGTAGTGTTCCTTCTGTTTCTATTTAGTTGGTTAGTTTGAAGTGTATTGGTATTAGATCTTCTTTGAAGGTCTGATAGAATTCTGCACTGAACCCATCTGGTCCTGGGCTTTTTTTGGGTTGGGAGACTTTTAATGACTGCTTCTATTTTTTTTAGGGGTTATGGGACTGTTTAAGTGGTTTACCTGATCCTGACTTAACTTTGGTATTTCCTATTTGTCTAGAAAATTGTCCATTTCATCCAGATTTTCCAGTTTTGTTGAGTATAGGCTTTTGTAGTAGGATCTGATGAATTTTTTGTTTCCCTCAGTTTCTGTTGTTATATCTCCCTTATCATTTCTGATTTTGTTAATTTGGATCCTGTCTCTGTGCCCTCTGGTTAGTCTGGCTAAGGGTTCATCTATCTTGTTGATTTTCTCAAAGAACCAGCTCCTGGTTTTGTTGATTCTTTGTATAGTTCTTTTTGTTTCTACTTGGTTGATTTCAGCCCTGAGTTTGATTATTTCCTGCCATCTACTCCTCTTGGGTATATTAGTGTCTATTTGTTCTAGAGCTTTTAGATGTGCTGTTAAGCTGCTAGGGTATGCTCTCTCCAGTTTCTTTTTGGAGGCACTCAGAGCTATGAGTTTTCCTCTTAGTACTGCTTTCATTGTGTCCCATAAGTTTGGGTATGTTGTACTTTCATTTTCATTAAATTCTAAGAAGTCTTTAATTTCTTTCTTTATTTCTTACTTGACCAATTTATCATTGAGTAGAACGTTGTTCAGCTTCCATGTGTATGTGGGCTTTCTGTTGTTTTTGTTGCTATTGAAGACCAGCCTTAATCCATAGTGATCTGATGGGAGGCATGGGATTATTTCAATCTTCTTATATCTGTTCAGGCTTGTTTTGTGACTGATTATATAGTCAATTTTGGAGAAGGTACCATGAGATGCTGAGAAGAAGGTATACTATTTTGCTTTAAAATGAAATGTACTATATGTATATATATATATATATATCTGTTAAATCCATTTGGTCCATAACTTCAGTTAGTTTCAATATGTCTCTGTTTATTTTGTGTTTCCAAGATCTGTCCATTGATGAGAGTGTGATGTTTCCCACTATTATTGTGAGAAGTGCAATGTGTGCTTTGAGCTTTACTAAAGTTTTTATTTTTATTTATTTTTTTATTTTATTTTATTTTTTTATTTTTTTAATGAATGTGGGTGCCCTTGCATTTGGAGCATCGATGTTCAGAATTGAGAGTTCTTCTTGGTAGATTTTTCCTTTATGTGCTTGAAATATCCTTCCTTATCTTTTTTGATGACTTTTGGTTGAAAGTCAATTTTATCCCATATTAGAATGGCTACTCCAGCTTGTTTCTTGGGACCATTTGCTTGGAAATTTGTTTTCTAGGCCTTTAAACTGAGGTAGTGTTTGTCTTTGACACTGAGGTGCATTTCCTGTATGCAGCAAAATGTAGGGTCCTATTTATGTATCCAGTCTGTTAGTCTATGTATTTTTATTGGAGAATTGAGTCCATTGATGTTAAGAGATATTAAGGAATAGTGACTGTTGCTTCTTGTTATTTTCAATGTTATTTTTATGTTTGTGTGGCTATCTTCTTTTGGGTTTGTTGAAAAATTACTTTCTTGCTTTTTCTAGGGTGTAGTTTCCCACCTTGTGTTGGAATTTTCCATCTATTATCCTTTGTCGGGATGGGTTTACAGATAGATTTTGTGTAAATTTGGTTTTGTTATGGAATATCTTGGTTTCACCATCTATGGTAATTGAGAATTTTGCTGGTTATAGCAGTCTGGGTTGGCAGTTCTCTTAGGGTCTGTATGAGATCTGTCCAGGATCTTCTAGCTTTCATAGTCTCTGGTGAGAAGTCTGGAGTAATTCTGATAGGTCTGCCTTTACATGTTACTTGACCTTTTTCCCTTACTGATTTTAATATTCTTTCCTTGTTTTGTGCATTTGGTGTTTCAACTATTATGTGACGGGAGGAATTTCTTTTCTGATCCAATCTATTTGGAGTTCTGTAGGCTTCTTGAATGTTTATATTCATGTCTTTGTTTAAGTTAGGGAAGTTTTCTTATATATATATATATTTTTTTTTTTTGCACTTGTTTTTTTTTTCTTTTATTATTTTTTGATACTTTATTTACATTTCCAATGTTTCCCCCTTTCTAGGTCTCCTCTTTGGAAACCACCTATCCCCTCCCACTCCTCCACCTCTATGAGGGAATTCCACCTCCCACCCACCCACCCACCCACTGCCATATTCCCACCTTGTCATTGCCCTTTACTGGGGCCTCTACTTCCCCTGATGGCCGACAAGGCCCTCCTCTGCCACATATGTGGTAAAAACATGGGTCCCTCAATGTGTATTCTTTGGTTGGTAGTCCAGCCTCCAGGAGGACCCGGGGGGGGGGGGAGGTCAGGCCAGTTGACACTGTTGCTCCCTCCATGGGAATGCAGACTCCCTCAGCTCCTTCAGTCCCTTCTCCAACTCCTCCATCTGGGACCTCACTCTCAGTCCAGCAGTTACTGTAAAGTGAAACTTGGGTATTCCGAACGTTTGGGCTAATATCCACTTATCAGTGAGTACATACCATGTTCCTTCTTTTGTGACTGAGTTACCTCACTCAGGATGATATTTTGAGTTCCATCCATTTGCCTGCAAATTTCATGAAGTCATTGTTTTTAATAGCTGAGTAGTACTCCATTGTGTAAATGTACCACATTTTCCATATTCATTCCTCTGCTGAGGGACATCTAGGTTGTTTCCAGCTTCTGGCTATTATAAATATGGCTGCTATGAACATAGTGGAGCATGTGTCTTTATTACATGTTGGACATCTTCTGGGTATATGCCCAGGAGTGGTATAGCTGGGTCCTCAAGTAGTATTATGTCCATTTTTCTGTATGTACTCACTGATAAGTGGATATTAGCCCAAACATTTGGAATACCCAAGTTTCACTTTACAGTAACTGCAGGACTGAGAGTGAGGTCCCAGATGGAGGCGTTGGAGAAGGGACTGAAGGAGCTGAGGGGGACTGCAGTGCTATGGAGGGAGCAACAGTGTCAACTGGCCTGACACCCCTCCCCCCAGTCCTCCTGGAGGCTGGACCACCACCCAAAGAATACACATGGAGGGACCCATGGTTCAGACCACATTTGTGGCAGAGGAGGGCCTTGTTGGCCATCAGGGGGAGGAGAGGTCCCAGTAAAGGGAAATGTCAAGGTGAGAATATGGGAGTGGGTGGGTGGGTGGGTGGGAGGTGGAATTCCCTCATAGAGGTGGGGGAGTGGGAGGGGATAGGTAGTTTCCAAAGAAGAGACCTAGAAAGAGGGAAACATTGGAAATGTAAAAAAAGTATCAAAAAATATACTTAAAAAAAAAGAGTGATATTTTGATTTCTTCCTTTCCAATTTGTATCCCTTTGACTAATTGCTCTAGCTAGAACTTCAGTTACTATATTGAATAGATAGGGAGAGAGAGGGCAACTTTGTCTAGTCCCTGATTTTAGTGGGATTGCTTCGAGTCTCTCTCCATTTAGTTTGATGTTGGCTACTGGTTTGCTGTATATTGCTTTTACTATGTTTAGGTATGGTCCTTGAATTCCTGATCTTTTCAGGACTTTTATCATGAAGGGATGTTGAATTTTGTCAAATGCTTTTTCAGCATCTAATGAAATGATCATGTGGTTTTTTTCTTTGAGTTTGTTTATGTAGTGGATTACATAGATGGATTTCCAGGTATTGAGCCATCCCTGCCTCCCTGGGATGAAGCCTATTTGATCATGATGAATGATCGTTTTGATGTGTTCTTGGATTTGCTTTGTGAGAATTTTATTGAGTATTTTTGCATTGATATTCATAAGGGAAATTGGTCTGAAGTTTTCTTTCTTTGTTGGGTCTTTGTGAGGTTTTGGTATCAGTGTAACTGTGGCCTCATAGAAGGAATTGGGTAATGTTCCTTCTGTTTCTATTTTGTGGAATAGATTGAAGAGTATTGGTATTAGGTCTTCTTTGAAGGTCTGATAGAATTCTGCAGTGAACCCATCTGGTCTTGGGCTTTTTTTTGGTTGGGAGACTATTAATGACTGCTTCTATTTCTTTAGGCATTATGGGCCTGTTTAGATGGTTTATCTGATCCTGACTTAACTTTGGCATTTGGTATCTGTCTAGAAAATTGTCCATTTCATCCAGATTTTGCAGTTTTGTTGAGTATAGGCCTTTGTAATAGGATCTGATGATTTTTGAATTTCCTCAGAATCTGTTGTTTTGTCTTCCTTTTCATTTCTAATTTTGTTAATTTGGATACTGTCTCTGTGCCCTCTGGTTAGTCTGGCTAAGGGTTTATCTATCTTGTTGATTTTCTCAAAGAACCAACTCTTGGTTTTGTTGATCCTTTGTATAGTTCTTTTTGTTTCTGCTTGGTTGATTTCAGACCTGAGTTTGATTATTTCCTGCCTTCTACTCCTCTTGGGTGCATTAGCTTCTTTTTGTTCTAGAGCATTCAAGTGTGCTGTTAAGCTGCTAGTGTATGCTCTCTCCAGTTTCTCTTTGGAGGCCCTCAAAGCTATGAGTTTTTCTCTTAATACTGCTTTCATTGTGTCCCATAAGTTTGGGTATGTTGTATTTTCATTTTCTTTAATTTCTAGGAAGTCTTTAATTTCTTTCTTTATTTTTTCCTTGACCAAGTTATCATAGAGTAGAGCATTGTTCAGCTTCCATGTGTATCTGGTTTTTCTGTTGTTATTGTTGCCATTGAAGACCAGTCTTAATCCGTAGTGATCTGATGGGAGGCATGGGATTATTTCAATCTTCTTGTATTTGTTGAGGTTTGTTTTGTGACCAGTTATATGGTCAATTTTGGAGAAAGTACCGTGAGGCTGAGAAGATGGTATATCCTTTTGATTTAGAATGAAATGTTTTAAAGATAATTGTTAAATCCATTTGGTTCATAACATTTCTTAGTTTCACTGTGTCTCTGTTTAGTTTGTGTTTCCAAGATCTGTCCATTGATGATAATGTGGTCTTGAAGTCACCTACTATTATTGTGTGAGGCGCAATGTATGCTTTGAACTTTAGTAAAGTTTCTTTTATGAATGTAGGTGCCCCTGCATTTGGAGCATAGACATTCTGGATTGAGAGTTCTTCTTGGTAGATTTTTCCTTTGATGAGTATGAAGTGTCCTTCCTTATCTTTTTTGATGACTTTTGGGTGAAAGTCGATTTTATTGGATATTAGAATGGCTACTCCATCCTGTTTCTTGGGACCATTTGCCTGGAAAATTGTTTTCCAGCCCTTTACTCTGAGGTAGTGTTTGTCTTTATCATGGAGATGTATTTCTTGAATGCAGCAAAATGCTGGGTCCTCTTTATGGATCCAGTCTGTCAGTCTATGTCTTTTTATTGGGGAATTGAGGCCATTGATGTTAAGTGATATTAAGGAATAATGATTGTTGGTTCCTGTTATTTTCGATGTTATTTTTACTTTTATGTGGGTATGTTCTTTTGAGTTTGTTGAAAGATTACTTTCTTGCTTTTTCTAGGGTGTAGTTTCATTCCTTGAGTTGATGTTTACCATCTATTATCCTTTGTAGGTCTAGGTTTGTGGAAACATATTGTGTAAATTTGGGTTTGTCATAGAATATTTTTGTTTTACCATCTATTATAATTGAGAGTTTTGCTAGATATAGCACCCTAGGCTGGCATTTGTGTTCTCTCAGGGTCTGTTTGAGATCTGCCCAGGATCTTCTAGCTTTCATAGTCTCTGGTGAGAAGTCTGGTGTAATTCTGATAGGTCTGCCTTTATATGTTACTTGACCTTTTTCCTTTACTGCTTTTAATATTCTTTCCTTGTTTTGTGCATTTGGTGTTTTGACTGTAATGTGGCGGGAGTAATTTCTTTTCTGGTTCAATCTCTTTGGAGTTTTGTAAGCTTCTTGTATATTTATGTTAATTTCTTTCTTTAGGTTAGGGAAGTTTTCCTCTATAATTTTGTTGAAGATATTTACTGGTCCTTTAAGTTGGGAATCTTCACTTTCTTCTATACCTATTATCCTTAGGTTCTGTCTTCTCATTGTGTCCTGGATTTCATGGATGTTTTGGGTTAGGAGCTTTTTGCATTTTGCATTTTTTTTTTTACTGTTGTGTCGATGTTATCTATGGTATCTTCTGCTCCTGAGGTTCTCTCTTCTATCTCTTGTATTCTGTTGGTGATACTTACATCAATGACTCCTGCTATCTTTCCTAGGTTTTCTAACTCCAGGGTTGTCTCCCTTTGTGATTTCTTTATTGTTTCTATTTGTATTTTTAGCTCCTGGATAGTTTTGTGCATTTCCTTTGTCTGTTTGATTGTGTTTTCCTGCAATTCCGCCTGTTTGATTGAGTTTTCCTGTAATTCTTTAATGGATTTCTTTGTTTCCTCTTTAAGGGCTTCTAGTTGCTTACCTCTGTTCTCTTGTATTTCTTTAAGGGTGTTAATTTCTTTCCTAAAGTCTTCTATCATCAACATGAGAAATGATTTTAAATCTGAGTCTTGCTTTTCTGGTGTGTTGGGGTATCCAGGACTTGCTGTGGTGGGAGAGCTGGGTTCTGATGTTGCCAAGTAGCCTTGGTTTCTGTTCCTTATATTGTTACCTTTGCCTTTTGCCATCTTGTTAACTCTGATGTTAGCTGGTCTTACTCTGTCAGGCTGTGGCTTGCTCCTCCTGCAGGCCTCTGTGTCAATACTCCTTGAAGACCAGCTCTCTATGAGAGGTAATTGGGCCTGGAGAGCTGTGGCACAGGGTCTGCTCTGGGTTGCAAACAGAAACCAGAAGGATCCTGTCCCCAACTGTCCCTTGGCTCCTATGTCCTGATGGCTCTGCAAGAGTCCCTCTTGATCCAGTGAGCTTGAACAGAAGCGGTGGCCCTGCCTGTGCTCAAAGGTGTGTCCGCACTCCTGGGATGCCAGCTTTCTCCTGGAGCCCCGTGGCCCAGGCTGAGGTCCCCAGGCACAGATGTAAACTGGAAAGTTCCTGTCCTCCACTTTACCTCAGTCCCTGTGACCCGAGGGTTCCGGGCAGGTCCTGGTGAGCAGTGGTACTCGCCCTAACCCCACTCATGGCTTTTCCATGCTCCTGGGAGGGTAGCCTTCTCCTGGCGTTCCTTGGCTATGGACCCCTGGTGGCCCAGGCAGAGGTCTCCACCCACAGATGGAAACCAGAAGGTTCAGAGGTTTCCTGTCCCCGAGTTTTCCTCAGGCCCTGTATCCCGCTGGTTCCGGGCGGGTCTCAGTGCGTAGCGGTGCTTGCTCTAACCCCACTCACGGCTTTTCCATGCTCCTGGGAGGGTAGCCTTCTCCTGGCGCGCCTTGGCTGTGGACCCCTGGTGGCCCTGGCAGAGGTCTCCACCTTTCTTCCATAGTTTTGTTGAAGATATTTACTGGTCCTTTAAGTTGGGAATCTTCACTCTCTTCTTTTTTTTTTTTTTTTTTTTTTTTTTAAATTTTTTTTATTTTTGATACTTTATTTACATTTCCAATGTTTCCCCTTTTCTGGGTCTCCTCTTTGGAAACCCCCTATCCCCTCCCCAACCTGTCTCTATGAGGGAATTCCACCTCCCACCCACCCACCCACCCATCTTATACCTATTATCCTTAGGTTTGGACTTCTCATTGTTTCCTCAATTTTCTGGATGTTTTGGGTTAGGACCTTTTTGTATTTTGCATTTTATTTGACTGTTGTGTCAATGTTTTCTATGGTATCTTCTCTTATGAGATTCTCTCTTCTATCTCTTGTATTCTGTTGGTGATGCTTTCATCTATGACTCCTGATTTCTTTCCTAGGTTTTCTATCTCCAGGGTTGTCTCCCTTTGTGATCTCTTTATTTTTTCTGTTCCCATTTTTGGATCCTGGGTGGTTTTGTTCATTTCCTTCGCCTCTTTGATTGTGTTTTCCTGTAATTCTTTAAGGAATATTTGTGTTTTCTCTTTAAGGGATTCTAGCTGTTGACCTGTGTTCTCCTATAGTTCTTTAAGGGAATTATTTATTTGTTTCTTAAAGTCTTCTATCATCATCATGAGACATGATTTTAAATATGATTCTTGCTTTTCTGGTGTGTTGGAGTATCCATGGCTCACTGTTGTGGGAGAACTGGCTTCTGATTATGCCAAGTAGCCTTGGTTTCTGTTCCTTATGTTCTTGCCCTTGCCTTTCGCCATCTGGTTATTTCTGGTGTTAGCAGATCTTGCTTTCACTGACTGTAGCTTGTCCCTCCTGCAAGCCTCTGTGTCAGCACTCCTTGGAGACCAGTTCTCTCTGAGAGGAATTGGGTTTGGAGAGCTGTGGTACAGGGTCAGCTCTGGGGTGCAGACAGAAATCAGGAGGATCCTGTCCCTAGCTGTTCCTTGATTCCTGTGTCCTGATGGCTCTGCGAGAGTCCTTTTGAGCCAGAATTTGAACAGAAGTTGTGATCTTGCCTGTGTTCCAAGGTGTGTCTACACTCCTGGGAAACCAGCTCTCTCCTGGCACTATTTGGGTATGGAGGCCTGTGGCACAGGATCAGCTCCCTGGCCACAGAAGGAATCAAGAAGCCCACTCCTTGGTCCCTGTGTCCTTAGAGTTCTGGGTGGGTCCCTCTGAGCAGAGGTGCTGGTCTTACCCCTACTCACAGGCTTGTCCACACTCCAGGAGGCTAGCTCTCTCCCTGTGCTACTTGGGTATGGAGCCCTGTGGTCAGTGCTTACTCTTTTAACTAATAATAGAACTTATTTTTACCACAATCATTAATGCATACTCATTGTATAAATGAGCTTCACTGTGACAAGTGTGTGTGTATATATATACATACATATATATATATACATATATATGTATATATATATGTATATGTATGTGTGTGTATATATATATATATATATATATATATATATATATATATATATATATATATATATGCTATGATTGAGCCTAATCAGCCAACTACCCTTCCTTTCTTTTATTAATATATATTAATTATATGTAATAGCGAGATCACATTCACCTCTCAGCTTCTCTCTTTTACTTCACTACCTCTTCATCCTGATCCTCTTTCCCTTCTCAAATAGTTCCCATTTTCCCTTCTTGTCATTTTGGTTCTAGATTCCACATATGAGAGAAATCAAATGCTCTGGGTCTTACTTATTTTGCTTAATATGATGAAATCCAGCCTAATACCTTTTCCTGAAAACACTATGTTCTTTACGATTGGAATACATGCACTCACACCTAAATATCATCTGTCATTTCTCTCTATGTCATCTATCTATCTACTATCTATCTATCTACTATCTATCTATCTATCTATCTATCTATCTATCTATCATCTATCTTATTCATCATTACCATTTTCTTTCTTTGTTTTTTCATTCGTTCGTTTGTTTGTTTCTTTGTTTCTTTCATTTCCTTCCTTCCTCCCTTCCTTCCTTTTCCTTTCTTTCTTCATCATTATCATCCATATCTGTCTATCATCCTCTTTCTCCCTTCTCCTCTCTTACCCTCTCTCTCTCTTTCATTCAGTGCCTTACTCTCACAATGTCAATGTGTATGTGACACTCATTTTATCTTTGTATTTCAGTAGGTATCTAATAACCGGCAACTTTTTGGCACGTAATATTTGACAAACTTTTCACAGCTAATATCTCAGTGGCTTTCACAGTGGTCCTGTGAAGTAGGTGTTAGGCTTTCAAGTTCATACTTGGGAAAACCAAGACTTACAGACATTATGTCCCTAACTGTGTTCCATTTTTGACTCTTACTTTCTTACTTCATACTAGTTTTCTATTACTATACAACAGATTCATATAAATGTAGCAGTTTTCAAGAAGAAACAAATTATCTCATAGTTTCTCTAAGCTGCAAATCCCTATATGGCTTAGTGGTGTTCCCCTGGTTCTGAATTTTCCCAGCCTGTAACCAAAACTGTGTGTGTGTGTGTGTGTGTGTGTGTGTGTGTGTGTGTTTCTGTATTCTCATCTCTAGACTTAAATGTAGAGAGAAGCAGTTTTGATCTTTTAATTGTTGGCACAACTTATTTTCTCATATCTATATTATTTATAGAAGTTTGACTTTTTAGTGGTAGCAAGGACAGATAACAAGACCTTGGAGCAAATATCTATATGGGAAGACTCTTATATACTATAATCCAACTGTAAGAGGGGAATTTCAAACCTTTCCTTAGAATAAGCTCTTTCTGTTCTGTGCCTGTCTGAGATGTCTTTGGGGACAACATTAAGTCTATGCAGGCCCATCACTTGGTCCTTGCTGTTTCTTCACCCTGGTCTATAACTAGCTCTTGACCCCCTCCCAACTGTAGTTCATATGTACCCCTTTAAGAAGCTCCCAACTATGTCCACTATTAGCTATGGAACTGTCATCATTGACTTACAAGTTTTTTCTCTTCCTTCCTCTTTCCTTGACTTCCTTATTCTTGTATCCCTTGTGCTTGATGCATAGTGGGTGATGAATAAGCATTCGTGGCCAAATCAGTGAATGAAGTGATTTTTGATTTAGGTTCCAAGACTGTTTAGGAATTTCATATCAATTCCAAGTGTTACTCTGCCACTTCAACACTTTGCTAAATGTTCAAAAACCCAAATTAAAGCTTTTTTACATTGTGGATATTCTCATTGAGACTAATTGGATTGAAGGGTTTAACTTCCTGTAAGACATAATGCATAATCATGATTTTTTTTATTCTTCAAAGCACTTTCATATCCAGTATTCCATCAGTACAAAATTGGATTTGGTATTTATATAGACAGATAAGTATTTGAAACTCAGATAAATGAAATGTTTTGCTTACAAAGAGGGAAAAAAATCCCGAGACCATGACTCAACCTGTGGGTTTGGCTTTAGTCATTTATAAAATGCTTGGAGCGTGGCAATTCTATGTTGACCAACAGTTCTGATGCAGATGTAAATATGTTTGCTGTCCTCCTATAAAGGTTTCATTCTCAGTGTTCAAAATATTAAGAAAGGATTGTTAATATAAAGCAACTGCCAAGGGCACTGATGGAGCTATACACAGTAATCTTGGGAAATTCAGAGACAAAATACAATATTCAGATGGCAAAGGCATGTATAAGTCTTCGTTTTGATGTGTAACTTGTAACAGTCTACAATCACCTAGGAAGGAGTCTCAGTGAGTAATTAACTAGATTAGGTTGGCTTGCAGGGTGTGTCTTTGGAAGATTATCTTGAGTTCATTAAATGAGATGGGGAAACCCAGCCCACTGTGGATGGTACCATTCCCTAGGCAAGGGATTCTGATTTCTGCAGGAGTAAAGAAGGCAAGATGAATGCATAAATACATTAATTTATTGTTCTCTGCTATTGACTGCAGATGGGATGTGACCAGTTGCTTCAAGTTCCTGCCATCTTGACACACCTGCAATGATGGATTGTAATTTGAAATTGCCAGACAAATATACCCCCTTTCCCTTAAATTGCTTTTGTCAGAGTACTTTATCATATCAACAGGAAGGGAAAATAAGACAGAATGTCTTCAGAGTAAGCCTATAACTTCACTAGGAGTTGGGAGAAAAAAAGAGGCTGGCACAGAAGCCTGTAGAAGAGAATGCCAGCCTGATGTGCTTTGCTGAATGAGACAATGACAGGCAGACATCAATAGATCACCCCTCTTCACTCTTACTATTTTCCTGAGTTTTGTCTCTTATAAAAGCTGCTCCTGCACTTGATTCTGATAATATCTATCTTCTCCTTCCTTTTCCTCACCTTGATTCATTGGTGTTTCCTTTCCTCTTGTATCTTCAGGTTGGCTTTCCTACTGTGCTTCTCCTGGTCCTCTCTGGCCTATCTTAGGCTGACTTCAATATGGTACTTGTCTTTGCTCTGTTCTCTGTCAGTACTCTTCTTAATAAAGCCTCTATGATCTCACAATAGTGACACGTTGAATCCTTGAGAGACTCCATTTTAATTATCTCTCGTCATGTAATAAGCCCTTTATTTCCCTAGTCTTGACTCCTCCTCACAGGATTCCTGATGCTATATCCTCTTGTTAATATCTTCATTTCCCATTGCCCATCAGAAGTCTCTGTTAAGTTTTTTCCATTCTTTAGAATCTAGGGTTTTGTCTTCTGCCATTTTGTCTTCTCAGGAAGAGGAAGAGAGCATTAGCAAATTGTTTGTTATTTTTGATGACAGAGTAGGAAAATTGCTATGAGACAAGCTCTGTTAGTAGAGGGTAAGTTGCCAGTGTATGATGAAGATGTTGGCAGAAGTCAGGTCATAGTGGTTTTTACAGGTTGTTGAGAAAAACTAGAGTCAGCTGACTTAATTGGAGTTCTTTAATGATAACTTGAAAAGCAAGTTATTTGGACAATACCCCTGGTTTATCAAAGGAGGCTGGACAAGAAAGAGCAAGAGCACAAGGCAGAGCCAGTTGACATACACAGAAGGTAGTCATAATATCTGCTAATGGATGTACTGTGAGGCCAGTCCATGTCAATGGAGGGCTGGCTCAATTTCTCCACTATTTGGTTAATTGCACAAAAATACCTTTCTTATCTTTGCTACTCACAATGCCAAGGAAGGATTCAAGTCAATGTCTATTATATACAAGTGATGTAGCCTGATATAGATTACTTAGTGAAAAGAATTACAAAAGATATAATTTTTGGGTCCTATTTCATGCATCAAGGGGAGCAGCTCCAGACCATAGGAGCCATATGACTTGTGCTTCTGCCCCAGTGCGGGCTGTTAATGGCTCAGGGTAGGTATGGTTAGAAAGTATTTGTTCTGCCCTCTAAATTATAACTCAAGTAGTACTGAGACACTGTTTAGCAGTAGCATTCAATGTAAGTAGAGAGGTAGGTGATATGGACTAATAGTAGTTCTTGGGTTCTAGAAAGATCATAAAGCATTCTGCCAAAACTCAGTGGAGCTGTGGCTTGAGAGCGTATGCTGAGTTTAAATATAAATATCTAAGTTCACCATAGCATCATAAGGTAGCCTCCATTCTTTAATACATGGGACATATCTTAGCATAATTGATGCTAATCTGACAGTAGGTACAGGGCATATACTGTGTTCTAAATGCTTTGTATGGGTTAGGTCATATATTTAATCTTCATTCAAACAAGTTCTATTTTTTCTCTATGTTTTAGATGAAAACCCCAAAGCTTATGGAGGAGAACCCCAAGGCCAAGTTACAGAACTAGAAGGAATGGTGTTGTATTGGAATCCATGAAAATAAGTGTTAGGTCCGTTTTGGTCAACTTCCAACTTGCAACTTATGAAGAGATGAAAGAGTTCATGACATGTATAAAACTCAGTAGATATCAAGCAACTAATTGAAGACTCAGAAACTGATGACTTTGGTTAATGAATATAACATGTGAGGGATTTAGAAGGTTCTAAGTAACTCCTTAGCTCCTTCCTTGCTTCCTCAGAAGAACATTGTGGTTTTATAATCTGAAGTAGCATTAGGAGGAAGAGTAAGTTCATGAGGCAGAGAAAAAACACACTTTCAGGTAGTTTGTTTGTTTTTTTTTTTATTTTTATTTTTGATACTTTATTTACATTTCCGATGATTCCCCTTTTCTTTGGAAACCCCGTGTCCCCTCCCCC
>CM052718.1:31735991-31762275 GCA_028551405.1 Uromys caudimaculatus | reverse complement strand
TTTTGATCTTAGCCATTCTGACTGGTGTGAGGTGGAACCTCAGACTTGTTTTGATTTGCATTTTCCTGATGACTAGGGAAGTTGAACATTTCTTTAGGTGTTTCTCAGCCCTGCGAATTTCCTCAGTTGAGAATTCTCTGCACTATGGTGATATGGTTATGCTTAAGAAATTATTGGGTAAATAAAGAAAAATGAGTTACATTTTGTTCCTTTATGATGCTCAAAGAAGTATCAGCATTATAATCACAGCTCAGTAAAAATGGAAGAGGACAAGAGGAGAAAGTGAGAATCAGTGGAGCAAGCCTTTCATTTTGCAAAGGACTTTCCCATCTTATGGCAAAGCTCTTTCATAGCCCTGTAGAGCAAGCAGAAGCATTGATCAAGCTCAGGGAAGCTATTCTGGTCTTGATGCTTAAGCAGTAGGGTGTCTGGCATTGAATCTATTCTGGTAATAGTTCTTCACAATTGTTCTTCCAATTAAGTAATGTTTCATCCCTCTGCTATACTGGATTTTCTTATTTTTGAATATATACTCTTGTAATAACCTTGCTTTCCTTAATTAGCTTAAATTTCTTTACCTACCTTCTTAGTGATGCCTATGTTGTTTAGGGAGCTAGATGTCCTATTTAGGCAAACATAGGGAGGACCCAAGATATCCCCAGACACAGATCCTTGCTCTATTTCAGGCTTCCCATGATGGGAGACTCCAAGATCCACAGAGAAGAATGAAGACCAAGGATAAATATGATCTCACTGACAGGAGCGTGAAGATTGTATTGGGAACCTTTAACCTTTCCATAAGTTTTGACCACAGTTTCTTCCACCAACATGTTTTGTGGTGGGTGATTTTGAAAATGGGAGCAATCTTTGGCATCATCAAAATGAAAATATTTTTATTAATCTGTACTCTCTGTGAATCAGATTTGGGGAGCCACATTTCTGAGTTTGTTAAATCTTTGTGTCTAAGATGACTGGAGAGTCTCCAAAATTTCTATAGACCCTTGAACACTTGACTTACACTCCAAGGATTATAGGTAGTGAATATATCACTTCCTCCCACATACATGGTTCCACTTTGCTCACCCAGCAACACTGTGCAAAGAAGTGTTACTAGCCCATTTTATTGAGCAAGAATGTAGGCCCTTAGATTGATGATACTTCTTCAAGATGGTAAAGCCAGAACTCATTCCATGTTCTTAGATTTCTTGATTCTTGGTGTAAAGCTTGTTTCCAATATACAGCAGTGTATTGGGGTCTTCCCATAGAAAAAGTGCCTACTTTCTTGGGTGTCCTCAGAAGAGTTGCTTCAGTGGCCCACTTTACTTAGTAGGTCAAGTGTCTGACACTATTATTATGGGACTTGAAGAAAACAGGATTCCCTTGCCCATACAACAATCTGCTTGAGACTCAGAGATGAACCTGCTGTGTGGGCAGGTCACATTCATATTGCACAATGACTGGGAAGCAAATGAAGATTCATAGGTGCACATCTAGCCCTGTCATGGAGAAAAGCATGCACAACAGTCAAGATTCCTGGGACCCAGTCATGTTCCATGTTCATTTTAGCTACTTGTCTAATTTCCTGGGCTTCATTGTCCTTGTGTGTCACTTAAGAAAGCCAACCTGCCTATCCCTTGGGCAAGTAAAAGAATTGAGTAATCTTTCAGCCTTGGTACAATTCAAAAGCAGAACTGTAATTATCTTGGAGGCATTTGAACCTGAAACCTGGTGTATAATTGCTTCTCTCCACCAGGGAAATATGATGAGGCACTTGCTCATTTCTTTTACTCACTGGGGAATAGCAGTTATCTAAGGGCATCTGGTCTGGCTTTTAATCATGTGCAGGTGTTGTACGAATCTGGCAGCTCTGAGCCTTGTTAGGTGCCCCTTCACAATCTCTACATGTAGAGACAGAGATAAGATTATTTACACCCCATTCCATTATTCACAGCCTCTTGGAATGTAGCATTAAATAATTCAGGACCATACAAGCTGGGGATTGATGGGGAAGCCGATAGTTTTGCAAATACAGCATCAGCAGCTACAGAGATGTCTAGTTTCAGGACAAGCACAAAGGAGAACAACTACTATCTATTAGATGTTCATCAGGACTCTGAAGAGTATCTTCCCTGTGATCTAATACCCAATGAGATACTAGTTTTATTGTGTATGAAATTGTCCAACTTCCTGTCATGTTTTGATCTAGAGATCTCCCCAGGGGTAGGGAGATCTATTGGTACTGTATTATAGTTCTCCATGGTATTTGTATTGGTCCTGTTCTGTGCAAGGTGTTTGATACATTTTTGATGCATTGCTGCTTTATACAGGCTTTCCTTAAAGTCACCATGTTCTAGCTGGCCCTGAGTCCAGTCTTTCTAACTCAGTTTTCTAAGTTATAGAATTACAGGTGTGTGCTACTACTCCTGTTGAGTTTTGTTCTTTGAAGTGCAGGATCCTCATTCCATTTGTTGCTTTTAGTCTATTTTTCAGAAGAAATGAACCAAGCAAAGTTAGATAATTCCAGGGTTAGAAGACCAGTGAACTAGCTTCTTTACCTGCTAGCCTAGTGATCTCACTGACTCTGGAACCCCCCAGTAGTGGTTCTCACCCTGTGCATCATGACCCTCTGGAGGGTCAAATGGCCCTTTCATAGGGGTCACCTAAACCCATCAGAAAACACAAATATTTACATTATGATTCATAACAGTAACAAAATTACAGTTATGAAGTAGCAGCGAAATTTTACAGTTGGGGATCACCACAACATGTAGAACTGTATTAAAAAGTTACAGCATCAGAGAGATCAAGAACTACTGTCCTAGAGGAAAAAGCAAATTGGGGACAGTAGATATAATGAAGCATAGGGTTTAGAGGATGTCAAAGAGGAGAGAGCTTCAGATCTGGAGGACCAATCTTCAGTCATCTGAAGAGGAGACCTGGGGAATAACCCTGGGTTTATCCACGAGGAGGCTGTCTTAGAATCTTAACTTTGCCTTCTTTTACAAATACCATGACATGCCAGGTGCAGATGTCCAGGCTGGCCTGGTGCTCAAAGAACTCTACTTTCCATCCATGCTTGACTACAGATTTTCTCTCTGTTCCAGTCTTATATATAGCTCTGACAAGAGCCTGGTTTCCTTCTGGTCTCTTGACCCCATGGCATTCCCAGGGACAGATGGCTCTTTTCCTTCATGAGGACAGCAATGATGTCCTCTCAAAGGTTCAAGTAGGTAGCTCATTATCTGATCAGAAATCTTTTTAAGAGATCAGGAGTATAGTTAACACTCTAAGGCTACAAGTGACAGGGACCCAGTGGTATAGTAGAGTATCAGATAAGATGTGATAGAGCAGTCTTTACAATACAGTGCAATGCAGTCAAGTCCCAGGGAACGTATAATGGAGCAGAGTTGAAGATAAAGCCTGGGCATTTGTCAGCACCCATGGAATAGAAGCACAGCACTGCTGGATATGTTTGTTGGTGGAGAGACCAGGTCAGATCTGTTGCTTCTTGAAGACGTAGGAGCTAGAACATCTAAGTTGGGTAAAGAACGAGATTTAAGGAAAAGTATGGAGATCCATTCCCAGAGGAACAGGCTGAAAGGTAGGAAGTAGGCAGTGTCCTTGGGAACAAACAGATTAAGCTGTGGTATAGCAGGAGCAGGAAGACCTCTGAGGTTGTGAGGCAGCAGGGAGGTCCTGTGCATGGGACTTCAGCCTTTATGGGCAGTAAGGAGAAGACCAAGGAGGACATAAAACTGGATTAGGGAGGTCAAGCCCAAGGACATGGATTGAGGGCTGACTGAAGCCAGGAAAATGGATGCCCTACTTGAACTGGTCAAGGACAATCTGAGGAGAAGGAGCCCAAGTGGCTGCTGTTGATGGGACAGACCTGCTGATGCTTGTCACCGAGCAGTGCCTCCAGAGGGGAATATGAATACCAGGCCAGGGAATGCTTGGTGCAGTCACTAAGAAGATGGAAACTTGTGGTGTGTGCCTGTCACCCCAGTGTATGAGGGGCAGAAGCTGAAGGATTATAAGTTTCAGGCCAGTGTAGGGTACAAGACAAATTCAAGGTTAGCCATAGCAACTCAGCAAGACCTATCCCAAAGTTAAGTACAAGGGCTAGAGATGTAGCTCAGTGTAGAATACTTGCTTAATGTGAAAACCATAAATCAAGCAAACAGAACTGAGGAGCCTGTTGGCTCATGTTGGGTGATGCCAGGACCTAAGAGGCTGATGCAGGAGAATTACTGCAAGTTCAAGGACAGCCTGGGCTAGATAGTGAGTTCTAGGCCATCCTAGACTGCAATGTGTATATATTTTTTAAAAATGAAGGGGGAAAATCCTGGTATCTCATGCATCGGATGTGCAGCAAGGAGTCTAATATCACTCCCCAGGATCTGAACTTTCAGCTCACACCATACTTCAAGCATTTGACCTGGAGTCTTTCCTGACACTTCCAAATGAATCTACAGAGGATGCACTGCTCTGCCCCACTATACAGACAAGGAGTTGGAGGGCCAATGACATTAACTTCACCAAGGGGATAAAGCCGAGAGCAGGATTTTAATGGGAATCTCTCTGACCAGAATGACTGTTATCTTTTTGTTGTGCTCACACTAAGGTAACTGAGAGTAGCTTTTATCCTCAGGCGTGGCACCCATGTTTCATCACAGATTTCATTTACCATGGCCACCCAGCTTCTGAACAATAGTGATCACGAGGGCTCTGAGAGCATTAATCACTTCCACCTGGGTGGCTCTCCATGGCTTGTAATTTACTTGTTTTGTCAAATTCTGTTCTTTACAACACTAATTAACAGGACGAATAGCCTCACCAGGATCAAAAGTGGAAATAAAATTGGTTAGACAGGTTCAGGGCCACATAGCTGTGAAGGGAACTAGATCCTTCTATGTTTTAAATTCAAGCCTGTTAGGGGTTCATCCTGGTTCTCATGCATGATCAGGTTTACTCTACATGCCAAAGCAACTGATTGAAAGAGGAAAGGTTGCTGTGGTAACTGTTTACTTTCCCGATCACTGCACCAAGTCCAGCCCTTACAGTGTGCTTCCATCTGCATTCAGAAGACAGGAATGAGCATGAATTGAACACCTACTATGTGCAGTAGTTAGAGCAGGCACCATCTCATTTAATTCTAAAAAAGGAAGTCAACCTGGAAAATAGGTTTTGTCTTTCACTTATTTTAGAGGCAAGGGCCAGTGAGTTCAGTAAACTTGACCTTTGGCCCTTTCTTAATCTTAGGCTGATCCCATTAGAAGCTTCATTCTGAGCTTATTCTCAGCTGTTAGATGCAGACCTGTTGTCAGGAACTTGGAAAATTTCCCTCCCGGCCTAAGAATTATAGGTCCTCTGTACAAACACTAAGGAAATAGATTGTAATGATGGATTTTTCATATTTTCTTTCCTGAAAGATTATAGGTTTAATGAGGCACTGACTAGGCTTGAGTTGTTGACCATGAGTTCTGTGTGTTGTCTACATTTTAGATGCTCAAGAAATACAAGAGGAATGAATAAATCCCTTTTTATAGCTGTGGGACTTCCAGTCCCAAGATGTTAATGCAATATGGAGTCAGGATTCAGATTTACTGTCTTTGTAAAGTTGGCCCAAACCCTGCCCCTAAGATCTGGGGACTGTACATCGTTGTGTTTGTACAGAGAAAGGGAAAGGACCACATTGAGGATAAGGAAAGAGTCCCAGGAGACCAGGCACTTCTCTATGTCACCTCGAGTCTCTCTGAAGGAGGAGGCTCACAGGGACTGGTGCCCTAAACTGCTTTTTGCATGGATTCAAGCTCCATGTGATCCTTTGGAAGTGGATTATTTTGAACTACATGATAGAACAGTAAGTGCAGGGACATTAGGACTGAAGAGCCCACATGAACTCAGACCCGGGCTTGTGATCTGTGGACTCCTTTCAGCTAGCCATTGGCTCTTTGAGCAAGTTTCTTCAGTCCAGCCTTCTTTGCCTCTGGATTACCTTCTGCCCTTGTGTTTCTTAACCGCAGGTGTTTATCAGGCATGCTTACTTGGGACAGATGGACTTGTCACCTAGGCCAGAGGTTTCCCACCAGTCTCCTGGAGTTTCAGTTTTATTCCTAGTAAGTGTGGCTTTGTTTCTTGGGTGGTATGGACATGGGGTGAGCAGTTGTCCTTGAAGCCCATCTATGCAGGTGTGGTTCTCTGCTATGTCCTCTCCTACTTTGTGTCCTGGACAAGTAATGAATGACTATCTGCTGTCACCTTACACTCTGGTCTGAAAAATAGATTCAGGAAGGGAGGCTCCTGCAAAGGTCCCATAGTAACAGTAAATGAAGAGACCAGTGCAGCACACTTGCCTGGAACCTTGGCACATGACAAGGGCAAAGTACAAGTTCTAAGCAAATGGGCTTCAGGCTCTTTTGGATCCAACAAGTTAACGTTGACAGAGTTGCTTAACATTGACAGAGCTACATGTCACTCTGTGGACTGTAAGAGCTAGTGGTCAATTGCACCTGCAGAATCTTCACATTACATAATATATATCACCTGTTTTCTTTGCTCATAATCACAACTTGGTATCTTGGTCCAGCAAGCTCCTATTCACACTTCTGGGCTCCTTAGTGTCACCCTTACCATGCAACCTGCCGTTGTGTTCTTTGCTTTATAGCACTTACTGCAAACCTTTAGACTCATAGGCTCTCTTTTGTTCTTTGACAAGCTTGGCTGTGTTGGCTTTCTTCACTCTCTAGACTCTGAGCTCAGAAGATTGTGAACTTTTGGAGTTTCTCATTCATTAATCTCACTCAGCTCTGTGCCCAGCCCAAAGGCTGGCACATAAACTCTGGCATCTTTTCTGCCTTGAAGATTCCCGTGATTCATAGTAGACAAGAAGTAATTTATAAAATTTGAAAAGAAAATCACCTATCATTTGCAGACCTTGGTACAGAAATATAACAGGAGATTTAAACTACTTGCTTGCTTCGATTAAAAAAAAACTTTTAATAATGGAAAATTCTACCAATGGATTGTGCAGATGTATGTCAGGTTTTTTTTTCTCTCCAAGAATTTGTTTTCTGCCTCATTAATAGAAACTCTCCCACACACTGAAAGAACCTTTTCCTCCCATCTGCTGGAGAGGACGGTGAAGAATTGACTTGTTTTATTTTTTCATGAACATAGACTAGGTAATTGCTTCAAACTGAATTTGAGGCCACTGATAATCCAATTAGGGTCTTGGACATAATTGTTCCTGGGTAACCTGATGCCTTTTATTCTTCATAGCTCTGACTTTTGAAGCTGGGTCTCTTGGCAACAGCATATCACTTTCTGTGGGAGAAAAAGAACACAGCCATTTGGGGGGATATCTTTACTCAGCAGATAAGAAAAGGGAAACAGAAAGCAGACAGGAACTCATGTGCACTCTTGAAGTAAGATTAAGTCCTTTATGTGCACAAAGATGCATTAGTGTCTTAAACAGAATTGTCCTGTATCTCTGTACAGGCCCAGCATCTGTTCTCTTGGTACTTAATGGCATGGCAAAAGATGAGGCAGTGGATATCTCTTCTGTGCCTTGAGCTTTGGTCAAATCATACTGCCAGGGTTAAGAACATGGATGAGCTGGGATTGTAATCTTCCTTTATCATCCTCTGGCAGGGACTCAAAGGAAAGAGTGCCTGATGCCACTAGAAATCCCAGAACTAGGCAACAGTATATCTGGATTCTATTACTACTCCATTCACCTCATCAAACTTTTGAGTTCTCACCAGGGTAGAAAAATGTATGTTAGAATCAGAGGGCATACATCTCTGGCCCAGGGGTCACATCTCACCCTTATAGGGGATGAGGAAGTCAACTTTGTGAAGGAAAAAGGGAGATGGAGAGCATGGCACCACAGGTTCCTGTAACTCCTCGAAGAGTCCTGATCTGCTACATATAGCATTACATCTAAGATGCCTGCTAGAACACCAGTGAGACAGCAAAGGAACCAAGGCTAGGGCAGTGGCCACTTCCTCTGTCTTCAGGGAAGTCCTAACAGGTGATGATACTCCCCCATCCCCTGCTGCTTCTGAGTAACTTCATCAGGCAGGGCTTTCCTTGGGGGCATGGTGACAGTGTGGTGAGCAAGGATTGGTCAAGGATTTAGAGATTTGTGGTTGGCTTATACACTGTATATAAGCTTATGAATGTCACAAATAAACATATCTACATCCTGATGCTGGTCTCTGGAGTCTGAGTCTGAGATTTGTCATGTGATTCCCTTGCCTCTCACCTCCCATCCTTGGTCCTGTTCCCACATACCCTCAGACCTATTTACATGGCTAACAAATATCATAATTCTGCATGATTTCAAACCAAATGGCAATTTACTGCACTCGAGTTTTTATTCATTCTCATCCTTACATGACTTCCTTTATTAAATGTTTAATGAAATCAGAATTGAGCTTCAGTTTCTCTTCTGTTAAATGAAAGGATTGTACAGTTGAACTTATGGTTCCCAACTCTAAGATTCTATGGTTTGGGGAATATTTACTGCCAAAACACATGAGTTAATTGTTAAGATTGAAAATTCAGAGTATGTTTCATAAAACATTACATTTCTGCCTCTATTTGCAATGGGAGAAATCTAGATACCACAGTCCATAGTCATCACAGAGCTAGAACTAAAGTGAGACTTTCTTAGTTTTCTATAATCAATCCCTACCATTTCCTCCTATCTCACCCCAGTTGTTGACTTGCTTACATTATCTGCCTAGACCTGTAGATGTGACCCATGGATCAGGAGTTCCCTTCACAATTTATTAACATTTTCCTAAGGCTCATTGGGTGATTCTGGTTTTGTCCTTTTTTGAAATGAGTTCCCATTTCATGGGTATGATAGAGGTTGAAGCCAGTGGTGTGTCTAGTCATGAGGGTGGTGAGTAGTGGAGATGGCACTAAGACCTCAGGGTTCCAGGACTTCTAACTCCCAAAGACTTCAGTTGTCGTATCTAAAAGGTATATTTTCTGTTTCATTCATATATTCTTTCCAGTTCTCCAAGTGCCTGAGTAGGACCAATCGGGAGAATTGGATGGGTGGATTTCTACAATCAAATATCCTTAAAACAACTTAGATTGTGGAGCTGGTAGTATAGGACTGTAATTTCAGCTGCCTGGGAAATTGAGACAGGAAGATTCCAAGCTCAAGGCCTGCCTGGGGAATTTGGTGAGACCCTTTCTCAAAATAAAACATAAGACCTGAAAGGTGGGGACATAGCTCAGTTGTAGGGTGTTTGTCTTTGGGACATTTCTTTTTCATTCAAACCAAAATACTTATCAGAGTGTTCTAGGGATTAAATTGTGAGTTCATAAAAAATAGTAAATCCTGAAATTTTGAACATGAGGCAGCATTTGTGGTACCTTCACTACTGACTTTAAGTCTAGTACTAAGACTTGATTACAGGCACAGGATTTCCTCAGTATTCTCCAGTAGTTCCGTGGGAAATATTATCCCAGTGTGCAATTGTACAGTTGAGACTCAGAGTCAAGAAACACTTTTTATAAGTGCATATGACTGAGAAATAGAGCTCTACACATTAAGCTATCGAATCTTGAACTATTTGTGTCTGTGTCATTGCTTTTACTGAATTCTTAACCCAGAATAAAGTCCCAGTTTTCCTCATACAAAATGAAAGGATTAAACAGATAAATTTAAGCCTCCCCACATCTTGAATTTTATGATATATCATACAAAAGTAAAAAATAGAATTAATATTAATTCCAAGCCTAAGCATTACCTTTCTTCTGCTTAAAGGAGATCAGACAGCTGGGTGTGATAGCACACATCCCTGTTCCCAATAACTGAAAGGCGAGTCAGAAGGGATCTCAGTTTTGAGGCCTGTGAGTTTTGGAGTGAAACCCTATCTCAACAAATAGCAACAAACCAGTCAATCAAAATAATGTGAGTATAAGGAAACCAAATTTTGATACAGTGTATTCATTTGTTCTCTAGGATGGTTCATTTGTGTAGGACAAACATTTGACCCCGAAGAAAATCCTCTTCTTGTTCTACACTCCCATTTTAGGTTTAGAAAATAGTTCTGACAAATTATTATTGATGAGGCTAAGCCCCCAGTTTCTGGAACAAAAGACTGACTCCAGGTATAAGCACTCAGCCTGCAGGAAACAAAGAGGCAGTGATCTAAAGAGAATTCTAGCACATCCTCTGATTTTCAAAATTAGTCATGAGGTCTTCTCTTTTCTCTTTTTCCTAGGGAGATTATTACAGGGGTAGCAATGAATAGTTCTCAGAAACTTCCCTTTTCTTCCTTTTCCCTTTGTTTTGGTGGTAAAAAAAAATTGCAATGTTTGGCACGGGCACTTTAGACATTCCAATTTTGGGGTACCCTCTGAAACACCATAGTTAGGGGTCAATCGAGTATACTCCTTTTCTCTGCACCAGACCTGATCAAGGTCGACCTTGTTCACCCAAGGTCACAGAATTTCAGAACTGCTTGTCTGATCTGGTACTTACTGGTCTTATGGCCCATGATGAACAGAAGCCTGATATTTTCTGTGATCTTCCTCATGGATGGTTCCAATGTAAATGATTTTGATTGCCTAGTGGTCAAGGTTGTTACTCTTACCAGTTCCCTTCTTAGAAAAATCTGTGCTGTCTTGAGATCCACAGTCCCTTACTTTGCTAGAATGTTGGTGATTCAGCAGCTTATTTTTGTTCCATGGTTACCTTTGAGCATTACATACCTACTCTTTTAGTTTTTGTATCTATTTCTATTTTGGGAGAGATTTTGTGTTTCTTCTTTACTTCAACATCTTTATGGAAATGTACCTGTGTTTGAGGAAAAAAACCAGCCTTTTCCCTCCATTTAAAAAATGTAGTACATTACCTGTGGTAGAAATGACCAAGAATTATTTTTAAGTTTTAATTTGGATGTTATCAGATATATACTGTTGATACAAATATATTAATGCATGTACCACCTTCCAATTCATTTTTCTTATGAATATATATTTGTATATATATATATGTATAATAATATATATATAGATAATCTGCTGTATATACAAATTTGTTCTCAGGGTTTTTACTTAACTTGTGAACATCTCCCAGGTTAGTTTTCTGAAAAGACTTTGCTGCTTCTGGGTGGATGCGTCTGCATCATTTAGCACATCTATTTACCATGTTCATAGTTTTTGATTTTCATGGATGATGCTGCCATAGATGCTTTTGGACAATTATTTGGATTCACATCTCTGACTTTTTGAGCTGGCAGAAATCATAAAGACTTAGCATGTGGGAATGAATGTGGCATTTGCTCAGAACCAAATCCTGGCAGCTCCTTGTCTCTGTTCTCTCCCTTATGCTCTGCTCTTGGGAAAAGTCCCAAGCTATTTGGCAAAGTACTTAAAGCCTTGCACAATGTGGTCCTTTCCAAGATATCTAGATTCCTCCTCCTCGGCATCCTTGTATCTCCTTGCCCTGTGCTTTTTCACACATTTCTACTTCAGCTCACTGATTCTCAGGCTCCAGGTATTCAGATAGCACCTTCACAATTTTGCCCTTTTCATAGGCCACCTGCACCATTATTCAATGCATGCTTCTTTTAAAAATTCTTACTTCAATAGTATATTTTAACTTAGCAACAATAGGTGTGCAAAGATATAGTTCTGATATGGTTGTGTGTGTGTGTGTGTGTGTGTGTGTGTGTCTGCTTTTTTAAGTCACATGAAAAAACATTAATAAGTATTAATGTAAAAAATAAAACTTGAAGATGTTTCTTCCACCATCTACAATGATCTACAATGGCAAAAACTTCCTGTGTGAAGGAATTGTACATTTGCCCTTCTTTCCACAAATACTAGCTTTCCTTATCTCTTTGATTCTGCAATGGTTTCCTGATGATGTTCTCAGTTGTTGTCTTGGAGAAGCTCATTGCCCTATGGTGCCCCTGCTGAGGCCATGGGGATTCAAAGAACAGTTGAATTCCCATGGATTCAAAGTGGTCAGGGGCACATGGCAGATGGGGGTTGTGGCAAAGAAGGTATCTTATTGGAAGCAGTCCTGAACCGAGTTTAGAAAATATGTATTTATTATGAAAGAAGGCAGTAAAGGGGAAACAGTGATAAAATGTCAAAATACATGACGAACATAAGTAGCAACGTAACACGAGTATGGTGCAAACCATATCAGTGACTACATTAAAACCCTCAGATAGAAAGCAGAGACTGTGAGACTAGCTACAAAATGAAACAGGATCTAGCCATATGATGTCTACAGAAGAGCCTCTTCAGATGCAAAGCACAGGATGAAAGTTAAACAGTGGAAAGATACACCATCAGACAGTCATCACAAGAGAGGTGGAGTGGCTCTAATAACATCAGGCAAAATAAAAGCCTAAATTAATGTGTGCGGAGTTTAAATGAGAAGCTGTAATGTGTCAATTTGTAATCTCAGGCAGAGAGGAAGGAATAAGATGGAGGCAATGCTTGAGAGGATAATGGCTGAGAATTCCCCTGCACTGACAAAAGAAATGCTTCTCGAGACATGGGGGATCTCAAGCAAGATAAAATAACATAAAAACCACATAGAAGGCAAAGCTTGATAAAAGTGGCGTGCCAAAGTTAGAGAAAAGATTATAAAGGCACATAGGGGAAAATGAACACAATTCACAAAAAATAGCATCTATTCCAAGGGCTGATTTCTCAGTAGCAACACTGCAATGTGGAAACCAGTGGCAGTGAGCCTCTCCTGGACAGTATCTGGATTCTACTTCAAGAAAACTACTGATCTTGAACCACTGTTTAAGAAAGAGTGTGTTTCAAGCATTAGAACCAAGGAGGAAGGGCATTTTAAAAAAGATTTACTTGTTTTATATATGTGAGTACTGTCTTTAGACACATTCAGGAGATGGCATAAGATCCCATTACAGATGGTTGTAAGCCACCATGTGGGTGCTGGGAATTGAACTCAGAACGTAAGGAAGAACAGTCAGTGCTCTTAATTGCTGAGCCATCTCTCCTGCCCAGAGAAGGGCATTTTTATGTGGATGAAACTTATGAAGCTGATAACTGTCAGTTATCAGCTGACACTTGATAAAATGTTTATAGAGTGCAGACAATAACAGATGAAATATGTGAATACAAGAAGAACTGGTGGCAAGGGAAGTGGTAAGAATATACACAACAACTAATTCTAAACATTAAAGAAAAGAAAGAAAACAGAACAATGATATACACATAAACTGGAAGGTAAGCTGGGAAGGAAGTGAAGGAAACCAAATGCTCCACTGACCCATATTTCACCATAAGTTCTTGAACTGTGAAACAGTATGTCCCGTGAATATGTTAGGGCTACTACAGTGGAACTTAAGAGGATAGTAGTTCAGTGTATAATCTCCAAGCCAGGACATGGAAATGTCTGAGATGGAAATTTGAATTGAAAAATATTTTAAAAATATAAATGACTTAAGAAAAAGAAAAAAAAAAGATACAAAACAACAAGGTCAATCGGCACAAAGTACCATGATCGAGTCAAATGCAAACATATAAGCTAGTGGGGTGGACATAGTGAGAAAAATGCTAAAGGACAAAGATGTCATGCATAACTTAAAAGTCCACTGGTCCTGTATTCATGCACACCTCAAACATAAAGCAATAGGAAGAATGAAAGAAAAATGCCCCGAGTTATATTCCTGGAAAATGCTAACTAAATCTGCCCCGGATATTTAATAATAGGCAAACTATAAGGTGAAATCTAGTTAGAGATGAAGGGGTTCACTATACAAAGGAATAACTTTCCACTCCTATGGCTATAGAGCCAATTAAACTTTTATGCATCTAATTACACAGCCTCAATATATTCAAACCAAGATTGACAGAACTGGAAGGGAAAGATAATTCCAGCATCACAGGAGAATGTTGTTAACACTTTTCTCTCAATAATTGATAACATAAATAACCAAATAGTCAGCAAGGCCAGAGGAGATTTGGACAGTTCAATTATTCTTTTTTTTCTTTCTTTCTTTTTTTTTTTGGTTTTTTCGAGACAGGGTTTCTTGTGTGTATCCTTGGCTTTCCTGGAACTCACTCTGTAGACCAGGCTGGCCTCGAACTCAGAAATCCGCCTGCCTCTGCCTCCCAAGTGCTGGGATTAAAGGCGTGCACCGCCACTGCCTGGCTGACAGTTCAATTATTCATCTTCATCTAAAAGAGATATCTAGAGAATTTCACCTAACCATTGTGAAGTTATCACTTTTTAATCATACAAGGAACACATGTGAAATTGACCACATATCGAACTACAAAACAGGACTGGAATTCTGATACTGGATAGACTGAAGACCATGTACTCAAGTTTCAACGAGACTACATAGAGATTGCCAATAGCCAAACTAACCAAACCTTACATATTCAAAAAATAAACATCTCATTTTAATACCATTTATGAGTCAAAGGGAGAGTATTTAGGATGAGATAAAAATATTCAAACAGTCATTTGTGGGATACATCCAAATGGTTACTTAGAGGTATACATTTTTGGTTTAAATGTATTAGTAACTACAAATGCTAAAAATTAGCCAAGATTTGCATTTAAGATGTCAAAAGACAGAATCAGGGCCCACACCAGATAAATAAGCAGAATGGAGTAGTAATGACAGAAACACGGCTGAATGGCATGATAGCAAACCCAGAGTCACACCAATAAACCCAAATTGGACATCTCTGTGGCATGAGTGTTAAGGAAGAAAAGCAGTTAAAGATATATATTTAGCTGGGAATGGTGGTGCAAACCGGAATCCCAGCACTCAGCAGGATGGAGCAGTGTAATGAGTTCAAGACCAGAGACAAAGGGAGACTTGTGTGTTATGTACATGTTTCCTGCTTTCTTCTCTTTCTCCCTTTCCCTCATTCTCTTTCTCTCTGCCTCCCCTTCCTACTCCCCTCCCCCTTTCTCTCCATAACAAACTACATAAACAGGAAACCCCCCATTCACCTGCAACTGGGGACAAAGACTGAGCCCGTCTCTTTCCAGCTTCCCATCTGGGTACTTGAGTGCAATGAAAATTTCGGAAAACCAGCTATGTACAGCTGTGCACCACCCAGGAGCTCTGTTACGTTCCCAGATTCATTTTATTTTGAAGATTTCAGTTTCCTCGTGTATAACATAAACAAATGAAACACATTTTGTCTACCCGAGCATGTAATTTTTTTAAACCACAGGACTGTATTCCAGCTGTGAAATGGGAGAATATATTCTGCCTTCATTCCAGTGGTGCCCAGGCAAATATTTAAAAACTGGCTCTCTGAAAACAAGCAAACCAGGTACAAAAACTAAACACAAACAAGCAAACAAAAACCCCTCATGATCTGCAGCATTTGCCAATATCTGCGGTTATAAATACTCTCAGTGGCAAGCTACCTTGAGTTATTGGATGCAAGATTAGAATGACGTGTGGGGTTGGCATTGGAAATCTATTGGGAACTGTGCAGTACAACAACATGACTTCTTCAAGGAATGGTCAGGAACCCACATAGTGGCTACAGATCTTACCCTAAATGGCATGGTAAAGGCAGCAAGAGTTTGAATCCTTAAGTCAGGCAAGACTGAGTTTGAATTTTGGCTTCACCTCTAGTTGCATCCCTCTAAACCATTTCATTTTCCAGGCTCTGGTTGGCTCAGCAAGACAATAGAAATGACAGTAGCAATTTCCACACCATATCTAGCCATCCTTTCATTTGCCAGATACTGACTAAGCATGGTGATGAGCCAGGCCCAGTACTAGGCGTACTTACTCTGAAGATCTTAAGTTCCAGGTATTTCTTATGAGAGATTTTCCCTCTACTTGGTCCTGCCCCATCTTTCCTCCTATGTTGGACTCTTCTCTCCTGTAATGCATGTACCTGATTGCATGGCCTGTGTCTGGGTGACTTGTTGGGCAGCATCTCCATGACCGTCTCCATGACACACTCCTCTGTGCTCCAGTTGCTGATTGCCAGACTCTGTAGGCACCTCCCATGGCACAGACTCGCACCTCTGCATAACCTCAAATGAATTACTCAGTATTTTGTTCTCTCCACCCTACCTACACCTTCTGAGATCCTCTCTCTTCCAGAGAGTGGGGCCACAGATTATCCAAACCATTGGAAAGTCATCTGGAAAGGCATCCACGGCTGTCTCTTTTTATGGGAAAAGTTGCTTCTCCCAAAGCCTTGCTCATAGGGAAATGCTAGACCAGATCCAACTACAGTTTCAAGTTTATCTTGTATTACTCTTGTGGAAATCAATACATAGTGAATTAAATGAGTAAACCAGTGGTGAGAATTTCATGCACCATAATGGGATTTGAGGGAAGCTATTTTGGGGTGTTGCGAGAGCTATTGATCTCTCTGCAATCACATCATTCAGACAACTATGCATTTTGTCATTCCCAAGCTGAGAACTGAGACTTAATGAGATTGGCTCAAAATTGATTGATTGACTGGTTCGTTCATTCATTCCTTCTTGTATCTGGCACATACATTTTGAATACCAACTAATGTGCCAGACACTTTTCTGGGTTCTAGGGATACAAAGATGACCTGAATATAAGCACAAGGATCTCATTATCTAGTTGGAGGAAGACTCAAAAAACATAATTAAATGAATGCTATGATGGATGTTTATAAGAGATACTGTCAGCACACTAAGGAAAGAGTGACAGCTGTGTCTCTGAGAACCAGGGCAAGGCTTTCTGAGGCAGTCATCTTTGTTTGGGGTTATGTAATGGGACAGTTTATGAGTGGGAGAAAGGAGAGGGGATGGAAGAGAAAAGGAAGTCCTGGTGGAAGGAAGCAGCTTGTTCACAGCACGGCAATAGGACATGATGTGGCTCTTGGAGACTGATAAGAATTTCTCCTATGTGTATGGATGTTTATGAGGAATGAGACCATTCAGAAGCAGCATATGAGTGATATTATCTAAACAGTGAGCCCCATCTAGATCTGAGGAGTCAGTTGCCTGGGTATCACGAAGGAGACACTCTACAGAGAAGATGTGAATGCACTTAGACCTGAAACTTTATTGTTGGTCATGCAGAAAGTGGCATAAAGAGAACATCCCACACAGGTCCCATGGGTCATGATTAGGAATCCTGAGGTTCAGGACTGTTTGTCCTAGATGCCCTTGTGGTCAGTGCAATGCTTGCTGCCTTCTACAAACACACAAATCCGGATTTCAATGAAAGGCAGCAATTTCTCTCTTCTGCCTCAAGGTAAAGGCTTCATTCAGCTGGTTCCAGCAATAGCATCCTTTCTTGCCTCAATCAGTCCTTAGATAATGACAAATCCCTTTTGCTTGCCTCCCATTATTTCATTGTAAATGAGAAAGTAATAAAGCAAGGCTGCAACTGGACTAATTAAATCAGCTATTTCTAATCCCATCGATCTGGGAAGACAGTGTGGAGGGCTGGAAGGGAAAGTGGTTTTTGATTTGGAGTGAGCCAAATCCATTTCTGTCACAGTACAAGAAGAGGAGAAGTGAGAAACAGGTCTGGACTGGGATGTGAGGTCTGTAGGGAAGGGAGCGGGTATACATGGAGCTGGCAAACACCCCATCCCACTGAGCAGGCTGGACAGGGCTAGCCACTTTCCATGGAGGACAAAAGGTCTGAAGAAGGAAAGGCTTTTGGAGCAGGGATCACATCCTTTGTTGCTGGGGAATATGCAATGCAGGGTGAAAAAAATCAGCACCAAAGACAACAAAAGTAAGTATGTGAATAAATAAATAAATGTTTTAAAAGCGACCTGCAGGAAGCCAGCCTGTGTGTTTTTAAAGACCAGCTAAGCATCTCATGCCAGTATTGAGTTTAGAAGTATCTTTTCTTTGCTTTTCTGTGGAAGGCCATTTTCATCTGTCACATGGACAAGCCTAGCTCCTGCCACCTTTGGCCTCCTCTTGTATCTCCCCTGCCTGCCAGGTTTGGAATGCTGTCAGTTCATTGAAAGCAACAGTGATCCATCTCCACTGCCTCAATCTTTCTGCTGATAACTAACTCCCTGGACTTCTTCTACTCCCTCCCCAAGGATCATTCATAGTGAGATCTCTGCTCAGCTTATGTAAAACCCTTGGGGGCTGTGCTGAGAATGCATCCCCAATGTGAATTCCCCAAGGCTGAGCAGCACAGTTTTCCTGAATCTAACATGGAGGCATGAGCTTAAGGTACTGGACATGATGGGTGATTTGTAGCAGTCCCAGGTTTTAGAACCTCTGAGTACTATTCTCTCTGTAGGAGAATACCTATTCATCTCCCTTCCCAGCCCCAGTCTGTTGAAATATACACAGCTCTTGTGGCTTTAGTTTTAGACATGGTCAGGAGCATTTTTATTTGATTCCAACCTGTAAACTTCTGCAGTGAGAAGACAATGAATTGTAACATCCAACCCAAAAAGTGAGCAGATTTTATGGTAGTTGGGGAACAAACAGCTAAAGGGAGAAAAAGAATTTATTTTAAAATGGGTAAGTTTGAGTTCAGTTGCACCCAGAATGAATAACAGTAAGTGGAATTTATGAGCTATCATTACTTCTTACCTTAGAGATATTTTATGACTTTCCAAAGTAAGCTAAAACATATAAGAAAAACCTTGACAACCATCTAAACGCAAGATTTACAAGCTAGGAGAGTAAAGACTGGTTTTGTAATAGAATAATATCACTATAAAGTGCCCTGGATTCCCAGAGACTAATCCAAGGGCCAGTTGGACCCAATGCGCATGTACCTTCCTGCCACTGTGACTGGGCCCAGATCCTGGTCCAACGGTCTCTACAGACCCTTCTATGGTACAACAGACACAGCACCGCTGAGCAGGTACTGGTCATGGATGTTTAGATATATCTCTGCTGGCTGCTTGGAGAACAAGACAGCAGAATGCAAGGTCTCTGACTTTGGACACAGAACAGGAAGCTCAGGGTGATCTGCTAGCTTTCCTGGCTACCTGGGTCTAGTGAAGGTTTTGTAAAGCAGCCATTCAGAAGTAGAATGGTGACTGTGAGTTCACTGTAAGGTCATGTACCATGTAGATGCAGCCCCTTTGGGACTAGTATGTCATCCACACCACACGGTGCAGAATAGACATGCTGGAAGGTACATGCTACTTGAAATTCTGTAATGTTCCCAGCTCTGCCCAGTTGCTCCCATCACTTCTCATTGCACTGCTTGTATTTCAATGTTAATTAATATTTTAACAAACCTTGCTGTTTAAAGCTTAACCTTGTGATTTTGACTATTTGAGAGAGTCTCTGAAGATCCCAGCATATGGTAATTTGTAACTTTGTCAAGGCAAAGTTTGAATTTCAAGGGCTGCTACACTGGTTTGTCAGGGTGAGAAAGTAGCTGGGAATAGAGATTCAGGTGTCCCTATCATTGCTGTCCTTGGTCATGTGACGTATATATTGTTATGGAACTGTGGTGAATAGTTAGAGCCAGATCTTAAATGTGCATCTGGATCAGACACTGTGCTACACATTCCACATATGTTAGCTCATTTATTCCTCCCCAAACCCTGGTGAAATTCTGTGTTTCATTTTGTAGAGAAATAGAAGTCCTGAAGCATTAGAAACTTTCCCCAAGTGTCACAACCAGTAAGTTTCAGGGTCATGATTTGATCCCAACTCTGTCCTCTGAAGCCTACCTCCCCCAGTATTTCTTTTAAGGCTTTGGAAAGACCCCGGTTACGTACTAGGAGGCTGTGGATTACCCCTTTTTAAATGTACAGTGAGCAAGAGACACTATTCTATGTTAACTATCACAGCAATGGACAGAAAAAGGGGAAGAACTCATCCTCATATGGCTTCCATTTAGCTTGACAGAGACTGGCAACAAGCAGCACAAACATTAGACACATCCTTGGTGGGATTATGACAAGTTCTATAGCAACATATATAGTCATAAGGCAGTGACGAATAGTGATATCAGGGCTTGTTGGGGCTGTGCCTCTGTCATTGGGGAGGACAGTGCCCATAGAGGAGGTGACATACATGCAAATGCCCAGTAGGGAGAGTGTATATCATAAAAGAGTAGAATGTGCTGGAATTCCCAACATTGGACATGGGTGGTACATGATATGTGCAGTGATAACCAGGAGGCCACTGTGGCTCTAATATGAAATGAAGGGATGTAGCTGAAAGAAGAGGCCAGAGAGGCCACAGGGGAAAAGCACTTGAGGCCAGGTCCTGTTGATCTCTCATTATACTTGAAGAAAGATAGGTTCTGAAGCCCTTTTTTCTGTGAACAGTGACTTGTTACGGCTTTTGTTTTGAAGAGATCACTAGCATGTGGAGAATCTACTGAAGAGGGCATGGATAAGGAAATATGGGCAGTCCAGAGGGAAGGATTCTGTTGAGATCTTTGCAAGAGCTGCTGAAGATAGGGGTCCAGAGGAACTTAGAAGCAGTAAGGATGCTGAAGGCAGAGACAACAGAATTCACTGGACATTTGGATGTGGAGATCAGTGTTTAGATTCTCCAGTGGCAGAATTTACTTAATACACTTTCTTTATATTGTACATTCTGCCCTAAAGAGATCATGAGATGTCTGATAGGGACTCTGAAGTATTCTCCTTTTATGTTTTTGAATTTGTGCAAAGAAATTCTCAGAGTGAGGACTAGTGAAAATCTTGGCTTGTAGTAGTCAGTAATGTCTATTATCTAGTCCTGGGCATGGTTTAGAGATAGATATGACAAGGAGACATGAGGATTTAAAACTGAAACAAAAGCTCATCCCTCAAGGGCTGGAAGCAATAAATCACACTGGGAACAAGCTGAGGTGGTAACAGTTGCCTTCTGCAATGGGAAAACCAAGAACTTATTGTTCCATGAAGAAGATGCTTGTAGAATGGGTTGTTGTCTTGGCACCATGGACTAACAGATGTCTTCAAGTTTTGAGGCAGCAGATTCAAGAAGGATTTTATGGAACAGAACAGAAGGGCAGCATAGAGAAATCCAAGCCTTCACTGTCTAGAGGGCAGTGTGTCTATCACTGTCCTTAGGATGGTGGCACAGAGAGAAATGCCCTTAGGAAGTATAGGACCTTCTTAGGGGTATGCTGGCATTTCCAAGCCAGAGGGTCATTAGCTAGAAAGAGAGGGGTCAGTATAGTAAAACTCCAGCCCCAGAACCGTAGTGTCATTGATTCAGTAAACACATTAAACTGGTAAAGCAACAAATGCCTAACAGGGAAGAAAATTCCCTGATGCCACTGTTTTATAGGCAGATAGGTGAGACCCTAAGTTGTAAAGATATCATCACTCTTTTAAAGAAATCATTTGTGGGGATATGTGATCCTGTTCAGATGCTCAGAAAAATCACAGGGGTGAGCCCCTACAAGCTGAAGTGGTGACATCCCCTTCAAGGAAACAGAGTGCGAGGCAAATGGCCTGAATTTTGACCTGGTTCTTCTATTTAGCTCTTCCACTGGATAATTTATGTAATCCATTTAAGGCTTGGTTGGTTTTACTTATCCATCCTTTTAAATTAAAAAGATTTAAAAATTGTTTTGGATCAATTAATATTTGTACATATCAATGGGTTACATGTCTTTATTTTTTTACTCTTGCTAACAAAAGTCGTTTCAGGGAGGAAGGGTTTACTTTAGCACACGAATCTAGGTTAAAGTCCACTAGGATGAGGAAGTTTAAGTGGCAGGAACATGAAGTATCTAGTACATTCATAGTCACAACCAGAGTCTGAGAAACGTTTCTTGATGACTTTAATTTAGGCTTCGTTATAGTTTCCTTAGTGCCAGTGTTTCAGTTTGACTTGAATGTTTATAGATATGGGTGTAAGTGTGTGAATGTCTATACTTCTTTGTAGGGTGTATGTCATCTCTTGATGAGTATTCTCATGAGAATTCCTGCTGAAATCTTTTGCCCTTATATTAAGTCTTCTGGCAACTACTTTATTTTTTCTCTATAGCTATCATGACCACTAGGCAGACACTGTCTCCTCTTTGGGTTTCTAGAGTTCCTGAGACTGCTCAGGTGTGGCTTATGTATTGGCATTTCCTTAGGTAAACGTTAGGTTTTACCTACCACCCACTCTTAAGTCCTTTTATGGCATCTTAATGTTTATTTATAGAATCGTGTGAATCATGTTTTAATGGAAATCTTTTTATATTTATGAATAGCCTAGAAACACATACAAAAATGGGAGGTGTGTTACTTTCTGTGATGTCAAATGATTGGAGACAATTATAAAGAGAAACTATGTATTTTGGTTGATAGCTTTGGATGTTTCAGTCCATGACTTGCTGATCTGTTGCTTTTAGTTCTGTGGGGGAGGATGGTAAAGGCAGGGAGTGTTTGCCAGAGCAAATTGTTCACCCCTTACAGTCAGGAAACAGTGCATGAAAGAAGAAGAGAATATGGTCTCACAGATGTCTTCAAAGGCAATTCCCCAATGAGTGAAGTGCTTCAGGGTAAGCTTCATTTTTTAAAAGTTCTCCCGCTCTCCAACAATGCACCCAGAGACCAAGCATGTTGGTCTTTGTGAGATGTTCAACCCTCAAGTTAATGAAAGTTGTGTAAAACATCTACAGTAAGTTCAAGTCCCAGAAACTGGTAACAGGGGCACCAGTCCCAGCTCTGGGATAGAGTTCTCTGTTAATTACCAAATTGCTATGTGGCCCTGGACAGCTTGCTTTCTTCTTTAGTCCTAATTTTGCTCTCTGTCCAACAGACAGGTGAGAAGGATTCCTAGCTCCTTTTCTTTAACATTTAAACTCTAAACTTAACACAAAGGTCCAGATTGACCAGACAGGGCACATGCTGTGAGCAACAACTGCATGCCTGGCCTCCTCCTCAGCTAACTCCTCAGAGCTCATTCCTATAAGGCTACACACTCCCACTGACGGATGTCATCTCTGACATTTATTAGAGTGACAGTAAATTTTGCAAACAATAAATATCTTAGTACTTTGCTGATGATATGTCTTTAAGTGCCATTTCAAAATGCCTTCCACGCCTTGCTTGATCTGTAACAAAGATTCATTTTAATCTTGTAATACCTCTTTTTTTTCCCCCTGCACTTATGTTGGACTCTGATCAGATTTCTATAAATTCCCTAGAGCAGCTGGCAAGGAGGCCAAAGGAGTAGTCCAGCAATAGTTCTGTCCCAGGTTCTGACAGGTCTGATACTTGACTTTCTGGCTTATCTGTTTAACAAAAATTACATGATGCACACTCACACATAGAAAGACCTAGACTCATATCCCCTACCCTCAGTCACAGGGTAGCCAAGTGGTTTCGGGTAGACTAATTTAAGCTTTCTAAACCTTACTTTTAAATGAGGGATTATGGTTTCATTGCACAAGAAAGGTTCAGAGGAAATGGGATGACTAGTGTGAAGCGTTTATCCCAGCGAGAAGACAGTGTCTGTCCTCCAAGAGAGTAGATGCTTAGCAAATGTGGAACCAAAGAAAGGATTATGACTCTGAAGAAAGATTCCAGAGCTCCTGCTCAGAAAGCCCTGGAGGCCAACGTCAGGGGTCGTAAATGAAGTCCGCCTCTGTTTTAATACTGAATTAACAACCAGGCAGGGGGAAAAATGGAACATTTAAATATTTAAACCAAACATTTAATTTTTAAACACGGACATTCTTTTTATAACCTGGACTGCTCTTCAAGGCCTGTGGAAATTCCCTGAGCCTCTCTCTCTGCCCTCATTCATGGTGCATGCTAAAAAGCTTTGCGATTGTCGATGCTTTGTGAGTGGCAGAAGATAATACTCTTGCTGTGTTTTGAAGAAGGCACATTTGTGTCCCAATAAAGGCGCTGCTGACAAGGTTCTATAAAGGAGACTAAATCTCTGTATAATAAAAAGGAAACTAAATCTAAGCAAAAGAAATGACTTTACATGTCTCCCATGATTTCAGTCTTGCCAAGCAGTGTCCATGAAAGGTTTATACTGTCATCATCTCTGTGTCTGTGAGGAAATTAGCTCAGGGAGGCCAGGTATGTGACCCAGGGTCATTTGTTTAGATAGTAGATGTTTATAGTCTGTCTCCTTAGCACCTGCCCCTTCTTCCTGTAGGAATCTCTAACTTTTGCATGGATCCTGTCTGTCTTCCCTGTCCCTGTTCTAGATTAAGTTTGTGGGATTGAACACTCATATAGTTCATATATGTCTGGGTCTCATGACATAGAGCAGTGCTGTGGTGATTGGTTCAGAGATGTGGCTAATCAGAATATTGCTGGCATGCTAGAAGAGGGTGGACACTGCTCTTAACCTTTCAGCAGAGATCTATTTTATTTTTAGGTGTGTGTGTGGGGGGTATCTGTGTCTGTGTCTGTGTGTTCGTGTGTGTGTTGATATGTGCATGCCAGAAAATTTCATTAGATCCTTTGGAGATAGAGTTACATGTCACTGTGAGCTATCCAATGTCACCAAATGTGTTAGAAATGGAATTTGAGTTCTCTGTAAGAGCAGTATGTGCTCTTAACCACTGAGCTATCACCCCAGATCCTTCTCTTAGTATTTATTTTATTCCAGGATAAGAGAACTTACCGAAAGAAGACTATAACTTACAGGTAATTTGGTTGAATATCTGAGATTACCAGACCTATTTAAGAAAACTGTTTTCTGTCTCCTTTTACTGATCTCTTATTTCTCATGAATGACTTTCATCTACTGATGATGAGAAATGAAGCAACAATTATGTCATCTTCTCCATGCTCTTCCTTCTTGATCCATGTCTCTCTAATCTGTCCTTGGTTTTGCCAGGGTGTGATTACTAAACATCAGAACATTGCTTATAATCAAATTTCTGCACTATCTCCTTGTCTTTCAATTCTTGCTGGCATCTAAGCCAAAAGTCCATGGGGTACTGCCTCCCTTTTGGATACAGTTCTCCTTTCCGCCTAGTTGGCATGCTTATTACCTTGGTAACCTTCATGAGGGCACTTCTCTCTTCCCTGAATACCACATTAAATATGGCACATAATTCCCATTGCTTCTGGTGGTGGCTGTTCTTGAATTTTAAAGGTTGAAATTTTGTCTCATGGAACTTTGTGTGGCTACCATTTCCCTTCTCAACTCTGACTTGCCCAGCAAGGCAAGGAAATCCCCCAGCTTCTGTTAAGTCTCTTCTCAGAATCTCCAGGTCCTCCGAGTCACAGACTCTCCTGGCTAAGTCTTAGACTTGAGAAGGCTAAGGGCTGTTTTCCTAAAAAGTATGGCAGGCAGACATGTATACTAACAAATCTATCAGGATCCTTTCTGGAATAAATATACAGGATAACTTGAAGATAAACAAGTCTTCAACTACTCTGCTTTGAATGTATGATGTCCCCCATAAGCTCATTAATAAAATGCTTAGTCACTAGACCAGGGTGCTATTTTGGGTGGTTGTGGAAATGTAGGTGGTAGAGCTGAGCTGCAGGTGGTAGTTCACAAGAGCTCGGACCTTGGAGAGCAGAGACATATTATTCAATGATGCCTCCTACCTTGGGCTCTCCATCCTGGATGACCACAAAGGGTGCACCTCTCCTCCAGTACATGTTCTTGACACAACAATGTCCTGTCCAAATTTATGGGACAAGAGAAATAGTGAGCCGAAAGAAATGCTGCCTGAGTTGTTTCTGTCAAGTGTCTTGTTAGAGTGATGACAAAAGTAACTAATAGATAACATTAAAGCCAGGAATCACTTCAAAATTTTAAGGTGGCCTCAAAACAAACTCTAAAACCCAAACCTAAATCAACATATAGAAAACAGAAATTATAGCCGGGCAGTGGTGGCACACGCCTTTAATCCCAGCACTTGGGAGACAGAGGCAGGCGAATTTCTGAGTTCAAGGCCAGCCTGGTCTAAAAAAAAAAAAAAAACAGTAATTATGACTAAAATAAATTTCATTATATAGAAAAGGGTGAAAGGGGGAAGAATAGTGTGACATGGGGGAATACAGTCAAAGAGCATAATATACTTGCATAAAAATGACTTTTTTTTCCCCTCCTTTTTTATTTTTGATACTTTATATACATTTCCAATGTTTCCCCTTTTCTGAGTCTCCTCTTTGTATACCCCCCATCCCCTCCCCAACCCGCCTCTAGGAGGGAATTCCACCTCCCACCCCACCCACCTCCGTCCACCCATTCCCATTTTCCCGCCTTGATATTCCCCTTTACTGAGGCCTCTAACATCCTCAGGCCCAAGGGCCTTTCGTCTCTCCCTGATGGCCATCGAGGTCATCCTCTGCCACATATGTGGTCCAAACCATAAGTCCATCAATGTGTATTCTTTGGTTGGTGGTCTGAACTCCA
>CM052718.1:31694941-31735491 GCA_028551405.1 Uromys caudimaculatus | reverse complement strand
GGGTAGGTGGGAGGAGGAATTCCCTCACAGAGGCGGGGAGGGGGAGGGGACACGGGGTTTCTAAAGAAAAGGGGAATCATCGGAAATGTAAATAAAATATCAAAAAATAAATAAATAAATAAATAAAAAATTCACTTTACATTCCAATCACAAGCCTCCTCCCAGGCCTACCCTTACAAATCCTTCCTCCCATTATGCCTTCTCCTCATCAGAGAAGACGAAGGCCCCCTTGGGTACCACCCCTAAAAGTAATTTTAAAATATTCATTGCATGACCCTTCAGGTGACTTTTTTTTTTTTTTACCTGCTTTATACTCATGCATAACTAGAGATACTTAAAACAATGTTTGTTAAGTAAATAAATGAAAAAGCTGATTCTCCCATAGCCCTCCCTGTTTCTGCTTATTTTCTGAGTATCACCAGCATCACCCCTGTACCTCTCCTCTCTGGCTTAGAGGCTCACGACAGGCAAAGGATGGTTATACTGAAACAATCTCAAATTACCAAAACCTGGTTCTGCCGTGACCTGTCTGCAGTAGAGTAATTTCTAGTAAATCATGTATGTACCAAGATCTGATGGTGATACCTCTTTGAAATGGCCATGGGTATCTAGGTTGACTCATGGAGTCTCCTTATAGTGGTCCCTGTAGAATTCAAGGGGTTGATATGCTTATATTTTGGGTCACAGGTCTTTGTTTTTCTGTCCATGGGGAAGGTAGAGACTCATGTTGCTCAGCTTAGAGGCAGATGAGGGCAAGAGAGTAGATGTAGGAGCCAGAAGGAGACTGAGTTATCAGTTATCAGTAGTCTCACCTGTAAATAGCAGTGTCATCATGGACTTGACCCCAACAGCTTTGCTTCAGGGGCTTGAACAAGAACAATGAAGAATGTGCTGACATGTTCAAACATACTTATATGTATACACATACCTGATACATGAAGTCAAAACACAAACCACCCATTTCCAGGAAGACTAGTAGTTCTCAGTGAGAAAAATGAATGCTCTTTGTATAGAATGTTGTGGCATGTTATAGCATGTGGGGTGCTCTGAGAGTCTACACACATTTGGGGTGCTCTCCCTCCATGGTGAGCCTGAATCTAAATCTGGGTTTTATCAGGTTTTAGAATTTCAGAGCCTTAGGACTCCTTTGCCTAAGCTCACGTACTCCATAAGCAGAGGATTTGGCTCCTAAACCCACATTTTCCTGGCTCTGGAGCATGAGCTCTGAGTTAAGTCATCACATTACATCTCCAGAGACAAGAATAGTTTCCCCCCAGTCGTCAGTGCCTCTCTCTGGTGCAGGGTTAGGCACGCACAGCTCAAAGCCTGCTTTTCCATTTTCTGTGCTGAACATCATGCTTAAATATTGCAAATCAGAGGACCATTTATAAACATTTTCTCATAGACTTCATCGATAAATTATTTTCTTATTTTCACTTTTCATCTGTTTTACCCTTAGAGAACATATCAATGGAGACACTTCTGGATATAAGAAAGAGAAGATTGAACCCTGCTGAGCGTTTTTAGCACTTAACTGAAAAGCACAGGCATAGGTCTCCTTAAATAGCTCAGTGATGTCACCAAGTGACACTTCTAGTGCTCCACTCTGCCTTCAGTGGCTTCTACTTCATCCTAATGTTGGTCCTCTTTATAGTTGAGAATTGATGACTTTTGCTCTCACTTGCTAAGCCTTCTGTTTTTTCCCTACTTACATTTGCCATGAAAGCCAAATGTTATTATCTAGACTTTTGAGGAGAGCCCACATAGTCAAATTGTCCTGACTTAAGTGAAAGGCCCATCGAAGACAATGGAACGTCCTTATTGGGTTAGCTAGCCTAATCTTCCATATCTGTAGGGCAACCTAGCTTTCCAGGAGCTGCCAGAAAGATAAAGGGAAAACTAGATACTTCAGAGATCATGAGGAAGTTTCTAGTGAAGTTGTTAGACCACTTCCTCATCTGTAAGAAGCTGGGTGGAGGATGGAGAAAGAGCTTTCTATCTCCTTTCTCCATCCCCATCACTTTCCTCACTTGTATTTTGCATTACGGAGCTGACAGAGAGGTTCACAACATAGTGTTGTTAAATATTAAGGGAGGTAGCTGTATGGACCACTCCAGTAGACTTACTGTGCACTCTCTCTGATTGGCGTTTAACTAGTGGGGATCCCAGAGGAAAACTGTGGGAAGGAAGAATGAGGTTGGAAATTTCCCCCTGGAATTTCGTGTTTGGCAGTAATTCTTTATGATGGGCCTCACTTCAACTGGGAGATCCTGACTCTCTACTGATGGTTTATCAACCTTTTGAGTTTCTTTTGAGATAGGTCTTACTATGTGACCCCAGGCTGGTCTTGAACTCATTTCTTAATGGTAAATATTACTAACTTGGATAGATTTAGAGGTACTTGAGAAATTAGTAAAGTATATTTCTGGGTGTGTCCATGGGGACATTTTCAAAAATCAGATCAGATTTGGAGTCCACTGAGAGATTCAGAATTGGAATAGACTCTTGGGAAGTGGTAGACTGTGGAATTTGGGGCCTGCTCAGTAGAGAAGGTAGGATGTTATGTCCTGCCTACAGACTTAGAAACAGTGGAGCCAATTGTACTGGTTAGGTTTTTCAACTAGAAGCAAGGTAGGCTTGAGGAATTGCCTCCACCAGATTGGTGTGTGGACATGTCTGTGGGGCATTTTCTTGATTACTGATTGACGTGGGAGATCAGTTGTTTCTGGGTTGCCTAAGAAGCTATTCTAGCAAGCCAGAGAGAAATCTGGTGATCAGCATTGCTCCATGGTCTCTGCTTCAGTGCCTGTCTTGAGCTCGCACCTGATAATGGACCATAACCTGAAACCATAACCATTCTATTCTGTGGTGGTTTGAACCAGAAATGTCCCCCTACATAGGCTTGGGTATTTGAACACTTGGTACCTAGTTGGTAGTTTCATTGGGGAAGTTTAGGAAATATGACCTTCCTGGGTCTGTCACAGGTGGATGCTGGGATTATATAAATTTGCCCTATTTCTAGCTCTCCCTCCAGGGAGTGTGTGTGTGTGTGTGTGTGTACGCATGCGCGTGTGTGTTTCCCTCCTCCCATCCATCCCTACTCTCCCACTTCTCTCCCTTTCTCCTTTTCTCTCTGTCTCTGTCTCCTCCCTGTGTATCCCTCCTCTTATCTCTCCCTCCCTACCTACTTCCTTCCCTCTCTTTCTCTCTCTCCTTGTGTGTGTCCCCCCTTCCATCCCTCCCCCTCTCCTTCCCTCTCTGTCTTTCTCTATTTGTGTGTGTGTGTCCTTCCTCCCATTCCTCCTCCCTCCCCTCTGCTTTATGCTTGAGATCTTTCCGCTTCTTGCTCCTGCTACCATGCCTGCTTGCTGCCATGCCCCTCCACCACTATCACTATGGACTCTTAATCTTTCCAGAACCATAAGCCAATAAGACTCTTCCTTCATTAAGTTGCTTTGGTCATGATGTTTTATCATAGCAACACACTCCTCCAAACTGATTTAGGTCAGTTTTTATCAGAGAAGCAAGCTAGGATGCCAGTCTGCCATGGAATGTCACTTCTGGAACTGTGAACCAAGTTAAATATTTCTTCCTTTCCAGACATTCTCTGAGATATTTGTCACAGTAAAGGAATACGTGATGCATACTCTCTCTGCAGCTACTGTCTGTATCCTAGTGATTCCTGCCACACCCACCCAAGCCTCCTTACCTTTTTGGACTTGGAAGTTGCGTTGCTTTTATTGTTGCTAGCTGGTGATTCTGTAATGATTCCTGTTAGTCTCCTTCTTACATGCAGTTCTGCGATTAAATTTGCGTACCTCTGGCTTTCACATGGTATCACTTCTCTGTCAGATTCAAGACTGATGCCACCATTATTTATTTATTCAGGGTTACTGTGAGACAGGTTTAATGTATCATCTTTTGGCTCTGTTCTCTCTGACTCAGGGTCTTGATTTTTTTTATCGTTAATCTATCATCTTTGCATTGTGATCATAACACTACTGTAGACTCCAACACTGAAGTCTTAACTACATACTACTTCAAGTTAACTACAAGGACATGGCTTGCAAAAAATACGAATCCATTCAGGTATTCATGGCCAAGTACTAGTAAGCAGGAACTATGGTGAGTGGGTTGACTGAGCCATGAGGATCAGTGGCCAACTGGTCAGAGAAAGTAGGTCTTTTGATATCTGGACTGAGACAATGCAAAATCTTGTTTTAAAGGTAAAGCCAAAGGGCCCGAGTTAAGGATTAGGCTTCCAGCTTCCAGGCTCAGGGGTCTCTTGTTTTAACTGCAAAATGCACCATTTAAATGAGTGGGGGTGGCAGGAGCTGGAGACAGAGGACAGAGCGATGCCTGAAAAACTGTCAAACTCACTCTAACTCCATCCCACAGAGCAAGAACCCCATGGGCTCAATCCCAGTCCTGGAAAGGTGACAACTCCCATTGACACTTGTCCCTGGTAGCAGAGCTAGTTAGTTATCTGCTCATTGTGAGCCATGGTGTCTTGCCTGCTCCTTTGACATCCTCCATATCCCTGAGCTGCAGGAAGATGTGTAAGTGCTCCTGATGGGAGAAGTAGAACAGGCAGGAACACAGGCTTGAGCCTCGTAAGACCCCCAAATATCCTTGGCTTTCTCTTTTCATTTTCTTAGAGAGACTGTTGGAAGTGTAGGAGGGGGAAGAACTGGATGTAAGTACCTGGAACATTTGAGTCATGATGTGTCAGAGTAGAAGGGACCTGGGAGATCCCAAGTCCCTGTTTAGACCTGTTCGTATTATTATGGATTCATCTTGTTTAGCTAGTGTCTAAACTATGTCTTTAACCTGGAGTCTCATTCCTGTTTATCCTCCAACCCTCCACAGTCTCTTGCTAACTATACTCCTCACGCCTTACTCTTCTATATCATTCATAACACTGTAGTCAAAGGATGCTGGCACATGATTATTCTAAATGCTCTGCATCATTTATGGCTGCAGACACTCTAGACCTCATATTTGTGCTTCTGACTGAGGACCCCATATAGAAAGGCTTGTTCCATTCATCTCTATAACCTAGTATCTGACATATTGCCTAATCAATGATTTTCACTTGTTGATTGTGCCCCAGGGGACATAGGACAATGTCTTGAGACATATTTGATGTAGGAGCTTGAGGGCTGTTACTCGAATCTAATAGCGGGGGCCAAAGATGTTGTTAAATACACAAATAATTCAGAAGTTAGACTCAAAATAAGAATTATGTTACTCAAATATCAATGTTTACACAAGCGTAAAAACTCCATTTAAACCCATGTGACTTGCTTATTATTTTTGCAGAATGAGTTTATAATGTAGACTACTAAAGATCAAGGAACTAACACCTGCTATATGTTATATGAGGTGCTTCTCTTGTCTTCTTTGGAGACATCCTTCCAGTTCAGAAGTTTTAGTCACTTTTAGAATGAGGTGTATTTTCCATAAACTTTGATACCCTTGCATCTAGGGACTTGCTTCATATATCAAGAGCTTCAATAGATATATGAAGTGGTGATGTTCAGAGAAGTTACCTGACATTATAGCATCCTCATTGGCTGTCAGACCTTGGTCATTTTACTCCTATTTCAGAGAATCAAAGAGTTACTACGTTTAATTTCAATGGCTCTGATATATAGGCTTCCAAATCTTGAAAACTTCAGATAAGGCAAGCTTTATTAGGTTTATTAGAGTTGAGATAAATGGCATTTGAGTGGGAGCTCCACTGACTTAGATCAGGCATTTCAGGTCACTGGGCCACTCCTAATCACAATCTGTCTAGAGGAATTAATGACTAGAGTCTGGGTTTTCAATCTAGTTATCCCCATGGCTTGATCCTCACTGTGATAGTGCTGAGAGGAAGACTTTGGGAAGCACTTAGGAAGTTATGAGAGATAAGCCCTCAGGCATGGATTAATATATTTCTGATGGGAGTTTTCATCAAACATGATATTATGAAGCCAGCCAGCTCCTTTGTCTCTCCTCTTTCCTGTATCCACTCATATCCCCTTGTCTCTTCTAATACATAGCCCTCACCAGAAACCTGGTTAATATTGTCATCATAGTCTTGGATCTCCAGATTCATGAGCCTCAAATGAATCTCTTTATGAATTTTCCATCTTAGTTCTTCCACTGCAGTGACAGAAATGGATTAGATTATGGGTAATTGGGATGTTTGGGTATTTTCCAGTGCTGAGATGGAGGTGGTCTCTATGCTTGTCAGCATCCATTTACTAGATCTAAAGTAGCATGTCAGGATACTGTTGGTACAGATGGTGATGGTTCAGTTCTTGTCACTTTGTTTTTTCTGACTACAGATTTCCAGCAGAGGCTCTGGTGACCTGAGGTTTTTCTTAACAGTCTAAGATCCAGAAGGAGATTTCAAAGACCCTTGAACTTGACTCAGACGATCTGTGGATAGAGGTTCTTGCTCTCCTGCCATCTGGATGGCTTTGGCAAATCCCTCAATCTTCTCATCTCATTTTCTTGCGTGATTGAATGGAGATAATGCTCAATGTTGTGAGGCATAAAAGTCATAACGTACACACATACACTTGCTCTGAAGTGTCTTTCCAATGCATGAGATATGATGATGGGTTGATCTTTGCATCAAAAGTGATTCTTCATCATGCTATGTGAAATAATCCAGATGAAGCATAAAATCTGTATGATTCCACTTGTATGAGGTGCCCAGAACAGTCAAATTAATAATAGATAAACAGTAGAATAATAGTTACCAGGATTCAGAAGAGTAGGTAATAGTGTTGAATCGGCACAGAGTTTCAGTTTGTCTTAAAATCCTGCACAGGGGTGGTGCTGACAGTTGCACACTAATATGAATGTCCTGAACACCACTGAAATGTACACTTAACGAGGTTAAACTTTAAGTTACACTCACATTTCTAGAACAAAATCATCAAATGAAAGTCTTTTTCTTTTACATCTAGAACATTTTTCTTTTAAAAAAATCATTCTTTTTTTTGAATATTGACCATTTATTCCACATAAAAATATTTGTTCTGGATTAGTGTATTTATGCTCTAGATCACAAAGAATACAAAGTATGCATAAAAATTATTCTTTGAGACATTTCTGCAATGCATTTTGGTGATATTCCTCTCCCCTAACTCCTCCTAGATCCACATCCTTCCATACCCACTCAGTTTTGTACCCTCTTTTATTCTTTTAACTTATAAATTCAGTTTTTTTCTGCCTATAATTTCTTGGATATGTAGTCTTCCATTGTTGTGTGGTTGGCTTCCTAGGGGCAACACTCTTAAAGAAAACTAACTCTTCCTCTCCTAGTAGCTATCCCTTGTCAATAACTCCTTCACTAAGAGTGGGACTTCATGCCTAACTCCCTTCTTCATGCTGGGGTTTGCTCTACCTCGAGCTTGCACAAGTCTTCTGCATTTTGTCACAATCACTGTGTACAGCTGCTCCATTGTGCCTGGAATACGCTGTTTCCTTTTATTTACTCACTGCTTCTGGCTCTTACTTTTTTTCCTGCTACTTCTTCCACAATGATCCCTGAGTCTTGTGTGGAGAGGATGTGATATAGATGTCTCCTTTAAGGCTCAGCATTCTGTAGTCAGTTATTATCTACATCATGGCCATTTGTGGGTCCCTGTGTTAATCACCATCTACTGCAAGTAGTAGCTTCTTATATGAGGGATGAGAGATTGGTATAACAATAAGTTGTTAGGAGTTGGATTAATACTATGCCCACTTAATAGAATAATTGTAGTAGATTTTCCTCTAAGGCCTAGCACGTGTCTAGCCACAGGTTCTTGGCTTTATCTTGTTGAGAAGGATTTAAATTCAATTAGAAAATGGTTTGTTACTCTTATGATATTTTATAGCACTGTTGAACAAGTGGACATGTATTACAAGGACAATCTTTATGGCTCACAGGGTTCACATGTGGGTAAGCTTGAATGGAACCTTCTAGTTCTATGAAAGATAGCCATTAGGGATGAAGCTTCCAGGTCAGTGCCAGTTTAATGTCTCTATATTCTTTGACTCAAGTATGAGGAATCTTCAGGGCATGTATACCATCAAGAACAGTAATCAATAACTATGATAATAGACTGTCATATTTGGGGATCTATGGGACCTCACTGACCAATATCTCCAAAAGATGGAACCCATCCCTAACACTGGCATTTTTACTTGTTATCCTGTGGTGGCTTGCGGGAGAAACTGATATCCCATCATAGGGTAACTCCATGTTAACGCCATACATATACACAAAAGCTTGTTCAGTAGCATCTATGTCTCTACATAAGTGAGGTTTTTTGTTTTGTTTGTTTTTAAGAAATGTTTGTGTAAAGGTAAGGTCTTTGTCTTAGTTTCTGTTTGTTTCAATGATGAACTATCCTGACAACAGGTGTGTTCAGAGACTTATCTTCCAGGTGATTATAGATTCGATCAAGTTGACAGCACTATCAAATTCTCTATTCAGCTTTTCATTTCACAAGCAAGGACACTGAGGTGAAGAAACCAAGTGATTGGTTAAAGGACACAGAGTGCAAGACTAAACAATATGGAGAATGGGAGCCAGTGTGTGTGTGTGTGTGTGTGTGTGTGTGTGTGTGTGTGTGTGTGTGTGTGTGTTTTGGAAGGCTGCTGTCCCTTTTGTTGCATGCACAACCTCTTAGTTACTATTGAGTGTTTATCCCCAGAAAAGGTATTTAACATCTGTGGTGATTTGAATAGATATGGCCCCCCAAAGACTCATGTGTTTGATTGCTTGGCCATAGGGAGTGGCATTATTAGGGGGTGTGGCTTTGTTGGAGTTGGTGTGGCCTTGTTGGAGGAAGTGTGTCACTGTGGGGGTGGGCTTTGAGGTCTCCTATGCTTAAGCTAGGCCTAGAGTGACAGTCACATCTGCTGCCTGTGGATCAAGATGTAGAACTCTCAGTTTCTTTTCTAGCACACTGTCTGCCTGCATACTGCCATGATGATAATGGACTAAACCCCTGAAACTGTAAGCCGGCCCCAATGAAATGTTTTCCTTTATAAGAGTTGCTGTGGTCATGGTGTCTCTTCACAGCAATAGAAACTGTTACTAAGACAGCACCTTAACACAAAGGCTAAGTGAGGAAATTAATGTTTACAAATCAGAAGCCAAGCAGATCCTGCCCTGTGAGCATTTTACCCTCTCTATACAAATGGAAGCAAGCACAGCTGCTTGTTAGTGTGGGCGTATCTCCACAGGTGGTATTTGGATCAGATGAGTGACAGCTGAGTAGTGTAACACTATCCATCAACTATGGGACTGCTCACCGCAGTGTTGCCTTGTGCTTGGATCGGGAATTTGTTCAGTGAATGTATAAACAAGTATACGCATGGAATGCTGTGGAGGGTGAGTACAGTCACATCTGGAGCTGAATCTCAGGCTTTCTGCTTGCTTCCTGGGGCCTGGGATCAAGTCACAGATTCTTCCCAAGACTCTTTTTTTTTCTCTCTCAATTCTAGCATGGAAATAATCATAGTGCTCAGCTTACAGAGTAGTCATGAGACATAAATGCAGTATGTGAGATGCCTACAGCTCACCGACATATGAATACTAAGCAAGCATTGAGCATGTTTACCCTTCTGAAGATTCCTCCCTGCTAAACTTGCTGCAGGAGATCCAGGACCATCAAAATAACCTAGAAGCTCTTCTGCCCCAGATGGTACATGTGGAGGGCGATACAAGAATGCCTGTGACTGTGGGGGGCTGAGGTGGGTCTGACAACATGGCTCTGTGCCTTGGTTCAGTCTCTCATTTTGTGATGACAGGAAAGACTTTTCTCCTCCTGCTGACCTTCAGTGACCTCAGCTGTCACAGGAATGTGATGCCCTTTACCCCAGCTCACTGGTCCCTCAGTGTCACTGTAGTTCCAGAGGAGACTAAGCCTGAAAGAGAGACTTGTAAACTGCAAAGTACCACGAGCTTTGCGTTCCCATCTTGCCAGGAGTTTAATGACAAAGGCCAGTTCACCACCAGTAGCTTTTGTGCTCTCATCTGCTCATATTTGTAATGGAAGATAGGGGTCCATTCCCTACTTGGCTGGGGACCAAGGTGAGACTATGCTCTCTGGTTGCTGTCCCCAGAATAGCAATCCTTCCAAACTTCTCAGGAGAAAGGCTCTGCCTGCTTGCAAGACAAGTCTATAATTATCATTTTTGATTTAGAAAATAGCATGACTCAAGCTTGGAGTGGCGGGCAATGTGGGTTGGTATGCCTTGGTTTCCTTCCCAGAAAGTCTTCCGCTAGGTACAACACACCTTTGATGAATGTACAGTGTAGCTCTTTTCTTTACTTGATTTTGAAGATCTCATTAAAGCATTCAGAATATTAATTAAGGCTATTTTCAGCTATGAAGTATAAACCTAAAGTAGACACGTTTTTTTGGATCTTTCCTATCCCAAGGGACTTTCTTGACTAGCAGTCCTCAGCTTGGGTCATATCAACACAGGCAGGATGCTAACCATAGGGAGGGAGGCTGAGTAAGGATTGAGCACCCACTGTGCAGACAGTGCTGTACAAAATTTGTTTCTTAAAATCACAGTCTTTGGAACGTTCACATACTTATCACTGATTCAAGTCAGGTAGCCAGAACTTGAGGAAGGAAAGTAACTTGACCAAGGTTATGTGGACAAAGACATAGCAGCCTGAGAATTGGGTTTGTGGAGGTATGGGCTCATGCTCTTTCCACTCTGCCAAAGACCTTTCAGGCCTCTGCAGCTGGCATGGGGGTTGGTGGTGGAGAGGAGGCAGAAGGTAGATGATCTAAATGAATGGCTGGCAACAGAGACAAAGTAGAAAAGCACCCCAGACAGTCTGGGTTCAGCTGCTTAAAATAGGTGAAGAAATTCTTTGGCTAATGCATAATCACCATGGGGATTAATGCGGCTCTGCTCCTTGGGGTTAATTTATGCTCCATGAGCCCCTATTAGATAAGATTTCTAAAATGCACAATAGCACCAGGCTTGTTAGGGACCTTCATAAAAGCCATGTACAGGGAACAGAAAGAAGCCTGGTGCCATGATGCCAGCCCAGAATAACCTGGGGCAAAGAGGAGAAGATGGCTCCTGGCCTTTGAGCTGGCTTAGCATGGAAGGGAAGTAGCATAGGTAGAAAACACAGAGAGCAGGTCCCCATCAATCTCATAGTAGAATCCAAAAGGATGTTGGAAGGCATCTTTTCTGACCACTCTCTGCCAACTGCTGTTGGGCAAACGGAGAAACTGGGGTCTAAAAGAGAAGGTCCATTGTCTGATCTCTTTCCTTCTCCTTGCTCCTGATGCAGCCAGCCTAGTTGTTTCTAGTTCCTCCCTGCTCCTCTCCTTCAGTGCTGAGCCACCTAAGTTCTGACTCCTGTGGAGATGTTACTCCCCTGCTGTTCACCCATCAGCTCATTGCTTTACCCAGAACAAGCACACTGACCCTTAGCAGAGGCCAGCAATGCATTCACTATGCTATAACTGCCCAACTTCTCTACAGTGGCAGTGCCATTGGACAGTGCTACGGCCACAAAGTGTGTTCCATTCCCCATGACTCTTTCTTTCTCTTCCCTCCCCTCTGCCCACTCCCCACTCTTCCAGCCTCTCCAGAGAATGCAGCTGAATAGCAGCTGTACTATCTGCCCATAGAGAATTCTGTCTTATGTTCAAGGTAATGTTACAAGTAGTTCTTACTCTGTCTATTTCCTTTATCTCTTTCTATTCAGTGTGTCTCCGCAGAACAATTAAGGTTTCTCCCCAACTCCCCACTGGTTTGCCTTCTCAGCCCTCCATCTATTCAGGAAACATGTACTGTCATATTAATCTTTCAGAAAAAAGCTCTGATCACTCAGAAGGTCTCAATGATTGCTCATGGCCTCTCATAAAATCCAGGTTCTTTCACTCCCTTTAGCTCACATGTCCTTTCTAGCCTGAGTGCTTCTGAGCTCTCTCCCTCCCTCCCTCCCTCCCCCTCCCTCCCTCCCTCCTTTTCCCGGTCTCTTCCCCCTTTCTGTCATGTATGTGAGGGTGCATGTGTGAGCACATGTATATATGAAGGCCAGAAGTTCACGCTGGGTGTCTTTCTTGATGATTTTTCATCTTCTACCATCTTTTGGGGGGACAAGGTCTTTCACTGAACCCCCCAAAGTCATGGATTTATTTGGCTAGACTGGCTGGCCAATGAGTTTCAGGGATATGCTTGTCTCTACTTCTCACTCCCCAGTACTGGGATTAGAGATGTGTATATCATGCCCTAATGATATGCAGGTACTTGAGCTCAGGGATCAGGTCCTCATGCCTGAATTCAGGCATTTGGTAAAGTGAGGCAGGCACTTTACTGTGAAGTCATCTCTCCAGGCCTGGCCTAGAAGTTCTTGCTTGGTCCGGGAGAATTCTCATTGCTGCTTTGTTCCAAACAAGGGTGGCAAGTCTTGTCACCAACACCTGACAGCCTTCTTTTCCATGTTCAATTGTTTGACAAAGAACCTCTCTTTAAGGTTCATATTCCATGTCTCCTTCTGTGAAGATCTTTTTGAACTCTTCCAAGAAAGGAGGTTTGGCGCATCTCTGAATTCCCAAAAACCATATCAGATTTAAAAACAAAATAACTCCTAAGATTCTGGGATGATATTTAAGCCATGTGGATTTCATTTTCTTCATCTGTGAGAAGGGAAACCATTTTACTCATCATGGAGACTATATGTAGGTGTGTGAGCTTGGGTAGATCAACTGGGCTGGTGCCTGTGTTGTCAAGCTTGCTGGTGAGCTTTGTGATACAGAGCCACATTTGCTGCTGCACTGTAAAGCATCAGTGAGCTGTTCTTTCCTATAGGTGAGACAGAGTATCTGATTGTTAATTGAGTTTCCACCCTTTAGATATTTATCAAATAATTGTTTCTGCAATGTACCAGTTATAAGAGAAGGAATTCTGTCCCTTTAGAACCTCATGGAGAGAAGTTAAAAACAGAATGAAAAAAAAAAAAAAAAAAGGATTCAGTGGGATAGATATTAGAGAGGGGGCAGGGACTGAGGGTTCTGGGAGCACTTTGGAGCATTCTTTTGGTTGCAAACAGCAGCAATTATGGGCAAGCCTATCAGGAAGACAAGCAGTGGGTTTTTCTTTGTCCTAAACTTTGACTGAACCTCAAGTTTGAAAGGACATGCTGTTAAGTGCTTGAGGGTTGAAAAAGTGAAAGGAGTTATCTATGGTGAACTTGGTAAAGTGTAGTCTTCCCCACCCTGTCACACCAGTCAGGCCAGAGGTCCTGGCTCATCACTACCTTCACTGAAGGAATGGGTTAACTGGCAGGGTGATCAGGAGAGCCTGCTGTGCAGATGTGTTTAGAGAGAGGGCTGGGATTCATTTCTATGTCCTCACAGGCACCAAGACTGCCTCTACCACATCACTGAGGAAAGTAGGCCTCCTGAATAGCACTTGGAGTTCTGAGTCTCTAAACTATGGGATGTTGAAAGCCAAGGAGAGAAGCAAAGAGCACAGTAGCCTATGTCCTGAGATAGCCAGCTGCACAGAAGCAGGAGGATTAGAAGACACTGTAAGTCACTAGTCAGAAGTGGGTTCTATCACTGTAGTTAGGAGTCCCCAATGAATGAATCCATGCAGTTCACAAAAGCATTCCCTGAGAGAGGGCAAGCATGCCACACCAGCATTCTCAGTGACACGATGATGAGTACCAATTCAAGTCAAATTGGACATGCTGTGCCCCACTTCATCTCCTCTCTGATTTTCTCCTTGTCAGCCCTGAGGCATCCCCCTGAGGGGGAGTTTAGAGAGAAGAAGGTGATAAAGGGATAGAATGAGAGACATGTTGAAGCTGGCAGTCCTCTGTTCCTCAAATGGGAATCTTAAGAACATGAGGATGCTGGCTATGTTCTAGATAGAATGACGCTTTAGTAGTGCAGTGTTAGAGTAGAACAGACATATAAATAACTGCTAAATGATAGGATTTACTTGTTCTCAAGACTTGTTTAGGATACCATAGTTGATCCTTCTCTCAAACAGGCAAAGTAGGTCAACCCAGCACATTAATGGTGGTGGCATTGCTAAAACCTCTGTGTTTGATGTTACCCCAGTCCTGTAGGTTAATTATCCTTAGGACACACAGATACAGGGGGACCAAGCTGCAGTGGACAGATCTCTGAGTGATTTATGTATCCATTAAAGTGAGGGTGTCAATTACGTTATGATGAAATCAAACATGAGAATGTTGGGAAGCGTGACTTTCAGGGACTTTCTAGCACTTCGCTCAAGAGCTTTTAAGCAAAGCAATGGCTGTCGACAGCGACACTGTAATAAGTACTCAAGAGCCTGAGTGAAAGTCAGTGTGAGAGCAGAGGCAGAAGGAGAAAACACCAGAGAGAGAGAGAGAGAGAGAGAGAGAGAGAGAGAGAGAGAGAGAGAGAGAGAGAGATTTTTCAGTCAGCCCCCAGCACCAAATCAAGGGCTGTGATTGGAAAATGAGGCTTCAGGGAGAATACCTAGGATAGGAAGAAGAAAGCAGTCACTGGCCTGGGAACCTGCAGCCAAGCCAAGCCCTGGGCTTACAAGATGGAAAAAAAATATGCATGAATTCCCAAGAGGGCTCAGAATTACAATACAGCAATAGACAGGAGGACCTGGAGAAAATGCAATTAAAACAGGCATGTAGATAGCACTCAGCCCAGGCTGCATATTAAAGCCAACTGGGGAGCTTTTTAAAAACACTGCTGTCCAGTTTATTCCCAGAGTGGTACATTGAGCATCTCTGGTGGGGGGGACTTCAGTATCCAGTTTTCTTAATTTTCCCAAGAGGTGCTTTGTTTCTGTAGACCAAGAGCAATAGTGGACTGGGGGAATTGAAGCTGCTTCTCAGGGAAGGTGAGGTAGATCCTGCCAGTCCTGGCAGAAGGCATGAGTTATGCAAGGAAGGCTAGGTGATGGGCTTTCATGGAGTAAGGGTCAGGCACATGCAGAGGTACAGAGCGGTCATGGCATGGTCTGCTGGAAGACAGGTTCTGGGTGACCAGAGAGAAGACTAGAGGGAGGCAGGCCCAAAGCTTGAGCTGAGTAGGAGTCCAAGGTGACAGCCTTGTGTGCTCATAAGGAATCAAGGCTCCTGGGAGCTCTGGATCTCCAATGTGGGATAGTGACATCAGACATTTGCTTTAGAAGTCCATTCAGCAGAAATATGGGACATCATTAGACAACATAACAAGTTAGAGAGCAGCTTAGAATCCAAGTATGGAGGGGTGAAGTTATGCACCAATGACAGGAAAGCAGGCAGCAGAGGCTTGATTTGGAGAAATGGAGGGATCAGGATCTTAAGGTTGGCTTCAGTAACAAATAAGCCCTGATTTTGGAGGTTTTTGACCATAAAGATTGATTTCTGGATTAGTTTATGTCAGTTGCAGTTCAGTTCAATCTTCTGTCTGGAAGGGAGCCTCAGGATAGAGCTCCATCTAGGCAGATGCAACACCATAGTAGAGGCAATGAAGAGTGTCACTGGCCCTTGACCAACTTCCATTTAGGAAGCCATGTAGCCAGGCCAGTGTTAACATGGCAGGAAGCATGATTCATAGGAAAGAGCAGCAAATATTTGAAATAAGAAGCAATCCACTAGGAGGAGCAGGTGAGAGAGGGAAGGATGGATAAGAACCCCTGGCTTTGTGAGCACTATAGCTATAAATTCTGTCATTCTCTGTTGGACTCAGATTCCCTAAAGGCAAGAGTTATTCCTCTCTATACATGGTACTTAGAACAGCACAAGCTCCTACATTCTGTAGGTCTGTTCTATCTCAGGCCACAGAAGCTACGTCAGTCTTTCTTGTCTGTGACACTTTCCCCTAGAACTAGTGTCTAGCTGGTAGATCTTTCTCTCATGGAAATGGCTGAAGAGACTTGAGAGGTCTTGTAAGTCTCAGGCCCACTCTTCAGCCTCTGACACCTCTGATAAGAACTAGTAGAATGATAGAGCCTAAGGCCAGTCAAGAGGTGTGGAATTCTACTCTCCCCACAGTACAGGAAAGATGAGGTTCGTGTGGATGGTACTGGTAAAAACTGGGGTAAAGGGTCTAGTACATTTCAGGTTCTAAGTTCACCTCTAGGCAATGGGGCTTTGAATATTAGAATATAGTTCATCATAACATTTGGCTTCATGATTCCTTCAGATGCTTCATATTACAGAGGCATCTTGGCATTCTGAACTAACTAAAGGAAGTCAGCAGGTATGGGATTACTTTTAACTGTTTTTGATCACAGATTTTTTTTTTTAGCTTTCATTAAATAACTCTCACTACTTATTTACACTACAATTTCATAACCTGTGAACAGAGAAACATGTATGTCCCTCCTGTCCCATGAAGTTGTAAAAGAAACAAGTGGGGTCATTGTGGAATTATCTGGTAACTATGATAGACCACATTTATGTCCCATAGTTTTTCAGAGTGTAGGGTATAGCATGTCATCATCTTAGGCATTACTGGGATATGTGATTCTACATGCCCATCCTCTCTGAATCCTCTACCCAGATGTGGCTTCACCTGAATGTCATCACCTGCCTTGCCACAAATGTAGTATGTCTAGGAGTTCTCTCATATTATGTACACTTATGCTTCAGTTATATAGTTGTGATGGTTTGTATATGCTTGGCCCCAGGAGTGGCACTATTAGAAGGTGTAACCTTGTTGGAGTAGGTATGTCACTTATGTCACTGTGGGTGTGGGTTTAAGATCCTCACCCTAGCTGTCTGGAAATCAGTCTTCCACTAACAGCCTTCAAATGAAGATGTAGAACTCTCAGCTCTGCCTGCATCATGCCTGCCTAGATGCTACCCTGCTCCCATGCTTGATGATGATGGACTGAACCTCTGAACCTATAAGCTGGCCCCAATTAAATGTTGTCCTTATAAGACTTGCCTTGGTCATGGTGTCTGTTCATAGCAGTAAAACCCTAACTAAGACAGTACTGCTGGTGTGAAATGCAGATACACTTGAGAAAATGAACTGGACCATCAAGAGTGCAGGTGGCACCATTAGAAGAAGGGGGAAGAGAGGTGCAGGGAATAGAGAGGAAATGGGCAGCAGAGTCACAGGCCTGAGATAGAAATCAAAGGCCTGTTTTGCTTTGATGTAGAGACTTCACGTACACTGAACACTATTTGTTATTTCTGTGAGGTAACATACTTGTTAATTTTCAAGGGTTTCCTAATGAGTTGCCTCATCTGCTTTATAAAACACTGGGGATTGCAGTCAGGAAGAAGCAGTATATTTCCAGTGCAAAGTTAGATACCTGGAGACACAGGCTAGAAATAAGGAAGAGATTCTGCGGGGTACATTTGCTTTGAGTCAGGAGTTGTATTGCAAGCCCTTTAAAGTTTGTCTTGATGGGAGTTCAATGGCTATGCTTGCTTCTGGCATACCCACTCCGAAATCTTACCATGTTCTGCAAAGAAGCATCTTATATCTAATAGTCCAACTGTGGTGGTGTTGGGGAAAGCTTCAGAAAGGTGGGTCTACAGTTGTAGCTTTGCTGTGATTTTCTGGGACACACAAAAATGGTTTAATCTCACTGCAGTTCATTGTTAGGACATTTAGCATGGATGTCCCATGCCAGGTATGGAGCTATGCCAGGCTGCTCCTACTGCAGGGCTACACTTGACAACCAGAGCCAGAGTATGATCAGAAGCTTGTCAAAATGAAGTCAGAAGGCAGCTTCCAGCTTTTAGCTTCTTCAGAGTCAGCTTCATCTAAGATCATATCTTCTTAGGATCAGTCACATCTTGTCCCTCATTGAGGCATGACTTAGGCACATGAGCCCAACACTGGGGAATTTAAATGGCATCCAGTGTTCCAGATGTTGTAGCTACCTTGACTGAAGTGTTGCCATCTTTACTTCCTTAATCTTGCTTTCTTTGCCAAGTGTATTCACCACCACTGTTTCCTTTTGCCATGTGGGCTCTTACTAAGCATCTTACATCTCAGTCCAAACTTGAGAATCCACCTCTGGAACAGAGAATCTGTAATACTATCTCAAGATTGTGGAAGGATGATGGGCATCAGGGGCTTGAACTTCCACTTTCCCCTGACCATGGCCTCTTTGCAGTGGAAGGTCAAGTGTGGTCAATATACCCCTTTCTCATAATGGCTGCAACAACTTGTTGTTAAAACCTTACAGACTTAGCATCTCATCACTCCATAGTCCAGGAATTCAGAGTATCTCTCACTGGCTAAATTCAATAAAGCAGCATGCTCACCTCCTTTTTAGGGATTCTAGAATGAATCTGTTTTCTTTTCATTTATATTGGCAAAATCCAGCTCCTGCATTTTAGGGCTGTAGGTTTCCATTTACTCATAAGTGGCAACTGGACCACTTACTGCTTCTAGAAGCCATCACAGACATTGTAATGGAAGACATTTAGGGTATACAGACTGGCTTTCTTTACTCACATTGTTGACATGCATCTTGGGCTGTCTTTCTGGTTTGCTTCCCTCATTCTCTCTGATCATATGCTCTTCATTTCCCTAAATCATTTAAACAAGTATCTACTCATGTCTTTTTCTTGGACTGTTTTAGGAGAGCCTACATGAAAATAACTTGTGGTAATAAATCATGGATCAGTGTAGAATCAGGCACTTGCAGAAGTATATTCAGTTCAGAGTAGCCCATTCTCAGAGTAGCATAAGAACTTAAGTCAGAAGCATCTGGCTTATCTTGGGAATTTATGGAAGGCTTCATTAAAGAATAGATCTCTAAGGTGAGATCTTAAATAGAAAAGATGTTGGCTAAGCAGTTTGTGGTGCTCAAGCATAGAGCAAGGGTTGAGGATGAAGGCATTTTTATGCAGATGGAAAAGAATGCGTAAGATCTTCTGGATGACACTACTGGGGAAGTACAAAGAATCATGTAGGGCTGGGATACAGAGTGTGAGAGTACCAGTTCCTATAAGGAGAGATACTGTTTCAGAGGGATACAGGGTGTGGCCCATGAATACATCTCCTGGCTACTGTAACCTAATCACCATAGGAATCCACTGCAATGTAAGGCTTACAGATGTGACATCTAGGTGCTTAGCCCTGAAGTTGGCCTATACCATAAGGCTTATACTCATTTATCTTGAAGAGTCATTACTTCATTCTCCTCTCATTCTTTGTCTATAGCTGTGTGTGATTACTCAACTGCCTCTAGTTCTCAATGCACGTGCGCACGTGCGGGCACACACGCAAATACACACACACACACACACACACTAATCTCATCCAAGTTGTAGATTCAACTTCCTGGTGAGGTACAAAGAACAACTACTATTAAGGTGCACCTGTACTGGCTCCTTAGGAACTTGGTGATGCCATCCACGGCTCTGGTATCTGTTGGCCTTTCGAAAATCTTCTGTCTGTGGTGCTAACTGATACTTAACAGTAACAAAAGGGTGAATGAAGGACTTTTACTTGTCATGTCCCAGCAAGTTTCTGTAGAGGAGAACAATTACCCCAGAGTCTCTTTCTATGAAAGAAGAGGATTCCTTCTGAAACTTTCTCCTAAGACCCTACAATTCTCACTGGCTGGAACAGAGGCTCATGTCCAGGCCAGACACTGGCAAGGGTCACAACTGAGTAGTTGGGGTGGGATTGGGGGTGGAGGTCATTGAACCAGTTCTGTGTGAAGGCAGTTAAGGGCTTCTTAGTTTCAGCATCTAGGGGCCAATCAGAAATTCGGATCCCTAGGTTCTCCTGAGATTGTTGAAATCAGAATTTATAAGCTTGGATTCCTCACAAGTCTATGTGGTTTAAAGTAAATCAATAAATTTGGTGTTCATTTGAGGAACTACTTGGACTGACCTCAGATGGAAGGTTTGTTGTTGAATGAGCTTTAAGGATCCATTAAATTGCTCCATCTGTCATCCTGTTTCTTCGGTACCAAGCTCCAGGCCACTTGCAGGACTTGTCATACTCTTCTCTGGCACCCAGACTTATCAGAGCTCTGTCTCCTCCCAAGTGCTATGTTTTTTTTAAAGTATTGGGCACCCTTCCATTCATCCTTTTAACACATAACCATCCTGTGGGTAAGCCTTTCCTTTGTATTTCTTTCTGCCTCTTTTAGGTTCTCCCCTTGGGTCTACACTACTCTTGGCTACAATCTTTATTAGTCTGTTTCTTCTGCTGGTGGTTTGCATTATTGTTCATAGGATGGCCAGAGCACCAAGTGAATGTACAGTATGCATGGGCAATGGGTATTAAGAGGATGGACATGCACACTCTGAGACCTCAGAAAATTAGAGGGGTGAATGATTCTACCGAACTGCCTGATCTGATGAAGGTCTCCTATATTTAGTATGTGTTATAGTGGGGCAATCACAAGATTGGGAGTCAGACCAGTGAGAGGTTGAATTCTATTCCATAGCCTCAGTTCTCTGCCTCAGTTTCTTTAGCTGTAAAATGGGATTGGCAATGATGTTCTCATATCGCTCTCATGTAGCTTGGGTGAGGAGGTGAGTCTAAGAAGCCTCCCATAGAGCAAATACTCAACACAGATTCACAGCTGTGGAGAAGAGGCACAGGGAACGTAGGAGAGGGAGCTCTGCAACACTCTGAAATGTCATTTCTTCACTTCATAGATGACACTGAGACTACAAACGATGAGAAAACATCTGTGACTTTAGAGCAGGGAGGGCAGAGCCCATATTGAAGGGAGGCTTCAGGGTCTGCTCCGGAGCATTTGAGGCTTCAGGGTCTGCTCAGGAGCATTTTAATCTTCATCCCCTTGTATTCTCAGCAAAGGTCTAAAATCAGCTAGAAAATTTCCCTTCTGCCTCTTAGCACCCAGATGTTGGACTAAAAAGGAGCAGGGAAAGAAACAAGGAATATAACATTTTTAGAGGCAAGATGGTCTTCAAAAGATTTTTTCCCCTCCACTTACAGGTGGAAGAAAGCAGGTAGTGGTAAGTAGGGAGGTGGTTGGGGGGGGGGGGATGTTCCCCTTTCTGAGTTAAGAATAATCTTCCTGATTTCTTTCTTTCTCCAGACATCTGCTTATGAGCAGGAAATGATCTGTTTCAAAAGTCAACAGAAGGGTCAAGGAGATGGCTCATGCTGTAAAACACCAACTGCACAAACGTGAGGAACTGAGTTCAAGTGAACATCTATGCATATGTATATGTGTAAATCACACATATACAATGATAAATATATATATATAAAATTTCACAGATAGATTGATATATATATATACATACATACATGCATACATACACATAAAATTCAAATCATGAAAGATTAAGATACAAACTTTCAGCTCTTTTCATCTTTGGCAGCTTGGACAGAGTAGCTGGTAGGAGTTGGGAGATGTGCCTGGAAATGAAGTTGAGACAATTCAATTTTAGGAAACTGGGAAATGCTTGGATTCCTCAATTTTGAATTTGAAATTTCTTCCATTGTAGCTGAAAATTCACATGTTCATTCAGTCATGATGCAAACTATTATTACCTGTCTGTCTGACTTTGAGGTGTTCTGAAATTGTATTTCTCCCTTATTTCCTGGCATAAGGCAGGTCTCCCAAGAAAGATGACCAGAGCCTGGATGGGATCCAGGGTAGAGCCTCAGGGCTTCACTCTCACCGGTTTTGTTCTGAGCTATTTGCCCCATTGCTTTGGACAAGTGTGTTTTCAATGAGACATAACCTTTTGGGATGCTATGTTAGTGTGGACAGGAGCTGAGCAACACAAAGGAAATGGCTAGTGAGCCATTAGTAGGATGGCAGAATTCCTCATGCTCTGAGGTAACCTCTCTGATATCATTCCATCTGGACTGGGTTTTTGTTAAAACCGAGTAGTGTGTACTGAAATTAAGTGAGTGGGTACCAGAGAGAAGAAGGCTAGCCAGTAGTACTCTTTGAACCTCCTTCCACCTTGGCCTTAGCAGACAGGCACAGCTGCGAGATATACCTAGACCTTGGCCCAGCTGCTTTGGAGAGCTGATCATTAAAGTGACAGACATTGGGGTCAACAGGGTGATTGAAGCAGGGCAGGAAACGCTTCCTGAGGACTAGGATGGAATCTTATTAGAGAAATGTTCAGGGAGATGTGTGGAAGCAGGAGAAACACAAATAAAACAAGGGAGGAAAGGAATCAATGTGTATTTACAGCGACGATGTGAATAACACTGGAGATGGGAGGGGAACTCTCCATGGTATCAGCTAAGAGAAGGGAGTCAGAGCAGAAGGAGCAAACTGCTTAGTCCCTGACAGGATTGGGGGCATCTTCTCTTTTCCATGGTGAAACTGCTTACTATAGCTGAGAAAGTGGAGGATACCTCCCAGTTACCTCCAAGCCCAGATGTGCTCTGCACACCCAAACAGTAGGAAGGAAGAAGAAAGCAGAAGGACTATATCCAGGTTCTCACTCTCCATTTGATGTTTGTTGCATCACTATGGGCACATTTATTGTACTGCCCTGACTGGTCCTGGGTTGATCATGTCCTTGAATGAACAGGCTAAGCTGACATGGTAGGGGTGACAGGGTCAGGCATTGGATCCGGGTTCTTCTTTGATTCCTTAAGACTTGAAAAGTTCTCTTCTCATCTCCATGCATGTGTTCTAGAAACTGTAAACAGAGATGAAATGTAGTAAGAGATATTTGACTTCAGTATAATAATGCTCCGAGGCTCATTAGTGGCCATTTATTTAGTCATGGCTGTCACACATCCTACCTGCAAGTTCCCAAAGGTTCCAGGTTTCTTATCTATTTGTTCTCTTTGTTATTGTCTCTTAACTCTGCTAGGTACTCACCCTGTGGTCCTTGGGAGGCCGGACAGGGCAGAAGGTATGCAAGGGAATGTCAAAGCAATAATCACTGTGTTCTCCCAGCAGTCTGCTCTGTGACACTTAAGTGGTTCCTTTTGAATCTTCACAGAATCTGAGCAAGAAATTATTAACCCCAAGCACTGACTTTATCTCCTCCACATGTTGCAGAAATAAAACCAAACAACTTCAACTCTAGGAAATATGTGTGAATTATTAGTAAGCAAAGAGAGAGACTCATGCAATATAAGAACTACAATCAGCAAACTTGGAGGCCTGTAGCCATAGCCTGCCCAGCTATGGATGCTCACCTCCTGTTGTCCCAATCTATGCTACTCTGAGCATCTGAACACAAGCTTTAGTGTCCTCCTTTGCACATGTCATGCCCCACTAAAAATGTACAACATATCTTCCTCAGTTTATGACCCAAATTTAGTAAATCAAAAGCACCCCTCTCCTTCCCTCTCTCTCTCTCTTTTTCTCTCCCTTTTTCTCTCTTTCCACCTCTCTTTCATGTATGTGCTTGTATGTGTATGTGTAAGTGTGCATGTGTATGTGTGTGTGCCGTGGATCCATGTTTATACACATGTACGAAGGTGTGTGTGCTCATGTGGAGGCCATAAGTTGATATCAAATGCATTTCTCTATCTCTTTCTACTTTAGTTTGTATAGCAGAGTTTCTCAGTGAATCTAGAGCTAGAGTTTTGGCTCCATTGACTGGCTACTGAGCCTCTGGTATCTAACTTCCCAGAGCTGTAGTAGTGGATGGATCCAACCACACAAGGCTTTTAAGAGGGCATTGCAGATCTGAACACTGAACTTCATGCTCACACAGCAAGCATCTTACCCACTGAGCCATCTCCTCAGCCTCACTTTTAGAATTTTAATTTTAAAATTTTATACCAGTATACATTATGTATTGAACTACCCCCTGTGTCCCCTTATGCCCCTTTTATGTTTTCCCCAGACAGGCTTACTTCTATTTCCCTTTAAATATGCATATTTATGACTGTGTATAATTTCATGTAACTGTATAAAATACAGAAACCAAAAATGAAACAAAATATATTCTCTATCTCTTGGCAACTGGCTTAATTAACTTAATACAATTATTTCTAGCTTATTTGATTCTTTCTAGTTGTATCCATTTTCTATTAAGTGGTGTAAATGTCATTCTTCTTTATGTCTGAAAAAACCCATTGTGTACAAACACCATACTTTCTTTATCCAGTCTTCTATTGTTAGACACCAAATTTGATCTTATAACTTAGCTGTGGTGCAGTAAACTCTGATGCGCAAGGGTCTCTGTGATGTGTTGACTTGGAGGCCTTTGGATAAATGCCCAGAAAGTGGTGTTAGCCAGGTCATGTAGTACATCTCGTTTAAGTTTTTGAGAAACCTTTATAATGGCAAGTGTATGAACAAAAGGAAACCTTTATATACTGCTAGTTGGAATGAAGATGAATCCATCAACTATGGAATGGATATTTCTTTTTTTCTTAATTCAAAGGAACATGACCAGTAGGCTGCAATGGAAAGAAAAGGCTTTGAAACAGAAACTGCTGTCAGTCGCCATGTGTGGCAGTGCAGGAAGGAAGACCAGATGACCTGGACTGGAGAACAGAGGAAGGCTAGGTAGAAAGGGAAAAGCTATACAATGTGCATTGTATAGCTGTGGAAACAGGTTTGTGATGTCATACATGTTGTCTGCAACAAGCAGGAGATCTGGACACTGTCTGATTCCCCAACCCCTGTCCATTTATACGGTCTTCATGTTTTGCAGTATGGAGAACAAGACAGTATTTGAGATGCATGTAAATGGATGTTTTCAATGCAGTGGGCATCTGTACAATGAAAGGCATCATGTAAAGCCTAGAATGTCGAGCTTTGACAATGGCACATAGGCAATGGATGGAGGAAAAATATCTGTTCAACTAATAGTTCCAGAACAGCTGGATAGCCATAAAAGCAGCATCTCAGCATGGATCCCATACCTTCCTCAAAAATAAACTCAGAAGGAAGCAGAGACCTCAATGTGAAGATGCAAAACTATAATTTCTGGAAGAGAACCTAGTAGGAAATCTAAATAACCTTGAGTTTGATAACTTTAGGTACAGACTGAGTTCTTAGACCACAAAAGATGGATTTATAAGCTAAACTTCATTAAAATAAAAAATGTCTGCCCTGTAAAGGATTCTATCAAGAGAATAAAAAGATAAGCCATAGATGGGTAGAAAGTTTATACAAGAGACATACAAGAGAAAGCTGAGCTCTGAAGTACACCAGTAAGAACATGCCCAATTAAAAACTAAAGAACAACCCAATTAAAAATGTTATAAAGTTCCCTTAAGGGAACTTTATAACCAAGAAGAAATAAAGATAGCAGATAGAAAGTGGAAAGCACTCCACGCCACAGTTATTAGAGAAGTAAGAAGAACAAGAGTGTGGCCTGCACAAAGTTAGAATGGACAAAATGAAAATGTTTACAGCATCAAGAAGAACAGAAGCCCCTCCTTTGCTGCCAAGAATGCTAAATGGTACAGCCTCCTTGGGGAAAAACTTTGGCAGTTCTTATAAAATTAAACAAACTTTTAACCCACAATTGATCTCCTTGGTATTTCCCCAAACAGAATTGAAAACTTTTGTGTACACACACACACACACACACACACACACACACACACACACACACACACCCCTATTCACAACAACTTTATTCATAATTACTAAAACTTAAACTGTCCTTCAGTCAGTGAACAGATAAACACAGTGTGGTATATGTAGACAGTAAATTATTATTGTGCACTAAAATGAAATGAGCTACCGAGCCATGAAGAATGAGAAATTCAAGATGCATATTATTAAGTACACCTAGTCTGAGGATACTGGGAGTGGACAAGATATGACATTTCGGAGCAGGCAAAACTAGGGCAGTGGTAAAAGACTGTCAAAGGTTAGGTGGGAGGTAGGGATGAGCAGGTAGAGCACAGAGCAGTGAAGGGCGCTGGAACAACCTGTGTGATATGACAGTAGGAGGTATGTGTCCCGATGCATTTCCTCAGTACCTTAGACTGCCCCACAGTGAGAATGAGCTCTAATATAAACTATGGCTTTTAGGTAACCCTGTTGCATCAATATGGTTCATGTATCATAACACCCAGTAGAGGCCACTGGGTGGTTATGCACATTTGTTAAGCTGTTTAATCTTGCTGTGAATATAAAAAAGTGTCTATTAAAACAGCAAATAGTTCAGTGCCAGCTAATTAAAACACAAAGCAAGCAAAGCCTTGATGGATAGATACAATGGGAAAAATTCTGTTCACTGCAAAGGATCGAAGTTTATATACCTCAGCAGGAGACTGATATGTTTTCCCCTCAAGCTTCCCAGCTCAGACTGTATTTATTCTTTTTTATTCATCTACTTCATCTTGTCTCCTCAAAGACAATACCAATGAATTACAAACCCTTTAGCCAAAACAAAATAAACCAAACAAAATGTCAAACAAACAAACAAACAAACAAACAAACAAAAGCCCCAAATGGTGCAGGTATGGAGACTTCATTTTCAACTCCACTCTGATTTCTAGATTTAAGCAGCAAGTATTTCCAGAATATCTCTTCTCTTCTCAAATGTCATTCAGAGCAGATAACAGCAGGACAAGCATTCCTGCGGGGTCCATTCTTCATGGAAAGAGTTGGAGTTGTGTTACCAGGTGCAGTGTAAATATAAACCCTATGTTTTATAAATACTAAGGATTTTCTCCAAACCTCCCCCAAGGGCCTTTTGGCTGTCTTTAGCAGGAACCCTGGGGTCTCAGAGGACTGTGAAACTCAGTTACTCTGTCATCCCTCAGAGAGTCTCCCTACTGAAAACCACCATCCATTGTTGTGAAATTTTGTGATGTGAAGGCCTGGTATCTGCTTTGTATGGTATTTGAACAGAGAGTAGATACACCAGGGATATTTGTTGCTTAAATCTGGAAACCAGTGTTGAGTTGATAGTGAAGCATCTACATGAATTTTATTGTTATTGTTTTAGTTTTTGCTTTACATTTTGTTGCTTGAATAGTTTAGATCTTCAAGAGAGTTACTGGTCTTATGGATGGAGTCATTAAAGGCAAGGCTGTGAAGTCCAAAAATGCACAAAAGATTGGAGTGGTTTCAATATTTATCTCTGATCTTGGTCAGAAATCGCCTCTTATCTGCCACCTTGGGGCATTCTGTAGGGCATTAGCCCAGTCTATCCCATATACAACCACAGATAAACTAGCTATTTGAGAGTCCTTGGTGTCTTTACCTGTCTGGAGACATTGTCCAAGGCATTCCTCTTCAACCCAAGGACTTAACAGTTTCGTCTCTAAATGAGTTTGACCTTTGGATGTTTGTCTTCAGAAAAGTTTTCCAGACTTTTGTAAAATGACAGCACACAAAAATGGTTGAGAAAACTTGGTCCAAATTGGTAAAAGTCAATCTTTGGAATCTCAGTTTAATAATTCTTTAGTTTATCAAATGATGTTTCTTCTTATCAAATTTCCAGATAAACCAAATAATTTTTAACAGTTTGTCACTTTCTAGTAGCTGTTGGCAAGGGCTTCTAAATGTCTCTAATGAACTAAACCAAAACTGCCTAAAACTGGGCAGAAACTGAACAAATGGATTTTTTTTCATTATCTTTGAAATTTCCTACATCCTATGCAATGAAATGTGATCATATTTCTCCCCTTCATCTTCCCTATATCCTCCAACATGTTCTCCTGACCAACTTTACTTTTTTTTTTTTTTTTTTTACATTTTTTGGTAACTCACTAGGTCTAGTTGGTGCTGCCTGTATATGCACGGGTATAGGCCCATTTCTGAGAGTATAGGGAAGATAGTCATAGCCACATCCTCAACAAAGAAAGATCCTTTCTCCATGGGGAAACTATTCATGGCCAGTAGCTCTTCAGTAAGGGTTGAGACCTGGAGATCATCTACTCAAGCCATGCCAGGACTGTGACAGACTTTTGATCCTTGTTGTAGGTCTTTTCAGGTTACCACAGCTACTGAGGGATAATGTTTACAGTAGCCTTGTCATCTCACTTCAGTGATGGCCATGCACTAGAATGCATCTTGACCATGAGAGCAGAATTCTTTCTACATCTTAGCTAAATGATTTTCCTCGAGGCCTCCCTCCCTTCCTTCCTTTGATAGGGACGGAATCCAACATCTCATCTCATCCACCTTACCACTGAACTTCTTTACTGTCCCCTGCTTCCCAGTGTGTTATAAGCAGGTTCCTGGGAAGGAGTAAATCCATTTATTGAGAGTATCTAAAGCCCAGAGGTCAGTATAAAGGAAATGTGTTACCCCCCCCCCTTATAATCCTCTGTACCTGTTAACTGCTCATCAGCCACAGAAGATCGTTTAAATCTTGCTCATGATGGTTCCAAGAACAACAGTGAGCGTTAGGGACAGGGTAGGATCTATTCATTGTCTAAGCCTTGGTTTGACTGGATTTTGTTTTACACTGTCCAGGCTACCTGTTGGCCTTTTCCTGCACAGTTCCATGCTCTGTTTCTCCCTTGCTGTAATGACTGCTTTCTTGCATGTGAATATGTACACCTATGGCAGAGAATTATCCATCATCCTGCCAGCCTCTGCTCATCTTTTTAAATTTACGTGCAGTGCCTTGACAGCTCTATTTCCTCTTCTCTGCTTGCTTCTGAGAAAGCAGAGCCCAGTGTGGGAGCAGTCTCACTCACAAAGCTCGCCTGCATTTGTTTTATGACACACACGACATTACTGCAGTGTCTTAGCAACATACCCGGCACCATGAGTTTTGGGATGCTGTCGAGACATTGTTTCCTTGACCACAGCCTGCATAGGACTCCATGGTGCTCCAGGCAAGGACCTTTGGTCCTTCCATTTACTGAGAAAGCTGAGGCTGCAGGAATATCTGAATCTATGTCCAAAGAGTCCCCTTGGGGATAAACACTTTTAACTCACAGAAATTTATTTGCAGGTGCTGTAGAAATGCTCACCAGCTCTGGGCAATCCATCCCTGACAAAAATGATGAAATTCTCCCGAGCTGAACCTATAGTTATTTCTGAAATCCCAAAACTTCATTTTTTGCCTTGGTCTTTTTTGGATCCTATATTGAACATATAGCTATATGTACATCTTATTCTCTTCTTTCTTCTTGGGAGGCCCCTTAGGGTAAGGATTTTCTTTTACCACTGGATCCTGAGAGTAAGCCATAATGCTTGTGAGTTAGTGGACACCAAAGACAGAAAAGAAGAAAGAATGCAGACAGGATCGAACCTGGGTTTATTGATTACGGTCTCCCAGGTCAGGTCCAGTTCAGGGTTGCATATCTATCACGTGTGCTTTCTCTAACAATGTGCTTAGGTTGCGTGGCTTTACAAGTTAAGTAGAACAGAACAAACCATTTCCATAATGAGGGAGTAAGCCACTCTGTTCTTGTGTTTCTTAGGAGCAACCACTTCTCACTCTTTGAACTGTTTCTCCTGCTTCATCCACTAAGATAGAATGAATCAAATAGCATATTGCTATTGTTAATGAGTATTTCACTTCACTTTTAATAAATACCCTCTTTAGGTGTTCTCATATTCTCTCAGAAGACTTAGGCCATGATTTTAATTTAACTGTTGAGCAGAAGTTTCAGGCCTATAGGTTAAGTTTGCGCTAGAGCCAGGTTGTATAATTCCATTTTTGTTTTATTTCTTGTATAAGTTTTATATTATTTCATCACTCTTTGTTCATGTCATGCAATCTTCTTTATAATTTTATGTTGCGTTTCTTCCTCCAGAGGGCAGATCTTGGCCATTTGGATCGTCTGGTGAGCATTTATGCTGACGTTCTTATAGGCTGACATGCACGACATCATCTTACCCATATCTCATCTGTGTGGAGGTCTCTGCCTCAAGCATCCCTCCTGTCCATGTTTCTTACTTCTTTATTTTGAAGGAACACATCTCCTATGCTCAGGAAATGGTGCCTAAAATGTCCTGGTCTCTGCAAGTCTGAACATGGGCTTATTTGTTACTTGTAGTAGAAGACAGCTGGAAATGATTGGTTTCAGTGTTAGGATACTCGACCATGGCCTCTTTGGATCCTCTTGAGCTGGAGGCCTGGAGGCCAGAGTGGGAGATCTGAACATGCAGTGTTCTCTTGTCTCAAGAAGTTAGATACTTGAATTTTTCACATTGTTCAGTTATAGTTAAGGCAATATGACACTAGAGAGTGGGTCATTTGAGCTCTAGCATGTTTTTCCATGCCCCTACAGCATAGCAGCAGGAATAAGCCTTCCTCCTGTGGTGGGGATGAAGACCCTCACTAAACATGTATGGTTATGCTGGTCTGCCAGTTGTTGTTGTAAAGGGCATAGGCTGGCCAGATGATGTTCACTGTCTTAGGGGGGTCTCATTCTGGTTTCAGCTATATAAACCTCCTCATGCACTTTGGGAGTAATCACCCACAAGGTCCATTGTTACATGGATCAAAAGTTAAATCCTCTCAAAGGGTCATCAAGAATAGTGCATTTACTTCTTCCTCATGGTTCCAAACCCTCATATTTCAACTACTGGTGGAGACATGTCATGTGATGGCTGTTTAAAGTTCTCACTGGGTATTCTCCTTAAACTAGTTTCTCAGTCATCCCCGAGTGGGACAGGCCCTTGACCTTTCACATCAGTGGCTTCTAGGTAGTATGGCATAGCAGAGGCACAGGGGGTCCTGTGTTATGTGGGTACCCCCTCCTTCTGCTAAACTATGCACTACTTGGTTTGGATCATTATTCTACAAGGAGTCTCAGGTCATCAAGTCAGATTTCTCTGATCCCTCAGCTAGTGGAGCTGAGGCCCTGTGGCAGGACAGGCAAACTCATGATCAGCATATGAGTCCATCCTTGTCTTGCGTACACTGCTGCCCTTCCCAGATAAGAGGAGAGCAGTATGAACAACCTTTGAATTTTGTAGTAATGGCACCATGACTTTGCTTCGTTCTTGTTGAAAAGCCCAGTTTCCATCTTAGCAAGCACAGAGGAGTCAATATCATGTCTGCTGGTTCTTATGACCCTATAACAGCTCACTTAACCCACATGGAAGCAGTGCTTCACATCAGCACTGTTAAATGTTCTACTCATTCTAATTTTCTTTGAGAGCCTCCTGATCGCTCTATCCTGAGCCTCTTTGTTCTCTGTAGGTGCTCTTCAGCTGTGACCCCAGCCATCACCAATCCTTGCTCTATTGTATCTTCCTGGTTTGTGGGTCTGATATCTACTCAATAGGTTCCTCAGAAAGTAAAGGTAAGCGGGACTTCTATTTTTGATGTTTGGTATGCCTAAGCAAATATTTATTTTATGCTCCCATAGGATTTAAATTTGGCAATACTATAAATACCTATGGTGTAAATTATTTTGGCTTAAAAATAATTACTTCATTTGCCTAGCTCCCTATGTTCCTGTTGAGAAGTTCAAAGCCACCCCTATTCCCATACTGTTTTCTGTAACTCACCCTGTATATGTATTTAACATTTTTTATTTTGGAATTTCAGGTATGATTTTACTTGGGACTTCAGACAGTTTTAATCCCTCTTTTATTTCTTATTCAGAGAACAGTTTTGTATGTTCTTTCTTGGAAATACACTTTCATTTTTTTTTTCCTGTGATAATATCCTCCCTTTGATTTTCTCTGACTTCTTGGGAAACTTTATTAGTTGGGCACTCAACCTCAAGGATTGATCTAATTTTCTTGTCTTTCTTCTTCTATTGTTAATTGCCTACCTTTCCCCCATTTTCAGAGATTTTTTTTTACTTTATTGTTAAGCATTTATTTTGAACTGCTTAAAATTTGAGTCATTGTATTAAAAAAATTCTGAGAATGCTCACTTGTTCACCATATCTACCATTTATGAATAGATTTTCCTTGTTTTATGGATTATCGCATCTCCTTTTATTTCTTTGAGGACATTAATTACATGTTCCTTAGAGATTTTATGCTTCCTGCATTAGTTCAGTTGCCACTGTATTTTTTTGTTCATGTCTCTTTTCTTAAGTAAGACAATTTCTTTAAATTTTCCAAGTTCTTCATTGTCTCTGCAAACTAATGAGTTATCCTGCACTGCAGTTCCACTCGTGAGCCACAGAAGGCTGAGGGATTGTCATGTCTTCTCCTCATACATGGATTTTCTACCATGGAGCTATGAATCCTCTCCTCCAGTTACATATATCAACTTGAATCTGTTTTGATCAGTGTATACCCAACACTCAATTTAGTTCTCTAGGATGATAAATCTTTGGCACTTTGGGTCAACAGGGGGCTTTGATGTACATATCTCTATCACTCCAACCTTGCCATCATTCCTTTCACTTGTATTCCCCTTCTCTTTCAACACCATCTTCTGTTATCAGTTTCTAAGTCGTCTTTTGTACCTAGATGAGGGATCAGACTGGCTTTTCTCCATACAGGCATTTGGGGGTGAAATGTTCCCTCTACAAGTCATTTCCTGTCTTCCTTTTGCATCTCATCTTCAAAAACTGTGGCTTACAACATATCTTCTTTTGATTGAAGATGAACTGTGAGGCTTGTTTTTATTTTTCTAGTTCTTGTTATTAGGGGATGTTTGGGGAAGGAGAAAGTAGCAGAAATGTATTTAGTTGGACATCTTAAAAGGAGAGGTCTTGTGTAAAAACTTTTAGGGAAGTTTCTTTCGGAAATGTTAGGTCGTAATGCTTTAAAGCACAGCGAACTGTTAGTAAAATGTTGGCACCCTCTCCCTCAAATCTTTGCCAGCACTTCCCCTTTCCAGGCCTTGTGCTTAGAGAATCTCATATTTTCAACTTCGAATTCTTTAAGAAAGCAACTCCAGGTCTCTAGTAAAAAGACAGCCCAGATGTGCTGCCTGTAGTGGGGGAAGAGTGTGGTTATCATGGCAGATTGCATCCTTGGCTTCCAGAGCTCTCCTGAGTGTGAGAAGACCTGTTTGGGGCCCAGTTTTCAGTGCGTTCTCTTGGCTCAGCTCCCTATATTGGTGTTGCTGCGTTTCACCTCAGCCAATTCACCTAAGTCCTGGACTTCTTGTTTCATGGTGCAAGATAAAAAATTCACTCTCTCACACACAAAATTTCTACTTCCTTCGGTCTGCTAACACACAACTGAGGCTTCATCTACCCCATGACACCAATCACTTCTCTGTGAGCTCCTTTCTGGAGCTTTGATTCAGTTCTTCAACTGACAATGGATTTTCTGCAGGTGTTACTTTCATGGTGGCATAACTGCTTTTTAACCCTTTGTAGTTACAGAGGATAAGAGGAAGGTGGCTGACTTGCAGTGTCTGGAAAGCATTACTATCATCTGTCTATAACCTTGGACAAGCTGTCAACATCTTTTGCCTCCATTTTCTATGTGTAAAATAAGAATAATTGAAAAATCTCCCTGGTAAGAGCGAAAAATGAGGTTATTCAGGGAAATTAATGATAACATGACACGTGGTACAGTGACTCATAATTGCCACTTCACAGATTTTATTCCCCATTAAGATCTCAGTGCAATGTTAGGATGGAAGGAGGGTGGACGCTGGCTTCCCTTCTCTGTTGAGAACAGGAAGCTGTGCACCTTTGCTGAGAATGACATGTTTGTATAGACAACTGAGGAGTAAATGAGCTTACGCAAGCAGAATGCACAGATCATGGCTGACCTGGAGTCAGTCTTACTGGTAGACATTCAATTCTTGATTGTTGGAGGAAACTTTTATGTGAAATGAATGACAAGCCTGAAGAATATGCAAATAGACTTACTCCTGATTGCTGTGCTTCCTCTTTGTAATTCCGTTTTCATTTCATCAGAGAATAGGGATACCAGTGGCAACCACTCCCCAATCCTACAGCATCGATGCATATGACCAGTTTTAGATAAACTGTGAAGGGCATGTTGATGTTCATGTCTGCTCATGAGCATGGGAGGTACCAAAAGACAACATGAGAAGAGGCATTGCATACCTTCACTCAGGAAGATGAGAACAAATATCTGTTCACTCCAGATCAGGCATCTTAGACAGACCAAAGAAATGATGCCTCTCAGGTCAGTCTTAGTAAGGCAGTGAGTTCGTTGGAGTTACGTCTAGGAGCATCACTAGGTCAAAGGTAGCTGCAGCACCAGAAATCCTACTCAGCATAAGTAACAAGTAATGACAGCCAGATTCCTTGAGCTCCCTGTTCAAGTTGCAGGCAGCTCCACTGCAGTCTCCTCTCCTCTAATGTCTTGGTTACTTTTCTTGCTACTGTGATAAAATACCCCCCAAAAAGCAATGTGAGGCAGAAAGGTTTACTTTGGCTCACAGTTCAAGCAAGGTACAGTCCATCCCGTCAGAGAAGTCAAGGCAGCAGGAACTTGAAGCAACTGGTTTGAGTTTTGTTCCTCCATTTCTCCTTCTCTCCCTCTTCCCTCACCCCCCATTCGATCCTTACTCCAAGAGGGAGTGTTTCAATTTAGAGGAAAAACGTACACAGGAAGGAATGCCCACAGGTTGTTGTTTAAGATGCTTAGAAATCTCACCTATTCCAAAAAACAAAACAAAACAAAACAAAACAAAACAAAAAACCCAAAAAACTGCATGTTCCACATTTCCCCCAGAGTCTGATGGTGATAAATAATGACTAATTAGTGTCAGAGTCTCTAGACTGGTGGTTGAGACTTCCCTGCTGCCATGACATTTGGTAAAGTAAGTCTATGTTAATGTGCATGTGTGTGTGTGTGTGTGTGTCTGTGTGTGGGGGCGTGTCTGTGTGTGTGGGCGTGTCTGTGTGTGTGGGTGTGTCTGTGTGTGTGTGTGGGTGTATGTGTGTGTTGGGGAGAGATGCTACCATTCATGATCACAGTGAGAGACATCACAAAGCCAGGACAGGAGACTACCTGTTTCTTCTAAGTCTCTGTATGGAGACCTAAGATCACTATTCAATGTCTCAGAGCCCAGAGAATTCTGTTTCTCAAACATGAATTTTATTTTTGTAACTTTTCCCCATTGCCACTAACTATCTCATGGCTTCAAACATCCCTCCCTACCTAATTCTTTGCATCAGAATCATTTGTTCATTTCTGAGGGTCCTTCTTCAATTTCTATATGAGCTTCCCAGCCATCCAGAGGCAGACCTTGGCACTCAGAGCCTTGTTCATTCTGTGTACAAGGAAGCTAATTATTTTTCTCTGTGCAAAAGCCCACTTTTGACTTTGCAGCTATGCTCAGCCTCCTGGGGGGGGGGAGGTGGCAGATAGGAATTTTAGAGGTTCTGACTGTACATCAGATGGCCTAAAAATACTCACAAATTGGTCTTCTTTTTCCTAACCAGGCTGGGCCTTAATGGAAAGACAAACCCTTTGGAGAATTCAGAAAGACTATTACTTCCCACAGACGGCATTGTCTATAAATAGCAGTGCTTTCCAGGTAGTGAGATGCTGGCTTTCAGAGCCTAGTGCTCATATCATTCCAGGGGAGATTTAATGCTGTGGGAAAATTCTGGGAGCCAGAAGATTGGCCAGGAGCTCTAGAGCTTGGTGATAGTCACAGTGAAGCTCCCTGGAGCCCTGTTCTCAACACCCACCCTGTGAGCAGGGACACTGGGAAAACAATTTGTAACTGGGTTGGGGTGCTCAGGATCTTATAGCAGAGAGTGACTGCCCATCAGAAATGCAATGCAAATCATGGGCACAATCTCCTAGTAGTCACATTTAAAAAAAAATGTTAACACTTTTTAAACATAAGTTTAATATTTTATGTTATTTAACACACTAGATACAAAACTTCAACATTTCAACATGCAGTTACATAATTAAGATATATTCCCTATTCCTTTTTGCTGTGTTTTCAAATATGGCATTCATTCATACATCTCATTCATCCCTAGTCAAATTCTTACTTTTTATTAGAGTTACACAAATTACTTGAATGTTGTAAAATTGGTAGTTAGTAAAAGGTCCTCAACAACTCTTGTTTCAAATGATGTTAGGAGTTTTCTAATAAATGACTTGAGTTTTGATATTGAGATTGGTACTTAAAGTTATCAAAATTAGAAAGTGACTCTTCAGTTGTTCCAATCACATTTCAAGGACTCAGTGGTCTCACGTAGCTCCTGGTGATTCTGCTTTACAATGTCAGCATCAGTGAAGAGACAGCAGAATGAGCCCAGAGGTGTGAGTAGAGCTTAGATCTAAGATCTATTACTCATGTCTAGATGACCTTGGATATATAGCTTAACCTTTTTCTGCATCAGTTCTATCATCTATAAAAGAGAGAAGTAGAGTGTGAGGGGTATGTGCAGGCAGATATATCTCTGCTTGGAGAAAGACGGGGCTTTTCAAGGGTGGTAGCATCTAGCTGCATCTTTAATGATTGCCAGGAGTTTGCCAAATAGAAAGGAGCAGGGTTTGGGGAGTATCATGGAAAGGATGTGAAGGCAGAAGAATGTAGGCTGCATTCAGGTGGTAGAGGAGGTGGGTTTGCTCTGACTGGATGAGGGCAAGAGGTAAAGCCAGTAAACTTTACCACCCACCAGGACTCACATGCTGTTTGTTGGTCTTTAAAGCTGACCTGCATCCTTGCATTTTCCTGGTTCTTGTTAGAAGTCTTCCTTGCTGCCTCCACCCCAGCTTCAGAATTTTGAGGGTGCAACTAGCAGTCTGCACTCAGCAAATTTTGCAGGTTAATCAGCCACCTACTCTAGTTTGAGAATCATTGTTGGGACCAGGAGATCATGAAAGTACCTGAGCTGGAATAACCTCATTAGAAGGCTATTTTAGAAAGTAAGCGCTGATCTGTGGAATAGTTTTTATTAAGAATATTACTTTTTGATAATTTCATACATGTACACCACATGTCTTGAACATATTCACTCCAACCACCCCACTCCTCCCAGAAATTTCCTAAGAACATGTCCCCTCCCACCTTAATCTCCCGTCCTTCCTTCCTTCCTTCCTTCCTTCCTTCCTTCCTTCCTTCCTTCCTTCCTTCCTTCCTTCCTTCCTTCCTTCCTTCCTTCCTTCCTTTCCTCCTCCTCCTCCTCCTTCTTCATGCACTGGATTCAATTAGTGCTGTAATGCATGGGTATGGGGACATTTACCAGAATATGGGCCACCTCCCTGCAGCTATACTTCAAAAAATGACTCACTGTTGTCAAGCATCTGTCAACTGCCTATAGGCTCTTAGCTTGAGGTGTAGCTTCATGAACTCCTCTTCCATCTGTTCTTCATGTTGACTAGGCTGGTACTGTGCTGGTCTTTTGTAGGTAAGCATAGCCGCTGTGATTTCACAGCCTATAATTACATATGATATACATATATCATTATGTGTAATTACATATAAAATATAATTACATAATTTCCTTTTCCTCTTCCTTCTCTCCAATCTCTTCCATGTACCTTTCTTGCTTCCTTTTGAAATCATGGCTTCTTTTTCTTTAATTATTGTTACACTAACACACAAAAACCCAAACTCCTAAATCCTACATGTTCGATCCATTTATTGTTACCTGCATGTATATGATTTCAAGATTGTCCACTTGGTAATAAATAACCAATTGGGGGATCATGCCTGGCAAAGACTATATCCTCCTCTCTCAGAAGGCCTTAGTTGCCTGTAGTTCCTGATGATGGATGAGAGCTACACTTCTCCGTGGGTATAAGTGTAAGTATTTAGAATGCTTTTATAAATTGTACTGATTTAGGGGAATGGCAGTAGTACATTCTCTTCTAAGGTCCACTGACTTACTAGCTGCAGGTGGTGGGCTAGATTTACAGTACCTGCATGAAGTCCCTCCTGTGGAATGGAGCATAAGTCCAACTTGACTGCTACTGTTTGCCCCAGGATATAAGTGTCACTATTTCACCTTTCAGCATAGCTTGACGTTCTGGTCATTATTGTTATTCATTGGCATTGCATCTAGGTAGGGCTATTGATAGCTTTTCTCCCTTGGCAGCTCGCATTGCTTCTTCCAGTACTACGAGAGCCAGTTCTTGTGGAGAAGGTTCCCAGGTCAATTCCAGTTCTACATTTCTGACTACTATGTATACAGTTTGTGATTTTTCAGCAATAGGGTCTTAACTTCAGTGTCTGGATGACAACCAAGGGTAAATGTAGTAGCCTGTATTGTTTCTGGAAGTCACTCATATACCTCTGACCAACAACTCAAAAGGTTTTTTATGCCTAGCACTGGGGCTTTAGATTGTCTGTGGGTTTTGGGTATAAATTGTCATTCCAAGTAGTATAACTTCACTAAAACACATGTACACACACACACACACACACACACACACACACACACACACACACACACGTAACTTCAAATAATGTAGTTCCCTATGGCTTTTTCAAATATCCTCATCTCTCTTCCCTTCCTCCATCCCTCATCCTCTGTGTTGCCTCCTCAAGTAACTCTCTCCTCTACCTTGTAAAACCTTAACAACATGGCTGGTTCTGCAAAACCTGCATAGTAACAACACCCACGAACATGCCAATGTACGTGGGGAAGTATCACAAGGCAATACTCCAAGCTGAAGAGTTGTAAGCAATTAACGACAAGTAATTCCATCTCAACCACTAAACACATATGCATTAGAGCAACCTTAGTGGGCTCAGCAAGTTATATTTCTGTTTATATATGTACGTATACACATATACTCCAACACACATGTGCACACATGTATTTGTTAACAATGATTGAAGATGGAGAGTTCATGGATTTGGTAGAGAATTGGAGAGGGTTATGGGAGACATTGGAAGGAAACAGGGAGGTATGGAAATGGTATAAATCTATATTCATGTACAAAATACAAAATAAAATAAATGCAAAAAACAATGGTGTGGTTTACTCTGAAAGCTTTGGGCAGATGGCTGGTTTTTACTGCAGAATAAAACATTATTTGCCACTACTAGACTGTGAACTGTATTGGGGGCAAGTACAAGAATAATATTCAATAAATATATTTGAAAAGCAGCTATTAAGCATGGATGGAATGTGAGGGATTATGGATCCCCAAGTTCCTCAGAGACTGTACTGGAAATGAGGTCATTCATGCCCAGAAGCCGGGGCTGGATACAGATCCACTACATAGGCAGAAAAGGCATTAATTGATTGGAAATCCAGAAATCAGTGAAGGAGCCATTGAATTTGTACTGGGGACTGTGTTTATTTAAGTCTCTGTCCAGTTAGGCAGGGTGATACAGTGGGGAAAAGACAAGTTTTGTAGCGTTAGCAACTTTCTTTAAATCCTAACCTTGCCATTTAAAATCTGTGAGGCTAAAAGCAAGTCACTGTGCCTCTAAGCTCCAGTTTTTGTACTGGTAGACAGGAATAGGAGCTCCTTAGGTAGAGTGCGTGCAATGGGAAATCTCTTGGAATACAACTGGACTGCAATGTCGGAGTTAGTTGGTGTCCTGGACACAGCCCTTCCTCTACAGCTGTTCTTTGCAGCTGTTTCATTTAACATACTCCCAGAACTTCAGTTGCCACCTGGCAGTGTCTTGCCCTGTGCTGTGGCTTGTATCTCTTGCTTCCTGTTTCAGGACTTCTCTGGGATGTCCACTCTTACCTATTCAACCATCCTTGAGAGCAATCCAGAAACGTAGAGGAGGTAGCATGTCATGGGGATACCCTTGAGAAATGGGATGTTGGTTAACTGAGAGCAAGCTGCTCTCTGTGGTCAGTTCTATAACACAGCTTACATTAGCTTTCGTCCCAGCGAGCCCCATCCTAGTGTCCTTCCTGCACCAGACCTGAAGGTTTAGTCCCCATCACCTTAAAGCTGATATAAAGAGATGACAGGCCATATCCAATTGCAGTCTTCTTCTTTCTCCATTTCATAAAGAGTTTCCCTCTGTGGACATGGCAAATTTAGATAGAAAAGTCTTTAAAAGAGAATGACTACAGGCAGGACATGTGCCTATTGTCACATCACATACTAATTAGGCCCATTTTTCTTCCAGATGTTTCTTCTCTAGAAATATCCTTAGAAATTTCAAATATTTGTTTTAGCCTAAGCTACAAGAAAGCACAGCGTCTCTTAACCTGGGGACATCAACTGATGCCTCACATTTCCTTACCTTCTTACAGGGGACCTTAAAAAAGTTGGCTCTGCTCTTCTGAAGTAGGTGGAAACCTTTTTATCTTAAAACCTGCTCCTCTCTCTAAATCTCCAATAAACCCTTTGCCTGGAGAATGAAACAATTCCATGTCTTTCTTTCTCTCTTGAGCACTGTTTCTCCATTAAGTCCATCAATGAATAATCTCACAGAGAGATATGGAATAACAGGCACTGGCTCACAGTTCTTGAGGCCAAACAGCTACATTCAAGTTACAAGCAAACCAGGATCCCTCCAAAGGTTCCCTTATACAGTCCTTTATTTTCTCTGTCAGCTCCAGGTGGCTCTGATGTTCTGTGTCTTGTGGCAACTTGACTCTCATATCTCCTTCATGTACTTGGGTCTCTGCATGGATTTTCCTTGTCTATATGTCATAATCTTAATTAGCTCCTGTTTCTTTTAGCTGAAACCATTCATTGAATTTAGAGTCACCCTATATCCTGTAGGGTCTTCCCTCAAGATCATTAACTAATTACAATGTATAAATATGTTATTTAAAAATAAAGATCACTTTTACAGTTTCTGGAGAGGATGTGTTGGGTATATATATATGTGTGTGTGTGTGTGTGTGTGTGTGTGTGTGTGTGTGTGTGTGTGTGTGTGTTAGATTGCTGCTCCTCATACA
>CM052718.1:31683959-31694441 GCA_028551405.1 Uromys caudimaculatus | reverse complement strand
TTCCTCTTTAAAGGCTTCTAGTTCTTTACCTCTGTTCTCTTGTGTTTCTTTAAGGGTGTTAATTTCTTTCTTAAAGTCTTCTATCATCATCATGAGAAATGATTTTAAATCTGAGTCTTGCTTTTCTGGCGTATTGGGGACTCCAGGGCTTGCTGTGGTGGGAGAGCTGGGTTCTGATGATGCCAAGTGGCCTTGGTTTATGTTCCTTAGGTTCTTGCCCTTGCCTTTTGCCATCTTGTTAACTCTGATGTTAGCTGATCTTACTTTCCGGCTATGGCTTTTCTCACCTGCAGGCCTCTGTATCAATTTTCCTTGAAAACCAGCTCTCTCTGAGGCGTGTTTTTTCCACGCTCCTGGGTGAGTACCTTTCTCCTGGAGCTCCTTGACTATGGAACCCTGGTGGCCCAGGCAGAAGTCACCTGCCTCAGCCGCTGCCGTTGGGATCCAGGGGGTTTCTATGCCCGCCTACCTCAGTCCCTGTGTGTCTCAGGTTCAGGGCAGTTCCTGGTGAGCTGTGGAGCTTGTCTTGGGCCCACTCCCGGCTTTTCCAAGCTCCTGGGAGGGTATCCCTCTCTAGGCGCTAATCGGCTATGGAGCCCTGTGGCCCAAGCTGAGGTCCCCGGCTGCCGGTGGAGGCCGGAAGTTCCTGTCCCTCAGTCTCTGTGGCCTGCGGAAACTGGGCGGAACCTGGGCGGAATCGGTGAGCACTGGGGCTCGTTTTGCCCCCACTGGAGACTTTTCCACGCTCCTGGGAGAGTAACCTTCTCCCGGCGGGCGCTGCTTGACTATGGGACCCTGGTGGCCCAGGCAGAAATCGCCTGCCTCAGCCGCAGCTGTTGGGATCCAGGGGGTTTCTATGCCCACCTACCTCAGTCTCGCAGGTTCGGGGCAGTTCCTGGTGAGCTGTGGAGCTTGTCTTGGGCCCACTCCCGGCTTTTCCAAGCTCCTGGGAGGGTATCCCTCTCCGGGAGCTAGTCGGCTATGGAGCCCTGTGGCCCAAGCTGAGGTCCCCGCTGGGATATGTTCTTAAAGTTTATGCTTACTGTGATAGTGAAACCTGATTATGTGCTGATACTTTGGTAAGAGAGGAGATATAGAAAGAGAAATATGACAACATATATGGTTTTCATAAAGTTCTGGTGAGAAACTCAAAGCAGCCTGTATTTTTCATGGGGATAGGGAGGATCTATAGAATATCCTTCATGGACAGCTCAAGAAGTGAGGAGGTGTCCTACATTTGGCATTGTGCTATTTGGCTATGTTGGCCCCTGGAAGGAACATTATACCCTGTAGGATAACGTCACAGAACTCTTTTGTGTGATACATATAGCTGTGAAGCATATAAAATAGTTCCATAATAAAAAATTTCCATATGGAATTTTGAAGCATCTTTTATATATTTATCCTCACATTCCTTCCTCTGCTATTCCCTCCTTCCCTTACCCTACTTAAAACCCCTCTCCATTAATTCATATTTTTCCATAATACCATGGAAAGATCTTTGTCCTTAGATAATCACTAAAATCTTAGAGGAGTAATCTCTAGCCGTTAGCCTGATATTTCTACCAATTGGGAATGTCTAGACAAATTCTATGTCTGATATGGCCATGAGAGTGAAGCCTCTCAAAGCCAATATTATTCAGCACTTAGATTAATTAATCTACCACATAATTTCTCCATGTTTTAGATTCTTGGCCTACTGTAGTAGGCATGTTTCCTTCTATGGAGTAAACCTTAAATTCAACCAGACAACAGGTAGTTACCTCTGTAACTTTGTGTTGCTATTATGCCAGTGGTCATATCTTTTCAGACTCGTCATGAAACAGAAATTGTTATAGAAGAACATTTATAATTTGGCCAAAGGGTTGGGAAAGAAGTCTCATTTCCTCCCTATCATGTATTTGACTATCTTTCAGTTTATTCAAAGCTATGCAATAAAGCCTTTAACATCAGTTTTAAAGATTCCTGAGTTTTGACAGAGAAAAGAATTTTAGGCATTTATGGGATGGATATAAGACCTCCACCAATTTTGTTTCTGGCAGAGTTCTTTGCTCTAAGTCCATTTCTTTGATGTGCAGAGAGTAGAAACCATTTCTGCACTTCCTCTGGAATTCAGTTCAAGCTCCACACTCTTGAATTCCTACCGAACTGAGAAATCTGTGAACTTGTCACAGCAAGAGGAAGAGAGGAAGTATCTGCAGAGTGCTCGGCCATAAATGGGAAGTCTGTATTACATAGCCTTCCACAAGGCTTGGGTAACATCATGTAAGGAGGGTGGAAAGTGCTTAAAAGGCAGAGGTTGCACATGATGGAAGAAAAACACTCTTCTGGACATAACAGGACTACCGCACACATGAATTTATAGCAGTTGCTTAATATGTGCACAGGATCAAGCCAATGAACTCTCCAGCATGGAGGAAGGTGGGATACATGAGCCCCTGCACATTGATGAGGAGGTATGGTGATGGTCTGGGGGAGGTAGAGTTAGTTTTCTTTGAGGGTGTGGTCCCCAGTAGATGGAACAAATCCTTGAGTATATATGAGCAGCATTAACTGCACTCAGTGGGTTATTGTTTTAAAGAAAATTAAAAGTAGGTAGAAAGTTGGATCTTGGAGGAGTTAGAAGGAAGAGTGGGGTGAATATGGTCAAAATATATTGTATACTTGCATGAAATTCTAAAATTAATACAAGTATTATATTTTGAAAAGAGAGTTGTTTTCTCTGAAAGGCACACTTCAGTAATAATTAATAAAATACCCAGAATATCTCTTTCACTTATACCTACATGCTGAAGGATGTAGGCATCTAGTCCAGTCTGACTGAAAGATGGAAGGGTGATTTTGTAGAGGTGCTGGCATGGGTGAATGGTGTTGATGATTGGGTAGGCATCTGTCACAGAAAGAAGTGAGAGAAGGACCAGTGGACCCAGGCTTAGGACCAGCAGTGAGTGTGGAGTGCAGGCCTTTTCTATAGGCCTAGAAGCACTTAAGTATAAATAACAAGACAGATGGTAGGTGATGAGCCAAGAGAACAGTAAGGAAGAGATTGAGGAGGGTCCTCTGTGCTAAGTTTGGAGTCTTGGATTCACATCTGTTGGTGATTCCCACTACAGCTAGAGTGAGTCACCTATCCCTATTTCTAGACATGCTGACACATAAAGGGATCCATATGAACATATGAACTTTGGTGGAGTTAAACCTTTCCTCCCAGCTGAAGATGTCAGAAACAGTGTTTTCCCTTCCATCCCCCCTTACTTCAGGATTAATATGAGGGTTCTAAGAACTATCTGTACATAACAAGATCAAAGAAGGGAAAGAAGCCATTGCTTTCTTGGAGGGAATGCATGGTGCTCACGTTTTCAGGCTGTGGGGTGCTGTTCCTTTTTGCACATCTAGACTCACCAAACTTTTCTCTTTGAGTCTCTGTGGCCTCAAAAAGGAACCCAAAGAGAGGAGACCAGATGTGTCTGCATCCATGAATATCTCCCTCATGCTGTCCTTTGGAGTTTATTCGTCTACAGGAGCCTCTGTATTCTATGATAGGATTAAACAATACAAATTACATATTCAGTGAATATCTGCTTTTGGTGGGACCTGGGTCATAGAGTTAAAGGTAACAAAGAAAAGCAAGGCAAAGAGCTTTAGCTAGCAGCAGTCAGGGAACTCTCACTCAAAGCAAGAGGCAAGCCTGATGAGGGAGGAGACTCATGGAAATATGGTTGAGGTTCATAAAGACTCCATGCTTTTCTGATGAGCCAGAAGTTTAATATATGAACATTCTGGGCTCATTTGCCACATCTCTGCTCAGAAGAAACATGCTGATTCTGTGGGAAGGTCTCTAGATTGTTCTTAAACATTAGGCTTAGGTATCTCTCATATGTCCTGTTGTCCTTTCTCTTTCCTTCTTTGCCTCATATGCTAACTTCTGTCCATTTATTAATCATATCTTGTCATTAGCCACTGATAGTATCCTTACTACACTCAAGGAGTTTATATGCTTGCTCATTGTGAGAATATGATTTGGCCAAGGACCAAAGAGAGGTCTTGATACTAGGTTACACCAGAGTGAGAATTCTGGCTCTCTCATTGAACTGGACAAGTTATTTAGCAATGGGAGAGACATGAAGAAAGAATGTAGGTCTCAGACTCGCCTCCCAATGCCCTATTCCTTAAGGAAGCTCTAGAAAAACTTATGTGGAATCATCTTCTTACCTAGCTGACAATGTCTGCTCACTAAGGACAGAAGGGCTAACTGGTGGATTTTAGAGGCAGATGATGCAGAGAAGTAGGATGGTCAGACAGTCTAGAAGTGCTGATTCTCAGGGGTGGGTGAAACTTGGCCAAGAAGCTAACAGCATATGTACCAAAATGGCAAGTCCCTTCTTGTACCACCCCCAAGCCATGGCACAGTACTGGAAGGACTACAGATGGAGTTCCAGTCATTCAAAGAAGAGAAAGGGCATGGAGCTGCTAAGACAGCTGGGTTGCATCAGAAGTGCTACACTAAGCCCACTCACACATGTGCTCTGCAGAAACCTCTGTGGAGCTTAGCTGATGTGGATGAGGCCTTTATAGTCCCATTGGGTATGGCTTTCTGTGATTAGTTGCATACTCCATAACTGAAGTTTGTTGAAAGTTTCAGTGTCAGGCACGTTTTGTGTGCTACTTGCTTTTGTTTCTACCTTTGTAATAATCCTGAGGCAGAAATGATCATTTTCATTTCACTAGCAAGGAAATCAATGTTAAAATAAGTACAGCAATTCTTTTAAGTTTATCCAGATAGGTTTTAGTTCAGGTGTGCTTAGCTGCAAGGTCTCTAATCTGTCTTAATTTATATATTAGTATTAACTAATTGAAGTGAAGAAGCAGACAAGATTCCTGTTCAAATGGTGCTTTCATGACTACAGCATTATTGTATAATTATTGAAGAGAACAATTAATAAAAGTATATACCATTTTATATGTCATATATCTTATAAAGCTAACCAAACCAAACCAAGACAAACAAACAAACAAACAAGCCACCCGGGATGTCAGTAGTGGTTATTTTAGACTGGGTGATTTGAGAAAGTTTTTGTATCGATCTGGCAATGATCTGCCAATGAGAAATACTAATCAACCTAAGGGTGGGGTTCAGTCCATCACATCACACATGTCACAGCAGTACACTCTATCCACCCCAGCCCATCCCATCTCATCTTACCTACTGTGTCCCCTTCCATGCGACTTATCTCACTATATCTTATTCTGTTCAATTCCATTCTATTTTGTTCTATCTCTTCACACCCTGTTCTACTCCTTCCCTTCCATCTGACCCATCCCATACTGTCCCATGTCATACTATCCCATCCCATCCCATTTGTCCCATTTGTCGCATTGTGTCCAATCTATTTAATCCTCTCTTATCCATCCCATCTGATTCCAGCCCACTTATCTCATTCCAGGCCATCAATCCTATTGTTATTCCATATTAATCACCCTATCTTACCCATGTCATCCCATCCCATTCCTTTTTATACCAGACTCCCTGAAAGCTATGTTATTGCATTCACAAAGGCTCTCATTGCAATCTGATCACTGAGTTATCTATCATACAATCATGAGCACTTAGATTCAGGATTGGTAGGAATGTTACGTGGTAGTTCACTCTGTAATGATCAGATTTCTTTGAAATTATTAGCATATGATATAGAAAAGAGCCAAGTGAGGAAGAAAAACATATGTATCCTACCCCATTTGTTTTCAACTAAAGAAAGAGATATATAGAAAATAATTTTTATTAATATCAACTCTTTTAGTCAGATAACTCTTTGTGTTACCTGCTAGGTAGGTTTTGGGCAAAATGTACCCAACAGTAGATCAGTACAAGCTAGTTAACTACTATTGAATGGGGACTCAAATATTTACATTATTTTTCTGGTTATCAGAGGTCTCTCCTTTTCATCTACAAGATGTTTGAGGAACTCAACATATTTTAAATCTATGTTCCTTCTTTTTCTTCCACCAAATTTCCTCCATCAATTCTCAGTTTTCCTGAAGTTTGAAATCATCGAATGGTAGAATTGCAATTTATGTGTTCTTTCATTCTTTCTGAGTCACTTCACTGCAAAAATCATTTGAAGTGGTTTTAAAAGGACTTTTATTCAGCTTTAAAGAAAAACAACACTATAATATTTATAGGAAAAGGGATGGAAGGGCTGCTCTTGAGGAAGAGGGTTGGTCTCTTGCCCCTCGTCTACCATGCTTATATTCTATCTCCTCCATTCCTTTCTCTATTCCTCTCTTGACTACAATGAGCTTAAGAAACTTGTATGCCACATGTTTCTTCTACCATGATGCTGAACTCAAAGTGTATGGGCCAAGCAACCATGGAAAAAATCAACTCTATGAGGCTATAAGCAAATCAAGCCTTTCTTAAGTTGCTTTGTCAGATATTTTGTCCCAGTGACAGAAAAGTAACTAATCCCTTTAGAATTCTGTGGCTTATTCCTACCCCACCATTGCTGCTTGGTCTTAATAATACTCCAGCTTTTTGCATCATAGGGTAGAATTCTTTGCTTGCTTTTAATATTTAAAACCTGGAAGGACATGTCTACACACATGATCTGAAAACAAACAAACTACTAAATACTTCCTGTTCTCCTGGACCTACCACATCAAATGGATGTCTTCAAGGTTACAAATGAACTCCACAGTATTAAATGCAGTAGCTCTTTGGGTCCCCATTCCTCCTGTCCTATTTGCATCCTTTGCACAGCTAGTCCATCACTCAGATCTCATCAGAACACTCTTTCCCATCCAAATTTCTTGGGTTTCCTCATTCCTCTGTGGCTGACCTTTTTGATTACCATTGAGCTACATCTCCTTTCCTACCCTTGAAACTTTAAGGAGTCAGTGCTCAGTGCTGGAGTTCTTTTCTCATACTTACTTTTTTTTTTTTATGATCTCATCTAGTCTTGGAGTTTTAAAAAGCATCTAGCCACAGACAACCTCCTTTGAGCTTCAGATTCTATACTACTAGATATCTCATTTGAATGCCTAAAAGACATCTTAATTTAACATGTCTAAAACCAGATCTTCCCCCAACAAACCTGTTCTTCCTCCAAACTTCCAAAGCTTAGTAAATGAGCTCTCAGTAAAGTCCCTCTGTTTTCTCTGACTAAAATTCTTGAAGTTGCACTTAGCATGTTCTCTCAGACCCTACAGCTAATCTATTAGCAAGCTTGTTGGTAGTCCTTCAAAACAGAATGAGAATACTCTTCCTAGAATCTCCAGTATTCTCATATAATTTACAATGCTCTTTGGCTTGGATTATAATAAGGTTCTTTTCTTCCCTATCCAGTCTATTCCCAGTACCAGAGTCATTAACAGAAAGCTACAGTAATTATAATTACAATATTGATGCATTATTGGAGTTTACATTTCCATATATCTCACTTTTATCTTTGGCAATATAGGAACATGAGGAGATTTATAAAGATGTCATAGAAGTTTCTCTCTGTCGTTGCTTAATCAAACATTAATCAAGGTTACCATTTCAAAGGATTTTGTAGATGTAACTAACATTTCAAATTAATTGGTCTCACAATAAAGATACAGGCATTTTCCCATCAGATGAGCTCTTTAAAAACAGAATTTCCCCCAGTTAGTAGCAAGGAATAGAAGTTGGAAGCATGAACGCTGTTAGCTTTGAAGGAGGACGGTGGTATTCCATGGAGGACAAATGTCATATTAGAAGGAGGCATGTTCCCTAGAGGAGAGCTGACAGGGAAATGAGGATCTCAACTGTACAGCCACCAGGAACCATTTAAACAAATATGCTTCCTTGATGCTTTCAGAGAAGAAAATGTCTTGATTTTAGTCCCATGGGACCCAAAACATGGAGATTAGGGTCAGAGAATTCAGCTATGAAGCCTACCTATAATTCTGGTGTATAGAACTGTGAGATGAAAAGAACATGTTATTTTCAACAATTGCCTTTATGGTAATTATTATGCAACAGTAGATATCTATGCAGGAAATAATGAAAGAGAAGTGCTTTCTACGGTAAATGTCAGGGTTTTGTTGTTGTTGTTTGTTTGTTTTTTTGATACTTTATTTACATTTCAAATGTTTCCTCCTTTCCAGATCTTCCCTTTGGAACCTCCCTATCCCCCCCCCCCGCCTCTATGAGAGTATTCTCCCACCCACCCACCCACCCACCCATTCCCATCTTCCCACCTTGGCATTCGCCTATTCTGAGGCATCTAACACCCTCCGGCCCAAGGGCCTCTCCTCCCCCTGATGGCTAACAAGACTCTCCTCTGCCACATATGTGGTCAGCACCATGGGTCCCTCCATGTGTATTCTTTGGTTGGTGATCCAGTCTCCGGGAGCATCGGGAGGTCAGGCCAGTTGACACTGTTGTTCCCTCCATGGAGCTGCAAACGCCTTCATTTCCTTCAGTCCCTTCTCCAACTCTTCCATCTGGGACCTCATGCACAGCCCAATGGTTTCTGTGAAGTGAAACTTGGGTATTCCGAACTTTTGGGCTAATAACTATTTATCAGGGATAAAATACCATGCTCATTCTTTTGTGACTGAGTTACCTTGCTCAGGATGATATTTTCAAGTTCTATCCATTTGCCTGCAAATTTCATGAAGTCATTGTTTTTAATAGCTGAGTAGTATTCCATTGTGTAAATGTACCACATTTTCTGCATCAATTCCTCTGTTGAGGGACATCTGGGTTGTTTCCAGCTTCTGGCTATTATAAATATGGCTGCTATGAACATAGTGGAGTATGTGTCTTTATTACATGCTGGAGCATCTTCTGGGTATATGCCCAGGAGTGGAATAGCTGGGTCCTCAGGTAGTATTATGTTCATTTTTCTGAGGGTCCGACAATCTGATTTCTAGAGAGGTTCTATCAACTTGCAATCCAACCAGCAATGGAGGAGTGTTCCTTTTTCTCCATATCCTCGATAGCATCTGCTGTCACCTGAGTTTTTGATCTTAGTCATTCTGACTGGTGTGACGTAGAATCTCAGGGTTGTTTTGATTTGCATTTCCTGATGACTAAGGATGTTGAACATTTCTTTAGGTGCTTCTCAGTCCTATGAGTTTCCTCAGTTGAGAATTCTCTGTTTAGTACTGCTCCACATTTATTGATAGGGTTATATGGTTCTCTGGAGTCTACCTTCTTGAGTTCTTTGTATATATTGGATATTAGCCCTCTATCAGACTTAGGATTGGTAAAGATCTTTCCCCAATCTGTTGGTTGCCATTTTGTCCTATTGACAATGTCCTTTGCCTTACAGAAGCTTTGCAATTTCATGAGGTCCCATTTGTCGATTCTTGCTCTTAGAGCATAAGCCACTGATGTTCTTCTTTTCAGGAACTTTTCTCCTGTGCTCATGTGTTCAAGACTTTCCCCCACATTCTCTTCCATTAGATTTGTGTATCTGGTTTTATCTGGAGGTCCTTGATCCACTTGGACTTGAGCTTTGTACAGGGAGATAGGAATGAATCAATTTGCATTCTTCTACATGTAGACCGCCAGTTGAAACAGCAACCTTTGTTGAAAATGCTGTCTTTTCTCCACTGGATGGTTTTAGCTCCTTTGTCAAAGAGCAAGTGACCATAAATGTGTGGGTTCATTTCTGGGTCTTCAATTATATTCCATTGATCTACCTGCCTGTCACTGTACCAATTCCATGCAGTTTATCACTACTGCTTTGTAGTACAGCTTGAGGTCAGAGATGCTGATTCGCCCAGAAGTTCTTTTATTGTTGAGAAGAGTTTTTGCTAACCTGGGTTTTTTGTTATTCCATATGAATTTGAGAATTGCTCTTTCTAAGTCTATGAAGAATTGAGTTGGAATTTTGATGGGGACTGACCTGAATCTGTGGATTGCTTTCAGCAGGCCATTTTAACTATATTAATCCTGCCAATCCATGAGCATGGGAGATCTTTCCATCTTCTGAGGTCTTCGATTTCTTTCTTCAGAGACTTGAAGTTCTTGTCATACAGATCTTTCACTTGTTTGGTTAGAGTCACACCAAGATACTGTATATTGTTTGTGACAATTGTGAAGGGTGTCATTTTCCTAATTTCTTTCTCAGTCTGTTGATCCTTCGAGTATAGGAAGGCTACTGATTTGTTTGAGTTAATTTTATATCCAGCCACTTTGCTGAAGTTGTTTATCAGCTGTAGGAGATCTCTGGTGGAGCTTTTCGGGTCACTGAAGTATACCATCATATCATCTGCAAATAGTGATATTTTGATTTCTTCCTTTCCAATTTGTATCCCTTTGACCTCCTTTTGTTGTCTAATTACTCTAGCTAGAACTTCAAGTACTATATTGAATCGATAGGGAGAGAGAGGGCAGCCTTGTCTAGTCCCTGATTTTAGTGGGAATGCTTCAAGTTTCTCTCCATTTAGTTTGATGTTGGCCACTGGTTTGCTGTATATTGCTTTTACTATGTTTAGGTATGGTCCTTG
>CM052718.1:31650277-31683859 GCA_028551405.1 Uromys caudimaculatus | reverse complement strand
TCATAAGGGAAATTGATCTGAAGTTTTCTTTCTTTGTTGGGTCTTTGTGAGGTTTTGGTATCAGTGTAACTGTGGCCTCATCAAACGAATTGGGTAGTGTTCCTTCTGTTTCTATTTTGTGGAATAGATTGAAGAGTATTGGTATTAGGTCTTCTTTGAAGGTCTGATAGAATTCTGCAGTGAACCCATCTGTTCCTGGGCTTTTTTTGGTTGGGAGACTTTTAATGATTGCTTTTAATGATAGGTGTTATAGGACTATTTAGATGGTTTACCTGATCCTGACTTAACTTTGGTATTTGGTATCTGTCTAGAAATTCGTCCATTTCATCCAGATTCTCCAATTTTGTTGAGTATAGGCTTTTGTAGTAGGATCTGATGATTTTTTGAATTTCCTCAGAATCTGTTGTTATATCTGCCTTTTCATTTCTAATTTTGCTAATTTGGATCCTGTCTCTGTGCCCTCTGGTTAGTCTGGCTAAGGGTTTATCTATCCTGTTGATTTTCTCAAAGAACAGCTCCTGGTTTTGTTGATCCTTTGTATAGTTCTTTTTGTTTCTACTTGGTTGATTTCAGTCCTGAGTTTGATTATTTCCTGCCTTCTACTCCTCTTGGGTGTATTAGCTTCTTTTTATTCTAGAGCTTTCAGGTGTGCTGTTAATCTGCTAGTGTATGCTCTCTCCAGTTTCTTTTTGGAGATACTCAGAGCTATGAGTTTTCCTCTTAAAACTGCTTGCATTGTGTCCCATAGGTTTGAGTATGTTGTACTTTCATTTTCATTAAATTCTAGGAATTCTTTAATTTCTTAATTTCTTTATTTCTTCCTTGACCAAATTATTATTGAATAGAGTGTTGTTAAGCTTCCATGTATATGTGAACTTTCTGTTGTTTTTGTTGCCATTGAAGACCAGCCTTAATCCTTAGTGATCTGATAGGAGGCATGGGATTATTTCAATCATTTTATATATGTTGAGGTTTGTTTTGTGACCAACTATATGATCAGTTTTGGAGAAGGTACCATGAGGTGCTGAGAAGAAGGTATATTCTTTTGATTTAGGATGAAATGTTCTGTAGATATCTGTCAAATCCATTTGGTTCATAACATCTGTTAGTTTCAATTCATCTCTGTTTACTTTGTGTTTCCAAGATCTGTCCATTGATGATCGTGGGGTATTCAAGTCTCCCACTATTATTGTGTGAGGTGAAATGTGTGCTTTGAGCTTTATTAAAGTTTCTTTTATGAATGTGGGTGCCCTTGCATTCGGGGCATAGATGTTTAGAATTGAGAATTCTTCTTGGTAGATTTTTCCTTTATTGAGAATGAAGTGTCCTTCCTTAACTTTTTTGATGACTTCTGGTTGAAAGTTGATTTTATCCCATATTAGCATGTCTACTCCAGCCTGTTTCTTGGGACCATTTGCCTGGAAAATTGTTTTCCAGCCCTTTACTCTGAGGTAGTGTTTATCTTTAACATGGAGGTGCGTTTCCTGGATGCAGTAAAATGCTGGGTCCTGTTTATGGATCCAGTCTGTCAGTCTATGTCTTTTTATTGGGAATTGAGTCCATTGATGTTAAGAGATATTAAGGAATAGTGATGGTTGCTTCCTGTTCTTTCTGATGTTATTTTTATGTTTGTGTGGCTATCTTCTTTTGAGTTTGTTGAAAGATTACTTTCTTGCTTTTTCTAGGGTGTGGTTTCCCCCCTTGAGTTGGTGTTTTCCATCTATTATTCTTTGTAGGGATAGGTTTGTGGAAACATACTGTGCAAATTTTGTTTTGTCATAGAATATTTTGGTTTTACCATCTATTATACTTGAGAGTTTTGTTGGATATAGCAGCCTGGGCTGGCATTTGTGTTCTCTTAGTGTCTGTTTGAGATCTGCCCAGGATCTTCTAGCTTTCATAGTCTTTGGTGAGAAGTCTGGTGTAATTCTGATAGGTCTGCCTTTATATGTTACTTGACCTTTTTCCCTTACTGCTTTTGTTTCTATCTCATTGTATCCCGGATATCCTGGATGTTTTGGGTTAGGAACTTGTTGCATTTTGCGTTTTCTTTGACTGTTGTGTCAATGTTTTCTATGGTATCTTCCACACTTAAGACTCTCTCTTCTATCTCTTGTATTCTGTTGGTGATGCTTGCATCTGTGACTCCTGATCTCTTTCTTAGGTTTTCTAACTCCAGGGTTGTCTCCCTTTGAGATTTCTTTATTGTTTCTATTTCTATTTTTAGCTCCTGGATGGTTTTGTTCATTTCCTTTGTCTGTTTGATTGTGTTTTCCTGTAATTCTTTATGAGTTTTTTGTGTTTCCTCTTTAAGGACTTCTAGTTGTTTATCTGTGTTCTCTTGTATTTCTTTAAGGGAGTTACTTATTTCCTTCTTAAAATCTTCTGTCATCGTCATGAGAAGTGATTATAAATCTGAGTCTTGCTTTTCTGGTTGTTGGGGTATCAAGGGCTTTCTGTGGTGGGAGAGCTGGGTTCTGATGATGCCAAGTAGCCTTGGTTTCTGTTCCTTATGTTTTTGCCCTTGCCTTTTGCCTTCTGGTTATCTCTGGTGTTAGCTGGTCTTACTCTCTCTGACTGTGGCTTGTTTTCCTGCAGTCCTCGGTGTCAATACTCCTTGAGACCAGTTCTCTCTGAGAGGAATTTGGGTTTGGAGAGTTATGATACAGGGTCAGCTCTGGGGTGCAGACAGAAACCAGAGGGATCTAGTCCCCAGCTGTCCCTTGGTTCCTGTGTTCTGATGGCTCTGCAAGGGTTCCTCTTGATCCATTGAATTTGAACAGAAGTGGTTGTCTTGTCTGTGCTTGAGGGTGTATTGGCACTCCTGGGATACCAGCTCTCTCCTCATACTATTTGAGTATGGAGCCCTATGTCACAGTATCCGCCTCCCCCCCCCCCCGTCCCCCGCCACCGAAAGAAACCAGAAGACCACTCCTCAGTCTCTGTGTCCTGGGGATTCCAGGTGGGTCCCTCTGAGCAGATAGGCTTGCCCACACTCCTGGGAGTCTAGCTTTTTCCCAGCACTATTTGGCTGTGGAGCCCTGATGGACCAAGCAGAGGTCTCCAGCCACAGATGAAAACCAGAAGGCTCCTTCCTCAGTCTGTTCCTCAGTCCCTGTGTCCCTAGGATTCAGAGTGAGTCCCGCTGTGCAGTGTTGCTCCTCTTTCCCCCTCTCATGGGCTTTTCCACACTCCTGGAAGGCTAGCTTTCTCCCAGCACTACTTGGGTATGGTGCCCTGGTGGCCGAGGCAGAGTTCTCCCGCCACAGATGGGGTAAATGTCATTTTCATAGTGAGTAGTGTCTTTATTCTTCTCTTGAGAAAATGTTTATTAATAAACAAATGAGTCAGTTACAGGTAGACTTGGTACTTAACTATTTATTTACCTTGGTAACAGAGTTACAAGAGAAAATGTGAATTGCTTTTTTAATTGTCTGACAAAAGAAAGAATCCAAGTTACTTAGAAAATAAAAACTGCATTCATTGTATGATAGACTTTAAACAATTTATTATTTGAACTAATATGTATGATCAATGTTATAACATGAAAATCAATTTATTAAATAGTACTTTTATAATAAATACAAAGTTATTTTATATATTTTTTACAGAAAATTTAAAAATGAGAAAAATAATTTAAGTCTAAAAAAATCCCAGGGTAACTAAATTATTGATATTTGTATTTTCATTGTTAATTCTCAGAAATGTGTTTAATGAATCAAGTAACATCAGCACCTGAAACAACCATAAAAGTTAGTAGGATAGAAAAGATGATTATTATCTGTATAAGTCATTGCTTGCTTTTTTGCAAGGGGATCCTAAACCTTTTCAGAGTTTCTGGGGATATCACAGGTGAAGTGCTGTATAGCAAGCAGCTGATCTGGTTTTCCATCTTTTATAGAATATTTTATGTGCATTTTCACCAAACTTTGCAATATTTCATAAGTTGTATCTTAGTTATTTTTCTGTTGCTGTGATAAGACATCACGACCAAGGCAACTTATAGAAAAAGCATTTATCCAGGGCCAGGGGGAGGTTGGTTGGTAGGTAGGTGAGAGAGAAAAAGTGGGGGGGATGGCATGTGCTTTTGAAACTTTAGAACCTACCTTCAGCGGCATACCTTACATCCTCATCCTTCCTAAATAGTTCCATCAAATGGGGACTAAGTATTCAAATATATTAGCCTATGGGAACCAATCTCGTTAAACCACCACAGGGCATTATTTTCAGTCTGTTTTGCAGATTGATGAGGAAAGCCAAAAGGCTTAATAGGGATAGAACGTATTTTCCCATCTCTAACTTCATATGGCCTGCTCCAAAACTACCATCTTTCTGGAGAAAAGAGTCTCAGGCAGTAGAAACTCATACATCTCAACAGACATTGGTAGACTGGGGGGATTTACTCATGTTTCAGTGGCCACTTCACACGATCTAAGTCCCCTCTCCTGCTATAGATGTGGAAATATCTGGAAATCCTGAGACTAGGTTCCATCACAGCACCAAAACCCTAGGTGTTATGGTCAAACAAACCCTTTCATATTCCAAGAATGCTACACATAAAAGTTATGAAAAAGTCAAAAACATTTAATTTTCTCTAAAAAAAAAATCAATATTTGAAATTCAACTAGAACTAAATGTAAAGCCCCTCCTTATGTCACATTCAAGAAGTTGACTCCATCCTTCAAATATGGCAATGACCTCAGGTTACTATGGTACTTCTTTCTGAGTATCGCAGGCATAGGGAGAATCTCTACTTACATGCTAGATCTGAAATAGCCTGAACTATGGGATGTGAGGAGGGGAGGTGCACATATCTCTTTATTCTCGATTCTTGAGGAGAATGTGCATACATGGGATCCTCTTTCTTGGAAGAAGGAGGGAAACTAGAAGTATTCCACAGACTTTGAAGACCAGGCTTTTATGCAGTGACAATTTAAGGTCATCAGGGTCTCATTCTTTCAGCCACTGGCTTATTATGTCTCTTCCTAAGATCCAAGAAACTTGGAGCTGAGAAAACATCTGTTTTGTCATATGACAGATTGGCCAGTGGCTCAGACAAGGCAATCGTTTAAAAATATGCCAAAAAATGTAATTGCATTTAGCTGGAACTAAAAGACTTGTGCAATACAATAATGATACTGTCTTTTATTTCTCATTATCTTTTGTGCCAAATACCATATGTGTATTTTATGCTAAATATTTCACCTATGTTTACAAATGAGGAGCAAAGGCTTTGGAAGGGCAAGTGGCTTGCCTGAAGACTGTAGGAAGGCTATAGAATGAACTAAGATTTCACTCCGCATTCTGAGCAATAACAAGAGAAGCATTCTTCCACTTGGCTGTCATTAATGTTTCCAGTGGTAATATTTTTTAATTTATTTTATTTTTCTTTTCTTTTATTGAAAATAGATTTTTTTCATGTAATAAGTTCTGATTATAGTTTTTCCCTCCCTTTACCCTTCTTAGTTACTTCCCACCTCTCTTCTCATCTGAATCCACCCCCTTTCTGTCTCTCATTAGAAAACAAACAAGAACCTAAGGGAATATAATATAGTCTAGTATAATATAATATAAAATAATTTGGGATAGGACAAAACAAACAGAAAGAAAAGAAGCTAGCCCCTATTGATAATTACTTGCAAATGAAAAATTAGTTTTCTCTGACAGAATCTCACTAAGTTAAACAAGCTACACTTAAGGATAGGCTCACATGCCCAGCAGTGGATGGCTTAAAGAAAATGAAGTCAGTGGCATCTTTGGAGGTTACTTGTCTCATAATGTCATGTCAGGGCATTTTTAAAATATATTTTTATTTTTTGTTTAAAGTAGTAATCATTTTTAGCATTTTATCATTTGTGGAGGGAAGCCTCTTTATTCAAGGTATCTATGTCTTTGTACTATCTCCTCCTCTTGAGTGTGAACAAAACCTAGGGATTACTTTCTCACAGTATAAGACTAGAGAGATAGGCTCCAACCTTTATAAAGAGGTTACAAAGAGATGGCTGTTTCTATAAGAGTTCCCTCCTCTCTCCACCCTATCTATAGACCTTGTTCAAGGAGAAGCAAAATACTTCTTAGAGAAACACCTGATAGTAACTGATACCCAGCTAAGGGAAACAGCTGTTGCAAATAGGTAGTAGAGACTACTCTGCCTACCAGCATTACTAAAAAAAAAAATAGCTACTGCTTTTTAAATATGTTATAGTGTCAAGAACATATTCTAAGATCTCTTGGTGCAATGACTTGCATTATACTTTCAACAGCCCAGCTTCATAGTCACATCTGACAAAGACACAGAGAGGTAGGCACACCAGATCAGTACCTAATATGCTTGAGATCTATGACTCACACTGAGGCCTTTTCTAGAGTTTTTCCCTTCAGAAAGGACAACAATGAGAGAACTAACTGTTGTAGAAGCTACTTTGGTATAGTTTGGTTGGATAGATTTTTGGGGTGCTCAGTGGGCTCTGGTATGAAGAAGCAGTTATAGCCAAGTCTTCTGAACATGGCTATCATCTTTGGACTAATAGAAATAGTCTCAATTATGTATCGCATTCTGAGATCCTCCTGGGATGGTTCTCTGGGATGTGCACTGTCATGGGAGAAAAATTAAAGCTCTCTGAAGGACAACACAAAACACATGAGGGCAGTCTCCTAATGCTTGCCCTTGAAACTGGCACATTACTATTTCCTCAACTAAAGTAAGTTAAGTTGCTCAGATCCACACCAGCGGTGCAGAAACTGCTCTCACTTTTGGAGGCAGAATAGGGAAGGGGTTGCTTAACTCAAGTCTCAGCTCCATATGCAGATCTACAGTGAAGGAAACAGAATCAATGTGGAAGACCACAGCCAACACTGAAGCACAGCTTGAAACCCTATACTTTCTCCTGAAGAAAAACTTCCACAGTCCTAATATTGTAGGATTCTTGGACTCTGTCTGCAATAAAAAGTAAATTAGAGATAGCAGCAGTTTCTTTGAGAAAACTCAGAAAATATTGGATTCATTAGAAAAGGAACTTCAACTGGGAGTAGCCAGGGCCCTGATGGTTTTGAGCAGTGGAAAAAACAGGGAGGGTAAGCAAAGTGGACATAATTGAATGTAGATGCTCCGAGGCTACCCGGGAAGGAAGACCTAGTGCTACTACTTAAGCTGAGAGGACATTGACATACGTTTTCTAGGAAGAGAAGTCACATATACCAAAGCAAGTGTAGCCATAGATAATTCTGCTGGGTCACAGTGAGCAGGGAATTCTACAAATGAAGTCAAAACACACCTGAGTTGTTAAATTAACTCCCCTTTCCTTTGCTCCTTATTCTGTATGTTCTAGAAAGCCTGAGAACAAAGACTAGATAGGAACCTTGGAGCAATCATTTACAAGATGGATGACTTTGTTGCTTTTGATATCTACCCTTTTTAAATGCCTGTATCATTTTATTTAGAAAACAGTTACTCTTTCAGTTTTGCACTTACATTGTATACTAAGTAATCAGTTACTATCATATGAGGTTGGCACACTGCACACAGTGTGGATATTTTCCAAAAGAAACCCACAATCAGTGAGGGGAAATTTTTCATGGACATTTAAACAAGCCATGGTATGTCCTACAGTGGAGGTGAGTGTGAGTGCTATGGGGGAAGCTAAGGACCTGGAGGAAGATGGGCCATCCTGGAGGAGGTGATAAAAAGACCTGGAGTCTGGACCTAGAGGGTAGCAGGGAGAACTGTGTGTGCACAAAGGTGGAGAGTAGTGAGGGAAGCATCATGGGATTGGAGAAGAGAGTGCTGATACATGGTAGGAATGTGAGATTGTGAAAGCGAATGCATGAGAGGTAGGAACCGACCGCCGTCAGACATGCAGAAGAGCTTATACCTCCTCTCATCCCTTTTCTGTCTTCCTCCTCTAGGGACCATCCCTCCTTCTGTCTTGTGTATTTCAGTTTTATTATGGCTGTTGACTCCATGGACTTCTCGATGCACATTACTGCTGATGCTCGTCTTTGCTGTAATATTCTTTCTTACACTTTAAAGCAGCTAGAAACCCACTGAAGACTTTTCTGTGCTGGGTTAAGTAAAGCCAATTCCCTTTGCTTTTCCTCTGGGCTTTGGTTTTATTAGAAATATTAATGAAAAAACTATACAGTTTTAAAAAGTGGAAATGTCCACTTCCCCGGTCTTTATGGTTCTTTGGACTTTGAGGTTTTATTCTCATTTATAACATGCAAGGTCCACCTTAGGGCATGTCAGGTACAGCACTGATGAGTCAAGGGACATAAAGAACGTGTTTGAGGCTCTGTGGAAGGCATGTAAGGACTATGTGATTTTCTGTAATTCTCTTAGCATCTTGAAAGCATGGCATTACTTTCCTCAGGTTATAGGCAAGCAAATCCATGCCTATAGAAGTGTACACAATTTGTCAATGCCACACACCCAGAACAAGGCTTAGCTAAGGACTTGATATATGTCTGAGCTATAAGTCAGTAGCTCACAGAACATGCCTGCTTTCATGTGTTCCACAAAAGCTGATGAAACTCCTCCACCCCCAATGTGGATTCAAATTTAGTCTAAACAATTGCCCAACATCCGCAATCACAGCAACAAGCCCTGGTTACTGCAACATACTTTTCTCAACTTTTCACAGAAGTTCACCCCAAGTCACTTTCACTTTTGGGTGCTCTCAGATCAGTAATATCACATCTGTAATTACCTTTGTATATAGGAGAGGCTGTTGGGATATGAAGACAATGAGCAATGTAGTTACTGGTTCCTTTCATAAGTTTATTAATTTCTGGGTCAGAGGATTTTAGAAATCAGACTGTTTAAAGCATTTCAGAGATGGAGAAACCTTAGGGCCAGGGAAGCTGGAGGTACATGGCCTTGGTAAGTCACTCTTTTTTTAGGTTCTACAGTTTATGAAACAACTCTAATTGTACTGTTTCACACTTGCCCATACGGACTTGTGAGACTGGCAAAAGAAATACAGCTAACTCGAGGTCAAGAATAGAACCAAAACCTTTATTTCAATGGCTAAACACAGGCATCTAGCCCCTCTATTTTATCAAATTCTTGAAACAAAAGCAAAGGAATGAAAATGCACAGGCCCACAAGGAGGACAAATGGGAAATGTGCTGACATTAGTTGAGAGATGACAGCTGGCATCTAGTGGAGAAGAGAGTTCTCTAAGTCAAGCCCTGGGATCCTAGCAGTATAAGTATGCAGTTTGATCTCATCTGAAATGCAAAAGTGCACTGGGATTAGAAACAGGAGACCTAAAGAAAACATAAAAACAAGGGAAGTTGTTATTAAAAGCACAAATCAGAAATACTTCATTCAAAAGAAAAGGCATTAGGATTAAACATAGCAAGATTAACAGATGGAAAACTGAAGAGGAAATGGTAGCCAACTAGAGGATCAACCCAGAAAGCCCAACAACTGATGGAAAACCAGAAAAGGAGGAAATAACAGCAGTTTTAAAATAAAAGTGTTTCTGTCTATAGGGAGAGGGAATCTATGTTATTTCCCCATTCCTGTTACTACGACCAGAAGAAACCCTGTGTACATAAAGCAAATATATCAAGACTCCAGAAGATAGAATCCAGAATCAGAACTTAGATGAAGATATGTTCAGGAAACTCTTTAAGCACCAGCAAGTATGGACAAATAAATAAAATACAACCAAAATGCAGTCTCTTCAGCCATAGGAGCCAGTTTAGAAAGGCAGAGTCTTTCCAGTCAATATGTGATTCACTTCAGCCAAACACTACAAAGAAACTATGGCCCTGCCACACTGTGTCAAAAATGCTCAGTGGGGAATCTAGGCTCATTGTTAAATATCTGTAAGGGAAATTCTATCTTCTTAGAGAGGTGCTGGCAAAAGCCAAGGAAGGATTCTAGACTGCCTTCTGTACTGGTCAGTAAGACATGCTCCTTTGTTTCACACAACATTGATGGAGACCAGCTAGGAATCCTGACTGCATAATAAATCACACGGGGGAACATATAGACATATAAATTCGAGAAATTAAAAAAAAAAGAATTCTGGACTTCTAACTTCAGCCATGGCTGGAAATCTCTGGCAAACACTGTTGGAACAGGGTCCAAAATGGCAGCTAATATGCAAGGGTTATCCAGAGTCTCATAATGTAGTGAGAAGAATCAGTCTTTATGCCAGCAACCAGAAAAGCCTCAAACTAAAGAAAATAGAAAAAAATACCACCAATAGGAGGATGATAAGATGAAGGGGATAGAGTTATCCGACAGAGTTCAGACCACCCATGGCTTAAAGAGACAGATTTTTACAAGTAATCAGAAGCATTCTTGTAATGAATAAAAGGAAAGTCTCAGAAAATTTGACAATTTAGAAACATGGAGAAGAGATAATGAAGAGACAAATAGAAATTTGGAAATTTTCGAACTAAAAACTTGGAATTGCCCAAACAGTACAGTGTATGGACTCAAAAGCAAAACAGAAAAAAACAAACAAACAGAAGATTCACTAACATGCAGAGGGCCATAGCCACCAGCTACTCCGAACAACAGTGATAAACCTGGCTGATGGAAACAGAAGAGTGTCTGGGGAACTGGGGTAGCTAACACAAGATATGACATTCCTGTCACCACACTTCCAAAGAGGGAATGGAAAGGAGAGCCTGGGAAATGCTTGAAGAAATAATGGCTGTAACTTCATGAATTTGGCAAAAGGTGCATGTAGTTATTTATGAAAGTGACTGAAGCTCCATTACAAAGACATCCTCACCCTGCTAAACATGACCACCATTTAAAATTTAAAGACAAAGGAAATACCAAGAACATCCAGAAAGGATGAACACTGTACCAATAGTGAAGGTGAATCACAGGATTGTGGACTTCTCAGCAGATGCTGTGAAGCCAGAAGGATGGAAGCATCTTTCAAGCATTGAAAGAAAGCCTTTGATGTGGAATACATGACTGGCAGAACATGCTGCAGTGCACTGATGCCATGGATTGCTGATCATCAACTAAAGAAAACAAATATGACACAAACAACCTGGGTGAACATCCATGGGATCACACTGAGTGAAAAGAGCCAACTCCAAAACTTAGGTATTATACACTTCCATTTATATTTGACTTATGATGGAGAACAGGCAAAATCATGAGTTTGAGGAGGTATGTATACAGAAAACTGACCAAATTCCTATGCCAACAACTAAGGTGAGGATATTTGGTTAGTGAGCTGACTCTCAGTAGCAAGGGTATTAGTGTTTCAACCTGATGACCCAAGATCCAGCCCTGGATCCCAAAAGACATCCTTAGGATGTGCATACCTTCACACACACATTTATATACATGTGCTTGCATACACGCACACACACACACACACACACACACACACACACACACACACATGTCTCCCTAAATAAATATGTAAATGAAATGAAGATATTGATAACTTCCAAGGAAAAAATTTAAGCTATGTTTTAAATATTTCATTCTTTTTTGTTGGTTTTTATTTCAAGATGGTTTCTCTGTGTAGTCCTAGCTGTCCTGGAACTCACTCTGTAAACTAGGCTAGCCGGCAACTCGGAGATCTGCCTCCTATGTCACCTGAGTGCTGGAACAATAGGCATGTGCTACTACTCCAGGAATCATAATATTACACATCATAGTATTACATTCTTATACAATACAAAACTTCTGCACTCAGGGATCATTGCAGAAGAGAAGGTTGTATCCTCTAGAAATATCAGAGATGCTATTCCCATGAAGTTACTCCAACATGGCTGCCTCAACATGACCTGAACAAGGATGGCATCAATAGACATGCTAACACAGAAGGGGAGTAAGAGTAACATGCCTAAATACTAGACAAAGACCATTAGACAGCTAAAGAATACCAAGAATTTAGAAATAGTCTTCCCCAAAGAACAGCACTCCATGGAGTTATCCAATACCAAATAGTCAGCCCTGAAAAACATGTATGTACAAGTAACAGACTTAGCAAGTTGTATACATGTGTATTTATTATTATATTGTATGTAATATATTTATAATATATTATACATAATAAACAATACATTGTATATACATTATGCACATATTTACATGCACACACAAACATACAAATTAAATAACTAAGAAAAAGAGCATTGTTCTTGTTATATGTTGGAGCATCTTCGGGGTATATGCCCAGGATAGCTGGGTCCTCAGGAAGTACTAGGTCCAATTTTCTGAGGAACCGCCAGACTGATTTCCAGAGTAGTTGTGAGGGACCCATGGCTCCAGCTGCATATGTGTGCCTTATCTGGTATCAATGGGAGGGGAGGCCCTTGGTCTTGTGGAGGCTGATGCCACAGTAGAGGGGAATGCTAAGGTGGTGAGGCAGGAGTGGGTGAGTGGGGGAGCACTCTCATAGAAGCGTGGGGGAGGGGGATGGGAAAGGGAGTTTGTGGAGGTGAAACCGGGAAGGGGGAATAACATTTGAAATGTAAATAAATAAAATAACCAATTTTTTAAAAAAAGAAAAAGAGGCCATGGCTTTGAAAGAGAGCAAGAGTGGTATTGTGGGAGAGGTTGGAAGCAGGTAAGCAAAGGAAAGGAGGATGATATAATTATTTTATAAGCTTAAAACATAAAACAAAACTTAAAAAAAGGATCATACCCTTAGTTGATGCAATCAACTGTGAACATACTTATGTCATATTAACACAACATTCAGTACATATTTAGCTAAGAGTTCGAGATATACATTTTCAGAGATGACCAAAATCAGGTGAGTGGGAAGAAAATAAAAGTAAAAATTGTGCCAGGTTTATTTATAAGTATTGACTTGTATTTTGTAGGAAAAGGTTCACAGAACACCGAAACTTAGAAGTTCAGAGCCATAGTACAAACAGTTTGACTACAATACAATACGACATAGTGTATATAGCACAAAACTAAAAAATTGGCACTGGTTACTTTTAAGGACAGAGAGAGGGAAGACAGCTGATGCTTTGTCTGTAAATATTCAGTAATTCAGACTTTTAAGCCATGCACACATTTCACTGATAAAAGAAAAAATAAACTTAAAAATTTGAAATAATAACCTAGCCATAGTAGCTGTTTTTCATCTAGTTAGTTACTCTGTGATGGTTTGGTTGGGTGAGACACAGTCACTCTTCTGGAAATGTTTGAGAAGACAGAGGCACACCTTCAAATAACTTCTCACTACCCTTCCTCCACCTGATGGTATTGGCAATAATGTGGTAACATGGTTAGATGCTTCAGTATGTGGAAGCAATGAAAGACATTGGAGAACAACGGTAGGCGTGTGCTGCTATTCATCTTCTTGGATCTTTGCCTCCATGAAGATGGAGGATTTGGGGCTGTGGTAATAGAGCAGATCCATGTACCATGTTAATGATCCCATCTTTCTCCTTTATAACCCACTGAGATCTGAATGGCTGGAAAACAAGTGTATTAAAATGCAGCCACGAGCCCAGTTATATCAACAAAGAAGGAGACAAATCAGCCCTATAAATGGTTTTTAAATTGAACCAAAGGAGGGGTCGTTCATTGATCTCTCCGTTCTATTAGAGGCTAAGATTTGTGATTTGTACCATGTTGAATTCATAATATGAAGGCCTGCCAATGGGTAGAGAGTCTCTTGTGTCTCATGGAGCTGGAAGTTCATAAAACATCTGCTGTCGTGTCCACATGGAAGCAAGGACATTACTATCTTGTAAATAAACAAAGTGAGACGTCAATTCATTCCTGAGCACTGATATGCAGATGCAAGTTGAGGTCCTTCTTTTACACAAAATATTATAGGTAGAGATGGGAACACAATGTATTCCAAGCTTCGGGGTCAGCATAGAAGGTGAGATTCCCAGGATGTTATCTCATCATGGAAAAGAGGCTGACCTATTTGTTCATTTCATTCCTTCATTGATTCATTCATTCACTCATCAATTTATCCAATATTCATTTAGAATGTGGGACTAAGTATTTGTTGGATCCTGGAGATATATTTGGGGTTAAACTATGTTGAGTCACTCCTTTCATGAAAGTTGGACTCTTGTGCAAAAGTTCTTGGCAATAACCTACAACCTTCTAAAGAAGAGGTGTTCTAAAGATTCTGATGGTCAGTTCTGCCTAGGGTCAAAGGAGCAAGCAAGATCCTTCAGTCAGGATCCTCTTCAATCCTCTAGTGATAGCAATGTCCAGGCCAGCTTGAGACCGTTGGTTCAAAGCAACAGACTGGCAAACAATGTATAATGTCAAATGTGTTGTGAAGGAAACACATAAGATGAAGTAACAGAATGATGGGAAGATGGTATCTACCCTAATCACACACATCAGAGGAAACTTTACCAGGAGGTGGCATTTAGTTTAATTGCTTAAGAAGGAACATCCAAGGAAGAGAGAGCAGGCACTCACAGGCCCTGAAAGGACACAACTTGGCTTTTCCAGCTGTGAGGCCAGAGGCTTCAGGGTTTCAAGCCTGGGTCTTAAGTACATAAGGAATAGGGGAGGCTGACGTTGGAAAGGACAAGGTCCCCTTATTTCTCAAATGCAATTTGGTTCCTGCTCTTGAGAAAGAAAATTAAAAATGTGAAGGGTGGTTAAGAACAGGCAGAGGCACTGTAACACACAGTGATAGGAAGGGATAAGCTATTCCTCTGAGGTCTGTTTTCCTCCCTTCCCTCCCTCCCTTCCTCCCTTCCTTCTTCTTTTTCCTTCTTTCTTTTTCTTTTTCTTCTTCCTCCATCCCCTCCCCCTCTCATTTAGATCATAAGGAATTCAAATTCTAGAAGGGCCTGAGGCCTATGACACAGGTCCCTTCATCCCTGAAACAGTCCTTCATTCTTCTTAAGCATGGTAATGAGAACCATGTGAGCACTTCCCTCTGGAAATGCCAGGCCCTCATGTGAGCTTACCTTGGTGGACAAGGGTCCAGTAGAAGCATCCTTGGCTATATGAGATCTGATTTCCTAAGTTTATGAATGGTAATGGCACTCTGAGTGTTCCTTATCTTTCTATTAGTATGCTAGGATTTTGGCTTCTTCCTCCTTCTGCAATCTGTTCATAATCCAAACATCAGTAGGAACGAGGTTCTAAAAACATCAACACAATCATATCACATAAATATAAATTAAAACATCCATCAATGACTTCTTATAACACAAATGGGACTCAGCCATCAGCCACTCAGCCTGCTGTGATCAATGTATCCCTATATTTAAATGCACCAGCAGCCCCTTCTCCCTTTTATGTCACTTCCCTATTGCAGATTTTCTAAATCCCTTGATGAGAATTCCAAGTACAGAATGAGGGGTTGTTAGCCTCTCAAAGCCTGGACCACTCTTCTTGTCTACAAGCAGAGTTTTCAGTGGCTCTTACCTCAGACATATCCTGAAACTCTGATGGCTCCAAGACTGAGCACAGTTTGGTCCCTTGTGTGGGTCAGAATGCTCCAAAAGAGCCAAATCCAATGGAAGCACAATGACCACGTGCGTGTTACTTGCCTCAGCTCTGTATGAGGCCTCATCCACAAGAGTCACACTAGGTTTCGTGGAAAGTCCTCTGCTTCTGTAACAGGAAAGAAGTTAATGGTAATCTTCGAATATGCTTGTCCTTGCGTCAAAGAAGGAAAAACTTATAAGAGCAGCCATGATTCTATCCATGAGAGACAGGCATTAATAAGATGGGGTCTATTGCTTCCATTCCATTGGGAGAGTGATGGGAGCTAAGGCAGAGAATGATGAGTTAGTGTCTACTCTTTTGTTATGCTGTATTCATAGTTAGTTTTCACTTGCAATTATCAGTGTCCTGAAACCGTTACCACTGATTGTATGCGTTTGACATAATCTGGTGAGCATTTCTTACTTTGATAGTAGTTTTCTGGGATAGAAAAGGGGCAGGGCAGAGGGAGAGACACTTCTGTGTCAGGCTTTGTACAGCTGTCTCGCCCTTTGAGCTACCTGGTAACCTGTAGGGAAGCACCATATTTCTCACTTGTCAGCTGAGGAAACCTTGGCTTAGGCGCTAAAAAGAAGTTAGATTTCAACTCAGGTCTGCTGACCTTAGAGTCTGTGCTCTGCAATCTTCTCCACCTAAAGCAAGATGCATAGACAGGGAAGCAGCACACTTCATCTGTGGCATCTGGTGACTATCAAAGTATGGGCAGAGCACGATGAAGAGACAGCCAAAGAGGAGCTTACTGTGAGATTTACTCTCCAAGCAGAGGTATCTCTGAGATTAAAAGGTGTTGTTATTTAAATTGTACCTGAGTAATACCCATTGCAGGAAGTCTCCCTGAGTCAAAGGAAAGTACAGATCATTCTGCATGAGACAAATGTGAAAGTTCATGGAGCCTTGGGTTTCTTTTTGCAGGAAGTAGAAACTCCAAGTCACAGAACTGAGGTTCAGGGCAGCTGGCATCCTCACTCAGGTCTACGATTCTTAAGTTCCAAGTTGCTTTCCAGCATGTCTTCATGAAAACTCCGAGTCCTACTTGTTTAAAGTACAGATTCCCCCTGGGGCTGGGCATGGTAAGGCACTGCAAAGTGCATCTTCTTGTGCCAACCCATGGGGGATACCATTTTTTTTCAAATCTGTGTTTTTCCAAACATCCTGTCCCCACTTCCCCATATGAAGGCTCCCTCTGCACCAGGTCCTGGGGACTGGGCAGGAATACAGGAACTTTCCTTGTGCCAAATGTAGCATGCTCTGTGGTCTCACATTATTTTTCCCATCTGACTGTCCCATGTGTGCTCCTTTATCCTGGTCCATGTGTTAATCTGTTCAGTCAATGGTTTGTTAATCATTGCTTTAATTCACCATGCTTTTATTGAGAAATAACTCTAGGGAGAATCCCTATTAGTTGGTGAGACTAAGAAGAAACTAAGATATTAATATAAACTCTTAGTCTTCAAGAGTCTCAGAGACTACTGCAGGGTGCAGTTAGTGCTCACTGCCTCATCAGAGAGGTGCTAGGAACACAAAAATGGCCATGGCCACCTGAGGATCTAAAGTCAGTGCCATTATCTCTGATGAAAAGGTAGCAACATTGAGCAGTTACATCCATTTATCTCGTACCATGGCCTGCCCATCTGATAACTTGGCTTTTGTAGGTTTGTGCCTAATGAGCCCTGACTGGTCAATATAATGGTTTCCCAGATATCTGGTGCTTTATTTTGTCAGTTACTTAGATATAGGAGTAAACATGCTCTAGAGCTCAAAAAGTCTCTTTAACTTGGACTCCTAATTGTCCTGAGCATCATAATAAGCTGGAGGATTTATTAGCAGTGCAATGTTTTGAACTTCACTTGTGAAATGCTGTATCACAGAATCCAGAGGACAGCCTGGGCATTCTCACTGTTGTACATAAAGCATCCATAGTGAATGGCAGGTAGGCTACACCTTCGGACACTTTGCTCTCATTGAGTAGTAGTGGCTTTGAGAGAAGCTGAGAACAAGACCAGGCATTTTAGAGACACATTAAAGAAAGTATCAGACTTACAAAAGCAGAGTAAGCTGAAGGGTGGAAGATGATTCAGTGACAGGGTGTTGGGATGTGTAGCACCAAGGAAAATGGTGGGCGGAAGGAAATAAAAATGCTGGCAGGGAGGTAGAAACGACAGGGTGAACTCATGCAGACAAACCTGACTTCATTACATAGGCACTTGGAAGTAGGGGGGAGGTGCATATTTTAAGAAGCCATTTAAAAAACTTTCCCACTAAATTCCACAAGATGAAAGTCTCAGATATGGTCTAAACATTTATGTGCCTTGGTGTCTTTGTGGACAGCAATTCCCTTGGCTTAAGAGTAGCAATGTCTGCCTTGGGGACCACTATAGGCATTTGATGAGATGACATGGCACATTTCTCAGTATATGGCAGTTTTCTTATTTACATTATCACTGGGTAATCATTTGGTGTCCAGAAAGATCTATGCAGCAGAGGTGCCAGCTACCACAGACCTGGGAGGTAATAAGGGCCTGATGGTGTGAGGGGCGCCTTCAGAGAAGAAGTGACAGGGAATAGAACATGGGGACATTGCTCCATCAAGACTTGTCTGTGTGAAAGGGATAAAATAGAAGAAATCTATAGAAGAGGAGAGTTGTTATTTCATGCTCAGCTCTTTATCCATAGATTCAGACTTTCAAATGATCTATGGCTTAATAGTGATGAGTATTCATAATCTCAACATCCTGGTAAGCAAACAGGCTTGCTCCCAAACCAGTCTGTGCATGCCGTCCGCTCTTGATTATGCCTTCCTCCTTCCCTATGTTCTTCCCGCTAGCCCCACCTTCTGTTTGCAGTGCCTTTTCTAGCAGACAGCCTGCTCAAGACAAGGTACTGGAGAATCAGAAGTGGGAGTGAGGCAGCCTCCAACCTCCTGCACTGCCTGCATGTCAAACTGCAGGCAGCCTTGCCCTGGGCTTCCAGTGCCCTTCATTCTCCAGTCTTTGCCACTCCATAGCAAATGCTCCAACTCTCCTCTCCTATCCTCTGGGTGTTGTGTTCTGGGAATATTACCCAGTCTAACATGGCTCGCTTTTTTCAGTAATGAATGAGCTGGGTGGGTGCCTAGAACTCTATTAAAGCTCTTGATTCATTAGTTTTCCTGTCTCCTTTGGCCTAGTGATTATAACATCATCACACTATCATTTGGTACTGCCCTTGGTGATTGAGCCAGATGGGAAAAGCCCAGTGGGAAGGGATTAAAGTCCAATGGAGTAGTCATTCCTCAGCTTTCTTTCCTTAAAGTTCACAGGGCACTTCCAATGGGGCCCAGCAAATCAGACTTAGTGAAAGGAAGGACAAGGACCTCGCTCTTATGAAATCCATACCTGGAGAGAAAACTCATGACCATGAACACAGGAGTCAGTAAACACAAAACTCTTAGTTGAGAAGGACTGTAGCTACTAGGGGCTGTCAGTGGTCAGTAGGATTCCAAGTACCCTCTGAACTGGACTGAAAGATTTACAATGGGTTTTTGCTTTGAAAAATTGCCCTGGTGCATCAAAGCTTTCTTGATTCTTATGTGTAGGAAATGACATTAGCCAGTGACCATCAGCTTCTTCATTTTATGTTATGACTATTCTAAATATACTTTTGCCTGTAATTGCCCCTTTGTTTACCCCCCCCCCCATTTTGTTCCCTCTCTTACTGTTCACTTTCTCCTGGAAACATGCGATTCAATTGCCCCATCACCCAATTCCTCGTCCCCTGTCTATACACTAGAACTCAGTGAAAGATGGGCACACCCAGAAAACTGGACCAAATAGACAAAACAAAGAAAGGAACAGATACCAGAAAATTACATTACAGCCAAGTTCTGGGGAATGCCTAAAGTCACTAGGAAGAAATACTGGAGAGATGATGTGTAGTTTTAGAATCCTCACATCCTAACTCTCATCTTCTCAAGGTCAAAACCAGAAATTACTCTCCAAAGGCAGGTAAATTGATGGGTGAATGAGTGGATAGATGGGTGAGTGGATAGACAGATGCATGGGTGTTTGGATAAATAGGTGTATAGATGGATGAATGAGTAGATGAATGAATAGGTGGATATTTGGTTGGGTAGATGGATCAGCAGACTGATAGATGGCTGGGTGGATAGTTGAATAAGTGGATTGGTGGATAGGTAGGTGGACTGGTAGATGTATTCTTAGGTGTGGGACACTTTGAACAGTTCCTCTACAAATGTTACAACTAACACAGCTGAACTATGAGTATTTCAGAAATTTGACTCTCAGAGATCGTAAATTTATAGCATATTACCATCTGTAAAATGTAGCATTGGTATAATTTGTTACTATTTCATTATTTTACATAGATCTAGCAGACAGTAAAGAAAAAACGTTGAATTTCTATCTTTAAAATACATAAGGTAGTACTCTTATAAGATTTGTAAGAAATAATTGGTGAGCCTCACGTCCCAGCCAATTTGTATTCATTGTGAACAGTATGAACAGGCCAAACCACCAAGGTGATTTGAAAGCTTCTAGAATTTGCCAATGAGAGGTTCTGGAAACCTCCTAGGGATGAATGATGCAGTTTGAGCACTCTCCACACCTTGTGGAGTTAATTGACTCCAAGTCAAGGCATTCTCAGGAGGGAAATTTCTGGCATTAACTCTGCTCACTTGCAACCTTCAAGTCTGATAAGCAAGGAGAAATATCCATGTGCAAAAGCATTCCTGAGAATGCTATCAGATGCACCGTGAGGGAGGAACGGGGTTGGCATTGAACAGTCCACAGTAAAAGGCTCACAAGAAATCTTGGCCGAGATCAGGGAACCTGAGAGAATAAAGATGTACTTTTCAGGTCTCAAATACTGAGTCAAGGTCATCCACGAGGATCTGGAGGCGAAACTGGAGAGCTTTAAGAGGAGGCTTTCTCCAACTTCACAAGCCCTGGAGAGTCCCCAGAAGAGAAGATTTCTAATTGAAATTATATTTCCTTTTCATGAACATTACTTCTTTTTAATCTTTCTCCCTTTATTCCAATTGCTAACTTTCATTTGGCTTCATCAAGGGACATTCTCATATATTTATTCCAGTGTGGAAGCTGAGATTTTGGGATAAAGCAAGCTAGCCAAGGCCACATGGCTAGTATGTTCCCAGACTAAGTCAAGGGATAAACCATTTCTTTTCCAGTAGCATATCCTTCAACTTACTGACCTAAACATTCTCAAAAGTTCTCTCAAGCAGGAATATCTTTGAAATATTTTATGGAAATATATCATAAAATGTACATTATTAAAATACAATTTGGATGCATTTTCACATTCTGCATGTAGATCAAGGAAATTATTAACACACAGCACTGTTGGCCCCTGTGAACACCACCTTGGCGATGCCACTGTCCTTGTTTCTAACAGTCTGTTAATTGTTCCTGCTTTTAACCATCATGTAGTTGCAATCTCATGAGCCTTGTCACTAGGCAGAGCTCCTTTCACTTGCTATTTTCTTTGTGAGAGTCTTGCATGTTTCTGCATGTATCTGTAAGTTATTCATTCCTATTGCTGCTAGAATTCTATTATGTGAGAATACCACAATTTATTATTCATTTTACGTTGACAAGTACTTGGGTTGTGTCGAGTTTAGGGCCATTACAGATTGACTGATATTTTAATATTTTACTCATTCTGTGGCAAAAGAAATACATGAAGTTCATAAGAGTCTACACTTCAACATGGAACTGCTGAAATCATGGGGAGTGTGTGTATATCTTCATTAGATCCAAACAGACTCCCAAAGCAGCTGGATCAATCTCTTCCCTCCAGCAATGAATGGCTATTCTCAATAGTCCATTTTCCCAGACATTTGCTAGTTTCTGTGGTTTGAAGTTTGGCCATTTTGATAATGATAATGCTGCTTTTTTATTGCTTTTAACTGGAATCTTTTGTGACTAACGAAACTCAATACATTTTATATGTTTATTAAATCCACAGGCAGTATCTGGGTTTGCTAAGAACACAGTTAGAAGATGCTGTAGATAGAGAGGCTTGGTTAACCGAGGCTGGGGGGTGAAGGAGATGGAAGACTGTGAGAGGGCTTCCTTCCTGGAGTAGCCTTCTGTGGGACAGTTAGAGACGGAGATTATGAAGATGGAGAGAGATAGAAACAGATGAATAAATAGATAATAGAGAAAGCATTATCTCACTTCCTAATACAAACATATGCTGAGCTCTACATGGACATGTGGAAGGAACTGCTTAACACAGTTCGCTGCTCCCAAGCACCCCTTCCTCAGGAACTCCTCTCCAAGTCGAGGCTGGTCCTTAGCAACAATATGAAAGAATTAGAATATACAATATTTGAAGAGGAGGTGAACATTCAGTTCATAAATTAGCAAAGCATATATTTTTTTGTGATGTTAAAATCCTGGTGGCAGTTTTCAATGGACTCTGTCTGGTTCAGTTCCCATCCCATAAAGGAATTTACAGGAACACTTTAATATAGAAACACTTAAAAATCCATCAAATGCCATTTGACAAAATCAAATTTGTTGTATTAATGTAATTTCCTTCCTTTATTTAGCCTTGACTCTGCACCCAGAAGATTTTTTATTTTACACTGCACTGTGAAAGGACTTGTCACTTTTGTCAAACAATGGCATTAAGCAGGTAGCCATGTATGTATATACACGCAAGTGTACCTGCACACTAAATACCCACTCCTCACAGAGCACTCCCAGTGCTGACTTCCTCTTTTCCCTCAGCCTTTCAACAGTATTATCTGATCTATTTCCACACACTGCCCTATTTACAGGACACAGTATACAACACAGGATCCAGTCTAGTATACAACCCAAGAAGCAGGGTTTTATTTTATTTTATTTATCACAACCTTAAATTAACTTAAGGGTTATTTTATAACCCTTAAGTTTATAGTCTATATCTCTGTAAGGTGAAGAAGGATTACAGAACTCAAACAAAAATACAACTTACCCCCTCCCCGTGTGTGTGTGTGTGTGTGTGTGTGTGTGTGTGTGTATACGCACATATTCATTCATGTGAGCAAATGCTGGAATAAAAACTTGTTTAAAAGTGAAGCTATGTCTACTGAAAGACTAGCTTCAAGAAGAATCTAAGTGATCTATGAGACTCCCACATGCAATTATTTATAAAGTTCTTGAGAATTTGACTGTACTAATGAAGGATGCAAAGAGAAACCTGGCATAGCTCATCTCTAGCGCAAGGTGAAGTCATTGTCTCCTAATCAAATTCTTGGAGAAAATAGCTGTTTCATTGTTCAGAGGATGGGAACGTCCCTTAATTTGATGGGAAGACTTTGTGAAGGCACATTCCATTCTATAACTTAATATTTGTTATAAATCCATAAGCATCTAAGTATACATGCACACAAAATATATCACATATATAATACATATTGACATAACATGAGCTCCTTTAGAGCATCATGCAGAGTTTTTATGGAGAAGGATTGAAAATTCAATGCCTTTTTGGCTTTGAGGCATTTCAATGAATAAGTCTCATCCCTAATCACAGGACAGCCTTAGTCACATGACCAACCATGCCACGTCTCTGGATTTTATTAATACCAGCCTTTATCCCCCTCCATTCAAAGGTCATCTATGATTCCATGTTGACTGACAGAATAAAGCCCTAACTCTTTAGGGTTTCTTCCAAGGACACCATAGTCTGGGTTCAAATACTTGCTTCTCTGCTCTTTTATCCATCTTCACCAGTATGAGTTCTGGGCACATCAAACAGGCTAGCCATTCTCTTGATTGGAAAGTGATTTTGATTTGCAGCTCCACACCATTACATGTACCCTTAAACAACTTGTACCCTGTACAACATGCAACCCCAAAGCAACCTCCTGGGAACATACGGTGCTTCAGCTTTCCTGCCATGTCACCTGGAATGTGCTTTGCTCTGTTGTCTCTCAATGTGATTGATCTCTTTTGAGGAAGTCTTTTCTGCTCCCTAGGACCCAGGTAAAAATGTCTGACCCAAATGAGAAGTGCCTGTAGGCTCACCTGGGCCCTAATTATGGTTTTGACCTTGAGTTAACTCTTTAAGAGTGGCAGAATATCCAAATCTTTATCCTTAACTGGAGCATGATAATTATCGTGTGGGTGTGAAGCGAGAAATTCAAAGTTTTATTTACTGTAGCCTGCATATTGTAGGTGCAGGCTTGTGGCCTTTAAGTTTTTCACATATTGAATAACTACCCCACAGCCTAGTAATTTACCAGTAACATATATCTAGAATTACAAGTAAAAAATTAATAATATTTGATGATTTACCTATTATTGAGGTTTATAAAGAGGAAAACCAATAATACAGGAAGTTGATATAGGCTGGTGAATGCAGAGAATGTTAAACTGTGGTGTAGCCTTGAGAAGAATTAAGAGGGCATGCTCAGGGGAACTGATGGCAGGATTCAGTGTAAAGCTGGCAATTGGCAGGGCAGGAGCCGAACCTTTTCTGTTCTTCAAGCTTGAGTCAATAGAAATGTCACCTTGCAGGCAAACCTAGAGAGCTGAGGCTTTGAAGAGGTTTCAGAATGTCCTTACCTTCTGTGAGGGAGGGAATAGGGAGAGTGGCTGAGAACACATCAAAACCAAACCTGTCTACTCTGACAGGCTGCCAGGAGCTTTGGTCCCGCTGGACAAATTTGATAATCTAAAGGCAAGCACTCTGCCATTTTGCTAGCTCAGGAAAAGAGGCTGAGTTGTCAAAGTAGAAATAAAGACTTTCTCTGCCTGACAGGGAAAAAGAGTGACCCACACAGAGCTAAAGACCAAGGCTGAGCTCTAGAGGGGTTGCTGCAGGCAAAAGTGAGAAAATGGTGTGACTTTGACAGTGGCATCTTCCTTCTGTACTTAAAGGGCAATTCTAAACTGGTCTGAGGTTCAGCTCCTATGATGTCATATGACATGAGAGACAATAGAAAGGAGGTGACCAAGGGCATCACACTCACTCAGAGTTTCTATCGCTGAAAGTCATGTCCTTGACTATGCGAATGAAATTAGCTCACCAAATACATGTTTTGTTTATACCTGGCTCAGGCCATAATAAAAATGTTAAGTACCTTACCAGAATGTATTTACTGTAAACTAAGGTGCTATGGTTTGAATATGAAATATTTTTAATAGACTCCTCTCCAAATCTTTGGTCTCCAGCTGCTGGTGCTATGTGGGGACAGTCTATAAATTTAGAAACTATAAATCAGATGAAGGTCATAGGTCAATAAGGACATGCCCTTGGTGTATAGTCTCCTTGGCCCTTCCATTTCCGACTTTGCCTTCTCTCTGCTAAGAGCTGAGTGCAAAGGGCCAAGCAACCCTGTGTTCTGAAACCATGAGTCAAAATCGAATCCTTCCTCTCTGTCAACTATTTTTGCCAGGTGCTTGGACAAAGTGATGAGAGCTAATTAATGCATAAATTATAAAGAATAATTTAAAGTTGAAGTAAAAGAAGAGAATTACACAAGGATAAAAATCATTTAAGTCTATGAAGCGCTACGAGAATGCTAAGATCTGTCTCTTAAGACAACCCAATAGATGTTTGCACAATTCTTCCTATCAGGCTGCAAAAATGTAGATACTTGCAGAATAGAGGCTCTGAGGAATCTTAACCCCAGTATCAGCAGCAACTGCTATTTGTACTTAACGTAGTCTAGGGGTTGCTCTAAGTGCTCGAATTATTTTATCTAATTTCACAATGACCCGGTAGGCACACTGCTGGATAGAATCACTTGGAACCATTTTCTTTCATTTGTGCTTTTCTGAAATACAGGAGTTGTAACTCAGAGACGATGTGGAAAGAGTGTGACCAGCAGCCCCAGTTATCTCAAATCTGTCCTAATGCAGAAGTGATTAGCACACTAGGCTATTGAAGCTATGATTTTGGTGATTTCAACATCAACAACAACTTAAAGAAACTGAGGTACAAAAAAATTAAAGTTAGTATAAAGACACATGCTTCATGGGGCAGTGGACATCTTAAGCTCTTCTATTTTGAAGTTGGAAGTTGTTCAGAAGGGACTGGGGGAGGACAAAAGAAAGCATCCTGGAAGCCTCAGCTTATGATTTGGGATAAGTCATTCAGAATGTGAAGCTCAGGGAAGCTTGCCTGTTTCCATTTCCTCTCTTGGCCTCCTCCCATGAGCCCTGTCTTGAACCCTCAGTGTGGGAGTTACAGTTATTGTGTTTATGTTAACTGCTTCAGGGGGACATGGAGCTTGACCTTGGTTGGAGGAGCCATTCAGTCCAATAGACCCTCTGGGAAAACTTCCCACATTGCTGTTCGTGACACTTCCTGGGCCTCTGACAGGCAGCTGGATGGAACACACCCTCAGGCCTCCACAGCAGAGAGAGAGAGATGCCTGATTGCCCGTTAAATTGGAACACTCACTAGGACATCTGAAACAAGGGAAAGAAAAATGTCAGCAGTGTTTGCAGGGCTGAGTCTTTGGAGCAGAGCTGGCAGGAAGGGCTGGCCTCTGTCAGTGGCTAGTGGTGTGACTGTGGACAGGTTATCTTGCACACTTCTGGACTTTGGTCTTCCTTTTGAGCACAGAGGTGGAGCCATAGACTACGAAGTGCCCTTCCTTGGGATTGTCTGAAGTCCCAAGTAAAAGCACACCTGAAATTCCAAAATGAAAAATGTTAAATACATATGCAGGGTGAGTTACAGAAAACAGTATGGGAATAGGGATGGCTTTGAACTTCTCAACAGGAACATAGGGAGCTAGGCAAATAAAGTAATTATTTTTAAGCCAAAATACACCATAGGTATTTATAGTTATTGCCAAATTTAAATCCAATGGGAGCATAAAATAAATATTTGTTTAGGCATAACAAATATCAAAAATAGAATTCACACTTACCTTTACTTTCTGTGTCCACAAACCAGGAAGGTACAATACAGCAATGCAGAACATGTTAAACTATGGTGTAGTCTAGAGAAGAATTAAGAGGGCATGTTCAGGAGAACTGATGGCAGGAAGTGGAAAGCATATTAGGGGCAGGCACATTCTTGAGCATGCTTAGTTAAGGACTGCATACGTCAACATGCTCAGTTTAAAATCATAGTCAAAAGGAAAAACAGTGGATGCATTGTGGGACATGATTAGCCCAAGGTTGTAGAGCACATGTTCAAAAGGTTAATATGGCAGACAGGTGTGGGAAATATTATATAAAAAAAGAGCTGGTAAGTCTCACTACACAGGGTACCTGCAGACCACATGGCTCCATCCAGGTATTCTCATCTCAGCAGATTCTCCAACTCAGTGGCTCCAAAATCTCTCCACCCAGCTCACTAAGTTCCCACAAGCGGGTTGCTTCCACACCAGCCCCATGCTTCAATACCCATATGGCCTTTGCGGTGCATATCAGGCAAAACTATGCTTTGCAGCCATTGAATCGCCGCAAGAAGGAAAACACCACACAAACTTAGTTCAGAAGCAATGGTAACTCAATCTCTGGGCACAACAACTAGAATCCTAATCTTGTAAGCCATATTAAATCTAATTCCTACAGTGGTGAATCCTGGTGGATCCACCATGAAACTAGGAGAACTAGCAGCTACATCTTGCCTTCTTGCTATCTCCGTTCAAAAAGCCTCTAACTGTCTCCTGCTCCCTCTCTTCCTCTATCCAATCCGGAAGTCCCACCTACTCACCCAGTGATTGAACTGGTCCTTTTATTCATTTGGAGAGTCTCACAAGAAGTCACCTGAGTACCTGATTCATTCCTTGTTCCAGATAGCTCCTCCTGGGAGAGTGGAATTAACATAGAAATACAGGCAACACCTGGGTCATCCACCACAGACAGGAACACTTTTAGGCATGCTCAGTTTGCGTCATAGAGATGGTGGTCAGAAATCCTCTCGTCATGCTCAGTTTTCTGTAGTAAGTTTTAGCTAAACACAAAATGGGCATTTTGAACGTGCATTAATATAGGAGTTTGCTTCTAAAGGGGCTTGCCTCTCTTGGCTAACAGAAGTGTTTGGTAACAGACTCTTTTGGGATTTTGCAGAGAAGTTGTGAGTGCCTTGACTGTGTTTCATAATAAATCACACTGTAGTGCAAAGGTTTGTAAGAGACAGTTCAGGGACAGGATGACCAGGCTTGGATTAGGACTTGGTTTGCTCACCAGGCACAGGCACCATCTGAAGCCTGCATGACTTCTGCACCATCTCTTTCTTGGTGCTTCCATCATGCAAAGATCAACCCAAGAAATTTGCTACTGGCAGGGACTTTGTTTCTTGGTGATCTGGGGGCCATATGGAAGGAAACAGGAAAAGGAGGAGAGAAAAGGCAAGAGAGGAAAGGGAAAAAGGGTAGAAGAGAAAGAGAAGGTAAGTCAGAGGTGAGAAGGAGAAGACCATGCTGGCTGTTGGTGTTTTATCATATACATGGAGAAAATGATACACCTGAATCCATCCCTTTTTCAGTCAGGACAAAGGGCCAGTGGGAGAGAGTCCCCTGTCCTGAAGGACTGAGGGTTGTCATTATTAAGGCAGGCTCATGCTGTTTCCAGAGCTCTGCAGATGACTCTACAACTCTTCTATTCTTGTGCCATTGTGTCTATTTGCTGGACTGTCCCCTCATCCAAATTTATGTGTAGCTCCTGCATCCATTTTCTTTCTTGTACTTTTGCTCTTTTGGTGCCTACCTCCAGGTCATTTTCTCTTAGATAGGAGGCAGATAATGCCTTGTTCCGCTTAGTTCATCACAGACAGCACTGCTTAAATGGTCTTCATCATCAGTAGCGGAAGAAAGGTAGAGTTAAGTGTGGCTTGGAAGAAGTGACAGGCTTAACCAACACGTATTCACTCATCCTTATTTATTCTTTTGATGTCTACCTTCATATATCTAAATGGCTTCCTTACATTGCTGTTTCTTGATTTACAATGTTATTAATTTTGTTTCAGATCTAATCTATTGAGTTTCCTTTTTGCAAGATAAAACCTGTTTCACTACCACTCCATTAACCCTAGACATGTTTAAGCATACACAAATGTCCTTCCCCATAAGCCTCCAGAATTACACTTTTGGATAGATTGTGTTTATAACTTCATTTACCATAGAATACTGTTTTTGATTTAGACTGTGTGTCACCATGATTAATCTTCTTTCACAGCTCTTTTTATTTCCCCTGGAATTAATAAGAACTTGACATTTTGTTTGCTTAATCATCTCTATTATTATCATTAATTTGATCCAAATTCTCCATCTCTTGTCTAAGTCTCCTCCAATGATAGCCAAACTCCCTGGCCATTCCAACTAATTCTCTTTGGAGGATGCTTTTCTGGAGTTTTCCTAGTATTGATGACACCCAGTGTCCAAGGGCCAATATGGACCCTTCATTTCCTGTCCCCTTGGGTTCCTTCTGCCTTTTTTGTTCTATGTCCTAGAGATGATGACTTTATTTTTTAATCTATTCCTTTGCTTTAGTCAATCATTATAGCTCTGGCAACTTCTTGGCAATGGGTACAGGAACACCTGAAGTTTCAAGGCTGCAATGTTTACATATGTCTTTGTCTGTCCTCATACTATATTGAGAGTATATAGTTTTAAGTTGGATAAAATTACATTTGAGGATTTTAAAGGCATTCCTTCATCATTTTTTGTTTCATGATTTGTTTTAGGATATGTGAGCAGTACTGTTTTTTCCACTGGAAGTTTATGTAATAATTCCTTATCCCATTGTTCTAAACTATTTTGAGAATAGCATTTAGTTTATTTCGTTTCCCCATTGAGCTGGGCTCTGAGGTCCTTTCAATAAAAAAAGTCAAAGTGTTCAGTTCTTGGAAATTTTCTTAAAATATTTCTTAAATGCTTTTTATCCCCTGTGGGTTTTTTTTCCTGGTTTTGTTTTGTTATTTTTTGGAGATGGGCTCTCTCTATATATCCCAGAATAGCCTTGAAATTTTAGTTCTCCTGCCTCAGGCTATTGAGTCCTAAGATCACAGGCAGGCATGGACTGCCACCCCAAGGTTTGTCTTCCTCAATTGTTACACAATGTCTAGTCCTTCTACTGGATGTCTGCTTGCTCCTAGCCTGTTCATCCTCTCAATGAGGAGCTAAATCAGACAAGACACAATCTGACTCTTCTGAAGTTTGGATTTGTGCTCTTGTATTTTCTGAATATTTTCTTCTCAAAAAAAATCATTTCCTCAATGTTCTGTGAAAGGGTATATGCCACTCTTCTCAGAGATACCCCTCAAATCCTCATAACGTGCTTCTCCTTGTGTAGTTTCTGTTTTATTTTGAGGTGTTTTGTTTTCATTAATGACTCGTTTTGACTGTCTCCTTCTTTGGTACACATGCAAGTAAGCAGACACAAGGGTTTTATTTGTTTGTTTTAATTTTTAATGACAGAATTAAAAATATACCTAAAAGTGAAGCTTTTGGAAAAAAATCATTTGTTTTTCTCTTTCTTGTATCCTCCCTCAAACTTGACCTTGACCTCTTGCCTGGCCTTGTGTTTGAGAGCTGGGCCTTTAAAGGTGTCCTCTTTGACAACAGCTTTGTCCAAAAGGATATTCACAGAATACTTTGTAGGCATCAGATTATTGTAGTTATAAACTTTGATAAAGGACTTGACCTTTGATCTCTTGGTGATTTTCTTCTTGCTCATGGCAGCTGTCACTTTTCAGCCATTGTGGTCAATTCCAACCACCAGGGCATGCTTGTAAGGGCAGTGCCACTTTCAATGTTCTTTGTGATAACAGCTTTGTACCTGGAGTAGCATATAGCCAGGACAAGCAGCACTTTCCTGGGTTTCATGAACTTGCCCATTTCTACAGCAAGCAGCCAGCACCCGGCAGGGAGGAAAGAAAGACACTTCTGCTCTCATTGTTAACTTTGGATTTAGAACTTTCCTCAGATACATAGCTGGTAATTTTAACCATCCATTCATAATGAAGAGAGGGGCCTTTAAGTGCCCAATGGTGTTCTGAGCTTGTGGTGATCCTTATGAATATTGCAGACTAATAAGAGTGGTATAGCCATCTTTTTTTGGGGGGGGGAGCATCTTGGGGTCTGAATGCGAAATGTTCTACATAATCTCGTGTATTTGAATGCTTGCTCCCCAGCTGATGGTGCTGTTTAGACATTTAAAGAATGTTTAGGAGGAGGGCTTTGGGGTTTTATATCCTGGCCCTACTTCCTGTCTGCTTTCTTTTTCCTGACTGAATGTGGCCACTGCCTCACTCTTTTGTGGCCATGCCTGCTATGCTATGGTAAACTTATTCCTTCTCTGGAAGGAACTGGAAGCCACGATAAAATTTCCTTCCCTTGTATTGTTTCTTGTTATTTGTTTGATCACAGAATAGTCACTGATACAAACCTGGTTTCAGTGCCTTTAGTGTTTTGTTATAGGCTAATCACATTACCAAACACCAAACCAAAAGCAAAAAATACAAAAACAACTTTCTTTGACACCTGATCAGAGACTTTAGACCTGACTGATCTAGTTTGGGAGTATTTAATATTCAAGCACTACTGCCTTTGTCTGCAGTAAATTTTCCCTGCCCTCATCTGTCTCTCATTTTATAAACTTGTACACAAAAATCTAATTGATGGTGACAGTGATCCACTGGAATGTAGGCCCTAATGACATTCTCAAGCGAAATTCTATGAGCTCCCACTTGTGAGCTAACTGTTGCTCACAATCCCAGATGTGTTGGTGGTGTTTGTGATATTACTCAGGATTCTTTTTAACTTTCATTTTTGACACCTTAGGAACTAACTTTATAATACTTTTCTACTTTAATTTCCACTCACATATGAACCTTAATATCCTGTTTGTCCTGCTATCTTTCCCCCATTCTCAGTGTACATATGAGTTGACATTTTTATGTTCCCTTAATGTGTGTGTGTGTGTGTGTGTGTGTGTGTGCACGTGCGCATGTACGCACATGCATACTCATTATTCGTGTGTATGCATGTGTGGTGCATATGTTCCAAGGTACGTACGTGGAAATCGGAGTTCTTTGTCTTTACCTTTCACATTGCTTGAGACAGGGGCCTTTTATTGTTGTACTACTATATATCTCAGGTTAGTTGGCCCACAAGCCTCCAAGATTCCATTGTCTTAATGGCCTATATCACCACAGGAGCACTGGTATTAGAGGTGTTCCACATGGGTTCTAGGGATGCAAAATTTTATCCTCATTATTGCTCATGGTTCATCTTAATTGTCAATTGGATAGAATCTAGAATCACCTAGAATATAAGTTTCTAGACATGCCTTTGATGATGATGATGACGACAATAATAATAATAATAATAATAATAATAATAATAATAAAAGTTGACATTGGAAGGCTGACTCTACAAATGGGTAGCACCATTCCCTAGGCTTTTGCCCTAGATTCTTCAAAAGAAGGACACTAACTGAGCACCAACTTCCACTGCTCTTTGCTTCCTGCAAGTGCAATGTGACCAACTAAACTTTTGAAGCTTCTGCCTTGCTTTCTTTCTCATGGTAGATTACATTCTTTTCACCTTGATGGACTGAATTCTTGAACTACTAGCCAAAAGCTAAAATATACCTTTTTAAAATTTTTAAGTTGATTTTCTTAGAGTATTTTATCACAGCAACAGAAAAAGTAGCTAAAACACATGCCTTCCAACTGAGTCAGTGCTAGAGGTCTGCTTTTGCCTTTTCTTTCTTTGTCTTTTTTTCTTATGAAGGAGGAATAAAATAGAAGTGTAAGTGGCCAGCTTACTTCAGAGGATGTATTATTGTTTTAAGAGATAAATAATATTGAATGGAATCTCTTTCTTGCCTCCAAACGCTCTGGACATGTATGTAGCTTATGTCAGTAACATTTGGAAGAAAAGCTGGGAAGTAACAAAGAGATTCTTCATAGAAACTAGTCTACTTGTTGTTGTTGGTTTTTTAAATGTTTGGCTTATTTGCTTGGTAAATTGAGGGTATTTTTCATGTCTTCATCTTGACCCCTAATACCAGAAACCCTAAAAAGATCATGGCCTTCCTTAGTCAGGTAGACTACTTAGGCTAAAAGCAATTAAATTAAATGTCATTGTCTATTTAACATCCAGTCTGAAGAGTTAGAAATTTTCTCCATTCAAAATGCCAACCACTTTTGCTATGATTGATAGGAAATTGGAAATGATTTATCTAGATAAACACACAGCCAAGGTAAATGCCCAGCGAATTTTATTAAGAAGGGGAAAATGAACCGTTTAGTTGGAATCATGACAAGAGTTGGTTTAAAGTCAGTTTATAAAAATCATACTAATTGTGATATTTAATTTGCCAAACACAGAGGCCATGGTTAGACATTGTGAACAGCTGTGGCTCTGGCATCATGGGTCCCAGAGGTATTTTGATCCTCTGATCAGGCTAGGGAGAATATCAAGCATGAGAACTATCATGCTACATAGAGGACTGTGCTCCTGGGAGCAGCTGAGTAAAATCTCTCCACAGTAGACTTTATGGAAGCATTGGGGAAGTAGTTAAACACAGGGTTAGATGACATCATGGAGAGGGACAGCTTGAAATATATGACAACTGAGTCCATGACAAGAGAACAAGCAACACCTGAAAATACTATAATCTCTTTTGAAGACTAGTGGCTAATTTGTCAAAACAAATTCTGTTCCCTAATAAAGCAGCCTAGCAAGGGATGACCTGTAAGAAAACATTAACAAAAATGTAAAAATTTAGAGTATGTATTTTCATAGGATCACTGGGAGACTCTACCAGGCCTAAGAATTGATACAGAGGGGAGGGTGGGAGACGTGGACAGCCTGTTGGACATCATAAAGATAGTACCCTCCTATTCCAGAGACCTACCAATAAGAAATATTTCCATTTCTTGTCATGGAGCCTGTTCCCTTCTCCCCCCCCCTTCATGTTCTCATTTCTGTCTTTGACATCTGTATCTGATTATCTGTGCCTACTGTTTTACATAGTGTCTCTGTGTGCTTCTGTCTCTGGTACACACACACACACACACACACACACACACACACACACACACACACACACACGGGATATCTATCTATCTATCTATCTATCTATCTATCTATCTATCCCTTCTTCTTCTTCTTCTCCTTCTTCTTCTTCTTCTTCTTCTTCTTCTTCTTCTTCTTC
>CM052718.1:31620231-31650177 GCA_028551405.1 Uromys caudimaculatus | reverse complement strand
CTTGATTCATGCATGTGTAGTTGAGTCACCAACTAAAGATTAGGGACGAGTTTGTATGCAGAATTTTGAACTTTTCCTGAAAAATCTCTTGGAATTTCTCTCCTCATTTCCTACCTGGTATGCTTGGCTTAAACGCTGTCCTCTGTCTCTTCAACAAGACTTTGGCTGAATCCCAGATGTTCTGAAGAAAGAAAATAGACTAAATAGACTAAAGTTTGCCCCCAGGCATGACAAATGGGAAACTCACTCTGTGCCATCCTATTTTTTTTTTTTTTTTTGGTACACTTGTACAGACCGGCCCTTGCCTGTTCTTGGTCCTCTCCAAGATTTCTGAATATATAGATACATAATTTTTTACCTTTCCCCATGTCTCATCTATGGGAAGTATGCACCAATACAAGAATACAAGCCACTTCACCATTACTGGAAGCAGAACTGTAAAACTCAATTTTACTAGACAGCAAAATGTTATGTGAGCCAGGGAAGGCAATAAGCTATGGCTGTGCACATTTTTCACTTCTTGTTTATTGCTGCTTTCAAGCCGCAGTAGCAGAGTTGAGTGCTTACAACAGAGATGTGCAAAAGCAAGGGGCCACCAAATCTAAAGCACTGACTGACTGACCTTTATAGGGAAGGTTTGCCAATCCTTAATTCATAGGAATGGATAGACCAGGCATCCTAGGCAATTCTATACAACCTTTGCTTCTTATCACAAGGATGTAGAGAATTAAACGGTAGAAAGTTTCACATTGTATATTTCTGACATGAACTTGCTTAGTAACAGCATGTGTGGTTGACTAGGTGAAGATGCAGATGCTTGGATAGATTAGGAAGGAACTGAGTCAGAAATTCTCACCTAAGCTTGTGCAGATGCAGAGTAAACACATAATCTTGACCTTGGTCTGAGTTCCCCAGGGAGTGTGTCCTTTCCAGTCTACTGCTAGAGAGACCTAATTCTTGACCAATACTAAATTCCAGTAATTTGGGGATTGTTAAGACAGGATCTCATTATGTAGCCCAGGTTAATTTCAAACTCAGTTGTTTTGTATTGGCCTTCCAATTTCTGGCATCACTGGTTACTATGCTTAGTTTTACAATTCACATTATTTTTGTTTCGTTTTGTTTTTTTGAGCCTGGTACAAAGAGAAATGAAAATTGCTTCTACTGTATTTTTTTTTTTTTCTGATTATATTCCAAAATTCTCTCTCCAGCCAGGAAGCTCAGTCTGGGGTATACAACTGCTCATTCACTATTTCCACTCACAGATAGGAAATGTATCCCTCAGTTAAAATGTCAAGAAACAGATAGGGGAGAGGGGATGGGGAAATCAGAGGGAGAAGGCGGGGGAGGGGAAGCTATTCCACTCTTTTGATATATATCTGCTCCCCTATTTTCTGGCCATGTTACCAGCTTATTGATGATAAAGTCAAATTAGGCATTTGTTTCTAACTCTGACTTATCATCACTAGGGAGGTTTAACCCACATTCCTAGTCACATACTCAGTTGTATTAGTATTCTTGCAAGAAAGGAGTATTTGTCCAGGCTGTCAGCCCAGTCATGTTTTGCTGGTAAATCTGTATGTTGCAGTGAAAGGTGCCTCAAGCCTGTATCTTCTCTATTTTCTCTCCTGTTGGTTGATGCCTTGTGCTGGAAGCCTAGCTACTGTAGTCTCCATGTGGCTACCTGAGAAAGTGAGCTTGAAGCCAACTTTGCAGAAGCTGATTCTGGGCCCTGCAGATGCTTTCCAGGGTCAAAATCTGAAAGAAGAATGAGAGTCTTCACCTCATCCCTGTTTTACCAATAGTCTTGGACACAGAGCTATAATTTATCACTACCAGTATCATTATCACGAGTGCTAACTCACCATCTTCCGAACCCTTTAAGGGTCCAGTATGGAAGCATATCCAGGTACAGACTATCAGTTCCAAATTTCTTGTAAAAAAAACAGGTGAAACACCTAAAGGGGAAAAGAAACCATGTCATGAAAATGTGCGAGGTTCCAAGCGTTTATGGCCACCGTTCCCTGGAATTTTTAGTAGTATATGAACTGTCTGCATTGCATTTCTCCATCTTTGCCTCATTTTAAACACTGTCATTCCTTTATCTATGTTAAAATGGGGGCTGACACTCTCTTTACCTCCTCTGCTTGGACCTCACTTACTTTTCTAAACAGCGTGAGTACTTCCTCCTTCAGTATCACTTGGCCCCTCCCTTCCACCCAGCCTTCTCCACTCTCACTCTCTCCACCACACGTGTCTGATGGTGGCCTTTAAAGCTGGACACAGCCTGTCCCCTTTCCCATCTTCACAGGGTTGGTCCCCCCTTACTTGCTGTACTCTTGCTTGCTTTCCACCACACGGTCACCTTGTCACCCATCATGGAACTTACCCATTTTAAGTGTATTATTCGTTTTCAGTAATTCCTCTTCTGGCCTGGATATACATTCTGTGATAATGTGCATCGTTATTCAGCTTACTAATGTATTCAAAATATTCAGCTTGGCGCTTGTTGGCCGTGTGAATGAATGCTGTCCTCCATCTTCTTTCACACTGCAGCTCATGTCTCTGTTGAGCTTTCACTTCATTTCTGTCTCCACAGTAGACCTCCCTTCCTTCCAGGCCTGGCCACTTCCTAGAATTCGAAGATACCCCCTCTTGCCAGTAGTGTGCTGCCGTCATCCTATTAGATTTACAACAGAGAACATCTATGCATGTGTGCCTTCCCCTCCTCCTATTCGACACACACTTTCATGACTGATTAGTCTCCTCCAAGATACTAATGCTGCAAATGTGCTGCATGTAAGATTTAAGACGACATCTTTAATCATTGGGGTAGAAGTATGGGCTTCATGTCGTATGAGGATCGACTTTATTTGAGTGTCCTACTTCCTGATCCAGAGCGTTCTCTAGTCCTTCTTGTCCAGCAGGAAGTTTCCTTTGCAGTGCCTACAGCTTCCTGCCAGGTTCCTGGATCCTTTTTCCCTATGATGACTATTCTTTCTTTTCCTTACTTTTCTGTTGTCATACTGAGTCATTTCAATGAAAATTCCATGGAACACACTGTGCACTCAAGGCTCATGAGAAGAAAGTTGCTGGGGAAAAATGCATCTTCCTCACATCTTCACCCAGTGGCACAGGAGCAGTAGGTGTTTGTAGTTCTGACTTTGTTTTCCGATTTTGAGTTTCTGTGAGAGCCAGAGCAAACCTGAGGGCACTTCCCCCCCGCCCCCCCCCCCACTCCTGCCATGTCACTAAATGGAAATCCTTAGTGAGAATCAGGCTAGATAAAGACCCCAGGCACATGTTGATGATTCTTAATCTAGCTGAGTATGAGACTTGCCAAGGGAGCTGTTAAAAATTCAGATGCCATGGCTGGGGAGATGGCTTGTGGGTTAAGTACTTGCTGCACAAGGATGAAGACCTGAGTTTAGATGCCCTCAACTTGGATGTAGTAGCACACCCTATAATCCCAGTTCTCCTAAGGTACAATGAGAAATAGAGACAGGAGAATCCTCCGAAGCTCATGAACCCCTAGCCTGGAGCACACAGCAGTGAACAGCAGAGACCTTGTCTCAGATAAATTAGAGATAAGGACTGACACCCAAGATTGTCCGCTTTTCTGCACCCCTGGACTCACAGGTAGGAGCACAGACACACAGACACAGAGATAGATACACAGACACACTCATAGGCACACAAACACATAAAAATAAAACAATATCAACAATTAAGAAACCCTAATGTTATATACAAGTGATGCTAATTGAATAAGAATCTCAAGGGTGGACCCACTAGCATTGAATGCCCTGAAGTGGCACAGAAGACCATCGCTGTAAACCTCTGGCAGCTGAAATATGAAGGTCACACATTTTGAGGGGTGTGGATCTAGGATTAGAAGGAAAATGAAACCGCCATGTTTCCACTTCCTGGAGAAGTCCATACAACACAGGGTAGACAGACACTCTATGCTTCACAGTTGTGCATATCCATAGAAGTGATGCTGCTCTCTCTGTGGAGCAGGATGAGGAAGCAGTCTCTTTGTGATGCCACCATAGACAATAGCTGTGTGGTAAGTGTTTTGGGATCACATAGGGGAAGCCACCTACTTTTCTGATTTGTGCAAACATTTTGTAATTATTAGATGTTCGTTTCAGCCTGGCTTTATCTGTATGAGCAGGTTGAGGAGGAGAGAACTGAGGACTTGAGTGCCCCATTAGTGGGACTCTAATCCCCCAAGGGAAAAATCCATACAAATCTCCCAATGAGCTAGCTTCTAATCCCTCTCCTTCATTAATGAGGCAGGAAATTTCCCTGCTCCTGTCCTGGGATGGTTCATTAGCCTCAGAGCCATTCTCCTTCCCCAGGAGGCTTCTTTGAGATGACTCCATCAGGATTCTGAAGGTGTGCTGAGAGACTGAGATTGGCCTCTTGTAAATGGCCATCTGGGAATACAGGTAATTAGTGCCATTTGCCCTCCAGCACCTGGGGTGGGGGAAGTGCAACACCAAACACATGACTAAATTCTATAAAGGTGTGTGTGTGTGTGTGTGTGTGTGTGTGTGTGTGTGTGTGTGTGTATTTGGATGTGTCAGAGAGAAGAACCAGTGTGATAGAGACAATACCAAATGTTTTCCTACTCCCATTCTCCTATCTTGGCATATTGGAGATTACATTTCTCATTCTCCACTGAGGTTAAATTAGAATTATGTATTTATATTTGTCTAGTAGTCTGCCTCAATATTATGTGAGCAACTTCCATTCACAGCCTTAGAAAGTATTTAATCCCACACTACTCTTTTCCTCTATGTAGCAAACCCACAATTCTACATTAAATGGTCATAAGACAGAGAGACTTGAATCCCTTGAGTGGGAATTGTATCAATGAGTCCCTGGCCTCACTAGACTTTACATAAACTAAGTTAAAGTGTGAGAGTTTGAGGTTTGTCTGTTGCAGCAGCAAGAACTTATGTATGCTGACTAAGACATTTGACATACCATACATTAAACCTATGTATAAAATACAGATAGCCTTAGACCACATTACTATATAGAACAATGACAGACTCACAGTTACAAGTATAAATATTCTCTCTCTCTCTCTCTCTCTCTCTCTCTCTCTCTCTCTCTCTCTCTCTCTCTCTCTCTCACACACACACACACACACACACACACACAATCTCAGTTCACTTTTAAGTATTTGCTCCAGCTTACAAGGCACACTGGAATGCTCTGAATGGACAGAGGAAGAAATACTCAGAGAGCAATCCAAGTCCTAAGCAGCAGCATCTCTTGTAGTTTGGAGCTTGAACTTCATTAAGACCCCCACCACAGCTGTCAGTTCCCTCCTCCGTCAATCTCCCTTATTTGATAAAAATCCCCACTTTGGGTCCTTTTTTCTATCTAGAGACTAGATAGAAAGTCTTCAACTGAGTCATTCAAGGCCTTTTCAGATTCAAGTTTTCCTTGAACTAATCACCTATAAAGTTGTAACTTACTGTGTAAGGTGGGTTGCGCTGAGGGACAGAGACTGAGTTATGTCTCCCCAGCTTGGCTGTAAAAGGACTCAGTTTCTGAGTCCAAATACCTGTGTTTGATTTGAGACTTCGGAGCTCTCATTTTGGAAGGCTTACCTCACCTTATAAAAACAAAGCAAAACTACAACAAATAGCATAAATAAATGAACAAAGATTGATGACTGATCAATCTATTCAGAAACTCTAGGTTTTCTTAAATCACCTGTTTTTATGTCTACATTTTTTAGAGTAAGATGCTTCTAGCTCATGTTGTTTTTAGGCTATTGGATTAAGAAATGGTTTCTAGCCCAATTTGTCATCTAACTTAAAATTCAAGTACTTTATTTAAAAGCATATGATTTAAGTTCATTGTCTCTGTTTTGTGCATTCTGCTTATTTGAGATGATTCTCAAGAAGGGGCATTGGGGAATTTGCAAAATATATGCTCAATTGTGGTGTTTAGACAGGAAGGATCTGTGTTCTCTCTGGCTGGAGCATAGAAGAGGTGATTTCCTCAGACATAAATAAATGCTACTATTTCTCAAGGATTTTGACAGCCATGAGTTGTTTCTCAAGCCACTCTTCATGTTAGGCATCTAGGTTGCACTGGACATCTAGAGGCTTGTTGGGAACCCAGAAGCAGAAGCAGAGATTTTGAGGTTCCAACTGAGAAAAATAGTAGGCATTATCATGGCAAGAAAGGTAAGGAGGATTGAGGGAGGAAAGACCTTCCTGTGGATAATGTCTACAAGAAGGCCAGGAAAATTTTGCATATTTATGGAAAATTAAAGATAAATGCAGTGGCCAAAAGGTTTGCAACAATTAAGAGAAGTGTATTGTCCTTTGAATGCCTACTCCTTTGAGTGCTCAAGAGTACTGCTCCCCAGACTATCTCCTTCTCACAGAGAGTCCTATTCCCAGACTAGTAGCTCTCCTTCCTCATCATTTCAAATTCTCCTCTTGTGAGAGAGGCATGGCTCACTCCACACCTTTGGTGCTGTAGCCGACAGGAATTCCTTTCTTTCTTTTCCAACCCTCCACATTTTATTATGCCTTCATTCTCCAAAAGCTTAGGCATGATCACATTTTTGTTTCAGAGCTTCAAAATACTTAAGTCTGTTTTTCTCAAATGCCACCACCAGTGTGCCCATGCCCTTTTCCCTGTTCTCATGGTTCTGTTTTGATTTGGCGACAAGAACATCCTCTTCTCAAACAGTTGTCACTGTTTCCCTCTGTTCTCGGCAGGCTCAGTTGTCTGGCAACCTCCTGGATTTTGTATCATCCCTAAGCAATGACATGGGCCTGAACATACCTTCTTTGTGTTTTGACATGTGTCTTCTCTGGGGAACATTATTTTCTGACATTCATCATAAGAGAATTGATTTAAAAGAAGAGATAGATATTTGACATCAGAACAGAAACGTCCAGAAGCCTGGTGGAGTCTGGACATTGGCAGGTTCTCTCTCTCTCTCTCTCTCTCTCTCTCTCTCTCTCTTCTGATTCAGATGGCTTGATTATATTAATTGTTAAATTTTCCCTCTCAAAACTCCAAAATAATGAGCTGAAGTGAACATTATCAATGGACTATCAAATTTACATAAATGTATACATACATACATACATACATACATACATACATATGGTAAACCTTAAAATAATAAGCCTCTCACATTGGTATAATTATAGTAACTTTATTTTATGAACGAAAGAAACAGAGTTTGGGAAATTGAAGGTCTTCCTTACTGTTTTATTCAGAATTTCTGATTAAAGCCTCAGTAATTGAAGGAAGGTCACATGATCTATGCTTTTAGAGTCACACAGTTCCGTCGGTTTCAGACACTGTTGTTTTCATATTTATGTTTTAATGATTCTATTTAAAGATTTCCTGATTTATGGGCATGAGTAGTTTGCATCTGTGCATGGAAGTGCACTATAAATGTGCCTCATATTCACAGAACTGGAAGACAATGTCAGATCACCTAGAACTGGAGTTATGGATGATGTGAGCTGCCAAGTGGGTTCTGGAAACTGAACTGAGGTCCTCTGCAAGAGCAGCCAGCACTCTTAACTCTGAGCCACCTTTCATTTTTTAATGATTCTTTAGGTTTCCCTTTTTACAAAGTTACAGTAAATGCCATACCAGGAACAATAGCAACATTTGCAGAATGATGATGCTCACTTCTTTCCCACGTGACCATTCAGAAAAAAAAGCCTTCTCAGCAGTGCCCTGTAGAGTCCTTCAGGATCTAGTTACCATCTATCATATGACGTCTTCTTCTTCTGTAACAGACCATCAGTGACTTCAGTGACTGAATCTGCCATGTCCAGTGTGGGAAAGAAGGTAGATAGAAGAAACTGTCTTAAAAAGAAGAGGAGTAGAAGGAGAAAGAGAAGGAAGAAGAAGAGGAGGAGGAGAAGGATGAAGAGGAGGAGGAGAGAGATGAGGAGGAGGAAGAAGAAAAAGAAGAAGAAGAGGAGGAGGAGGAGGAGGAGACTATGTTAAGGCACCAGCTTGAGTAAAGCATGTGACCCTATCTTGTTAGGTAGCCATGTATCTGATACTATTGACTCCTTTTGCTATCAAATAAGAGGTCATTTCTGAAAGAATACTTAACAGTCTATACAGCACACACATACACACAAACACACACACACACACACACACACACACAGAGAGAGAGAGAGAGAGAGAGAGAGAGAGAGAGAGAGAGAGAGAGAGAGAGAGATTGAGATTAGATTTGTATCAATGTCTGTACTTTCCTGTCTTTAGAGTGGGTTAGCTCTCAATTTATTTTCTTTACATGTTTTGTTCTGGAAGTCCAGTTCAAAAAGGTCCTTGTGCTCCACCACCAGGATGAAGAGTGATGTCCAGATATAATACACATTCAATAATTATTTGCTGATGAGCCCTAAAAAGACAGGCAAAATCATCATTGTGTTTTCAAGGGAAAGCAGGGGGAGGCATCCTCTTCCCTTTCAATACTAGTAAAGGACAATTAGGGGTACAGAGTGATTTCTGTCATTCCCCCCTTTCTAGACTTGAAAGGTGACCTTAGGGCCTGGAGATCTGGTGATATTCAGCTAATTGAGAGGAGAACAGGATGAAAGAGCCCTTTCTTTAAAACACACGGAGGGAGAACAAGCCAAAGGTCACAAAGATGCAAATGTGTGCTAATTATAAGTTCACAGTGACATCTCTGCTGTTCTGCTTCCACACCCTTTGATCTCCTTAGAAATTCTGTCCCCATTTAACCAAAGAAGACCCCTCTGATCCTGTAGGCCAGTGCACCACAGGTGACCTAAGTCAGAAGGATAAAACTGACCTTTCATGGACACGGCATCCCTAGAAATTATTATTAGTTCAACCTGAAACTCATAAGCTTTCTTCTTTTAAAGAAAATCCTCTAGTATTGTATTAAAGAAATGGTTTTCCAATACCAAATGCTCATACCTGAAAATATGAATACAATTAACATACAAACTGAGCAGGTTGTAGTTATGTTTTTAGGAATGTGTGTGTGTGTGTGTGTGTGTGTGTGTGTGTGTGTGTAGCAACAAAGGGTTTAAAAAAGGAGGGGGTGAATTAGAACGAGAGTAAGAGAGAACATGTGGGAGCATTTAGAGGGAGGAAAGGAAGAGGGAAATGATGTCATTATAGTCTGAAAAATGAAAAGGAATAAGAAAGAGAAGTACTTTACCTTGCAGCCCATGTCCTTGAAAATATTTATTGAATTGAGTAGTTAGTATGAGAATATAAGGATGACAGGACCTCAGAGTAGAAGCGTATTTTATCCAATTTGCCTATTTTATAGTCATCGAAGGGCTGAAGACATCAGACCCCTTAGGAAAAGTCTAGGTGTGAGGAAAACTGGACTGGAACCCAGCTTCTCTGGGTCTCCCACCTCAAACACCATCCCCCTGCAGGGGTGTCTGCCAGTAGGGTTTTATTGTAGCAGCCACTTTCCCATCTGCTTGTTATCATTGCTTATCTGATGCTTTTGGCTGAAGAGTCTCCCCTCTCCTAGCTGTGGGGCTAAGATGGGCAGCTTTACCTCTCCCTGTGGAGATCCAGCAGTAAAGAATAGCTGTTGTCATTGTCACCTCACTGTCTTCCTACATTTCTTCAAACTTTTTCAATGAATATGAATTTACCTGTCCAGTGAATTCATTTGGCACTAAAAATGGGTATACATACCAGAATAAAATAAGGTCTTGTTAACGCTGGCTGCATACCCTGGTTTCTGTAAGGAAAATTATCTCAGAGTTGCTTTATGAAGGAACCTGAATTTAACTTTTCTTCTCCCTCCCAGCTCCCTCCCTACTCCACCCCTTCCTTCTTTTCTCTTTAGTTTCCTCCTCAATTCATTTATAACATGCTCATTCATCTTACAATACCAAGGCATCTTGCATCATAAAAGCTAGCCTGTGGTCTGAGGAGGCAGGAATGCCTTATAGAAGAATAAATGCACAACAGAATGAGGAACAGTTCCTCCTTAAAACATTCAGCGTTCACTGATCATTTTGTCGGTGTCAAAAGTAGAAGGGGAAGGAGGCCACAGTTTCTGTCTCCCAGAAGCTACTGCTTAAGGACGGACAGAAAGTTATTTAAAAATACTTATTGCCATTTTATTTAAGCAAAGCCCTATCTCACAATTTCAGATGAATTCTAAATTTAGCTAAGTTTCTGGTAGCCGAGGCAGAAGTGTGTACCACACTCTGAACATTCATTTCTTCTTTCTGGATGATCAAAGGTTGCAGCTAGAAAGAGAATCCAGGATTCCTACTGTGGATAGACACAGAAGTTACTGCACTCCTCTCATTTACAAGCAAGCCTGAATTCTAACCTGGTTGTTACTTCATTCTCTGTCTAGGTGTTAGGCAAATGTTTTGCATTTGGGGTGTGTCTATGTGTGCAGTCATAGCAACCAGGGGAAAAGATGTATCAAAGTATTTCATTCTAAACTCTGCCTTGGAAATATTCTTTGTTTGTATCCTTTATACATAATGTTAGGTTTCATCTGGAAAACTTATTTAAAGATTATCATGTTGACCATATTGCCCCTTGCTCCCTCTCTTTAGCGCCTCTCTCTTTCCATTTTTTTATTTTTTAAATTTTTTCTCATTTTATTGATTATTTTATTTATTGACATTTCAAATGCTATCTCCCTTCCCAGTTTCCCCTCCACAACCCTCCTATCTTCTCCCTCCTCCTCGCACCTCTATGAAGGTGCTCCTCCACCCACCTACCCACTCACACTATGTCGGGGCATTGAGCCTCTACAGGACCAAAGGGTTCCCCTCCCAGTGATGCCCAATAAGGCAATCCTCTGCTACATATTCAGCTGGAGCTATAGGTCTACCCCCCATGTGTACACTTTGGTTGGTGGTTTAGTCCCTGGGAACTTTGGGGGGTCTAGTTGGTTGATATTGTTGTTCTTCCTATGGAGTTGCAAGCCCCTTCAGCTCCTTCAAATATGCACAGATACATAGATATGCACATACACCTATATACATATAAATATAAACACACACATTTACACATTTGGCAATAGCTTCTTCTTACCAACAAATTGGTAACATTCATAGCCAAGCACAAACATAATGCTTCCACCCAGAGCCTATCAGAAACTTCTTTTTCAGTTGCTCTGCTTCTACACTGACCATAATCTTCCTGTGGGTCCTGTCTGTCTCACATTTCGGAATGGCTAACTTGTTCAAATGAGGATGTTGTGTTATTTTCAGAGAACGCTAACTGTAGAGAGGATAATTTCTTTGCCTACTATCCAAATAGCCATGTTCATTCCTAACTGGCAACTACACCCTTTTGTTCAGCACAGGAAACTGAGGAGGCCTGCCACCTCCAGGAAGAGTTGTAAAGAACAGATAGTTTTGCCCATTGTAACTGTAATTGGTCTTTCACTCTCTCCTGGCTCTGTGGATGTTCTGTGATACCTCCCATTAATCTAAATAGCTCATAGACCTGCTATTGGGGAATATTTCCAATGAGTTGCCCCTCCTTGCAAATATAACCTCCTAGAACTAGCCAGTTAGTTGTGTGTCTGCCTATTCACCTGGGCTTTCCTGTCACTGGAGTCAATTTTAAATTTCAATTATTTGCCCAGCTTTGGCCCACAGGCACACTCTGCACTTTCTGAGTGACTTTGTATTGCAGTGGTTGTTGTGGTTTTGAGGACATAGACTTGGTGTGCTTTTCTCTTTCATTTGTTTGCTGTAACTGGGACTGTGAAGGCCAAGCCAAAGAGGGGGTAGGAAGTGAGATGCTTTACAGGTAATAAAGACATCACTCATATTTCACAGGGGAAAAAATGGCTGCATGTTAGAAACCGAGGGGAGAATTTAGAGCATATGTTTGGAATCTATAACAACCTAATTTGTTCCCCAAAGACAGTTCTGTGAAAAAGGAGGTCGGTTTTGGTCAGAGGAAGGCAATTGAAAGGAGTTAAGGCTCTTAGCACCAGGGAGATTGTTAAGGAAGATGGTCTCAGAGGAAACGATGAACACTGGATTTGCAAATATTTCCTCCAGCTAGTTGCTTGCTGAGAGCTGACAGGGGGCATGTTTACAGGCATCTTGCATCTCTCAGATGAGTGTGCCCACTCAGAGCCAGGAAGGGGTTAATCTAATTGAGACTTTATTGGCTTGTGGGGAAGCTGATGGGAAAACCACACAGAGGAACTCATGAGCCTTCATGAAAGTTTAATTTGATTTCGTGAAAGGGGAACAACTTGTATCTGGGCTTGCTGTGTTTAATATTAAAGCAAGGATGGGCTCCTAAGACGGGCATGGAGCTGGGTAAACCATAATCCACAGATGGAGTTGTGTGTGTGTGTGTGTGTGTGTGTGTGTGTGTGTGTGTGTGTGTGTGAGAGAGAGAGAGAGAGAGAGAGAGAGAGAGAGAGAGAGAGAGAGAGAGAGAGAGATGAGGGGTACTTTCTTTGAGTTGGAAGGGCAGGATGAGAGTCAAACCCAGAGTCCCAGATGGGAGCTTCTAATTCAGGCTTCATTTTCATGAAAAGTCTCCAATTAGGCTTCTCCACAGGTTGCTTATGAATATCTGTAAAGATAACTTGATAACATGAACAAAAGCAGACTTCCTTAATAAACTTTAAAATCTTCATCTCCAGCCCACTGGATTTGGTATATTCTTCAATTTTATATTTTAAAATAAATTATGTCATTATACTAACTACCACATTTGTATTGCTTTGGAATTCTCTCCTTTTGTGTATATGGTGTGGTGTGGTGTGGTGTGGTGTGGTGTGGTGTGGTGTGGTGTGGTGTGGTGTGGTGTGGTGTATCTCTTTGTGTAGGTCTATGCCCATGGAGGCCAGACATCAACGTTGAGTTATTCCCACTTGTTCTCCTCCTAGCTTTTTAGACAAGGTCTCTTACTGAACTTGGTGTTTGCAGATTCAGTTATATTCCTGGCCAGTGAGCTTCAGGGATCTTCAGAGATCTACCTTTGTCCCATGGCACTGGGACTACCTTCCTATGATAGTAGGACTCAACTGTTTCTTTTTATATGGTTGCTGGAGATTGAACACCGGTCCTCTATTTTACATGACAAACACTTCTCTCCAGCCAGAGTTTTCTTCTATTTTGTTGTTAAAATTAAACACTAAAAACAGTTTCCAATTTATAAGGATGTTTTTTGGCATTTTCCTACCCACTGTGGTTTGAGTTTAAAATGAGCTGAGGGAATTTGCAGCCCCATGGAGGGAGCAAGAGAGTCAATGGACCTGACCCCCCCCCCCCCGGGTCCTCCTGGAGTTTGGACCACCAACCAAAGAATACACATTGATGGACTTATGGTTTGGACCACATATGTGGCAGAGGATGACCTCGATGGCCATCAGGGGGGGAGGAAAGGCCCTTGGGCCTGAGGATGTTAGAGGCCTCAGTAAAGGGGAATGTCAAGGCGGGAATATGGGGATGGGCGGTCAGGAGGGGGGTGGGAGGTGGAATTCCCTCCTAGAGGCAGGTTGGGGAGGGGATGGGGGGTACCCAAAGAGGAGACTCAGAAAAGGGGAAACATTGGAAATGTATATAAAGTATCAAAAATAAAAAAGGAGAAAAAAAAAAAAGACAAAAAAAAAAAATAAATAAAAATAAAATAAAATAAAATAAAATGGCTCACTTAACCTTACAGACTTATGTGCTTAAACATTTGGTCTCCAGATAGTGGCACTGTTATGAGAAACTGTGAAACCATTCAGAGATAGGATCTAGCTAGAAAACTTAGGTCACTGAGGGAGGATAGTGCTTGAAGGTGCTTTCTGGTTCTTCCTCCCCAAGTTCTCTGCTTCCTGCTCTGGCTAAAGAGATTTACCAGATATCCAGGATATCCAAGATACTCTAGCTGCCTACCATTCCCTAACCATCACGATAGGCAGTCTCTTCTGAATCATGAGCCAAAACAAAGCAAGCCCTCTCCACCTGTCTGCATGACTTTGCTGCCCCCAGCTTCTCCAAATTCCATTTTAATTTTCTACCAGGTAAATAGGGCTCTGTCAAAAGGCTAGAAATTGCTGACCTTGTCTCATTCAGCAGCTGAACAGCCAGAGTGAAGGAGGGCAGGAAGGGGTGGGCGGAGACTCGGGGGACCTTCCAGCCTTGTTTGAAGTGAGAAATGCTAAGCCTGCCATATTTAATGGCTGGCCTGGGAGCTCGGTTGAAAGCAGGAAAGCTGCACTTCTTGACTCTGGCTGCCCTGTAACGCTGCTGGGGGCCATGCTAAGTGGCGGCTTCATTCTGACTCTAGACAAGGCCAAGAGACTAGCAAAGATTTCCAGGCGGCAGTTTGCCTAGTAGGCCTATGGCTTTCTCTTTTTAACACCTTTACTTGTAAAAGAAAAACTACTGTTTCTTTGTGGAGGGTCTCGAACTGTATTAGTTGCTTTTCTTACTGTTGTGACCAAAATATCTGATAAGAAGTAGTGTTTATTTTGACTTACAGTTTAAGGGGATAGAGTCCATCATGGAGTGGAAGTTACAGAGGCAGGAGTGGGAGGCATTTGTCACATTGTGCCCTCAGCCAGGAAGCAGAGACAGAGGAATGCTAGTACTTAGTCTACCTTCTCCTTTTTTGCTTTCTTTTAGTTTTGTTTTTGTTTTGTTTTGTTTTTTCAAGACAGGGTTTCTCTGTATAGCCCTGGCTAACCTGGAACTTACTCTGTAGACCAGGCTAATCTTGAACTCAGATCTATTTGCCTCTACCTCTCAAGTGCTGGGATTAAAGGTGTGCACCACCACTACCCAGCTACCTTCTCCTTTCTAAAAAAATAAAGGTAAAATTAAATTTATTAGTCTAGGGACCCCAGCCTACAGACTAGCTCTCTTCCTGTAGTTAGAATAGATCTTCTCATCTCAGTTAACCTAATCTAGAAACTCTCTCATAGACACACCCATAGGTTTATCTTTTAGGTAATTCTAAATCCTATTAAGTTGATAATATTAACCATCCCATTAATGTTCCCTGAGGAGCTACAAAAGGCACTGGGAAGCTCTTTAGAGCAGCACTGGCAGGAGAGTGGGCGGACAAGAAAGTCTGCCATGGAACTAGAAATTCCAATAAAAGCCTAGCTCTCTGCACCTCTCTCTAGCCATCAGCTGCCTTTCAAAGGTCCAAATCTCAATTGGTTGAGATGGTGAATTGGAAATTATCCTTTCAGATGGGAGTCCGTGTTAAAGTCTCTCAATGCTCTGGGACTGTGGCACACATGTATGCCAGTTTGAGCTCAGTATAGGTCAAATGCTCTCACCTTACATTTCTATCTAGTGCCCCAGCTGGCAATAGCTGGCTCTGATTCCCCCATGAAGATGTTTTCTTCTCTACTTACTGTCATCTGAACAAAGTCTTCTTTTATCAATTAAAGAAAATAACCCTAAGATTAAAAAAAAAAAAAAGCAAAAAGCTGCAGAGTCAACACTTATAAAAGCCTTCTCCTTACTTTTTCAGAATGTCTAATTATCAATATGAGTGGGCATTTTACTGCAGTTTGCTGATTAATTTATCAAATGCTGAAGCCTTTCTCATTCACCTCTCACTCAGCTCAGTTAAGTGATGGATATGACAATCAAGACAGTGTCTCTGAGAAGCCTCTGCCTTTCAATGGAATGGTCTTTATTCCCAATCTATGTTGTTCATTTCATATTTCTTACCATGAATTGTCCTGGGCTAGTTCCCGAGACCCATCTCACCTACCTTCTCTGGAATGAGTGACCTCAGGCAGTCTGTGGCTCAGGGCAAAGCCACAAATTCATTAACTGTCTCAGCCACTGATGGATTGCCTTGCCCAGCCCCCCACCTCACTCTCTGATAAGAATCAATTTCATTCTCTCCCACAGAGGCACTGGTGGCATCGTCTAATGAATAGCAAGCTGCAGCTCACGTGTGTGTGCTTGGTGTGCCATCAGTCTCCAAAGTGGCTTTCACACCTGCTGTGATGTGGCATTGAGAACAGTAATTACTATCATCTCCATTTACGAGAGGAGGAAATTTACTCTTAGACAGATGAACGTCCACTGTTGAAGTTCACCACCTCCTGTATCCAACTGCCATAATCGAGGCATAATATACCAAGTTAAAACTCAGTGGCATTCAACAAGAAACATTCATTTAGCTCACTCATCTATGTGTTAACTATGAGTCATCTGAATATACTGGGTCTTGCTGATATGGTTGGTTCTGCTCCAGGAGGCTTTTATTCTCCAGAGACAGAGGGCTACTCTGCTGCTTTCTGTGGTGGTTATGATGGAAACTCATGACTCTAGACATGGAGCTGGCACATACTTGCTTTTATATTATCCATTTGTCAAAGGCTGTCTTGTAGCTAAATCAAGTAAAGGGTTGGTAAATAGGCTTTGCTGTCTTTTGTGGGAGGAGCTGCAGTCCATGACAGAGGCACACGTCAAGGAGTGATAAAGACTCCTGTCTTTGAGTTACAATGAACCATAGTCACTTTGTCTACAATCCAGACTATCCTAGTCTTTGGGTATGTCTGTGAGGAATTGTCTTTTTATATCAATTGAGATGAGAAGACCTGCTTATTATGGATGGCACCATTCCATAGACATATTGTATGAGGGTGGAGAGAGTACATTGAGTGCAGATATGCATACATGCATTAATTTCTTCCTGATTCTTGAGTATGTATGGATGCAATATCATCAGCTATGTCACTGTCCTGCTGCTGCGACTTTCCCACAATGAAACATAATCAAAAGTCTAAAAGAGGTTTTCCTCTAAGTACTTTATATTCTCCTGGTATAAATATTTGAAGGGGTATGTCTGTTGTACCAGGATCTTTTAGGAATGATTGGTGGTCATGCATGTCTTTAATCCCAGTACTCAGGGGACAGAGGCAGGTGGGACTGTGCGTTTGAGCCTAGCCTGTTCTACAGAGAGAGTTCCAGGACAGCTAGGGCTACAAAGAAAAACTCTGTCTCAAAAAATAAGACCAAAACTAAAAGCAACCCCCCCAAACAAACAAACAAACAAACAAATAAGCAAACAACAGAATGATTTAATAGAGTAATTCTATGATCTCATCTGCAGTAATTCATTGTTGTAGATAGCCCTGGGACTTTTTGTATTCTAATTATGCCTTCCTGTGAGGGACTTCAGACAAGGAGTGACTTACACCTGTGACTTCTTGTGAACCAATCCCATAATGAATAAAAGAGCCAATCACTGGGCGTATAGGAGGGACTTCCAGATTGAAGAGAGGAAAAAAGGAGCAGGGGAGAGAGGGCCCGTTTGGAATGGGGACAGCATGTAGGTAAGATGTAGCTACTAGAGTCTCCTGGTATGGCAGATCTGCAAGGATTTGCCAAGAGAGGAATCAGATTTAAATAAGGCTTAAAAGATTAGGTTTCAGTAGTTGCACCCAGAGATTGAGTTACCGTTGTTTCTGAGCGAAGTTTGTGTTGTGTTTTCCTTCATGATGAGGCTCCTCTGGGTTCCAGAGAGAAAGGTACAGCAGCAAAGTGTGGGTTTGCCTGATGTGCATCATAGAGGTCATGGGGGTATTGAAGCATGGGGCCGGTGTGGTAGTGACATGCAAGTGGGAACCTAATGAGCTGGGTGGAGAGATCGTGGAGCTTCAGAGCTCTATGAGATAAAAGTAGATTGGCCATTGCCTGCCAGTGCATGGTTGGCCAGCCCACCAGGGCTGAGAGAACCACAACAATTCATGTATTAGAAACAATCCTTAATGTAATAGTATTGGAGAGTAGAACATTTTATGGATCTTCTTTCATGAATATACTAATGTTGTTCCTTTATAAAAGACTTTGAGAGGAGTCTTTTTTTTTTTTTCCTCCTGTCAATGGGGACACTGTTTCACTCTCCTGGAGGAGGCTATCTTGTATATTAAGGGTGATTCTCAGCAAATGTCAGTGACTTGATTTTGTACTTCTATTCTCCAGAACTGTGAGGATATAAATATCTCTTCCATATAGTTCCTTCAGTCTGTAGTAGTTGGTTAGAGCAGGACAGATAACTAAGAGAATAAGAGACAGCTTTTGTTTCTATGGAGCTTAATTCCTAGTGAAAAGGGCCAGAACAATGGCTAGTAATACAGACACTGTGCTTCTATGAAGGGCCAGAGAGCAAATATTTTTGATTTGGAGACTGCAAGGTCTCTGATGCTATGGGTCATCTCACAGGTAGATCAGGAAGGCAACCGTAGAATAAATAGGGGTGACTGAATTATCATAAAACTTTGTTTACAAAACCAAGCCAGGATTTGGTATATAGGCTTAGGTGGTACTGATTTGGGTGTACACAATTGATACAGTAATGGAATATGGGATGATTTGACTGAGAATGACACCCCCATTGGCCCATACATTTGAATGTTTGGTACCTAGTTGGTAAAACTGTTTGGGAAGATTTGGAAGTGTGGCCTTGTTGGAGGTGTGTCATTGGGGGTGCTCTGGAGGGTTTCAAAAGCCCACTCCATTCTCATTTATCTGTCTGCCTACTACTTGCAGATAAAGATATAAACTCTCATTTCCAGTGTTGTGCCTGCCTGCTGCCATGCTCCCCCCATTATGAAGGTCATGGACTCACATATTGAAACTGTGAAACACAGTAAGGCAGCAGAAGGAGTGGAGATCAGAGGACAACTTTTTATCCATGTAACTTAAGCTGAGCCCTAAACAACAGGAGGAAGGAGGACATCAATCAAGTGAAAGCCATAAGAGAGACGGTTCGGGCCATGGGAAGAGCTAGCACAAAGGCACAAAGGTTAGAAGAATCCGAGGAATGAAAGAAACCAGAAGATGAATAGTTCTGTTGAACTTATGGGAGAAAAGGAGAACAAGGTGAGTGTAACTTGGGCTAATAAATTCAGGTTTTATAACAAGTGTAATATGAAGTGTAAAGGGGAAAAATTATTCCAACACTTGTTAAAAATAGCACGACAGATTGCATTTAAATTTCTACAATAGAGGATAGCAGGGTCAGTGATGTAGACAATTGTGTTTCTGTGCATTGTATAGGATAGAGTTGAACTCCATTACAATTACAGCAAATTTCTATGGCTGTAGAGCCAAGAATTGAAGAATATGATAGCTAGTTTTAATTGTCAACTTGACACAATCTCAAATCACCTGGGAAGAGTCTCCATAAGGGACTGTCTAGATCGAGTTGTCATATGTGGGGTATCTTGATTATATAAATTGAGCTGGAAATAATAGCTCATTTGGATGGCACCATTCCCTAATCAGGGGATATTGAACTGGATAAGAACAGTGAAATTTAGCTGAGTATAGGCATACATATATTAACTATTTCTGTCTACTTCTTGACTCTATATGGATGCGTATGGCCTGCTATGTCAGGCTCCTGATTGGCAGTATAGTAGGTTGAATGAAAAGTGCCTCACCTAGGATCATGTACTTGAACTTTTGTCCCTAGTTGTTGTTGGAGGGCTATAGAACCTTTATGATATACAGGCTGGCAGGAGGAAGTATGTCACTGGAAGTGGGTTTAGGGGATATACAGCTTTGCTTAAGTTTCTGTTTCTTCTCTGCTTCTTATGTGCATAATTTAAAAAAATGTCATCAGTCAGCTTCCAGCTCTTGTCCCCATTCCATGCTGTCTTTTCTATGATGGACTTGATTCTCCCTGGAATCATAGCCCAAACAGGGCATTCCTTCTTTACCTTGCTCTGGGTCAGAGTATTTTATCACAGCTATGGAAAAGTAATGGATTTAGATTTTAACATGGTCACATGAGCTAAAATAAACCACTTCTTCCATAAATTACTTCTCTTTGAGTTTATTATCACAGCAACAGAAAGCACACCAAGACATGCTGCCGGTGAATAAAAAAAATGCTCTGAGGATTAGATTCCAAGTGTAAGAGGATTCTTTCTCAGCTGCTTGATATGATATTTACTAATAACAAGGTCAAGTGTTTAGGTAACAATATATGGGAAAAGAAACACCTTCATATATCAAAAGTTGGGGGTCTTACATAGAGGAAGTAAAAGGGATACAAAGGACCCCAAGACTGGGGTTTTGATTGAAAGGATGAACTGGAACAAATGTCAGATTAACTTCTAATAATTCTGTATGCAAAGTTATGAATGACACCTTTAGCAACTTAACTAAAAAGTAAAATAAAAAAAAAAAAAGAATGACGGTTAAGGCATTATGTGAAAACTCTTAATTTCCATGTTGAGGTGATTTGGTACCTATTTAAACCAATTGATTTGGCCTCCCAATGGTCAGCTATTACCTTTTTTGATTGTCACTGAACTTGAGCAACTCTGTTTTTAACTGCAGGCCCTTTTGAAAAATATACTTCAAGTTATTATTAATATGTCAACTTAAATATATTAAATACATTAAGGTTTTTATTTTTAAAAAAAAAAGATTTTTTTTTTAAACTGGATGAAACTAGACTTGTCAGTACAAGGTCAGAGTAGTAAGGCAAAGTCAAGATGTACTCAAGACAAAAGTCCAGAGCAGCCTGAGGTTTGGACAAAGAGAAGCCTGTTGTACATCCATGTACGAGTTTGAGAAGAGAAGTGACATGCTTTAATTTTTATTTAATCAGATTGCTTGTTGTTTCTGGACTGATTTCAAGAAGATGAGAACAGAAGCAGGGATAAAGCACAGAAGGTGACCTTCCTAGTCTGTTAGAAGCTAGGCATTGGACATGAGGTTTGTCAATGAAAACAGGCAAAAGTATGTAGCTTGGAAGATGCTTAGAATAGAAGATAGAGGGACCTTCCAGTGGGCTGGATATAGAAGTGCAAAAGAGGAGAAAGCTAGGATCTGAACTGACAACTGCTGGAGAAGGCTGTGGTATCACTGAGATGGAGAAAACGAGGAAGGAGCAGCTTTGATACCTAACATAATCTCTGGCCATGCAAGGTGATCCACAATGTGCCACTGGACTGTGTTAATCACTGTCATAGACTGAGGGGATCAATTGGGCAACAGGAGAAGAGAATGAGCTTCTTTTGGCTTTGATAATTTCGGCAATGAGTACTAGACATCTACAAGGAGCCATGAAGTGGATCACGTATTCATGAGTCTAGAGACGCATGGAAAGGTGGTTTCTAGAAAGGCAAATGATAGAATGCATCTGTGATAAATCATATCTGAAACTCCAGGAGTTGTTGAGACACTGGGTAAGAAAGTTCAGGGAAGGAGAGGAAGTTAACTGAAGTTGAGGTCTGGGAATCCTAACATTTAAGTGTGGGAGAAGATACTGGCAAAGGAGAATGAAAGCACAGCCAGGACGTAGAAGGAAATCCAGGAAAACAGTAATAGAAATTCTGGAGAAGCAGTTGGCGGTGATTCCTGCTATTGGGAAATTTTTAAAAATACAGTTAGGGTGTGTGCAGATTTGGAGATAGACAATTAGTTCCATAAAAATCCCTGAAAAAGACTTTGAAACCCCATCATGATCCAATGACATCATGTGAAAGAGTTGCTGTTTCCCGTTTTACAACTGGAAAAAACACCACACAATAGAATATATATTGTTAAGGGTATCATTAGCAGAAACTTCCTTTTGAATGACTAATGTCTGGATATGAACAAGAAGAGGTCAGGTATCCTGAACCATGACTTTGAACAATGTGAAAAGAATATAATTAAACAATTCAACAAAATTGCACCTCTGATAGGTGTGTTGACACTCACCTGAAATCCCAGCATGGGGGAAGCAATGCAGGGGGTCTCAAGTTTGAGACTGCCTGAGCTACATAGTGTGACTCTGTTAAAAATAAAAAGAAAGGAAGGAAGAGAGAAAGAAAAGAAGAAGAAAGGAAAAGCAAAAAAGAAAAAACACCCTGAAATTTGAATATATGGCAGGATGTTCAACCAAATCAAAGATATGCAAAATAAAATAACAATAAGCCACAATTACAATACTTGAAGAGTATTAACCATTAGTTCTTATTAAAGAATGATAGGTCCATGAGGTAAGAGCAAGGGTAGTCTGATTACCCAGAGTTGATGGGTAAGTTGAAATTTATACAATGAGTGAAAATCTAGCAGGCAGAGTAGGCTGAGAACTACAGGGCAAAGGAATCCAAGAAACAGATACTGCAAATACAGGAGTAGAAATGATTGTTCAAGACTTTGACAATAACATGCTAGTTATCAATCACCCCTACCCAGGCTCTTCAAGAGTAGGTTGGAAGCAGGTTACAAGAACAACTCCTGTACACAGCTAATGCATAGAAGAAAATACCAAGGCAAAGCATCTATTATTAGTGCTCTAAGTTACAGGGGTGACATCACCACTGAAATAGTGCGCTGTCCTCTAAGAGAAAAGGGAGCAGGAGTTTCATAATATGATTTAATCCTGGCAAAGTGTTTAATTTTCTTCCTTAGTGTTGAGGTGCTAAAACCCCTCAGTTAACCCTGCCCCCCCAACAAAAATAAAAACAAAACTTAAGGAACCTAAGGCATGGATCTGTCTAAGATTGTGATGGAAGCCTGAATTTGGTGGCATCTACATTAATGAAGCTGAGAAAATTGTATAGAGCAGGATTCACGGCTCCTAGGGACACTGTTAACACAGCAGCAGTTGTGGGAGGAGAAGAAAGGCCCCTGAAACATACTCTAAATTAATGCCCCATAGTCATAAACCTTGCAGAGTATGTGTCACCCACATAGCATTCAGGAGAAGTACTGGAAGAGGCTCTCAAACCCCAAACCGTGGCAGCTACAAAGCACGGCATATTTATTCTGGTCCGCCCAGCAAGATGCTGGAGGGTCCTTTTCTGAGCTAGGGGTTCAGTAAGAGACTCAGTCATCTGTAAAATAGAGACACCCATGCCAGTTCTGCCTCTCTCAGACTTGCTGCCAAGCCCCTGTGTGATAAAGCTGGTGGTAATTCGTAGAAAGCTGAATACCACTGGAGATGTGTAAACTATTATTATTTCCCACCTGCTGCTGTTAATGGCTCTGTGGTGCCCTGAAACCAAAATCTGCTAAGGAAATCTAAATTCTCACTGAGGAACAAACAAAACAAGTCTATCCTGTCTTGGCAACTATCAGAAAAATAAGACATAATAACATCCTTGGGGTAGGAAAAAAAAAAAGACTCTGGTCCAAACTGTAGCCCACTCAGAAACTTCAAGTTCCAGGATTCCAACTCAGCTGAATTGCTTCGCAGTTCTCTTTCTTTTTATAGATGATAAATGACAGGATTTCAGATTGGGGGAGGGGCTTCCTCATAGACTTTCTGGACTTTTGTCCCCTTGCAATATAGTATTTCAAATGACACTCAAGTAACTCTGAGGTGTAAAGACTGGAGTGGCTTAAAGGTAAATGTGATGTGGAACACTGTGTACCATGGCTTTATATGTTAATGTGTGTGTCCCATGTGTGAAGATATACACTTGTGAGCCTGTCTGTGGAGGTCGGAGAGCAACCTTGAGTCCCAATCTTTACGTGTTGAACTCCATTGCTCCTGAGACAAGGACTCACTGGACTGAAAACTGACTGAATAGGCTGGATTGACCTATCAGGAAGCTCCTGGGATCCACCTGCCTCCACCTTCCCGGGCTGGCATTATAAGAATGCCACACTGTCCACCTCAGTTTATGTCAGTTTGGGGTTGAACTCTCATCCTGTGCTTGCTAGACACTTTATTCACTTCTCATTTCATCCAGTCCCTGGACCACATTTAACTTATTCTTTAAGCAAACATGCTTCGGTTTTTGCAACCCTGAAATATAATGCAACTGTGGATTTTCATGGCATATTCCATGTTTGCATATATTACGGTGGCTGTGAGGGGACACGAGGGTGTGGAGACACAAGGTTATGAGCCTTAGGTTTTCAAGCAGCTTTCTTGCTTCCACGAAAAGTTCCTGTGTTTCTTCAGTGCATGCTGTGGATGTTCGCGTCCTTAACATTTGTGGAGAAGATCCATTCTGAGCAGCATCACACTAATGGTCCATTAGAACCTGACATGTGACTCTTGATTTCCCCCCCCAGTTCCCAAGTGTCCTCTGATCTTGCGAACTATTCCTTCTCATTTCCATAGTTCTCCTTATCTAGAAGTCAGGTTATGGATATATTAATCATGTCTAGATTCAGTAGAGATACCCCCATCCCCACCCCCAGCCCGTCTCTAACCCTTACCAGAGCTCTCCCTCTGTCACAGCATGAAGCACATGCCTTGGGGTTTATAGGCAAAATTTTGAGGTTTATAACAGGAAATCTCTAATTTGGCCACACATGTCAGCTCTGTAACCTTGGCTCATTTGCTGTTTGGCTTTTATCACACATGCAATCACACCTGCCGTAGTCACACCCCATGTCAGCCCCTCCTGCATCAACTCCGGGCTCTACCCTGTGCCCTTACTTTGATCAATGGGCCATCAGTAAATTGGAACAAAGAAGGAATGTAAGGAGCCCAAGTGTGCTGGGCTTTTGCCTGAGATACTTCTTGAAGGAGAACTGAGGTGGCATCAGCTAGCTGACAGGAATGAATTCTTCATCAATCCCCAGCTGCACTTGATCTCTCAAAGCCATTCAGCTATGTGAGTGATCATGAGGGAGACCAGCCTCCCAGCTGAGCCAGGGCCAAGTTGCTAAATTATGAACAAATTGCCAAAGGTTGTTTCAAATGTTCATGGATGTTTGGTGTCCAGCAATAAGCATGAAATAGGCAGGAACTTGGCTCACCTCCACCAGAGCAGTGACCTCAAAGTTGGTTCCTAATAAATGGAAGCACCTGATATTAATCCCTTATTCTCCACATGCACTAACTACATGACCACAAACCAGGTTCTCTTGAGGCTGTAGGTTTATCTGTTAGTCAGATGTTTATTACTGACTACATACATGAGACACAACTTAAGAGAGGGAAGATTTATTTGGGCTCATGGTACCAAAGGCTTCAGTATTCTATCAGAGTTAGGAGAGGTAGGAGGAGGAGATGGGGGAGAAGATACGAATGCATGCTCTACCCAGATTTCTTTTCCCACTTTTATCCCATCTGGGTACCATATTCGGGATGGATTTTCTCCTAGTTAATCATCTCTGGAAATTTCCTTGCAATTGCCCTGGGGATTTCAATCAGATTGACAATGAGACTAACCCATCACAAAATAAAATGAATGGGCCAGTTGCAGTTTCTAGCATGGGCTACTCAGCAAAGTGTAAAACCTACCCATATTCTTCTGACACTGCTTCAGACTGACCTGAGGGAATTTCTAGGTTCCCAGGAATAATGAACTAATCATCTCAAAGTTCCTAAGGAATGCCATTCAGTTCTAAATAAATGTTTATCAAATGAATAATCAACGATGTGCTTTCCAGATTAATCAGGAGGACTTTAAGGTTCTCTTCTCTTCTCTTCTCTTCTCTTCTCTTCTCTTCTCTTCTCTTCTCTTCTCTTCTCTTCTCAAAGCAGTGTTTTCAGATCTTGCCAGGAAATTTATTTTATTTTAAAGTTTATTTAAATTGATGAAGAAGGACATAAATATTGTACATATTAGTGGGATGCAACATGATGTTTCAATACATATAAGCACTGCACAATGTTCAAATCAGGGTGAGCATGTCTACCTCCCCAACATTTATGAATTCTTTGTGACAAAACATTCAAAGTACTTTATTTTAGTTCATTCAGATATTATATATGTCTTAGTGAGGGTTACTAATGTGATGAAACGCCATGACTAAACGCAAGTTTGAGAAGAAAGGGTTCGTTTGGCTCACACTCCCACATCACTGTATGTTATTAAAGGAACTCAGGACAGGAACTCAAACAGGGCAGGAACCTGGAGGGAGGAGCTGATGCAGAGACCATGGAAGTGTGTTTCTTATTGGTTTGCTTCTCAAGGCTTGCTCAACCTGCTGTCTTGAAGAATCCAGGCCCACCAGTCCAAGGATGGCATCATGCATAGTGGTTTGGGCCATCCCCCATCAATCACTAATGAAGAAAATGCCTGACAGGCTTGCATACAGCCAGATCTTATGGAGACACTTTCTACATTTTTAAAACTGAGGTTCACTTCTATTAGAAGACTTTACCTTGTGTCATGTTGACATAAAACTATCCAACTAATCCCATATATTATTGTTTTCTAATACATTGGATTGGAAACAATATGTCTTAGGGTTTCTATGGCTGTGAAGAGACACCATGACCACATTGACTCTTATAAGAAAAGCATTTAATTGGGACTGGTTTAAAGTTCACAGGTTTAGTCCATTATTGTCATAATGGTTTGAGCATTTGAGACCTCAAAGCCTGCCCCCAGTAACACATCAATTCCAACAAAGCCATACCACCTAATAGTAGCACTGTCTATGGGCCTGGGTGGGCATTTTTATTCAAACCACCATACAGCATTTCCATATGATATTATCTTTTCTCTATAAAATGAAAGTTCACTTGAATTTCTAATTGCACATTGCTATCGATTAATTTTCCTTTCTCCTCTGTCCTTTCCCAAAGGATATTAAAAGCTCTCAAAACACCTACCTTTGTATCAAATACATACATATTTAATATATTTTGTATTTTTAAATATTTTAAGTTTATTCTTTGATATACATGTTGTCTCTTGGTCATATCCATCCTTCATTCTCTCCTAATTCTCCCGATGACTCTCTATTACATGTTTTTCTGAACTTTATGTCTTGTTATTTTTTAAAAGATATAACCCACTGAGTCTAAATAGTGCTGCATAGGTGTGGGGACAATGACTGGACAAAGCCAACTTACCAGTGGCACCCCCACAAGGAAAAGTGACTTCTAGCAGCCAATAGCTTCTCAGTTAGAATTGGGGCTTTATGAGTTCCTCCCCAATACATGCTAGACTGTTTGCTAGCTTGATCTTGTGCAGGTAAGCACGGTTGCTATGACTTCATGAAGGTAACCACAAAGTAATTTCTGGAGGAGAGGGTTTTGAAACACTCTTCCACATCCTCTGGCTCATAGATTCTTTCTTCTCCTTCAGTAATGTGTCCTGAGCTTTTCAGGTGAAGTGGACAGTGGTTAACATAACATAAGTGGTTATTATGTTGGGATGTACAGGTGGTCAAAGAGCTGAGAATAAGTGCCGGTGGGTGCTTAGGCCTAAATGGGATGTCTACACCAGATATTCTTTTGATTGGTTTTATGTTTCTGCGTGAGTTCTTCAATTTCTGTGAACATCCTTCTAACTCTGCCTTATTATAAGAACTAAACATAAGATCTAGTACCTAGCAAAGTTTAGTTTTATCTGTAGTAAACTAAGCCTCTAGATTGCCTAGAGTGGACTTCCAACTGATGGGTGGAACACAAGAAAGTTTTACCACATCAGACCCAGTAAATTGGAAAGCTGGGCAGAGGAAGGTAGTAACAGATGTTTCTGAACACCTCCAGCATACCAGGCCATTGCAAGGGGCTGTAGAGTCAGTGGTGAATGTGACAGAAAATTTGCTCACAAGGAACTTAAAGCAGAGAGGAAAGTTGTCTAAGGCATGATGAAAGTGTCCTCCCATCCCCTTCAACTCTTTATACCTACAGGTCTAACTTAAACCTGTTTCCTTTCTTTTGGCTCTTTGAATGAACTAAGCTCATTCTCAGCCCTGTACCAGGCACTATATCCTACCATTACATGGAATGTTCTCGTATGTTTCTTCATAACTAGTTTTTTCCTTTTCACACAGGTTTTAATACAAAGGTTTCCTTCTTCGAAACCCTTCCCAGAATTGTTGCCCACAGTTGGCTAGTTATATGTGTCAAAACTCCAGTGGGAAGTCTATTTTTGCATTAAAATCTGCTAGAATTATAAAAGAGCAGTGACAAGAGTCAAGCTGGGTCACCCTGTCTATTCTGACCTTGAAATTTAACAATTTCCCTACCAAATTCTTGTGTGTGTATGTGTGTGTATTTAAATATTTTGCATGGTAATTATCACCATCCAAACCAATTAACTTAATGTTTAACTTGTTTACTGTCTACTTTCCCACACAAGGATGACAATTCCACAAAAACCTAACCCGTGACATTGTAGTCTACACTGTAACAGAGGGTCCAGATCAATGCCTGAAATACCACATGTGGTCAACAAGCACATGCCAACTGAACACACTGAAATGTGAAAAGGTGCCAGCAAGACCAGCAGGAGAAAAAAGTTCCAAGAAGGAGGCGAATGAACTCTTTCTTTCTCAACTTCTTCCGCTTCTGCTTCTCCTTTGCTTCTCTAGTTTGTTTACTCTTCCTACAGATCAGTTCTTTGGGATTGTAGTCAGCTCATCAGATGATGATGGGTGTTTCCAGAAAGGAACACAATTATTTTAGTCTGGGCCAAGTATCCACTCAGCAATGCTCATGAAAACATTGGTATCACTTGGCTAACAATTAGTGGGAACAGGTATTTCTTCGGGAAATGTATTTGTAGTCTAGACAGATTCTTGGTATTTCTAATGGAGAAAACAGTAGCTCTTTGAGTGAATGTGACAGTCAATAGGTCCTTTTAGTCAGCAGAGCTAGTCAAGTGATAAGAATCCAAATTCACAGGGCTAGTGAGCTGGCTTAGTTAGTAAAGTGTTTGACTAACAGTATGAGACTGGAGTTTGCATGTCCAACATTCATGTGAAAAGCTAGGCTTAGTAAACACATGTTTACTATCACAGTGCTAGGGAAGTAGAGATAGGTGAATCCCTGGAGCTCACTAGCCACTTAGTCTAGCTAAATTGGTGAGCTCTAGGTTCAGGGAGAGACCTTGTCTTAAATTATAAAGTTGAGAACAAACAAGAAAGTCTTTCATTATCAATCTTTGGCATGCATACATGAATACATTCACAAAATACAACACATATACACACACACACATACACACACGTGAGAAAGAGAGGGGGAAGGGGGTGAGACAGGAGAGGAAGAGGGAGGGGGAGGGAGGGAGAGAGATCGTGAGAGAGAGAATCAAGATCCATTGAGTTCTTGGTAATCAGTCATATGATGTTGAATGCACATATGGCTTTATTTTTCTTATCTGAGAAACATGGTACACATGGAGGCACTTCTATGGTCATATATGACATGACCATTCTGTGAATTTCACAGAATTTCTCTAAATAACCTTGCTTTTGCATTTAGATCAAAGTGCTTCCAGCCCCATACTCTAAACCCTCTCCATCTAGTCCCACTGGCTTTCTCAGTGTCAACTTTCAGAGCCTAGAAAATACAGAAAAATAACAGAATGAGGGACAAAAGTATTTTGTTAATATCCACAAGAAAAGAGATTACTGTTTTGTAGAATAGAACAAAAATCACAAGAGAAGACCAACAGAAAAATGTTCAGATCTCTAGAGAAAATAAAATAAAACATAAAGGAAAACAAAACCGTATGTAAGAAAAGGTGACTTTAGCTGAAGAAAAAAATGTGATGCTTAAGTCAAAATGATACAGGGTCCAGATGGAGACCCTGATCAGATGGATTGGTACAATTCATGCCTCTAAGTCATGAGGTGCAGAGCCTTAAGAGAATGTGTTCTAAATCCTCTAAACATCCCCAGCCATTATCCCATTAGTACCTCTGTGTGAGAGAGTGTGCTTTGAGACATTGTTCCTCTAAAAGATCATTAAAAGCAGAGAGCTCTGTTCAAGCTGAAGATCCAAGCAAGCTCAAGTGCTTAAGTGATTCTGGCTACATTCAGCAACAGCTGAGATGCCTGGAATCAAACAGAAAATTAATTGAATGATGGAGAATTTGACAGATAATGGAAAAGAGGCAAAAGCCAGGTGACTTGAACGAATAATGATGCTCTGATGACATTTTCCTTTGTTCCCTGTGGCCACGGACTATGACATAGACAGCATTCTTAACAGCAGCTGGCTTGATGCCAGGTACAAATTCAGGTTGTTGGGTTGTTGAGTAATTGCCCATGTTAAAGTAGTGATGCTCAGGGTCCCCACAGAAGCTTTTCA
>CM052718.1:31610231-31615231 GCA_028551405.1 Uromys caudimaculatus | reverse complement strand
TCTACATGCAGATATCCAGTTAGACTAGCACCATTTATTGAAGATGTCCTCTCCCTTTTTCCATTATATGATTTTGCCTTCTTTGTCAAAAGTTAAGTGTCCATAGGTATGTGGGTTAATTTATGAGTCTTAAATTCAATCCTATGGATTAACCTGTGTGTTGAGTGAAATGTTCTGTAGGTATCTGTTAGGTACAGTTGATTTATTACCTCTGTTAGTTTCAATATTTCTCTATTTAATTTCTGTCCAATGACTTGTCCATTGGTGAGAATTGGATGTTGAAGTCTCCCACTATTAATGTGTGGGGTTCGATGTGTGATTTAAGCTTCAATAATGTTTCTTTTATGAATGTGGGTGCCCTTGCATTTGAGGCATAGATTGTCAGAATTGAAATGTCATCTTAGTGAATTTTTCCTTCGATGAGTATGAAGTGTTCATCTCTAATTCTTTTGATTAATTTTGGTTAAACTCTATTTTATTAAATATCAGAGTGGCTAGTCCTGCTTTCTTGTTGGGTCCATTTTCTGGGAAAACCTTTTTCCAGCCCTTTACTCTGAGGTAATATCCATCTTTATTGCTGAGGTAAGTTTCTTTTATGAAGCAGAATGAAGGATCCTGTTTTTACATCCATTCTGTTAGCATGTGTCCTTTTATTGGGAAACTAATTCCTTTGAATGTTGAGAGATATTAATGACCAATTATTGTTTATTTCTCTTATTTTGATGTTGGTGTTAGTTGTGTGTGTGTGTGTGTGCATGCACGCTCATGCTTCTCTTCTTTTTGTTTGCTGGTGTGGTCTTATTTATTTCCTGTGTTTTCTTTGGTGTAGTTAGCTTCCTTGGGTAGGAGTTTTTCTTCTAGTATTTTCTGTGGAGATAGATTTGTGGATAGATATTGTTTAAATTTGGTTTAGTCATGGAATATCTTGGCAAATAGATTTAACCTTTTCTTTGACTGATGTGTTGATTTCTTCTGTTGTATCTTCTATGCCTGAGATTCTGTCTTCCACATGTTGTATTCTGTTGGTGATGCTTGCATCTGTAGTTCTTGTTCTTCTTTCTAAGTTTTCCATCTCCAGAATTGCCTCAGTTTGTGTTTTCTTAATTATTCTATTTCTATTTTCAGTTCTTGGAGAGTTTTATTCATCTCCTTCATCTGTTTAATTGTGTTTTCCTGTATTTCTTCAAGGGATTTATTCATTTCCTTTTCAAAGGCCTCTATCATCTTCATAATATTGGAGTTAAGGTCATATTCTTATACTTTGGCTGGATTAGGATTTCAAGGGCTTTCTCTAACAGAGTCATTGAGCTCTGGTGGTGCCATATTGCTCTGGCTCTTGGTAATTGTGTTGTTAAGCTGTAATTTAGCTAGAGCAATTAAGACAAGTGGATCTGGAATGGAGGTGGGGTGTCATATACAAAAAAGTATGGCTAAGCTGATCTTTATGCGCAGAGGCAAAAGATTAAAAAAGGGACCCAGAAGAGCAAAAACCTTCTTTGTACTTGGGGAGGGGTGTGTAAAGAGGAAGAATTCTCAATAAGTGAGACATTATCATCAGGACTTACCTTTGAATTGCTCTGGGTTCAAATCCAGTTTACCCAACAGTAACCTAATTACTGTATTGATGTAAACTCTCAAATACTTGGAGACAGGGTTACTAGTGGGTGGTGATGCTTTGGGACTTTGAGGAACCTTTAAGAGGCAGGACCTAGGTGGAACAATGGGAGAGGGTTTTACAGACAATATCTGCCTGTGGTCACGCTCAAACTCTGTTTTCCTGACCTTTACAGAGGTGAGCAAGCAGCTTCAAGTTACTGCTGCCATAGTCTATATTGGTCACAAACTCCTCCATGTCTCCCCCACCCGTGCACTGTGGGCAAAAATAAATAATTTTCCTCCTCAAGTTGATTCGTAGGGTATAACAGCAAGGTTATAATAAATGCAGCCAGGTCCTTCATTACAATGATGCAGTGAGAAGTGTCCCCTGGGGTGTGTCAGTCCCCTACCTAGCTGAGCATAACTCCTGATGCCTGTGCAGGGGGCTGCCAGTCAGCATAAGGAAGAGGCTGAGGGCACACCAGCACAACTAGGGAACAGCCAGAGCTATACTTTAGGGAAGTTCTGCTGGCCACCTTGGTATTTTGAAGGAGGACTATAGGTCGATTCTGCATTTCTCTGGAGGGCTCTTCACTAAGCCTGTCTGGAGCTATTGTGAGCTGATTCAACCCTCACCTCATGAGCCTCTGAGACTGAGTTTTCAAGGGCAAAAGGCAGCCCTTCTGTTTCAAGGTTTATTTCCCCCCCCCCCAATAGATCAGGTAAGATCACTGCCTGAGGTGTCAATGCAGTATGTTGTCAGCTGTTAGACATCTTCCCACATTGCCTCCCTCCCACCCTGTCTCTGGTAGGTAACCTTGGACCTTTAATTCATCTCAGGAACTTCATAGTGACATGTCCTTCAATAGCTTATTAAACCCACGCTGGGGATAATCAGAGGACACAGCTTAAGTGGGGCAACAGTGGGAGCATATTTGCTATGAAGCAAAGAATCCTTGGCCTCTGCTACTCTGTGACCTTACCCCAGCAAACGGGATACTTGCAAATGAGGAAATATGCAGAGTAGAGGTCATGGCCCCACAGCCTTGTTACTGGGGACCCTCTGCTTATGCAATAGCCCTGGGCATATTTCTCCTTGTACCACAAGATTACAGCACCATAGTAGGCTGTCTTACATGGCTAGGAACTGGGCTGAGCTATACAGTAAGGAAGGTAGTGAGAAAGGGTGTCGTCTTTGCCTGGCCCCATGCAGGGTTGAGATTCACACATATTAGCACAACATTTCCATTGGGTAATAAGAGTACAATGGATGCTCAACTCAGGACTGTGACTGTTGTCACTGGTATTTTGGTACATATAGAAGGTACAAGATACTGATCCCTGCTTATTAATATGAATGTAAGGTTGAATGCTCTTTTATTATTTGGTAATTTCATACATGTATATACTGCATTTAAATCATATCCACACTCAACTCTTCCTGGACTCCTCCCATACACTCCCCTCCCAACTTCATGTCCTCTCTTAAGCTTTTTTTTATTTCTATAACCCACATGTCCAGTTAATGCTGTCGATATGTACATGGGAGTAGGGCCATCCATTGGAGCATGGGCAATCTCAGAGGCTACACTCCTGAAGAAAGCTCACACTCCCTTGGAAACCATGAACTTCAAATAGCTCTTCAGTAGGGTTAGGACTTCATGCGATGCCCCCCCCCCCCATCACGCAGCTGCTGTGAGTTTACTAATGCAATCATTAGCCCAGACCTCTATTGTTTACAACTTTTCTAATTCCTCTTTTGCTGAGAATGATTATGATACAGATATACTACTTAGGACTGAGCATTCCTTAGCTATGTATTCTCTGTCTCTGACCAGTTGTGAGTCTCTGTATTAAGCACTGCCCACTGTAAAAAGAAGCTTCTCTGATGAGGACTGAGAGCTGCTATTATAAAGATGCCTTGGTTAATCTTCTGTTGCTATGACAAAACATCACACCCGAGGCAACTTACAAAACAAAGTATTTAATTGAACTTACAGTTTCAGAGGGTTAGAATCTGTGACATCTGAGCAAAGGCATGGCAGATGGAACAGTACAGAATGTACAAGCAAGCAGGAGACAGATAAAGAGACACCCAGTGACACACCTCCAACAAAGCTATACCCTATAATTCTTCCCAAATAGGAACCTAATGGGTACCTAGAATTCAAGCATTTGCACCTATGGGGGCCATTCTCATTTAAACTATCATAAAAGGTAAGTATTTAGAGGGCAGTGGCAGTGGGACAACTGTCAACTTAAAAAAAAAAAAAAAAAAAGAGCATTAGGTTCTTCCCTAAGGCCTATGACTTCTCTAATCATGCCTGGCTCCTTTGTTGGGTTTAAAGTATCAGGAGTAAGTTTCACCTGTGGAACAGACCTTAAATCAATTGGAAAACTTTTGGTTTCCTCCTTAATATTTATGCTACTATTGTGCCAGTGAGCATATCTTGCCAGTCTAGTTGTCTGATCTCTATTATATAGCTCACAGGGTTCACAGCTGGGTAAGTCTCTTGATGACTTTTCTCCCCAGCACATAGCAACTTCCTGGTCTATAAAAGCTAGGCAGTAAGGAGGAAGCTTTCGGGTCGGTACCAGCTTGATTTCTCCATGTCCTGGGACCAAAGTGCAACGCGTTCATCAGTATGGTTTTACGATCAAGTTGGGAGGGCAACCAAGAACAATGGTAATAGCCTATGTTATATGCTGGGTTTCCAGGACCATCTCTCATACCAGGGCACATCATACATTTGGCACTGGGCTTTATGGTTGATAACCTCTGGGTTCTGGGAGGATCATTAACTCCTATATAAAATTGAGTGCTTTTCAAAAAATTCCTTTTGATTAAAGTTTGTTGGTCCACGGAACCAAGTTACCTTTTAATGTTCACTTTATTAAGTTCATTCTCAAGTTTTAAAAATTACATATATTATTTAATTGGCTTTTACATTTCTGACAGTTACTGTTAACATATTCTTTCCACCTCATGACCCGCTTTGGTGTGTGTGTGTGTGTGTGTGTGTGTGTGTGTGTGTGTGTGTGTGTGTGTGTGGTGTAGGTTTTGTGAAGATTGTAACAGCTGCTACGTGTTCATGACTGCCATGATCATACCACATTTAGGACATAGGTCATCACAATACTCTTTCCCATCTTCAGACTCTCACCTATCTCCCACGATGTTCCTTGGGCCACAGAATTGGTTATGTGGAAGTCCTGAGTTCTTGACAGTCCCTTGTTTTTTTTGTTTGTTTGTTTGTTTTTTGTTTTTTATTTATTTATTTATTTATTTTATTTTTTATTTTTGATACTTTATTTACATTTCCGATGATTCCCCTTTTCTTTGGAAACCCCGTGTCCCCTGCCCCTCCCCGCCTCTGTGAGGGAATTCCTCCTCCCACCTACCC
>CM052718.1:31573839-31609731 GCA_028551405.1 Uromys caudimaculatus | reverse complement strand
TGGCTGCTGGCTTGCTGTATATTGCTTTTACTATGTTCAGGTATGGGCCTTGAATTCCTGATCTTTCCAAGACTTTTATCATGAAGGGATGCTGAATTTTGTCAAATGCTTTTTCAGCATCTAAGGAGATGACCATGTGGTTTTTTTCAGGTTGAGTTTTGATCTGCTAGTGCTAAAAGTCAAATTTTTGCATGTAACTTACAAGTCTTACCCTTCCTTAATTCTTGTATGATAAAAATTAAAGATGTTTAATAAGAAGATCCTGATTAATATTTAGCTCTAGTTATAAATTTAGGGATTTTTTTCAACTGACTTTATAATTTGGATTATTCTATTTTCAGTGCTTCGATTAACAAACCAAATTTCTGGGTACTGAAATCTTATAAATCTAATAGATTATGCTAAACTCATAAACACCAGGTGATTCTTATAATATTGTAAATGTTCAAGTGTGCTGTATATAAATCTAATAAAAATTCAGCTTAAAATGTAAAAATCAATCCTAAATTACTCATCTTAATTGTAATCACAAAGTTGAACTGTTATCTCAATAAACAAATCTCTTTATAAATAATTTACTTTATAATAATAAATGAAAACTTACTAATTATAACTTTGGTTAAATATACAAAAATTATATGTATATAAACTAAAATACTAACGGTTGTTAATTTGGATGGTAGGATAGGTTTCATTTTCATTTTCATACTCAAATCTTCCTTCATTTCCTATGCATATGTCATCCCTTAGTTAAGAAATAACTTAAGTTTTAAAACTATTTTATGCATACCTGTTCAGACATCAGGCCTGTGCTTGGGTTGATGGAGTGGGCCCCATATGCTTGGGTCCCTGACCTCTTCTTGGGCCATCTGGAGCCTAGATCTTCACACTTACTATGGCAGGTAGGTTGCCTCCTGGGGCAAAGACTTTATGAGTTAGTATGTAGACACTTGTTATGTCAGACTCTGAGGATTTTACATTTTTGTTATTATTTTTAACACAGAGGAGACATTTATGCTAGAACCACTTCTAACAATCTATGCCTTCCGCGTTATCATTGCAAATTCAAGTTCAGATAGAGGAAAGGTTGATTAAGAGGTTGTTGTCTTGAGGCTCAGTATGCAAGCTCACTATGGCTATGCAGCAGATTGCTTGACTGCTTGCATTAATATTGTTATGCTATGAAAAAAAATCCTAACAAATACAACTTAAGGCCTCTCAGTTTGAAAGAACAAAAGTCTATCATGGTGGGGCAGGATGGGGTACAAGAAACTCTGTTGTGGCTACAGAGATGTGAAGGGGTGTGGTGGGTCACATTGCATCTGCACTCAGAAAGCAGAGAGAGAGATGAATGCTGTTGCTCAGCTCATTTTCTTCTTTTCATGCAGTCTGAGCCCCCAGCCTGAGCTGCTATCCACATTCAGGTTAGGTCTTCCCTCTACAGTTAAACCTTTCTGGAGACAGCCTCACAGTCACACCCAGAGGTACGGGAGTTACACTGCCATTGGATTCCAAAGTCAGTCAAGTTGACAATGAAGGCTTACCATCACACCGGCTGGCTGGCTGAAAGGTGGATGAATAAATGCATGAGAAAATAATAGATTACTGACTGGCCCTGAGCTTACAAATAAAGAAGAAAATGGAAGAGGAATACTATGTCATGACTGACAGATTGACAGACACAGATCCAGCCTGGATAGATGGAGCGACTGAATCAGATGACTACTTGAGACAGAATGTGTGTGAATAATTAATTGATTTGCTGAATAAATGAAGGAATAGAACAGAGGGTGCTAAAAGGATTGACACTGTATGACTAACTAAACTGTTGATTGAGAGACTAAGTAAAGGAATACCTGCTGAGAGAGAAGAAATGGCCAAGTGAACAAAGAATTGACTGACACACTCTGTGTGTGAATTAACTGACTGGTTGAAGGATGACCATCAAAAGTAACAAAAAATGATTGTTTATAATAAACAAGAGCCTGACAGACTGAGTGAATGCTGGAGGTAAGCAGAGATCCTACCTGGCATGGCTTTTCTCTTGGGGTTGTCATATTGTATCCCAGCATTACAATGTAAGCTGACCCCAGATGGCCCTTTCTTGAGCAGATCCCAAACCTTACTGGCATTGATACTGTTACTCAGGACCCTTGACATTGCCTTCCTAGCTTGCCTTCATTTTGTTTTATTCTGTGGGGGGAGCCTGATCTTGGGTTTATGTCTGTCCGTAATGGTTAGTGTCACGAACTTGACAGGATCTAGAATGACCAAAGAAGTGAGTCTCCAGAAGTGGGAAGTGGGAAGACCCACTTGAAATATGGGCGGCACCATTTCCTGGTCTGTGGTCCAAGACTGCGTTAAAAAGAGAAAGCTAGCTGAGCACCCACATTCATGCCCTTCTGCTTCCTGACTGAGGATACAACTGCCTCAAACACCCCCTGACATGCTTTCCCCACCATGATGGACTATGCCTAGAGACCTGAACTGGTCCCTTAGTCCATCCATAGATATGGTGACCTAGGCATATCTGTTCTCAGCCACTGGAAAAAAGGATGTGCTGGCATCTCTTGAGTAACTTCCAGGCATATCTCTGTTAAGGAATTCCAGGGTCTGTTTGCTCCCCCCTTTCTTTTTGGCTCATTTGGATCTGTCCTTATCTCTAAGACCACCTGAAGCAGATTGATTCTTGAGACAATTTCTGTTGACATCAAGTCTTCCCTGGTGACCCATTGGGATCCAGCACCAGGAAGCAGCCTCCCACTCCCCTCCCTTGCCAGCTTGATGTTGCCTTCAGGGACAAGAAGATTTTGCCACAGTAGACTCCCATGTCTTACTAAAGGACTTGTTAATTGGGACACCGTATAACCCTTCATCATTTACACATCAGACAGCAGTTCTGTTGTCTGTTTATATTTGCTCAGGGAGCATTTCAGAAGGGTGTTTATATTATAGGAAAGCTCAGAGGTTAACCCTGCATTTCAGAGTGAAAATCTGCCAAAAATCCACTGCAAAGAAGCTGAAAATAGATGCAGTGTTGATTCATCAGCAGCCTCTCTGGGTGTTTTATTAGAGGCTGGCAGAGAACTAGAACATCACCTGAATGTGCCAGGCTGAAGGGAAGGTAGCACTGACATGGCAATGGAGACAGTAACCGGCAACTGTGAGAAATCAGCATCCCGGTTCAAATCTGATAAACAAGGAAGCCTAATTAGATGTCAGCCATTCTGTCGGGGTCTGCAGAGTGGCCTAGCTTCCTGAAAGATCTTTGCACACGTGAACATCACTCAGACCCTGCAAGTGGGGCAAATGGAAGCAAGCTCCATCTACCCCTCCTTGCATCTCAGGCAGCTTTTTGAACCTCAGGCTCACTGTAGACACAGCTGCTGTATTATAATTCCAGGTCTATTCACTCTGGTGGCATGACTAGAATTTGATAAGTATTTGTTGGTGAAATAAATAAATGAATGAATGAATAAATAAATAAATAAATAAATAAATAAATGTCAAATCAAATCTGTCCTCTAAGGCCCATTAGAAAATTTCATAACCTCAGAATCTCTCCTATTTATAAAATGGGACAAAGGCAAGCTCAAGATCCTTGGGATGGAGCTCCTTTGTTGTCACTGTCCATGGCTTTCACTAGTTAATTTTGTGTTTATCTTCTCCTTGTTATGGCTGTAATTGTCACCATCAGTGTTGACTGTGAGACAACTCATCATGTTGCTAGTCTTCGCAAAACTTCCACATGTAAATTACCTTCAGTGGACAGATGACTAACCCGAGGCATGCAGAGGCTCAAAAATAAAACTACCATTGTGTGAAACTTGCTGGTTCTTGGATACTGTTTACACTTTAAGGCCGAGTAATAGAATGACTAAAGTGGGTCAGTTTGCCTAGGCATATCTTGGACGTGCTGAAAGTCCTATATATCTAGAAACCTCTTAATTCTAGACAAACCATGGCAGTGCTCTCTGTGCTCAAAACTCAGGACAAAATGAGAGAAAGCCATTGACCATCTAGCACAGGTGAGAAAGGTTGAGGCATGAGGGGAAAGGTGACTGCTTACCTCCAGATACTAAATGACAGAACTGGAGTCCTACCACAGAGTTTAAGCAGTGTAGTGTTTTCTGTTGGGAATACATGGAGAAGTAACCCTTCCTCCATTGGATGCGCTGTTAGAAAACTAGATACTCTAGCTTTTCCAGAAGAATAACAGAGCTCAGGGGCCTTTCCAATCAAAATTGTTTCCTTCTTTTCTCTTCACATCCGGGATTCAAAGAATCATAGCAGTCCATCTCCATGGCTTGCCTTCCAGTCACGTCTTTTCTGCCATTGGTATGTTGGCTGGGCTCGCCATTGCTATTTCCATCTATTAACATTTGTTACACTGAAGTAAACAGAATGAATTGGACTGGAAAATATCACAGGGCATCTTCTATGTCTGAACTCTTGTTTTTTTCTCTGCTTTGGCTCTCATGAGCCTTACTCTGTGTCTCTGATGTTCCTTCTCAGGCTTCGTTTTTTGCAGTTTTCTTTTTAAAAGCTGTTGTTTTTCAGAGCTCTTTTGACTCCTTTTCTGTCCCTATGCAGCTCCTCACTAAGTCACTGCCATCATGTCCTAGACTTTACCGCCATTCTATATTCCTCAAGCTCCTCCTCTTCCTCTCGAGGTCAAGCATGGACATTTATATTGCAGCAACAAACAGATGCCCACATTGCATTGAATTTATATGTCAAATATGTTCTATTCTATTATAGATCAAACACTATCTATTTGATATATTTCTATATTTGTTGAATGCTGTGCATATACAACAAATCATTTGGAGGAGTTCATGTTGTCACTTTGAGACCCAGAGTCATGGATTCCCTACTGGTTATGAACACATGAATCCTATAGTCCCTTTTGGCATGAAAATAGTTGAGTAGGGCATGATGGGATTCCATGATTTTTAAACCATCTATGACCCAATTTAGCAAAGTTAATTCATCAAAAAAAGTCTGCTTTAGTGCAAAGGTGCTGGTAAATATGAGGATGTTTAAGACATTTAGTGAGAAACAAACATCTCTATCCTTGCAAATAACTCCTGACAGCTTCACACAGTATATACCAAGGAACCTCAAATGAAGTGCATTTCTCAAGGAAGTGAACATCATTGCATACAAAGGTTTCTACCATGTAATTCCTGACCTTGGTGCTGCATGCCTATGCTGACAACATACCTGTCACATACCACTTCTCCTCTACTTTTGACTACCTATGAAAACTGATTTCATGTCCTAGGACTTTCAACCTATGAAAATTTCGTGTCTCCTGGCCTGTTTTGTTGTCCACAGCTTCTCATCTCTAGACCAAACACCCCAGTTCCTCTCTCCATTCCTCATGTGATGGTTTCAAGTCTTTGGCATCTTGTATGAAAGAAAAAAATCTGTTGCTTTAGTGAATATTAGAATCTTAGGCACAGAACCATTTGAATATTGGAATCTTAGGCACAGAACCATTAGTTGGATACATCTAGGCCATTGTGAAGTTTTCTGGAGGCTTCTGTATCCCAAGAGAGATACTGGACTTCAGCCGCTGCTTTGATCTTGCCTAAGGTCCTCTGTTCAGGGGTCTATTCATAGGTAAAATAGTTCTAAGCCTCATGAGGCTGCAGGACCTCTGCACACAAAAAAGAAGACCTATGGCTTCTATTTGGATTGAAGTACTAGACAGAAAACCTGAGGGAGAGAGGGAAGAATTAGAAAGTAATAAAAAAGGGGAAGAAGAGAGAGAGGAAGGAAGAAAAAGAGAAGAGGAAGGGGGAAAGGAGGGAGGGAGAAAAGGGGAGGGGAAAGGGAAAGGCAGGATGGAAGAAGAAAAGCAGGAAGAGGGAAGGAGAAGAGAGAGAGAGAGAAAACATAGAGGGGAGGAAGAGAATGGAGGGGCAAGCAATAAAATCACTTTCATTCTCCCCAATGTCTTCCATAGTTTTCAAATTCCTAGGATGACTCTGAAGGTGGGAGGTCTTACTTCAGTCATTACGTTACCTACCAGGTACCCCATGCCAGGCACTGTGCTGATCACTGAGTCCATTGATAGAAAATAGCTTTATAAAAATGCAGTTCACCAGTTAGGATCTCAATGGAGCACAGAAAACCGATTGTTTCTCCATAAATCACCCAATCATCTCTTTCAGATTTTACCTTACAGCAGGTATTACCCTGGCTCAATAGTCAGACACAGCACATCAGACCTGAACTAGGGATGGGTGTGGGAAGTCTGAGCTCCTCACTATAGGAAGCTTTACCTTAGCTATTTGTATGACTGACACTCTAGTATGGAGAAACAGAACCCATAATTCCCTTCCCTTTCACCAGACTGCATAGTGCTGTGATTGGAAATTGAGAATTTAATTTGCTCTTCTTATTTTTACACATAAGGCTAGCTTGGATTCCAGCAAAGTCTGTTAACTTTATATACCTCAGGACCATGTAGTTAACTCTTAACAGGTCACTTGTTTGTGGTGGTGTTCCCTTTCTTTCTTCCTCTCTCCTCCCCTCTAACTCTCTTCTCTCTTTTTTCCTTCCTTCATTCCTTCCTTCCTTCCTTCCTTCCTTCCTTCCTTCCTTCCTTCCTTCCTTCCTTCCTTCCTTCCTTCCTTCCTTCCTTCCTTCCTTCTATTCTGGTGTATATGTGCATGTAGCATTTCACCCATTTTTTTTTTTTTTATTGGAGACAGGATCTTTCCCTGGTCTCTATTTGCCAAGTAGCTAGGCTGACAGGCGAGTGAGCCTCAGGAATCAGCCTATCTCTATCTCCTGAGTGCTGGGATTTATAAGGGTACATACACGTTCCTTGCATTTTATGTGGTTTTTGGTGACTGGGCTCAGGGCCTTGTGTTGCAGAGTAGGGCTCTTTTCCTACTGAGCTACCTCTGTAGCCTGGCATGTCTATTTCCCTCTTTTTCTGGTACCATGAAGTCACTGACTGCATCTTATTCATTTTCGTCTCCCCAATATTTAAGCAGCCATTAGCACATAGTGGGTGCTGAGTGTGCGCAGGCTGGAAAGAAGATGCTGGAGGTGCTCTGTCTACTTCTGCTTCAGCATCCCCACTCACATATATAACATCTTTCCAAATTCAAGCATTTTCTTTCATTGCTTGAATAGCCACGTGATGTTTTCACACTGAGAGCTCACTGTGCAGCGCCACCCCCCATGGCTTCACAAAATCCTGGTATCTCAGCAAGGTCTCAAAATCATGAAAGGTCAGAGCCCTCCAATCTGTGCTGATTTGGGTCACTGTTTCCTTGAGACTTCCTTTGCTTCTTCTTTGATTAAAGCTGCATTTGCCTTGCCTCCCGCTTTTTAACAATTACACTAATTAAGCTAATTTTTCTTTGTTCTCTCTATACAATTTGCATAAATGGCAAATTTATATATAGTGTCCCTAATTCTCCTGTAACTGCTCTGTAATTAACAGGATGCTCAGGCTAAATATAAATAAAGTGCAGAAGGAAAAACAGCTTTCTGCTAAAATACAGATAGAAGCTGGAAGAAAAGGAAGGCAGAGAAGAAAACAATTCTGAGCCTGTTCTAAACTCATTATGCTTGATTGGGTCACAGTTGGAGGATGCCAGCTAAAGGTCAGCTCCTGCATGAGTGTCTCTGAGAGCCCTGTCCCCAGGAGCAATAGGAAGACAGAACGAGGGCCATCGCGTTGAAATAATAACAACATTGTACAATTTCTCCAGGTTGGGGGTGGGGGGTAGTGTGGTGTGAGCAAAGGACTATACAACAACCAGGAAACTGGGACACAAGTTCTAATTCTGACCAGCCAGCCAGGGCACCTTGAGTCAAGAGACAGCAAAACCAGATCCCATAGCTCCGACACTTCATAGTGACACTGTAGAACACCCTGTAGCTCTGTCATCTCATTATGTCCCAGTGATAAAATACACTAATGATGGAGATATGTTCAAAAATAGTACTAGATCATTTCTTTTTACAAATGGAAATGATTATAAATTGGCAAGTAGCTTATATAGGAGTCCTTTGAGTAGTGATAATAAGTAATCCATGAATGCTTAATTCCAACTGTAGTTCTGGGACCCTGAAGAAATTCCCTAGAGTGTCTGAATCCAAAGAGATTAAAGAAACGTCCCTGGACAGTGTAGTGCCTGGCATGCACAAGCCCCTGATGCAATTTAAATGATTTGCTTGTCAAGTCATGAAACCCAGTCTTTCCTGGGGTTAGATGAATGGGTGAAGCTGAATTTCCAGCCAACGTGTGTGAGCCTCAAACCTAGAAACTTGGGTGACTCAAGAAATGTCATCTGGAAGAAAATTCCTGAAATTTCTGAAAATTCTGGAGCTGTGATCAGGGTCATTGCAGTGATAACAGCACTGTCTCATTGTGTCACTTTTTGAAAAGTCAGCTCTGTGCTGCACACTTCTCCAAGCCTGGAGAACAGGGATGTGAATGAGACTTTGCTCTTTGTGAGAGGTGTGGGTAAATAGACATTGTAGATGTCTGTGGTCCAAAGTCTCCAGAGAATGTGGTGTTTAAACCTCACACAAGCAGTTCATTTTAATGTTGAAGACCCCTTAGGAGTTCAGTCTTATAATCTTTTCATCTATGCCTTTTAAAACTGGTGTTTTTGTACATACTTTATATTATATATCATATACTAAAATATGCATATAATTTATAAATAAATAATATACATACCCAGGCATGCCCAATCATATGATTTTTATTTATAGTGGAGAGGGAAGCTTGTTACAGAAAATTTTTGTTGTCATACCTAGTGGCAGCTGAGTGCTATTTGAGCACAACACAGGGGAAGAGCACAGTTTGTCAGAATCTCAGAGCCTTGGATAAGACACGTCCATTCTCTGTATCTCATATTTATTACTCATGGGCAGAAATAAAGAATATCTCCTTGGTAGGTTGAATAATAAAGGAAGATAGGGTAATATATAAAATTGTTTAAGCAGATATTATTTTTCTCACTTGGGGCAAAAACCTGAGTAATTAGGACACTAATTTGAGTAGCTATTTACATGCATGCATGCATGCATGCATGCATGCACTAATGCTAATGGTAAGATGCCTGCAAAATAAAACCATTTTAGATTTAGTTTAAAAGCTAATTCATTGTTCAATGGTGAAGTACTATGTAGACACTCACAGCCAAACAGTGGATGGAACTCGGGGACTCTTATGGAAGAATAGGAGAACAGATTTCGTGTCTGGAAGAGGATAGGAACTCCACAGGAAGACCAACAGAGTCAACTAACTGGGGCCCTCAGATTCTGAACCACCAACCAAAGAACATACACAGGTTGGACCTAGGCCTCTCCACACATATGTAACAAATGTGTGGCTTGGTCTTTATGTGGGCCCTGAACGACTGGAACAGGGCTATCCCAAATGCTGCTGCCTGGACATGGGGTATGTTCTTCTAGCTGGGCTTCCTTGTCTGTTCTCAGTGGGAGAGGAAGTGCCTAACATTGCAGAAACTTGAAGTGCCCAGGTGGGGGGATACCTAAGGGGGTCCACCTGATCAGCAAAGAAGGGGAGGGGGTGGGGAAGGATTGTGGAAAGGGGTCACCTGGAGGGGAGCAGTGAGTGGGATGTAAAGTGAATAAGTAAAAACTAAAATTACATTAAAAAGAACAAAACAAAACAAAAACAATGAGGGACCTACACCACATCTGACTCATCTGCTAAGTAGCATACAGTCTTAGCTGCCCACCATAGACACGTGTTTCTGCATCACATCACATGCTGACAGATGTGGCTGCTTTGGCTCCGTTCATTCTGCTCTGTGGGTTGTCTCATTTCCTGCATTGTAGCCCCTGTGAAGGACACTCTCGCCTTTAAGGCTGAAAGAAAAGCAGATGAAACCAGGCCAAGCCATTGCACTGAAAACTCCACACAGACATGGCTTCAACCATGCCACTCAGGCTGCCTTGAGTGAAGGCCCACATGAGTGGAGCAGGACATACAGTAGGAAGGGGAGTGGGCCTGGTGACTTTAACACTCTCCATTGTGTTATCTTCGACCTGGGCTCTCTGAAAACATTGTGTGCCTCTCTTTCTCTGTTAATACTGTCTTTAACTTTTTTTTTTAAAGTGGATAAAGTTGAATGATTTTTTTTGTGGTTAGTGATCTCCACACAGCATTTCACAGAGGCCTTGAGGCCGGGCACTCTGAAGAGTAAGCTACACAGTGACCAGCGTCCCTTCTCCCAAGCTTCTACACCACAACGTACGCTGTTCTGTTCTTTCTTTTCTTCTTCTTTTTAAAAGTCAGACTGTTAGTTAGAATACACTAGGAAATACTAACTTATAGCACTTTAAGTTTTAAAAGAACAACTCTCCAGGATTTAAAAAAAGAGAGAACATGAAGTCAGTTGGTAGAGAGGCCTAAGTAAGTCTGGGAGGAGGAAGAAGTGAATGTGATCAGGATAAATTGTATGAGAAGAATGTATCCTTGAAAGAATTAATAATAAAAGTAATTGAAAGAGAAGAGCTTGTGGGTTTACAGATCCCTCATTAAGTTGGTGCCTGAGCCAACTAGATGGAATCAGCATTGGAAACAGAGCTGAACAAGAAAAAGACCTTCTGAGCATACTGTGGGATTCTGGGAGAATGATGCCAATTCTCCATTCTAGGCTATGGCTCCACAGTGCACTGTCAATGAAAAGTGGGCTTTAGAAACCTTTTATGGGACACAGGAATATAAAGAATGGACCCTAAAATTTAGCCACTAGGCTTCTCTAGTGTGATGTACCCACAACTTAAGATCTAAAGCTGATAGAGAAACTCCCTGTTTATATCTCTTCCTCTGCTGGGTAAACTAGAGATAATGAGAAGATGAACCATGCCAGATCAGGTGATTAAGACAAGGCTCCAGTCCTAGGATGAAGAACAGGGCAAGCACTGTACATGATAATGGATGTTTATTGTGAAATTCATTGGATAATAACTCCTGTAGGGCATTGGTGAAGCAAGGCTTTGAAGGCTTCTGTGGGAGTATTTACAAGGAAGATTTACTGAGAGGGTAAGACCTGCTCTGAAAGTGGGTAGTATTACCCTTTGGGCTACAAATTGGCAGCTAGTGTCAGAAATCCTTTTCCTGCTCCCTGATCTGCATAGGCAGAAGCTCCCAGTAGGGACAAGCCACCTCTGACAGTATAGTATGTCTTCCCTATCACAAGGAACTGTATCCCCACAAATGATGAGGCAAACAGTCTTTCTTCCACAGTTCACTTCTTGTCATAGCCATGTGAAAAGTGATCAATACAGATGGGTGTTTCAGGGAAATAAAGACCCTGCCTACAAATACACCTACTTACAGTGAAACATAAGAATGGTACAGTAACCCAGAGCTGGGGAAAGATGGGAGGTATCACATTTCTTAAGTCAGAAGGTCTGAGGGAGAAGATACCAATTCCCAGAGAAAGAAAGCAGTGTGGAAAAGACAGTGTAGGTAAAATGACTGATGCAGGGACACATGGTGGTGCTACTGCAGAGAACCAACCAGGAGATGAATTACCCAGTGTCTCTCTTTCAAATATCTTCTGTTGTCCTCTGCATGTTCTTGTTGGTTGAGCCCAGGGAAAATCAGCCAGGAAAACCATGAGTAGCCCTTAATAGAGCCCACAGAGGTGAACATGCCAGGAGACTAGGTGAGAAGTATGTTGTAGACAGCCTTACTCTGAATGTCCTCAACCCATTTCATGAGTACACCTGCATTGTAAATGAGCCTTCTCCCTCTGCTTCTTGGCCCACAGGGCATTGTCTCACCACATTCAGGGCTATCCATCTGCCTATTATGTAGGACAACCCAAAATGCAGAATATTTAATGCCCCTAAATCAACTGCCAAACACAAGGGTGTATATCAAGGATACACGCTGTGCCGCTGCATCCCACTTGCAGAGGTTTGCATGGGTCCAGATCTCAGTATACATTCTTGCTGCCTTCTCCCAGCTCACCTCTCACATCTCCTATTCCTCATATATACTTCCTGGAATCACCTGCCCAGTGAACTATCTTCTTGACAGACATAGTCCCAAGACCTCTTCAGGAGAAATCAAGACAGAAAATTACTCAGAGGGACAAACAGAAACTAAATAGCTCAAGGTGTAAGGGGAAGGATGTTGAAGCCTAGGGGAAAATAACTTGGTATGGAAATACTGTCATGCCAACAAGCTGGAGGGACTGTAGCAACACAGAGGAAGGGGCACCCAGCCTGGAACATGAGGTGTGGTGATAGAAGGCTTCCAGAGAAGTATGATTATTTCTTCCTTCCTTCCTTCCTTCCTTCCTTCCTTCCTTCCTTCCTTCCTTCCTTCCTTCCTTCCTTCCTTCCTTCCTTCCTTCTTTCTTTCTTTCTTTTTTTTCAGTTTTTCGAGACAGGGTTTCTCTGTATAGCCCTGGCTGTCCTGGAACTCACTCTGTAGACCAGGCTGGCCTCGAACTCAGAAATCTGCCTGCCTCTGCCTCTTGAGTGCTGGGATTAAAGGCATACACCACCACTGCCCAGTGGTGAGAAGTACGATTTCTAAGTCCTGTCTTCTTTCAGAAAGAAGCAGGCTTTCTCCAAACTGAAAATCCACAAAGCCTGAAGGTGAGAATTCTGTCCCCTCTTCCTCTCTGTGGGAGAGAGACTGATTGGAAGCCTGCTCACCATTGCTCACTCCTCCTGCTGTTTTGAAAGGTTCTGATATGAAGGAAAATATCCTCTCTGGGGAGCCCTTGCCCTTTCATGATTTGCCAAACACCTCCTCAGCAAGGTACCCAAAGCCCTCTGCAGCTGTTTGAGATTCAAAGAGAAAGTAGATCTAAATGAAGGGTCTGAGCGAAAAGACTGTGTTTATTGTTGCTCTCTGGCATCCCTGGCAATCTTCACCAGAGGAATTTCCACACCACACTGACTGCCTGCCAGGCAGACTGGGGAAAGGCTTCTCACAGGAGCAGCAGGCACATCTGTTTAAAGGAGAAAATGTTCATGGTAGTGAATTGAAGTTGTTTGATGCACTTCAGTGAAACTGCCCTAAATAGACTTTGATGCATACCTCTTAATAACCTTTGTTCTACCTGAGTGTGGCCCATGTGATGTTTAAGATAATAAAAATCAGAAAATGGAGGCTGGTACTACAGCCCAGGCCATATATATATATGAGAAAGTGTGGTCAGAGCAGACGAGTGGCTACCCTATAGCTATAGGGTGCATGAGTTACAGACAGAACCCAGTACCCATGTCTACCCCAGTGGAAAAGCAGAAGAACGGTAGTTTGATCCCCAAGTGTGGAGATGCTATTATCCAGTTTTGCAAACATCAAATTCTGTGTGTATTTTCTGAGCACTAGTCATGGATCTGACCCTGTGTTATCTTTTGGATAGTAAAAGGTGAAAAAACAGCGATGTGAAGGAAAACCCAAATTGACTTAACTCTCAATACACCACAGTACACTAAGAGACAGGGATTTTCAAGTCGGCAGGCAAATGTATCCGTCCTGGAAAGCCAAGACACTGATGGACATGTCAGAACACACAGAACAGGGGAGCACACAGGATCATTACATCCTCCATCTCCAGACCGGGTCAAAGAGTGTTCAATAGAATTTCAGGCTCACCTAGAACCCCAGATTTTGATCTTATCTAGAACTGGGGTCTTGGTGAATATAACTGCTTAAAATGGCATCCTATTGGGTTAGGATTGGCCTTAAAATCAGTGAGAAATGTCATTAAGGGAAAGTCGGCTGACAGGAGGATGTTACATGAAGACAGAGGCAGAGGTCAGAATGACAGAGCTACAAGGAATAAATAGCAAGGATTGCAGGCAATGTCTAGAAATCAAAGAACAGGCATATGATAGCCCTGTCCCTGCGGGCTTTAGAGGAGGGACAGTTCTACCAGCACCTCAGTTCCTCACTCCCAGCCTCCTCAATGGTATCAGAATATACGTCTGTTCTTTTAAGCCATGTAGTTCATGGCACCTTGTTACAGTCGTCTTGGAACATTAGAACAGTCTTGAAGCTAAAGACTTAGTTTCTTCCTGCAGGGTATAAGAAGTTGTTGAAGGGCAGATTGTCTTTAATGTAAGGCTGACTCATATTTCTAGATCAGTCACCTGCATTTCCCCATCCCTTGAGGTGGCCTCAGAACACCTGTGTCATGAAACTGCTGTACAAAGCTTTCAACTTCCTACTCCTGCAGAAGACAGGCCAGGAAAATTATCAAGGGGAGCTTCTCACAAGTTGGCCTATGAGGGAGTCCTTAGAGGTTGACAATGAGGAATTATCTTATAGGAAGTGACAGAAGGAGAGTCCATGTAAGAGGGACAAGTAGGACAAAGGCTTGGAACTGAAAACAAGAGGTGTATGTTTGTGTGTGTGATACTGTATGTTGCACATATGTGGAGGTGTATAAACATGTATATGTGTGTATTATCAACAAGTAGCTAAAGGCCTGAGGATAAGAAAGCTCACAGTTTGAGGTATATAGTATATTATAGTGGGGAAGTAATGGTGGCAGGAGCTTGAGGCATTGCGTCACATTGCATGCACAGTCAGAAAGCAGCAAGAAATTAATGCTGGTATGCATAGACTTTCTCCAATATAGCAGTTGCTTAAGCATCCAAGCATATGTATGGATCAAAGTGGGTCTTCTCACTTCAATTCACTTAATCTAGGCCTCCCTTCAGACATCCCGGAGGCTAAGTTAATCTACGTCACCCCTCACAAGCATGCCTAGAGGTCTCTCCTCGATGGTTCTAGTTCCAGCTAAGCTGACATTTAATAATGACCATCCTATTACCCTTCCTAGGTGACAGACCTTATATTAGTCAGGGATTGTCACTGTGGTCAAACACTTGGGAAAGGCAATGGACAAAAGGGAAGATTTATTTCAGACATGGTTTCAGAAGCCTCAGTCTAATGGCAGATAAAGGCATTGCTTTGGGTCAAAGATGAGGTAGAACAGGTATGCTTATCTCAAAACAGGCAGGAAGCAGAGAGAGAGGTGAAATAGAAAGGGCTCAGGGCCAAGATAGACCTCTCAAAAGCATGCACCAGGAACCCACTTCCATTACCTGGGCTCTCCCTTCAGTTCCACCACTCCTCAATAATCTTTTCGAAGTTTAAATCTATCAGTGGATTAAACCTTTGATAATGCCAGAGTCCTTATGATCCAATGGAAACACCCTCAGAAACACAGCTAGGGGTGAGTTTCATTAATCTTCTATGTGTGTCTGAATCCATCAAGCTAACAGTCAATATTATTCATCACAGTCCATGTAACAGCCCACAGTCCGCTGGTTAACCTCAGATCACTCCAATGATAGCTCAGATGCAAAGGAAAGACCATATGCATGAATGTAGAGACTTTATAGATTAGAAGTGTTGGCCTGAAGAAGTACTGATGGGTTATAACATCTCCATAGGTTTATAAGTGTAACTTCTCACGCCTACCAGTGAAGGGATCAGTTACAGAGCAAAAGAACACAGAAACCCAAGGTTCTTGTTTCCTGCCAGAGCATTTTTCTTGGTTCTAAAAATGATTATATACACACACATACACACCCACACACACAAACTGGAGTCAACAAGAATATATTATATTATTTACATTATATTATATATTATTATGTAATATATATGTATATGTATGTGTGTGTGTGTGTATATGTATGTGTATATATATATATATATATATATATATATATATATATCTCCAGTCAATTTGTTCATTCATAGTCATACATATGTGTGTATTTGGGGCTTATGCCTTGAGATTGGGTAACCTGTCAGCAGGCTTGTCCTTGGAGAAAATGGATTCTCTCTTCATCTACAGACATTGGCTGCCTATAGCTCATTATGTAGGGGTAGAGCCTTGTGAGGGATAGTTCCCTCACCCAGTTGGTATGTACACTGATGTTGTTATGCACTTCTTGTGAAAGTATTCATACTGTTGAGATCCACCAGTACATCATGCTTTTGTCTGGAAGACCATTTTGCAGCAGGTAAGAGTGTCCTCTGGCTCTTCTAGTCATTCTTCCACAATGTTCCCAAAGCCTTAGGTATAGGATTTGTGCTGTAGATGTACCAATAGGAGATAGGCACCATATAATCATTATTCTCTGCAGTGTGATCCATTATTGATCTCTGTAATAGCTTCTGTCTTTTGAAAAAATGATGAGAGATGAGTCACTGTATCTCTGAATATAAGGTTAAACATTCAGAACATGGGTAGAAGTAATACTGGTTTAGGAAAATGGCAGTAGTAGATTCTCCTCTAGGACCTATGACATCTCCAGCCATGGGTAATTGGCTAGGTTTACAGTCCCAAGCATGAACCCCTTTCTTAATTACTATGTTCCATGTGTTTGTTGAAGTAAAAAGTTATGTGCAAGTTGACTTTAATTGTTACAGATTTTGATAGTCTTAACAGAATTTATAACAGTAGTCTCACTCTGTTGGTTGTGTAGATGTAAACAATATTATGATCCTACTGAGTCTTTTTATAGTCAGTGGTTTTTATTACTGTTACTTGTGTGTGTGTGTGTGTGTGTGTGTGTGTGTGTGTGTGTGTGTGTGTGTGCGCGCGCACGCGCACATGTGGAGATCAGAGAACAACTTGCGAAAGTTCATTCTCTCCTTCTATCACGTGGACTCCAGGGGTTGAACTCAATTCTTTATCTTCAACTCTTTATTATTTTTTGAGGATTTGTTCACTGTATTTTGAACATATTCGCCCCTCATCTTTCTTGCTTACCACCCCCAGCACCATTCCATTCCTTTCCATAAACTTTGAGTTGACTTCTTCTTTCCCCCACTGAGTTCAGTTTGTATCTCCACATTGTTTTGGGCTTGGGACCCGCTCTGGTATGTGGTCAGTCTATGGGGCAGGGGGTTATGTGATTAAAGAAAATAGGCTCTGCCTCCCCTAGAAGCTACCAAATGTCAATAACTCCACATCCACCACCCCATCTATACTGGAGTTTTGTCCGGCTGGAGCTTGTGCAGTTCTGGTGCACACAGTCATAATTGCTATGAATTCATGTGTACATCATCCCTGTTGGGTCAGGAAAACACCTTTTATTTTTTTATATGATATCCATCAAGTCTAGCTCTTACACTCTCTCTGCCTCTTTGTTCTGCAAATATGGTTGAGTCTTGGGGTAAAGGCTGTGACATGAATGTCCAGTTTCAGGATGAGCACTCTGTAGTCCTTTGTTCTCTACACATTGTCGAGAGTCTCTTGGTTTATTGCCATCTCCTGTAAGGAGAAGTTCCTCTGATGGGATTTAGAGATGCTCTGATCTATGTGTACAGTGATAAGTCATTAGGACTCCTTTTTAATACTATATCCATTCAACAGCATAATAGCACTGGGTTCTCCCCTAGGGCCTGTGACCTCTCTAGCTTCAGGTTTTGAATCCTTTTAATAGTACCAGGTATTTCTACTTATTAAAGTCAGTTTTCAAATCAGGAATTGTCTTTATTATTTCTTTCAGCTGAGTCCTTGCTTTTCTTGGACTTCCTCAGTAAACTGTGTGGCATCTTTGACAATGTTTATAATTGTTCTGTAGGTCAGTTCGTCAGATACTCAGTGTTGATTTTTTTTTTTTTTTTTTTTTTTGTTTTTCAAGACAGGGTTTCTCTGTGTAGCCCTGGCTATCCTGGAACTCACTCTGTAGACCAGGCTGGTCTCGAACTCAGAAATCCACCTACCTCTGCCTCTCGAGTGCTGGGATTAAAGGCGTGCGCCACCACTGCCCGGCTCAGTGTTGATTTTTATTAATGAGTCTTTCATGACTCTAGTTCAATGGCAACCAAGAAAGTACATGAATGTGGCTTCCAGCTGGGTCTTAGCATATGAAGGTGATGCAAGGGTAGGGATCCGAGTCAAGTACCCTCATAGAGCATGCGGGTCTGATTCCTCATTGGTCTAGGGCATGGGGGGGTGGCACAGGCACGAGTTTGGAGTGACTTACCTAGAGAAAACTTTTATTAGTATAACTCTTAACTGGGCCTGGGCATGGAGAGATGGTGTGGGGAAGGGTCTTGGGTGACTCACCTGGAGAGTACACACATAGATAAGAATCCTGTCTGGATCTAGAAAAGGGACAGGGTACAGGTAATGATCTGGTTGTGTTCATGTTCGTGTGTGTTTGTGTGTATGTGTGAGTGTATACATGTGTGTGATTATACTTGAGTAGGTGCTTGCTGGAACCCAAAGAGGTTATCAGATCCCCTGGAGCTAGAGTTACAGGCAGTTTTGAACCACCTGACATGCGTGCTTGAACCTGAACTCTAGTCATCTCGAAGAGCAATGAGATCTGTTAAGTAATGGGGTCTTCGCTCCAGCCCCATGAATTACTTTAAAAACATATATCTGTATAGATATATAAATATTTACAATATCCTTATTTCTACTTAATTTTTCTTTACTTTGTCACTTTGCTTCTTTTAGTATAGTCTCTATCTTTTCTTCTAACTCATAAGTTAAACATGTACTTTTAGACATTTAATTTTTTCCAATACACAGATTTAAGACAGTATATTTTCCTTTAAGTATCCTTTAAATTGCATTACTTAAGCTATAATGTATAATCCTATTTGCCATCATTCACTTCTAAGTTCCCATTATGATTGCTAATTTAGCTCATGAATTATTAATCATCTCTACTCAATTTCTAAACATATGTTTTGTTTCTTTGCATGATCTCACTCAAATAAGACAGTAACGGTCTATTCATTTTGCAGCAACGAAGCAGAGATTCACTGAAAAATGTCCGGTGGATGTAACAAATACACCCAGTTTATCCTACAGAAAACAAGAGCAGACAAAATCACTTTATTTCATATACTGAGTGTACAGATGCATAGAAAGGTTTTATTTACCAGTAAATTTAATTCTATTTTCATGGGCATGCGGCCTTTCATTCACACACTTTGTTACATCTGCCAGGACTGTAGTCGGTGCTGAGTTTGCACTTTATCAGATTGTAACAATCAAATGCACAGTTTTTGTGGTTGGCCAGAAGAGGGTGCCCAGGGAGGTTAGAGAAGGAGGGGCTGACCAGGAGCAGGGAAATCAGGAGGATCTGCAAAAGTGCAGAACTCTGGGGAATAACTTGCAACTACTCAGAGAATGGAATATGGTCTCCAGTCAAGAGGCTCAGAATGGACACAAGTATGGAGCGTGGCAGAACATGTGACTTCATTTAATACAAGAATGCAAGTTTGGAGACATTTCTGTGTACTCTTCAAAAGTCAGGCCCATGATGATTTGTAAGCCGCTCTTTACTTGTTCCCTCTGATCCCCTTTGCTGCTGCTCAGATAAGTCCAGAGTGAGAACACAAAAGGCAGCCGGCAGTCATAGTGTTCTCACCTTGTGCCCAGTAAAGTGTTGAGAGCATCATGTACTTTATTCAACTTTGCTCCACAAGGATCTGGGGTAAGCTGCCCTGCTGTACATTGCAGATAATAGAAATTGAGTGTCAGGTTGCTAATACATGCCTAAGGTCTGTGCTGCAGACTCAGTTGTGTACAACAAATGATATATTCCAGTTTTTGGAAGAAATTATCACCCCCCAAATTCATATGTTGTCTAATCCTCCATGAATTGTGTCTAGAGATGGAGCCTTTGGAAGATAAATAGGTTTAAATGAGATAATGATCATGTGAGGGGCTCTTATGATGGAATTAGTACCCTTAAAGGAAGAAACAAGAGAGCCCATTCTCCTTTGAGGATACAACCCGATGGCAGCCTTCAGTAGTTCAGAAAGAGAGTCTACGTGGGAATCTGGATCAGCAAGTACCTTAATATTGGAATCCCCAGCCTAGAACTGTGAAAAATAAATTCCTGTGGTTTAAATCTGCCAGTCTATGGTAGGCCATTATGACACCCTGTGCTAACATGTATTTACAGCTAGAAAGTAGCTAAGATAGGTTTTGGTCCCTCAGGCCCAAACACAGTATGCCCTCCCTCCTTGTCTCTCTATAAACAGAGCCTTGGTTTGTCTTATTGGCCTCCCATGGGCAGTGATGCCTAGTTGCAAGCATCCATCAACATTACCACAAGCTTTGCAGTAAGGGAATCCACAGCTACAGTCAACTCTAGCAAGTATATCAGGGATTTTAACTAGAAGCAATAATATTCAACTAAACATGACTTAAACAGGAGAGATTATTCTTTGCCTAGTAATTAGGAATCCAGGTGGTGATTCATTATTAGTGCTGATTTAGTCAGTATATTAGTCAGGGTTCTCTAGAGTCACAGAACTTAGAGGTAGTCTCTATATAGTAAGGGAATTTGTTAATAACTTACAGTCTGTAGTCAAACTCCCCAACAATGGTTAGCAGTAGCTGTGAATGAAAACGTGAGCATCTAGCAGTCGCTTAGTCCCACAAGGCTCACAGGTGAAGAAGAATCTTCCTCCTTCCACTGTCCTTATGTAGATCTCCAGCAGCAGATGTGGCCCAGATTAGAAGTGTGCATACTACCACACCTGAAACTGTGTTTTCCAGACTCAAGATCTAGATCCCAGGTGAGCCTTCAAATTCTGGGTTGTAATTCACTCCAGATATAGTCAAGTTGATAATCAAAAATAGCCACTACAATCCACCCCTTGTCAACTTGACACAAATAATATCTCATATCCACATGAAACAATAACAAGGTCATAAATATGCTTAACATGATATAAATATTCCTCGTACAATCGCAAACACATTTATAAACGTACAATGGGGCAATGTCCCTTGGGAACATTCCTTTAGTATCTCAACTTAAATACCAACTGATGTTAAAGAAATTGGAAGACAAATATGTTCTTAACAAAATACAACAGAAGCATTCACATTACTTTATAATCCTCATTTCTGCAGCTGGTTACGTGGTCTTAGCTGGTATTTATAACTACCTTCCTCTACTACCCATTCTGTATTTCCTCCACCCTCTGCAAGCACCTCAGCAGGTCTTGTCTCTTTTCCTGGAGGAGTTACCCATATCTTCATTCCTGACGGGACTGCATCTTTTGTCATCCTGCTTGAATTAGGCTGTTGTAGTTTCCCACTGACTTTAATCTAAGACAAATTGGTACCAGTATAGTGGGTTATTCCTGTGACAATCTGACCATGTTTTTGGGAGGATTGTGGAAGGACTTTGAAACTTTGGGCTAGAAGATTCATTCGGTGTTAAGAACTTTATGGGAAGTTGTGTAGAAGCTTGGAAGATAATGTTGAGAACAGTGCAGAAGATGGAGGTCTGGCTTGTGACATTTCAGAGGGAAGATTAAAGACTCTTATCAGGGCCATTGCTAGTTTGATTTAAGATTTTGTAGTTTGGTTAGCTGGGGCTGAAGAAATTAACTGTGATTAAAAAGATACCAGAACTACTAAAGCAAAACAATTGCATTATTGGGACTATTGATGCTGGTTAGCTGGAGCTGAGAAATTGGCTGTGATCGGGAAGAGACCGGCATCACTGGGGTGAAATCTTCTGAGAAGTGTTTTCTGAGAGCACAGAGGCTGCATTCCAGAGATAGCCAAATTTGTAACTTCTGTGGTGGCTGGACTTGGTAATGTGCAAGAGTCACCCAGGTGGTACTGGTTTTGAAGGCATGAAGGAGTCATGAAGAGCAGCTGAGGCTTGGGCACTGTGAGAGGCCACAGAAGGTCATTGGTGAAGGTGCAGCTTCAGTTGCAATTGACAGCCCAGGACTGAAGGGGTCATGCAGAGGAAGTGAGGCTTCGCATCATGGTAAAACCTACTTGCAGTGTAAGACAGCAGTGTTTTGGAGATACCAGTACCATGAGATGACCACCAAGAACAGCAGCAGCAGTGGAGTACAGGCATCTGGAGCCATGTGTGCTACAAAGGGCAGAGCTAGAGAAGGGACTCAAGCCCTTGGTGTAATTCAGAAGATGATGAGTGGATCCCAGACACTGGACAGTTGGAGTTTGGTTTTGCTTTTGATTGTGACTGTGCCCTGATATATTTTCCCTCCTGAAGGAAGAAGGTATTTTAGTGGAGCCCACAGTTAGGAGACTTTTGATAAATAAGAAAGTAAGGGTTGAAGCTTAATAGTGATGTATTTGTGTGTCAAGTTGACAAGGGGTCAATTGTACCGACTGGTTTTGTGTCAACTTGACACAAGCTGGAGTTATCACAGAGAAAGGAGTTTCAGTTGAGAAAATGCCTCCATGAGATCCAGCTGTAAGACATTTTCTCAATTAGTGATCAAGGGGGGAGGGCCCCTTGTGGTGGAACCATCTGTGAGCTGGTAGTCTTGGGCTCTATAAGAAAGCCAGCTGAGCAAGCCAGTAGAAGCAAGCCAGTAAGGAACATCCCTCCATGGCCTCTGCATCAGCTCCTGCTTCCTGACCTGCTTGAGTTCCAGTTCTGACTTCCTTTGGTGATGAACATCAGCATGGAAGTGTAAGCTGAATAAACCCTTTCCTCCCCAACTTGCATCTTGATCATGATGTTTGTGCAGGAATAGAAACCCTGACTAAGACAGTCGGTATTAATGAAGCCCAAGAAATGCAACATGGCCCTAAGATAAAAAATGTCCAAAGAAAAAGGCAGGAATTGGTGCTGAGAGATTTTTTTTTTTAAAATCCAGTTTTTAATCAGAAAGTGGCGTGGAGTAATTTCTAAACCAGAGTCCCAAGCTCAGGAAACTTCTCTCTATGCATCATTGGCCTAAACTGCCTTGTTGCCTAGGCAAGCTACAGAGTAAAGACCTAGAATTTCCACTGCATGAGAAGCAGGGTCAGCTACGGATCATGGGGAATGTGGTGGTTTGAATATGGTTGGCCCAGGGAATGGCACTGTTAGGAGGTATGGCTTTGTTGGATGAAATGTGTCTCTGTGGGGATGGGCTTTAAGACTCTCCTTCTAGATGACTGGGAGTCAGTTCTCTCCTAGCAATCTTCAGATCAAGATGTAAGCCAGCGCCAATTACATGTCCTTTATAAGAGTTGCCTTGGTCATGGTGTCTCTTCACAACAATGGAAACCCTAACTAAGACAGAGAAGTAGAAATCAATATGTCTACTGTAGTTTAGTTTAGTTTACTGTCTGCTGATTTTCAAAAACCTATGACTACTTTAGAGAACAATTAATTTATTCCTTAAGGAGTGAAAGTTTCAAAACTGAAAGCAAGTCGATTATATTCAGTTCACCATGAAACATTTACTGAAAATCTACTTTTTTGTCAAGCAATGTACTGTTAACACAGAGATGAAAACAGATGACCATAGAGATGATGATGATGGCGATGACCAGGATGGTGAGGATGATGATGGTGATAATGGTGCTGGTTATAATGATGCTGATGATGATGGTAATTATTGTGATGTTGATTGTGATGATGGTTATAATGGTGATTATGATAGTAGTGATGGTGGTAGTGGATGCTTATGATAGTGATAACGATGATGGAGAAAATGGTGATGCTAACGATGATGTTAGTGGTGATGGTGGTAGTGCTGCTGATGCTGGGGATAACGATGATGGCAATGATCACAGTGATGATGATGGATTTCTTTGTTGTAGGGAAAAAAACCTTAACAATCTCTGATTGCTATCGGACCTCCTTGCCTGTAGGACTGACATCACAGTAGTTCTCATAAAGGATTTACTAAGTGTCCCAGTTTCTTTATTCTGCCTTAGGCACAGAATGAGCTGTAAATACTAGAATGTGGGTCAGTGAGTGCAGGATTGGCCCTCAGGGAATTTATGAGACAAAGCAGACAAATGCCATGATGTTGAAATTCTGGGGAACATTAGATTTTCTGGTTAACTCTAGAAGTCCAATGTATCAGGCTATAACACCCTAGGTTTCTCATTGTAGGACTTGAATAACATTATGTCCCTTTTCATCCTTCTAGGCTGAGATAGGACATGTCGTGTCCCAGTTACAGCCTGTGCAGGAAGGAGAGCCCCACACCTGTGATCCCAGGACAGCATTCTAGGCCTTACCTGCTGCCAGAGAGGTAAGTTGAGAGTCGCTCTTGGGAAGAGCTAGCCAGACTTGCAAGTCATGGGAAGGGTAAAGCAAGGGGTCAGCCCCTTTGAGCTGAGAGCACATGCAAATGAGGTACAGAGAGAAGAGTGAAGAAAAGTATTGTAGTAAAACAGTGACTCCTGTGTGGACATACTCACCCAGGAGCTTAATCTAAACCTTCCAATCCTTACTTCAACCTTGCAAGGCACAGAAATGTTAAGCAACTTGTCAGGAAGCAATAGAAATAGGTTTAAAGCCAGGCTTCGCCTGCCTGAGGATGTCTATTCAGGACACTGAGGTGATCTGAGAACACCCGTTAGCCCAGGATGGTCTGTTTAAATGGGTATCATGCATGGGAGATATTCCAGAAAGGGAAATAAGACCAGATGGTGGCATATGTGAGGGATGACCATAAGCTTCCTGAGAGCAGACTCTGTGCTTCTTTCTGCTCTTATTCCCACAGACTGGTAAGTAGCAGGTGTCAGGGAGATGTTTACTTAGGTAAATGGATGGGAAGATGCCTACTCTAATTAACTGAAAAAAAAAAGCCAAAGTATGGGATTTAGTCTTCAACCTCCAGGGAGCAGAAATCTGGAAAGGTTCTCAACGGGAGGGAGGAGAATAGTACTGTCCTGACTGTCTTCATGAAATCTTCACCCACAGCTCCATATGCAATTTCTGATTGCATTCACAAAGGGAGGTCTGTGTCTTTCCAGCCAGCTTTGACTGGGTTAATGGTCTAGTGGTATGAGTCCAATATGAGGAGGAGAATTCTGGCATAGGCAAGCAGGAAAGCTAGAGCTGAGAGTCCTACATCTTCCAGCCTGCTGAGCCCTCTGTAAGCCACCCCACCCCTTTGTGGATCAAAATCTAATCCTTGGTTCCATTTTCCACTTGTCACTCAGGTCCAGTCACCACACTTTGAATACTTCTCTCAGGTTCAGCTTAGACCCATCTGTTTTCTCCCTTTCCCTCTCAAGCTATCTTGGCATGTACTTCAGGCATGTCTTTGAAACATGCCCTAGGATTGAAAATGCATGGCCTCTTCCTGTGACATTGCTGCCAGCATCTCACCACCCAGGGTGGGAAATAGAGCAATAGCAATCAATATGCACTTACAGAGAGAAGAGTTTGAGCAGACACCATGTCTGTAGGAACCGAGAGTTAGCAGTGAATATAAAAGCATAGAACATCTACTGAGAAAAGTTGCAGGGTAGCTAGTCAAGAAGGAAGTCCGTGTGTGCTGCAGGTGGCGAAGTCATGGGGACAAATCTATTCAAGGCCATCAGAGTTCACATCGTGTCATTGTATATCATGCAACTGTATGCTCTGGCTGCTGCACATGGAGAAATAGGATTTGATGTTTCCTTGCTGGGGTTTTGTCTTACTCTTGTGTAGTCCTTCTCTGTTGACATCTTATTCTTCTTTGGGATGTGAATGTTCATTCCGAGCTACTGTACATTGGAAGTACATAAACTACCTTCTGACTTCACAGGGACTAATAACTAATAGATTAATAGCCAATAGAATCTCACAAGGACTTTGAATCCCAGACTTCCAAATGAGTATTGAATGTTAAGGCCATGGGGCCTTTTGAAGTTAAAGTAAATCCACAAGTCTTTAGGGCCAAGAATGACTTGAATCTGAAACTTTCCTTACATGTTATTGCTTGAAATAATTTGTCACAAGGTGATGGAATTTTTTAAGGCTATGGAGCCTGTAGGGGGTGGAACTCAGTTGTTAGAGGTAGATCACTAATGGTGGGCCTTTGAAGGTTGTATCTGCCCTTCCTTCAGGTTATAGTCTTCCTCCTGGTCTGCCCTGATGTGATTGGACATAAGCCTCATACTCTGGAGACCACATACACAACAACTTTTACTTATTCTGAACTGTAAACCCTCTGAAACTGTGAGCCAAATTAATCCTTCTCTAGATTTCTTTCTTTGAGGGACTTTGGTCACAGTGATACAAAAGTACCATGTGTGTTTCTGGTGCTGGGAGTCCTAAGCTACTGTGTCAGCTCCATGGAACAAATGTCCAGTGCCAAGCTAGAGTTAATATCAAATGCTTTTGGACACAGTGTTAATGAAACATATAAAACTAAACTGATTACAGGTAGTATCTTTGAGCAAAAAATAGAGAACATATTAAGAAAGAGGGCTGTTGGTTGCACACATTTTTCTAAGAAGGTAAGAGTAAAGAGACACAACACACATGACATATATATATCAGAAGGAACTGTAGACTTATTTGTGCTCAGTGATGGAAGGGGTAGATTGAACATGCCCAGTTCATATTTATATCCTGGGTAAGGTCCATGAATAAAATATGTGACAGATGGGCTCCAGATTGCATATTAGAATATTATTTAGTCTTTATACTATCTTAGCTTAGGTTTTATTACTGAGAAGAGATACCATGACCAAGGCAACTCATATAGAGGACATTTAGTTGGGGCTGTCTTACAGTTTCCAAGGCTCAGTCCATTATCATCATGACTAGAAGCATGTCTAGGAAGACATGTTGGAGAAGGAGCTGATCCTGAAGGCAGCCAGGAGAGACTGTCTCCTGCAGAAGGCAGGATTTGAGCACTAGAATCCCTCAAAGCCCACCCCCACACTGATGCACTTCCTCCACACCTACTCCACTAAGGCCACACTTCCTGATAGTAGAGCTCTTCCCATGGGCCAAGCATATTCAAACCACCACATATTTCATGCTCATTTTCTCACAGCACAGTTCATTTCATTGACTTTTGCTATGTAAATGTTCTTCTCTCCATCTGACCAAAATCTTCCTTCATTTATTTATGCCTATTATCAATGTTTGCCCTCATTTCTCCAGGTTGAGTTGCAAAGAATCTCTCTTGAGTATTCTTTTTCTTCCAAATCACCAGCTCCTTTGTGAATATGAAGCCATCATTTCTCACTTTAGCTCTCTTTACCAATTCCTGGAAATCACACCTAGATCATGTCCTCAGCCTACTAGCTGTGTGAAAAACACCAACACATGCAGAATGACTTCCCATGCCAGCCAGCACAGGATGATTTTGAGCTTCTTGGCTTTCAGAAAATTGTCTTCTTTGTGGATCTTTAAGGCTCTTCCTTCCTGTCTCAAGATAATTGTTCTTGCTTCTATCTTTGGGGATACTCAGAAACTGTTATTTGTATCATGTTTACATGATACAGTAGAGAGGCAAAGAAGATGTGGATTCAGTAGAGAGAGAGTAAAGGCACAGTTGATAGAACTCTTTCTGGTTCATACTACATTGCAGCTGGACTGGGCATAGATAGATATACTAGACCCCACCTCATCTTCTTATTACAGCCCCTTGGACAAATGCCTATCAAGCCCTAGTTTCTTTTAATGAAGACTAGTCCTTATTTTTCTTTTAAGCCAAAGGGTTTTGCTGCATCGTTCTCTGTCAAGGTTTAGATTCATAGATAAGGGTGATGAGTTGGGGTATTAATCAGTGAAAGTAAGTCATCAAAATTCAGTAACATTTCCTATGGAAAAACTGTGCCTCACACAACATGAGGAATGTAGCAGTATTGCTCCATAGAGCTAGCTGCCTGGGAGTTGAGACTGCGCTTGCAGAGACAGACAGGAAATGATATGTTGCTGGATTCTTAATATCTATTTTTAAATGGATAAGGACATTTTATTTGTTTTTTTTTTTATTATCACCTTTGAGGCCCTAAAAGAATGATGGCCTCTTCTTATGCTTTATTCTGATTTCCATTTGTAATAAAATACAATTTAATTTTATATCTTGAAATATATTCTAGTTTCCAAGTCTCTTGCTTTCTTAAAATTTTGCGGACATGTTTTGTCATTGAGGCACTTGTGGAATGAATGCAGATATAAATATAGATACAGAAGCTTACTTCACTTTGAAAATTTGTCCTATTCTTCCAGCTGATGACAAAGGATTGTGATTTTAAGAAATGTGATTTTGGAGGAATTCTTAAATGCCATGCACACATTAGGAATAAGTAGCCAGGCCTTGGAAAATGGCTCAGTGATCAAAGCACTTGCCATGCAATCATGAGGACGTGTGTTTGAGGGCATGTATGTAACTCCAGCTTTCGAAGATGTTAACAGGGATACCCGCTCCCCCCCCACATATGGATGTGCCCACACGCATGCAAACCTACACTCACATGAAAATGGGAAAAAATGACTGGCTTTCATGAGTTCCTGTATTTTTATACAGTTTAGATTATATGTGAGGCTATGCATGCAGCGCATCAGTGACAAGAATGGATGGAGAGTGTAAGTTTGGTAGTAGGACAAGAATCCAAGAGGCTTGGGTAATTCTGACTTACTAAATTAGTAGAGTTATTGGCAATCTTTATTTAGATACGGAAAAGAGGATGGAGATAACCTTTTATAATACATCATGTGGGATGATCCAAGAAATTGCAAGGAGCAGGGCAAAACTTTAGGCAGCTGGTTGGGGCTGAATCTGAATCTGTTTTGGACAAAGGAGACAAAGGGTATACAAAGAGATGGGATTTGGGAGAGGATATGGGCAATGAAGGGGAGAGTGGAGAGGAGGACAAGAGAAGGAAGGGAGAGAGGGAAACACATAAGGAGGGAGAGAGAGGGGGCAGGGAGGGAGGGAGGGGTGAGAGGAGAGGGAGAGGGAGAGGGAGAGGGAGAGGGAGAGGGAGAGGGAGAGAACTGTAGGAAAGGGAAAATGCTTAATAAAGCAATGTAGGTTTGGAGTGTTGGTTGAGGCGTTTTACTCCTCTCTGTAACCACAGATACCCTTCCTTTCAAGTCATAACATTTAAAGAAATCAACCTTTCCCTTCCCGACACTGGTGTAATTTCTGGCGTGGTAGAGAGGAGAAAGTTTGATGTGTGTGTATGTGCAAGTGCACGTGCATGTGTGTGTGCATAAGTATGAATGAGTGTTATTGACAAAAATTTCTGGGAAGGAGCTGTGTCAGCAGAGAGAGACTGATTTTTCTGGTTAGAATTATGGTGATCTGGAAAGACTGTGATGGTGCAGGCCCAGACCTAATTATTTTATCTTAGACTAGCTTTAGATTCATGCATAGCCATTCCTCAACCAACACCGTGACTAATAGATTAAACAAAACAAAACAAAACAAAACAAAACAAAACAAAACAAAACAAACAGACAAAAAGCCTTTTGGAATCTCTTAAATCAGCAGACCACTACCTTCTACCAGCACCAAAGCTAAGAATGTCATCAGCATCCGAGGCCTGCAGAAAATCTTCCTTGCTGTAACCACCTCTCTGATATACCTACCAATGTATTTTAAACTTACCTGATTTGTTTCTATCTTTGGTCTATAGAACTATAAAACATTGTGAAATTGTTCCCATGTTGAAACATGGAATTTAGAGTAAACTAAATCTGTGTCCTGGGTCATGGTCACTCAGATTTGACTCTAGAATAAACCATCTTTTTAGGTGAGAGTCGTGGTTTTTTTGCATGATCAGTATATATGCATGTGTGTTCATATGTATATCTACATGCATGCATGCCTGCATACGTGTGTAGATGTGCCTGATATATGTGTGTTCCTGCTTCTGTTCCAATGCTTATGCAGTAAGAGAGTTAAGAGTGGGACACAACGAAAGGACTCAGCTATATCTCAGTTGTAGCAGTTGGTCAAGTTCAGAGTCCTTCAGAGTGGCCCAGGATGAAGTGAGGCAGTTGTATATCACATGGTTTTCTCATTCTGCTGTATTCATTCCTAAGGACTCAGTTCATGAAACCTATCTGGGTGAGAATCACTGGTTGACATGCTAAAGTCCCTACCAGCTTGATGTTAGAGTTAGTGACAAGATTAACCATAAAGAGTATAAGATTCAGTATATAGCTCTGGTCCATAAAGTATTTGCCATGGGAGCACAAGAATCTGAATTTAACCCCTAGAACCCCCATAAAATCCAGTCATGGTATGTGTGCTTGGAAGCCCAATGACGTGGAGGTGGAGACAGAAAGACCTCAGGGCTCACAGGTCATATGGCCTAGCCTAATCTTCAAATGCCACATCCCAGTGATAGATCCTATCTCAAAACTCCAGATGCATTAATCCATGGCTAAAAGAAGACACAGAGTTGGGTAGGTAGGGAAGGGTATAAATATGTGAAGAGCAGAGGAAGAGATTAATATGATCAAGATACATTATACGAAACCCTCAAAGAACTGCTAATCAAAAACAAACAACCAAACAACAACAACAAAAACAAGATGGCCAGCTATTGGGGAATGACACTCAAGGTTGATTTATGGTTGTCACATGAATGTACACCCCTTTACTTGCATTTACACCTGCACACACACGTGTGCACATGAAGAATCACACAAACATTCTTTCAAAAGAGATTTTGACAAATATTTCTTGTATTTCATTATCAACTCAAGGCAGCTAAAGTCAGGAAAACACAAAAGACTTTTTCACAGCCTAAGTGGAGAATAATGAATGGTGCACATTTGATACGCGCTTAACGTTTCTTATGCCTAAGTAATCTTGAGAGATCTTTGCTCCTTGCTGCTTATAAGTGATGAAATAACATCCATAAAATGCAGGTCAAAAAAGCACAGCTTGAAAAAGCAATTAAAACAACCTTCTATTGCTTTCTCCAGTCACCTCTTTGAAATTTATGCAGTAGGTCCACCTTTTCATGCCCCTAATAAAAACAATACAAACTCACTCATAGCTTTTTAAGCCATTTTAAGTTCCAGCCATTGTCTTGATTTAGTACCCCAGTGCCCACTCAAAGATCTTAGCCCAAAGAGAGAGATTTTATAATGAGTCTTCTTCATTCTCTTGGGCGTAGATGCGGTTACAAGAGCCTGTTGTGGGGAAAGTTGGGGCCTTTGTGGTTGGTTTCTCTGTATCTGACTTGGGTTTTAACTGTTTCATGAATGACAGCTTCTTTTCCATTTCTATCCCTTTGGGCTGGAAAGGGTGAGAGGAGAGAGACCAATGGGAAGATTTGCTCTAGATGTCACCTCAAGACCTGGAAGAACCATTGCCATTCCTGGATACTTCAGACACCCTACATCTACAAAAGCCTCTAAAAGTCCCCCACCCCAGAGAGAAGCAACTGCATTTTGGTATATGCCTCCCTCCCTTCCTTTCTTAACTGCTAGAATTCTGATTTGTTTTTATAATGAGATTTCACCATGACTTATATTATTAATTTTCATATTCCTGCTCTGGCTCCCTCTCAATGGAAAATGTCCCACACTGCCTCACTGGTTTATGGAAAATGCTGCTGTGCCCTTTGCTCCAAGAAACCCTAAGTTTCTAAGCATCTTCAGGTTCCATCCAGAAATCAGTGATCAGCCCTCTTCCCCTCTGGGTTCCCTTGGTTAGGAGTGGATCTCAATGAAAGGGATACTTCTTGGACTTTTGGGGTGACCCATGGAGGTCAAAATTCTCAAAATGCACTGTTGCAGATATCTCTGCAAGTTTTCCCTCTCCATCACTTTGACTTTCTTTGCAACTGCAGTGTGGATGAGGCTGCCTGGATAGGCTCCCTGACATTTCCTTTTGAGTTCTACCACTGGGAATCTGGATTTGAATTTCTCATGTGTTACCTTGTGGCACTTGCCAGAGGCTTTGAATTTAACAGCCTGCTATAAATTTGCTTCAAGATATCTTGTGTGCCAAGTAGAAAAATTTTTCCCTCTCTCTTTCTCTCCCTCCTTCTCTTTTTGGTCTCTCATCCAAATGTTCTGTGTCTGTGCAATTCTGTGACTCAGTAGCTAAGACACATTCTCTAAGTCACGAGATGGAATGACTCACACCTGTTTTGTACTGTCTCTAAAGATGACACTGAGTCTTCAGGGAGGAGGACAGCACTTGGCACTAGTCAGGTAAGGTGGAAGCTAGACCGAAGAAAAAGTCCCTGGAAAATTGAGATGAGTGAGACATGACATCTGGTACTGAGGACATACTGTGGCGTAAGGCACACTGTTACACTACATAGCACATCACGTAATTTTTAAAACGGCCATCCTCATCTCCAAGGTAGTAATATTTCTTTAGATCTTGCTTAGATGTTACTTTTTATAGAAAGTTTGCTTGACCACAAACCATAGTGAGTCTGTGCTCTATTCTTTCAGAGCAAATTGCAGTTGAGTATTTATCACACCAGGCAGTAATTGCTTGCTCCTCAACTTCCTCATTTATTATCTAAATGAAAACAGGACCCATGAGTGACTGTGTTATCATTTATCCTAAATGCCCGGTGCAAAACCAGCAATCATAGGTGCTTCATAAACATTGTGCTTCTATTGTAGTTAGGATAAGGTTAGGGTATCCCTTAGCAACAAATAACCCCCAGAACTAGAGAGCTTGGCGCAGGCAAGATGGAATGCTTCCTCATGCTAGGGTCCAGAGACACACCAGGGCAGCCTTCCTTCATGGAGTGGCCCAGCCAGTCAGTCCTTTTAGATCTCATAATTCCATTTCAAAAAGTTGGACTATGGTTTAGTGATTATGAACACTGACTGATCTTCCATAGAATCCTTATTTGATTCACAGCAGCCACGGGGCAGCTCACAACCATCTGTAACTCAAGCATACTCTACCAAGACATATCTGCAGGTAAAACACCAGTACACATAACAAACAAACACAATTTATAAAAGCGTTTTAACAAGTTATAGTAGAGAAAATGTAATGCTGGGAGGGTATGCACCAGCTACTTTTTACCTTAACATGGGATTATGCAAGTCACTTCCATGGTGCTTGGTCAGGACAGCTCCTGTGGACTCCTGTCAGTGTGAAGAAACTTATCTCGCTGTTCTCCAAATTTCACTTAATCTCTTTATGCAGAGACACTGGTAGGCTGAACTCTGAGCTGACTAGTTTGACAGACACTGGAGAAAGCAGAGGGTAGAGTGTTATGCTGGAGGAGGAGGCTGCACATGGGAAACTCTCAGGGCCACATGGAGTCTATCCTTGTTCAACAATATGAGCTCCTGTCTGTTGGAGGCTACATGGTGCCTCAGATTTATTATCTCTGCTTTTAGCAAATACTTAAATCAAGGACTTCAGTAACCATATGACAGAGTTGGGATTTGGGCTTGGTAGTTGTTCACAGTGTGGAATGTTTGAATCTACGCATGACAAAAATATTGGGTAAGCAGGAACAAGAACATTGGGGCGCTGCTAAATTGGTCCCAGGACAAACAGTAGTGGTAAAGTGGCCTCTACGCTTTTAATCAAATTTAACATACCATAATGTAGCAAGGTCAAGTTTTTAGCTTCTCTCTCTCCCTCCCCCCTTCCTTCTCTTTCTCTCTCTCTCTCTCTCTCTTTCTGAAGAGTTAGTAAAAGATACACTTAGTTATATTTAATATATTTAATTTTGACAGTTTTATTGAGTGCCTGCAGTGCTCAGCAAGGCTGAGGTGCAGAGGGCTTACAGATGGGATATGACCACCTCCTTGCACTTTAGGTGCTCAGCATTTGTAAGGCAGTGGCCAATGATTGCATAGTTCCTTCAGTCCACTGCATTACAAAGGTCACTCTGAGCCAGGCTGTCTGCAGCAATGTGAGCCTGGAATTCAAAAAGAGTTTGGGGTTCAGAAGTAAGAACTGTCTTTTTAAAAAGTTTTTAAAAATATTCTAGTTTGGTTTTGTTGTTTTTTCCTGTTTGTTTTCAAAAGAGAGAGAAAGAAAGGGTATGGAGTTGGGTGGCTGGAGAGACAGGGAGGATGTGGAAGAAAATGGGATATGGGGAGTGTGTTCAGAATATATGAAAAATTATTTTTAATATTTATAATTAATAATATATACTATATTAATTCATTTCCCATACCTACGACAAATACCCAAGGAAATCAATTTAAAAGGGGAGAGGTTTGTTTTTGTTCATCATTTCAAGGTTTCAGTTTACTGATCCTTGGTTCTACTGTCCTTGGGCCTGTCCTGAGGAAATACATTTTGATGGAAAGGCATGAAAAGGCAAAGCTAGTCACTTCATGAAATCAGAGAAGGGTGGTATGAAGACAAAATATACTTGTGTGGCCGCAGGGGTCACTTCCTTCAACGAGGTCCTACCTCCTAAGTGTTGTCACCTGCCAATGGCATGCCTCATTATGAACCCACTAACATGCTGATTCATTCATGAGCTCATCACTTGCTGGAAGGCCATGAGCTGGCATCCAGGTCTTTAGTACACGACCTTTGGTGAACATACTAGATCCAAAACATAAAAAGGTCTGTTTGAGCCTGAGGAGCTCTAAGCTCATTTCAAAGTGGTTCCTAAACTATCACATGAGACAAAGAGAAAGCCAGAGAGTTAACACCACACAAAGCAGGGTTTGTTTTTTGACGGGGGTGTCCAGGGAGTTTGGCATTATTTTGGTGGTACAAGACCGGAACACTGGACTCTCAGACGCCTTGGTCATAGTTGCTCCTCAGCCACCAGTCTACTACTTCAGACAAACACATTTTGCACTCTAAGCCTCAGACTTTTCTTAAGCTCTCGTAAACATGATGATAGCAATACAGCATGTCTTCCTGCAGAAAATGAAACGGAGTTTCAGAGATGTGGGCCAGGGATGCTTTGATTTGAGCATTGCAATTGTTCTGGCATGGGGTTTTTATCATATCACATTTTACACCCACTCTTCACTCTGGGAAGACAAACTCCCCACGATTTCAGGGATGGTTGGGCAAAAGCAGGTATTCCAGTCATGCTGGTCTACTTCCAGACACTGTGCCCTTCCTTTTCTGCTCACACATCAGAGAACAGAAATGTGGGTGTGAGTTCCTGAAAACGGGAAACATCACTTTCACCCAAGTGAAGGCTTCTCATACTTTAAAAAGGTGTAAAACATATTGCCTCTAAGAATTTCTCTGAGCACTGAAGCCATTTCACACATGAAGCAGCGTGAGGAAGGCTACCATTCTGTACTCTCGAGGAGGTGTAGATTTTTCCTCCTTTCCAGGGCAATTAATATTCCACCACAGAGGCATAGTTCAGCAAGTCTATGAAGATGAAGTTTTTATCTGAGGAAAATGAAAAACACCCATTCAGCCCAACTCTCATAGTTGGGGAAAGTATCCTATGAGCCACTGAATACTGAATCACTCCAAAGTCTTTAGTCAAAGACATCTTGTGCTATCAGCATCTCCAATTATTCTTATTCAAATATTAAATTTAGAAGGTTGTGAGCAGAAGAACACTGATCTAGTATTCCAACATAGAAAATGTTCCCAGTTCATACTTTGGGCATTAGGTGGGTACCAACTGACTTCTATTTTTCTCAAAGTCTAATACAGTTAAAACAACTTGTTTTCCTTCCTTTACATCTTCCGACTTTTATTTCCAGTGCCCCTGCAAACCATCCTACTCGTTTCTACCTTTATTACTTCATCCGTGGCACCCTCTTCTTGGTCTAGTTGCTTCTCCAGCTTTTGATGCAAAATCATAACTACATGGTGGTACTTCATCGGAAGCCACAATTTCTCTGTCACTCATCTGTGAGGACTCTCATATGCTCTGTTGTCCACAGGAGGAAGTAGGATCTGCATTCCCAGGCTTACCAGATCCTCTGTGTTTTACACTCATGAAGTATCACCCAATACAAATTCTCCATCTTGGCTTACTCTCTATCACTTGCATATACATGTGTTAATACTGGTGTCTCTGACTGAGGTTCTGATCCTTCCCTAACTCTGCCAATTCTCCTGGCTGACTCCTAGGCCTAAACTTAGATTGAACTCAAAAGACTTCTGAGTTTACCCTGACCTCTCAATACCAAGGAAGGACAGTTCTGTACTTTTATAGTTCTTCCTTTTGGCCAGTCACCAGAAATTGTTGTATTCCTTAACTTATACATATACCAGCAATCGCAGGACTG
>CM052718.1:31560417-31573739 GCA_028551405.1 Uromys caudimaculatus | reverse complement strand
TGGAATTCCCTCCTAGAGGCGGGTTGGGGAGGGGATGGGGGGTATACAAAGAGGAGACTCAGAAAAGGGGAAACATTGGAAATGTATATAAAGTATCAAAAATAAAAAAGGAGGAAAAAAAAAAAAAACTTATACATATCCCTTAAGAACATGTAAGCTCCCATGAGCTTAGAATTGTTATTATAAAAACATATATCAGGGCTGGAGAGATGGCTCTGCAGTTAAAAATGTTTACTACTCTTATAGAGGTCTGGGGCTCAGTTCCAAGTGTCTATAGCTCACAATCATCTGTAACTCCAGTTCTAGGGGATTCAGTCTTCCTTCCTCTTCTGGGCTCTGTCAGCATCTGCATGCATAGGATGCACATAAGCTCAGGCAAATACATATGTATGCAAACCCAACACCTTTAAAAGATGTTCCAGACTAGACTTGCATTCAATGTTATTTGAATGAATTTATGAGCATTCTGTGTATGACAACTACTTTGTCAATGAACAATGCAAATGAGAAAACTGCAGCTTGGTGGGTTTAGTGATTTTGCCCAACTAAATTAAGAGCTTTTTCATACACAGCTTGATCCTTCCCTGGCTCTTCAATGGCAGAACTCTGAGCCTGCGACATATTATGTGCTCAACACATCTTCAACTGAGTATCAGTGGAGAAAATCCTGGGTCCATCTATGAATATGTAATTTTCTATGGGCAGGAAGCCAAATGTGGCAGAAGGAGAGCCAGCAGTGCCAGTGACCACAAAGTGAAAGCCACTGTCTCCGTTTTTTGTCTTCTCCTCTACAGTCACCCCAGGAAGAATTGGAAGGAAGTCAAAACAGCTGGATGATCCCATTAACAACCAATAATCTAGGAATGCTGCTAAATTCATTTGAAACTGAACTAGCCGTAACTCCCCAAGGGTCCATTAACCTGCAGCTGAAATTAGATTACATAGAAATAACATTAAATAAAGAGCCACAGTGTTCAGTTAATTGAAAGGGGAACTTGTGAGTGAATGATGAGATCATTCTCTTTGAAAGGCAGAATATTCCATCACCCTAAGACCGTTGGGGACTAGCCATGAGTATCCAGATTGAAGTTAACTATAAAGAAAGTGCATATTCCACAGGAATACTCAAAACCCGTTTATTGGCTTTTTGTTTGTTTGTTTGTTTAACAGAGATGAAAAAAGCTTAGAACCTTTGGAGTGACAACAAAGTTACATAAGTTTAAATCTTGAATCTGGGATCTGCTAGCTCTATGATCTTATAGTTTCTGAGCTTCAGACACCCTTGCCTTTTGACATCCCTGGGGAAGGGGTGGTTGTAACACTTTTCCAGACTCGTGAGGAAGAAAACTGCAGGAGTAGATCATTGCCATACAAGAAGGAGCAGACACAAAGGAACTGTAGGGCATCAAGGAGACATACTTCATCTGGGCAAAAGAGTTCAGGGCAGCTTCTTTCTGAGTTGAATCAAGACTAGAGAGCCAGTGCAACTGGTTGGGGTGGTGGCCTGCTAGCATTGGTCATGGAGAAACATTTGGAGTTCTCATCATCCCAGAATTTGAGATGGAATTCAGATTGCTGCTCAGAACTCCCTGGATATAGGGCACTGTACAACAGGACTAAGAGCTTCGGTAAAATACTTACAGGGAGTGGTGGTCTTGAACAACAGTAGCTCCCTGGGATTTGTGCCATTAAGTGCAAAGCACACATTGCCGGGGAGAATAGACTCACTAGTTCCTATTGCATTCAGTCCAGTCTCTTTGCCTAATACTCCTCACAGCCCTCAGGTTCTCCAAGGAAATATTGTAATATATATTCTTAAAGAGGGATAAATCTGTCTGAAGGCAGCTGCCTACTCCATGTGAAAACTCTCTTGAGGCTCCGGCCTCTGGAGCCACCAGCATACCAACCCATTTCATGACCTCTTTTGAATGCCAGGTTGTCCAATACCCCTAAAAAGGCGGGGCTAGAATGGAGTCCATCGGACTAAGAGTTCAGCTCTTGCCCAGCTTAGTAGACTGTTGCCCAAGAAGATGCGCCTACTTCATGGGACCTAAGTTTGCTATTGTTCCTGGCTGGCAGACTCACTGTCAGTACAGAGTAGAGGCCTGGAGGGGAGAGCAGCATGTTTTACTGAAAAAGACAGTCTGTGGCTTGGAAACTTAGTGTGACCTTGGATAAGATACTAAGCTTTTCTGACTCAGGCTTGTGACTTATCTGTAAATTGTTGAAAGCACTAAATGGTAGGAGGTGGCAGAAAGAGCTCATGAGCTTGGCACTGTGCCAGACACATAGCATGAGGTCAATAAATAGTAGATGTCCCTCCTTCCCTTTCTCCATTTCTTCTTTCCTTCCCTCCTTTTCTACTTTCCTCTCCTTCCTCCCTTTATTATTTTCTCCATGTTATCCCTTCCCTTCCTCTTCCCTCTCTTCATTCCCTCCCTTCTTTTCTTCCTTCCATCCTCCTTCCTTCTCTTCCTTCTTTCTTTCCCTCCTACCATGCCTGCACAGTCATTTCCTTCCTTCCTGTCTACTCATGTTCCCACATTTCCTTTTATCATGGCCTCCCAAAGCCCAAGCAGAACCATCATTCATTGTTTTCATGGACTCTAAGGGGACCCAACATTCCTGTTCCTTCTCTTCCTGCCAAATCAACTCTTCTCTCTGCCACAGACAGATGGCAGGGGAAGATGTGAGTCCCCATGGAGAAGTATAATGTCTCTCTGATCCCAAGTCTCTCAGAATGCTCTATCCTGGAAGGAGTCCAGAAGAATTTGAAATTCATCATGACTTTTTCAAAGTGAGGTATATGTGTAACCCATAAATTCATGAAGATGAGACACCCACATGACAGACCTGAGATCTGATTGGTCTAAAAGCACTAGGAACTGAAGGCCACTGACACCATGTAGCTGGTAAGAAAGAGTCCCTGCACATGTGTCCTATGCTTCGGCTGATAAAGGCATTATCTTTGTGGTTGGATAGACTGGTCCTCAGAGAGGCACAATAATCTCACAATTATACCATGGGTATTAAGTGGAAACAGGTCAACTTGCCTGTTCTTCTGAGACACAAGCCAGATACTTTCATTATAACATGCTGCCTTCATATGCTCAAAAATATTGGAATTTTCTACCATACAGACAGATAGATAACTCAAGACTTTAACTATAATTTTTATAACTTTGATTTTCACAGTTTTGACTTCAGTGTTGCTTGTACTGAGTGGTGAACCATTATGGAAACTTCCCCTTCTTCTGTGACTGTCCACCTTCCATGGGGGCACCACACTAGCTATCATCTCCTTAACAAATAGGTAGTGATCATCTTAAACTCTTAAGCTTTCTTCTCAAGTTTAGACCATATCTACCAACCCGAGGCCCTTGTGCCTTTTGAACCTCCAACCATGTATCCCATCTAGTGACCTACTTTCAACGCTTTAGTTCAGCAGCTTGGAGGAATTTCTTCCATTTATGCTCTACCCATCAGTGAGATGACCTTCTAGTACTAAAATCAATACCTTCAACACTCATTTCCTAAGGGAAGCTGCTCTAACTGAGTCAGACATGGATGCTACACATACTATCTCTAACCCTATGTATGTTCACAGAGGAAGACACAAACCATTTTTATACCTAGAACATATTGCAGTTTTGCCTCCAACACTGACAAACTCATCTATACCACGATGTGCTGTTCACTACAGCAAACTGTCTCCCGGGTATATAGTTTCACCTACTCCCTATGCCTAGATGTACCCCACACCCTGTCTCTAGACAGACCCCATCCCTGAAGTCTGTCCCAATGTGCTTGCATCTCTCTGGCCCATTCTGGAGATGCTTCATTTTTTCAGACAGGGTAAGACACAATTTTTCAAACCATTCAATCTTTACTCTATGGAGCCTTTAGCATAGGTGAATACAATTTCCTTCTAGTTTTTTCATACATACATACATGTATACATACATATATTCATACATGCACACATACGTAAACATATATGTGTGTGATATATGTATACATATCTGTGAATATATATATATTGCACACACACACACACACACACACACACACACACACACACACACACACAATCAGCATGAATAAGAAGGACCTGGAATAGGTCTCAGGGAATGTTTCAGTTTCCTGTTAATGGGTATGTCTCTGTTGGCTTCTTGAAGAAAATTCAAGACTTGAAGTGTCAAGGAACAGGACTTAATTCTGATCAGCCTGACTGCTGCTCTCCAATGCCACATTGAAAAGGCAGTTTTCATAAACAACAGTCCTTTGAGGAACATCAGATGGGTGGGGGGTTAGTGTCACTTTCAGAGGGTCATTTTAAGCCTGGGATGCACTGTTTTCTAAGGAATACAACTTTTATAATTAATCCCTTTGGTACTTCTGTGTGGTCATAGGTCACAGTCCCAAACAGATGACTCAGTGAAGGATGGACATCTGAGGTACAGATACCCGTGACCTCCGGCTTCTCACATCAAGTCTAATGGAAGAAAACAGAATTTGTCCTTTTTAAGTTATTATAGTGAAAATGCTGACAGCTGACCAAGACCCCAATAAATTTAGGACTCAAGATAGTCCCATTTGTATGATGATGGAGCCAGAAGTCTGTCCCTGAATTCTGTATTTAACTGTTGGGTTAACCAAGAGGCTGACCTAGAGTCGATCCCTTACCAATGGAATGCTTTCAGCATGAAATACTTGCTGTATTTGTTCTGCCTAGAGTAAACATATACATTTCTAGAGCATAGTTGTCTTAATTAGGCTTGTTGTTATTGTGATTAAACACCATGACCACTGCAGGGGGGAAAGGGTTTATTTGGATTATGCTTTCATATCACAGTTCAATATCAAAAGAAATCAGGACAAGAACTTCAGCAGAGCAGAGACCTGAAGGCAGGAGCTGATGCAGAAGCCATGGAGGAGTGCTGTGTACTGGCTTGTTCCTCATAGCTTGTTTAGCCTGCTTTCTTATAGAACTCAGGACCACCAGCCCAGAGAAGGCACCAGCCATAATAAGCTGGGCCCTCCTCCATCAATCACTAGTTAAGAAAATGACCTGTAGGCTTGCCTCTTAGAGAGACATTTTCTCAATTGATGTGCCTTCCTCTTTGGTGATTCTAGTTTGTGTCAAGTTGACATAAAACTAGCCAGTACAATAGTCAATTTAAGAAATATTAGTTTTAGCTATGTAATTACCAGAATATATGATGAAGATATAGCATGCTAAGGGGTTCTCTGTTAGAGGCCCAATATATTACTTACAGAATTCCCATATGATAAATCAGGCCACATCTTGATATGATGAGAAAGGATTCCCTGCTAAATGTATTGGTGTGATAAGGAGTATGACTCCTAATATCTACTTTGTCCTTATTAGTAAATATGTCATCAGTGTTGCTCAGAAACTGTCTGAACAGCTATATATAATATGACCTCTTCGGACACAGGATCCCTTGCTTCTAGTTTGCACACCTTGGACCAACATCCAATATGAGGCTCTATGCCTGTGATGAATTAATGAAGCAACTGTGTATGCTGATGAACTTCAGAGACTCAGAACACAATCTGTATTTTATATAGGACTAAGTTTACTAATTTTTAATGTTTGATATAATCTCTGAGGACTACTGCATAATTACCAATGTTCCATTTTGGTTTTTTTTTTTTTAAGCCTCTCTGGCTTTGTGGCAAGTAGCTTATAAAGGAAAAGTTTAAAGTTGTTTAAAAGCATAAAACCTAAGTCAAATATATTTGAAGAAGTATGTTTAAAGGGAGCAAGAGTCTGTGGGCAGCTGAGTTATCAGTATAAGCTCTTTAGTTCCTAAAAGGCATCTTTCTTGACTGACGGGATTACTTAGTATAGGTAGAGGCAGGATGAACCACACTTTAGAGGCAACTCCCAATTTTGAATGGTTTAGTCACGAACATTTACTCCTTAGTCATGGTACATGCACAGATGGACAGGTAGAATGGAGAGTGGTTCATTCATCTTGGTCACTAAGGAAAGCAGGTTAATAAAGACTTCATCTCGACTGAGGCTCCCATGATTACTCAGGCAAGGTAAGGGGAATCTACAGCCTCTATGTTGGCTGTGAAAACTGCCAACACATATCATTTGTGTTTCCATTTAGCTGGATAAAACTGGAGATATTGCCAGCCCTAACTTCAACAGGGCAGGGAAGAGCAATCCTCTCAGAATTCCACAGTACAATTGAACAAACAATATTGGTGAACGAACAGGAGTCTACACAAACATTGATTCTGCAAAAGACCTTCATTTTGCAACTCATACCTGACAATGGCACTGGCCATTGGTTTGGAAGTTTTTGCTTGCATCAGATGGATGCAGGGCCTTCTCCATGGGCACTGAAGAAAAGTGAGAATTCTTTGTTTCAGGTTACAATAAACAACAAACAAGGAGATACCCAAGTTCACTTCAAGGTTATCCACTCTTCCAGACACACCCATAGGCTATGGCCATAGAGAGAGGACAAAACTAAACTTTGCAGGAGTCACCTAGGTTGCAGGGGTGTAGCCAAGCAAGAGGTAGCTCTAGGTAAGGTCTTGCCATATTCTCTTTTATTTGCTTAGCACACGGGGCAGAGGAGACAAGTGATGCCAAGGAAGGTGACAAGGGCAAAATGCTTACATGGATATGGCTCTCTCATAGCCATCCTAGCCTGCTCTGTTCTAACTTGTTCTGGAAATGGATTGTAACAGATTGTTCACATGTCTCAGTAATATGATTGTAAAGTACATGGGAGAGCAGATCAGTAAAGGCAGATTCAGTGACTAACCAAATCCATTAGAAGAAGAGAAGGAGTACAGAATCCAATCCTTAGTATTTGGGAACTGGTGATGAGAGTTTTATTTCAAATCAGCACAAAAATGAATAACGGCGATTCAAAAAAAATCACCTAAGATAAATGTTCTTCACAACAGAACATATGTAAAAACAATACCGAGATGTTTAAATGATATACTTTAAAAGAAAACTTAGGAAAATATTATAATAAATATTGAGAAGTAGTTTTATTAACAGGTTGGGAAAACTATTCCATAGAAGTTTTTTTTAAATTTATACTATAAAAAAGGATGACATGTTTGATTCTGAAATGTTTCCTAAAATATGCTCTTAATGAGAAATAACATAAATTCAAAAGAAAATTGACAGAGTAAGAAATATAGTTTAATATACATAATAAATGATGAATAATGAAAATATTCAGAGATCTCTTTAAAATCATTTATTTAAAATCTTCATATAAACAAAGGCATAAAAATCTTCATGTAAAAATGATCACTTAATATAAAATATATAAGAAGCTAATAAGCATCTGAATAGCTGTCAATCTCAGAAAACACCAATGACATGTTTATTGATATTTTAAAATTAAATTTATGTTAAGTTATTAATGGTTACAATAAAATTTAGCTAATTTAATCCACTGATAGTTAAATTATTGAAAATGAATGATCAATGCAAATCAGGCTAGTTAAGAACATGAACTAGAAAGCCAGAATGTTTAGAACTGCAAATTTCTCAATGTAGCTTTCAACAACTATATTGCCTCTCTTTGTGGTATTTTTCTTTATTTGAAATATGCCTATTTTCCAGGGCTATTGTGAGATTAAATTTGACAACATAGGTGATGCTTTGAACATCACTAGCATACTACAAATATTTGATGATGATAAGGGTTTATTACCCCCTGTCAATGAGGACATCAAAGTTAAAAATGCACAGTAGTTTCATTTATAGGAATGTGCCCTACAGAAATAATCATCATGGCATAAATTTCTTTTTACAAGAATATTCATTTCAACATTTTAATGCTAAAAATTTATAGACTAACTTAGGTGTTAATTCAAAGAAGAGTCATGTAAATTTTGGTGACTTTTTCTTTGTACAGCATTATGCAGCAGTTTACAAAGAACGGGCTCAATCCCTATTTATTGAGATACAAAATCTATATGTACACATCTAGAGATATATGAAAAAAAGTCTGAGACTCATTCCAATAGTGTGAAATTTTGGAAGTCATGAAGAGAAAAGGTGAATAAGGGGGATGGAGATTTCAGTGGGGAGAAGAATGGGACGGGAGGTAAGGAAACGGGGAGACAAGGGATAACTAGGATAACTATCACTAAGGATGTTTGAAAGTTGGAAACTTACTGTTTTATAATCTCTCTCTCTCTCTCTTTCTCTCTCTCTCTCTCTCTCTCTCTCTCTCTCTCTCTCTCTCTCTCTGTGTGTGTGTGTTGGTTTTTCAAGATAGGGTTTCTATAACAGCTCTGGCCATGCTAGAACTTACTTTTAGAATAGAATGGCCTCAAACCCACAGAGATATGCATGTGTTTATATGTTCATACAAAAGAGTTCTGTTGGAGTCATCCTACATAGGAGATCTTACTCTTCTCAGAGGCAATATACTGTGGATTAAAAATCCCAGTGCCAGGTGTGAGATATCTCATCTTGAGTTGTTCATCAAGCCAATCTTAGAGACCCCACCCCCAACCCAAACCATACAGATATTGCCATTATTTTTGGTTGTTCACCAAAACCTTGCTGAAGCCACCACACACTTTGGTTACAGGATATGGAGATTTCAAATTGGTACTGACTCTTATGGGTAGGCCACCAAATATGACCACTCAGACACAATTTATAGCCAATTGAAAGTCTTTATTCCAACTGGCTGCTACTATACTCAGGTATTTGGAATTGAAATATAGCTCTAAGTGTTCAGGGTAAGGGATTTTTTTTTTTAAGTAAAAGTGCATTATGGTACCTTGCATCTTAGTAGCAGAGGTAAGTTTTGCACAGGCAAGCAGTTTAACAGAAGCTAAGCTAAGAGAAGTTTGTTGGAAGGAGACGTTTGCACAAGCAGGCAGTTTAGCAGAAGCCAAGATAAATTATCTGGGGCATCTTGATTTCAGGTTACTAGAATATGATTGGGTAGTTTCCCCTGGGATTCTACATCAATGAGATTAAATTCTACTTAAACCTAGGATGGCTTCAGGAAGAAGACAAGATGGAAGAACCTCTGCACTGTCTTGGTCCTGTCACCCTGACCAAGAAGCTTTGTCACTATTGGCCATCTTTTATAATACCAGAGGGTGCTATGACTAGGTACTAGGAGGAAAATCTTCAAACGTCTTACCCAGCTGTGCATCCTGTGAGCTGCAATGGTGATTAGTATAGCATGATATACTCATGGGTACAATAGTGAGACAGATGTATTGTAGTTAACCAAAAGCTTTCTGATTGAACTTAAAGCCTACTCTACTGGGAGAAACTTCTTCATGATATTGTAAATTTGCCCCTCACATTCATGTTTGGGAAGCTTAATGTCCCAGGACTGAACCTATTACTCTAATTCTACTAAATGGTTACACTATCAAACTTACCTCTAAATTTTTATCACTATAATCACAGGTTGGTACAGCTCTCAGACCCTATTAGAGAAGTGCCTTTGTGTAGCAGCAGATAGAATTTGATGTAGAAACTCACAACAGGTGCAGAGTATAAATGTCTGTGGATTACTCAGCCACAAATGAGACAAATACATCATATCCCTTCTCTTAAAACCCAGGGACCATCATGTAGGAGTAAGATAGAAAGATTGTTAAGAGCCAGAGGTTGAGGAAGACTCAAATGAAACAGTATCTTCTGGGCACGATAGGACTGCTGCTCTTATGAACTCCCAGCAGCTGTGGTAGACTGCAAGAGCCTGTCCAAGACCCAACCAGTCAGCATTCCACAATGCAGGGCTTACGAGCTCACCAATCACCAACTGACAGCTACTAACAGCTGATGGTTTCTGGGGTAGGAAAAATCAGCTTTCCTGAAGGATGTGGCCACTAGCAGGTCAACCACACTCCAGTGAATGGCACCATGCCCATGCATATAAGGGTCACATTAATTGGAGTTGGTGGGATATAGCATAAGAGGATACTAGGTGGGAGTGGGTATTGAAGTGAGAGATAAATCTGGAAAGAGATACAGGGAAAATAGGGATATATATATATATATATATATATATATATATATATATATATATATATATATAATCAAGATACATTATACACACCTATGGAATTCTCAATTAATAAAATACTATTTTTGAAACTCCAAAAGTATGCTTACAAATATCCTCACAGTTTTATAGAAGAAATTTTACCTGTTTATAACAGCTGCTTTGAGAAAAGGATGTACACTTTTTCTGTTTCTGTCAGCAGTTGCTAGTTTTTTTTGTTTTTTGTTTTTTTGGAGTTTTTTCCTTAGCCAAGAATTCAACACTCAAGTTTCCTTCTCTATTAAGATCTTTATTGTTTTCCTCTTCTCCTAACAAAAATTGGTTTTTGAAACCAATTCAACTGTGCTATTGTTAGACTTGCAGGGAAGCTGCCAGCAGCCAGAGTCTCACACCCGCAGCCCAAGGAGGGTGAGGGGCAGTGAACAGTACAGAGAACCCAGGGAATGGGTTCTGCCCTTGCTAACTGTTGGCCCAAGAACTCACCTTCTGGTAGCCTCAGGTTCTACACTAACCCCAGGGAGGGCTCAGAGCACAGGCCACTTGTAACCTCAGACCTCAATGAAATTTTGATGGCAATGAGGCTCAAAACAATGGACCATGGAGAAAGAAAAAGATTCTGGAGAACAATTCCTTGATTCCTTTGTTTTGAGAGCTCAAAATGTACAGGGAAAACATCTTGGTCACTGGCTCATCACACTGTCTTCTGGGGCACTGGGAACCCTACACTGCATTACAGAGAGAGCTTGAGACCCTGACAGGAGCCATTGAGAGCCCTGTTTCATCTCTGCGTTAGGTAAGAGCATCTTGAAAACAGTGACTGTCTAAGCCTGGGTCACTGCAGGCATGTAGTCTGAAGCTGTGAGAGAGCTGATACCTCACATGCCCCCAGAAACCATTTACCCTTCACTGGTACCAAGCTAGACAGTGTTCTCTAGCCATAGGCTTCAGAGTTAAACAGTTGTAGGCTCAAAGCATTGGTCTATCAATGATGAACTTTGGAATTTGATATGTTTTTATAGGCAGCTCATGTCTACAGATGTTCGGCTCTGTTTCCCCTCTTCTCTCTCCTCTTTGCCTGTATCCTTCTCACTCATCTCCTTGAGGATTCACTCCATGGTCTTCACTCTTCAGCTTTTCTTGTCTTCTCTCCTCTTGTTGGTATGCCTATCCTAGACTCATGCTGGACCACAATATTCTTTGTCCTCTTCTGTCTCCAAGGGAAGACTGTGTACTCCAGGTCGATTAGAATTGTGTGCATCTCCACAGGAATGGACAGAGAGCACGTGGCTAGAAAGCATGCTGTATGAGATATCACCAATGCAATATGAGGGTGACGGGGGCACAGAAGAGAGTGGATACTTTACATGTTTGCTCTCCAGATCCATTTCCATTGGATGTAGAATTCACCTTCTGCATGGATTGAGTACAGCACTTTGCACAGACGGTCACTCTCCAAACAGCAAATGAAATCTCCAGAAATGACCTTTGTCTTTGTCCTTTACATCTTAGTGTGAAACTGACAGTGCATTTCCTGTCTGTTTAGTTTCTCTCTTTGTAAAAGCTTGTGTGAATCAAGTAATATTCAGCAATAGAGACCAGAGTAGGGGAGAGTACAGAGGATACATTAAAGGACAGCCAGCCTCTATGAAAAGACTAGCTAAACCCATCCTGTCTTCCTAACCTAGGCAGTCTCCTCTTGTGCATTCCACTCTCCTTTGAACACCCAGGAGAATAGGATCCCAGCAGGCGCTCTGTTCTCTTCACACCTACATCTCTATCTTGCCAGCCAGAGGCAGTTTGTTTCTTTGTTTCTGTGCAGAGAGGCACAGTCTTGTTTAGAGGGAAGTGTGAACAAACAGACCCGAGGCAATTCCTCCTCTCCTTAGCTTCCCCCAGCCCCAACAGCTGCTGTTTCCTCGGTCTCTCTCCCTTTCTCCCTCAGCACTTTCTAACAATGCACAGGGCGACAGTTCTGAATTTGCCCTGGATTCACTGTCTAGTTCTACAATCCTGTGGCCTGGCTTCTCTATTCGTGGAAATGTTGTAAGGGCTTGGTCATCACTATGCAGTCAATTCTGGCAGATAGACCAAACTGGACACGTCATGGTTCAGTCGAATGTATCTCACTTGTTTTGACAGTAGATAGCACAGTGACAGAAAGCCCATGAGTAAATTTATGGGAAATATTAAATGAGGCAATGCAGAGTAGCCCTGGAGCAGAGGGGAATTTTATTCCACAATATAATCTGTCCATATCTGGAACACACTATCCTTATCTGTAGGGTTTCCTTGTCAAACTGTACTGCCTAAAGTTTTGGAGATTAGAGTTTAGCCTGTTGGGTCTGGGCTGTGAACTATCACACCTGACTGTATCTCTTATTTAGGTAAGATCTTGTTCTGGTTTGTGTCTGAATTGCTCACACCCACAAAGGCTCATGTTTTGAACACTTGCTCTCTAGTTTGTGGTGCCAGATTAAGGGACTGCAGAACTTTTAAACATGAAGTCCATCTGAGTTTGAGGCCTTCTTGGTCTACAGAGTGAGTTCCAGGACAGTCAGGGCTACACAGAGAAACCCTGTCTCGAAAAACGAAAAAAAAAAAAAAAAAAAAAAAAGATGAAGTCTAGCTGGGGAAAGTGGATCAGTAGAAAAGGAACTCTGAAGGTGACACACAGACACAGGCTTCTGTCTCACTTTCTTGACTGTTGTGCTAGCAGACTCACTTACATGTTCCTGCTGGCACAGACTGCACTGCTCTGCTGTTGTTTCTTGATCATGCTGTATCTGTTCTATTTAAGTTGTTCAGTCAAATATTGTATTCACAGCAATACAAAGTAAGTAATGTAAGATTCTAAGTCAAGACTTTATCTCTAACTCTGATTTTACTTGCTCTCTTGTGATCATAGCTGATCCAATGTGGCTCGGAGACTATGGTATCCCTGCCCATCCATGTTCTCTTCCATTCTCTCACTACTTTTGAAGATCCATCAGGGCACATTGGGGGAAGTATGGTTTTTTTTTTTTTTTTTTTTTTTTTGCTTCCTTTTTTTTTTTTTCTCCTTTTTTATTTTTGATACTTTATATACGTTTCCCATGTTTCCCCTTTTCTGAGTCTCCTCTTTGTATACCCCCCATCCCCTCCCCAACCCGCCTCTAGGAGGGAATTCCACCTCCCACCCCACCACCCCCCGTCCACCCATCCCCATTTTCCCGCCTTGATATTCCCCTTTACTGAGGCCTCTAACATCCTCAGGCCCAAGGGTCTTTC
>CM052718.1:31520065-31559917 GCA_028551405.1 Uromys caudimaculatus | reverse complement strand
AAACAGGCTGAGAGAGAAATTAGGGAAATGACACCTTTCACAATTGTCACAAACAATATAAAGTATCTTGGTGTGACTCTAACCAAGCAAGTGAAAGATCTGTATGACAAGAACTTCAAGTCTCTGAAGAAAGAAATCGAGGAAGTATGTTTATTTCATAACAATTGTACTAATATGTGTGAAGGTGGTAGCTTGACACGCTGACTTTACAGTAGCATCTATTGTATAGTATCTACAGTAGTCGATTAGTGGTTCTCAACCTTCCTAATAAGTTGGTCATGTGCTAATGCTCAACCATAAAATAATAAAATAATACTTTATAACTGTAATTTTGCTACTGTTATGAATCATAATATGAATATCTGATACTCTACCTCTGTAAGAGAGTCTTTTGAATACAAAGGGGTCAGGACCCACAGGTTGAGAACCATAGGCTCCAACTACTTTGGTCTTTGCTTGCTCTAGCATGGATACAGGAGAGTGGAGGCCAGAGCCTGGATGCCCTATAAAACCATTGAATATCTGTCTTCTCCAGTCTTTTTCAGTTCTCCAGTTCCTCGGGCATCACATGTTCCTTGTACACAGATCTGGGATGGGAAAAAAGCAGAAACCACCCACATTTCCATATTTTCCACTACTTGTTTTCCTTCTACCACTCACTGAACTGACCAGTATGGCAGTCCAAGGACTCAGACCTTAAGAATGTAAGAAGACCATCATGTCCAGGACAGACAATTGCCCATCTTGCCTTTAAGCACAAGGGCTTCTTTAATGTACTCTTTTAGGCTCACTGTTGGTTCCAGCCTTGTACTTGTCCTGGCATATACAGAAGGAATTTAATAGAAAGGAAAAAAAGTCCTATTGCAGTAAAGGATTAATTAAATATTAATCATAATGCCTAATGTTTATTAGCAGAAGTGGGCATTGGAGTCAGGCCTTCCAGGCACAAATTCCAACTTTTTTTGCTTGAGATGGAGAATTTGGCAAGACTTAGTCACAGCATTTTCTCTCATTTGTAAAGAAGAGACTATGAGGACAGCACCCCTGGATTGGTGGAGTGAACATATAAATTGAAATTGCATCAATATATGCAATATACATTAGTGGGAATTAAAGAACAAATTGTATCGGACTGTACCATCTTGAAAGTAATAAGGGAGAAAGAATAAATTTCTGCCAGATATTGTATCCCATTCTAAGTGCCTTTATAGGTTTTGGTTTTTTGTTTTTTTTTTTTTTTTTTCTGGGTTAGATCCCAGAACTATCTTCTAGAGCCCTGTGATGTCCTGCAATGCCTGCCTCCATGTTACGACATGAGGAACAAGAGAGTAAGGTAGTTGCCCTGGGATGCCATTTTGGTATGAAGTCACAACATTTCTATCCACCATCTAGAGATTCCAAATATCTCTGCTTTTCTGTTTCATACCAAAGCCATTCTAGTTACATTTATGGCCCAGACACCCTGTTCCCCTCTGTTCATTTAATTCATCTGAATGTATTCTAATGTTATCTGGGGGTCAGGCTTATAGTAAAGTCAGCTATGAATGTATGATGTTAACTGGTGGTCCTGAAATAAGCAGAAGCTTTCAGGTTTGGGTGGCATAGTCAGCAGGGTGACCTCTAGTACCCCTTTCCCCAATTGTCTAAGTATAGTCTCATGAGAGGTGAAAGTAAAAGTGATTATCAAATTACAAGAAGAAAGTGCCTCGCTAGGAAAAGGCTAGCACTTTCTGAGGGATGTATAATTAAAGCCCAGTAGATTAAAATCCCTTTAAGAAATGAGTAATACAAAGATTAAGGCTCATCTGATACTATTTCCTGAATGGCTGCTCAAAGATTTATAGGCAAAGAATAAATCAGCTCTGAAGAGAGAGGAGAAAAAGCATCTTGCTGATAGCTTACATCTTGCAGTGGAGTGCAGGGAAGGACCTGGCTGCAGCATCAGGACCAGAGGCTTTTCTCCAAATCAATTCCCAGGTGAAAGGAAAGAAACCCCTTCCTGTAATCAGGTAAAGGACAGTGTCCATCTAAGGATGTGACGTGACAAATTCCTTTCTTAGTAGGTTATGCTTTTTTTTTTTTTTTTTTTAATGCACAGAAAATGAGCAAAGAAACTTAGAGTAATTAGGAGGTAATGAAGTTGTCAGAATAAGCTATTGACCAAAGAGCAGATAAGGGAGAAGATGAAAAATTTAAACGTTTCTAATTTAGCCAATGTGGAAGCCGTACATCCTTCGGCCATATGGGAATCATCCTCAGTGTCTAATGAATGAGATTTCTGGGCCGTGCAGGGAGCATCCCAGAAGGCAACGGAAAAAGGAACTGGAATCAAAGTCCAAAATGATAATGGTGATAGAAATACAAATTATATTCAGTCCCAATGGGTTTTTTTCCCCATTTGTTGCAGAGCACTTGAGAATATATTATCTCATTCAGTTTTCACGAAACAAGGGGAGAGAAACATTTCAGGATGTGGCTATGCAAACTCTGATGACAGGTTCATGTTTGGGAGCAAGGTGCAGAGGACAGTGTCTGTTACACAGAAATTGTCTGATACAGATACTGATTTGAAAGATGGAAAAAGCAAAGGCTTCCTTTTACCACCAGATTTTTAAAACTCGTAGTAAAATGTTTCTCATGCAGAGCAAAGCAAGTGGGGTGAGGTTGAATATACTTTCACTTCAAAGGAAGCCTAGTACTCAGAAAGCACTGACTGAGAGCTGTGCATTGTGGACTCGGAGGGTAGGAATTCACTCATATACTGCTAGCCATTGAGTGCATCAGCTCTTGTACATCTCTCAGGCTCTTCTAGCTTCAACAGGACCTCAGAAGGATGTGCTTTCTCCCTTCAACCTCCATAGACAAGACTTTCTGTTTTCTGGCTCACCAGTAAATATTACTCTCAGCCCAGGAAGGTTCTTTGAGTGCTGCCTTGTGAGATCTGAGTGGCAAGATCGTTCTGAGGGAGTGCTGGGGGGGGGTGGGGAGAGGAAGGGTCTGGAAGAGCATACAGCAGGACTGGCTTCTTAGAAAAGTGTTGGGAGAATCCCAGGAAGGGACAGTACTGGAAGGCAGGAGTAGAGAAATTGGTGTGGAGGTGGTATATGTCTCTTGTCCCTGAGCTCAGGTGGCAATGACATCCAGTCATGGGGCCCTGTGAATACACATGAGCTCATTTGAACAAAGGTAAGCCAACATGAGGTGATTTGGACAGGGGTAAAAGATACCGAAGGCAGAGGATTTTTTGTTCTCTCCTTAAAACTCTGCTCAGTTTAACTGCTTTTCTCATCCCCTGCACCTGAACTCAGCCGCTTAGACCCTAGAAACTTGATGTTTTCAAAACACACAAGCCTGCCTCCCAGCTTTGTTCACCCTCCAGCTCCTGCCAGTACCCCACCCTAGAATCCGTTCAGCTGGCCCATATCATACCCAAGGGCTGATGACCTCTGTTCCTCCTTTGCTAGTGTGATTCCATGCATTTCCTCTTGTGACAGTAGTGATCTACCATCTCTCTTACTTATGCTCTTTTACTCATTTCTGCATTGTATTCTCTTGGAAAACTCAATTTCAATAAAACACAATTGCTCCTCTACTGTCATCCAGTAAGATAAGGCTGGAGACAAACTTACAATTGCATTGACTGACCTCATTTAATTCCATAGCCAGGAACCCGAAGTGTCAAGGCATCCCTTACTGCTGCCAGGAAACATTAGACACTAGTCTCTTCTCCTCTCTCAGGTGAACAGCCACACCTGTTCCCATAATCCCCCAGCACTTGCTCCCCACTTATTGCTCTCAGTGGATGGTATTTCTCCTCATATCCCAGAGAAAACACAGCTTAGCAGAAAGCCCATGGACACTCTTCATCCTCCACTATGTAACTGGCTTCAGCCTCATCCACTCCTACACAAATGCCTGAACTCACAGCTTTGCTTTTGTACACAGGCAGGTCCCATGCAGGCAAATTATTTTCTTATCTTTCTACTGCTCTATCAACTAGACTGGGGAATGACCCAAAGGACCATGTTTTCCAGATTCCCAGCATAATTCTGGCCAGATAATTCTACCCAAAGGGAAGTAATATTGTGCTGTGTACTAAGAGGCAAAGTCTTAGGTTAAGTACCCTTTCTGCAAGAAGACAAACCAGAGGGGTCTTAAGGTAAAGGTCAAGCATACCACTGACTGTAGTGAGGATTGATGGATTTATATTTATTGCCAAGTACATCGGTGTATGCATTAGCTATCAACAGCCTTTTGTGTGCCCATCACACCCTAATGAAGTGGTTCTTTAAAACCCCATGCTTGTAAATGTGCAAAGCAATCTCTCTTTTCTTGGCTAAATCCTGAACAATTTGCTCTGTAGAATTAAATGCAAGGTTTATCTTTTACCTTCTGGCTTAAGAGTCTGATTACATTTATGATAACTTTCAGACCCCCCTCAAAAGTAATTCTGCTTTTTAAACTAGTTGAAGATCTGAAGAGTCATAATATGAATTCCCTGGTCCATTCTTTCAAGTCATTATTGGTGGTGTCAATCACTGCTTTCCCCCCAAGATCCATTAAATGTTTTCTTTGACATGGTGACAGATAACTGGAGTTGTGTAAATTAATTAGAATGCATGGGCCTGAGAATTATGAGTAGAATTGGGAATGGGTCCTCTGACTACAACATTAAATGATGCACTTGTGGGGTCTTGGGTCCTTCCCCCTAAAGAGTTGGCTCTGCTAGCCAAGAAATCTTAATTTTCATGTAAGGATACTTTTGCCAGAGGCCTATGTCTGGCTGATTTAAAATGAAAGTGGAATTTGTCAGTTAGTTACTATTGCCATTGAGCCAATAGGCATGAAAGGGCTCTGGTATACTGAAGAGGTACTGAATTTTACTGCTAAGGGACACTAGGTGTTTGTTGCAAAATGAAAACAGGGAGGCCTGTGTCTTTTCCCTGAATACTGGGGCATAGCATAGAACTACATTCAGTAGCAAAACCCAATGTAAACCTATAGAAGCCTGTAATGGAAGGCTTATAAAGTACCCAGGCTTGCTGGAATTGAAGTATGTGCTGTGACCCACTCCTAGAAAAAAACATAGCACAACAGAACAGAGCCAACAGCAAACAAAAATGCTGATTAAGAGCCTGGGGAATATGGGGTAGTGAGTTGAAGGACTATGAACTTTGCCCACAGTCAGAGGAGCAGTTACAAAACCACTGATCAGCTCTGGATTCTTTCTTATTAGGTCCAAAGCAAGCAATGGCTGTTTTTCTTTTTCTTTTTCTTGGCCATTTTGTGGTTTCTGTTATTCTGTCACAGTGATGAGAAAAATAAGTGATATAGATACTGTATAACTTTCAAGACCAGGCCAATTTGGAATCCAGTTGCCATGAGAAATCTGTCTACCCCAGAGGCCCTGTACTATTAGAAAGTCCAAGTATGTAAGTAAAATAAGAAACGGAGGCACAGGTAGAACAGAGGCAGACTGCATCATCTCAGCTCCATCCAAAATGATCCATCTGTCCTCCTGTAGCCCAGGGAGGTCTCTGGGCTACCCTCATTGAGGTTTCTGAAAGGTGATAGGCTGTTCTGAACAAACCAAGACTAGTTTATAGACTATGCAGCACAATGGGGCTGGCGAGATGGCTCATCTGTAAGAGCACTTTCTGCTTTTGCATAGGACCAGAGTTTGCTTCTTAGTACCCACATCAGACAGTTCACAACCTCCTGTATCCCAAGTTCCTGGGGATCCAGTGTCCTCCTCTGGGCTCTCTGGGCACTAGCACATAGTAACATAGCTAGTAACACTAGAGCACATAGTAACAAGCAGTCACACACACATACATATAGAAATTTAAAAGCAATAATTTTAAAATGAATTCTTTTTAATGTTTTAAATCATTTTAAAAGTAATTACTTTAATTATATAAGTTCATGGCATAGATACAGTGTAAAAACTCAGTGTACATATTCAGTGTATAATGATCTAATCAGGGGAATTAACATTTCTATCTTAAAACATTGATGATTACATAATAACTGTGCATATTTATGAGGTACAGCATGGTATTTCAACCCATGTATACCATATGTTCTGATCAAATTGGGGTAATTAGCATTTCTAGCGTATCATGACATTGTGTTGGAGTTTCTCCCTTCTAGTTATTCATAAAATACTTAACAGGTTGCTGTGAACTGTAGTTGCCCACGGTGTTGTACAGCAAGCGGGCAGCTGTTCAGCCATAGAATTATGGGGCAGTGTGTGACAGAGCAAGACACATGAGTATGTCAACTAACGCTTGTTCAGAGGACTAGTTCTGCAAGTCCTGCTTTTCCAGGTGTACCTAGGCCACTGGGAGCTACTGGACAGACTGAAAGGCAGGTAGGATAAGCCCTCAGTGGTGTGTCTAGCAGAAGTTACTTTGCCTCTCTGGTTCTAATGTCGCAGAAAGATGTTGCTTAATTCTAGTTTGGCTGGGTGATTCAGCACACTGTCTTGCTCACTTGTTCCCCAAAAGGAAGTTAAGAGTAACCCCAGCTATTGAGTCACAGTTTATGGTCTATGTTCTTAGTCCCTCCACAGTTTTCCTTGGAAGAAAGTAATGCCGAATTTTGTTAGATGGGTTTTCCCATCTTACCCTCTTGGAATGAACAAGTCCTGATGTTTCCTTCTTGTTTATCATTTTCTGCTATGCTTGCCACCACCGTCCTCACCACTCCACACATACATGCTTGTCTCCTGACCACCAGCTGCCCGCCTCATGCCCCCAGACCTTGCTGATTCAACTCCACTCAACCCTCCATTTTGCACAGCTGTTCTTTGTCCAGGAAGCTCTTCCTCAGATGTACTTAATGGTTCACCTTGTCTAGTCCCAGTGAGGCAGTGTCAGCCTGCGTGTGAAATTCCAGCCCTCTCTGAGCCATTCTTCACCCTCCCAGAACCTTACATCCTGCTTTTTTCCCCTGACACACTTGGTACCTTTTAACACCAAGCAATTTTTAATGTTTACTTACAATTGCCTTTCTTTCTATATGAAATCCCATGAGATCAAATTTTCTCTTGTTACTGTGTAATAAAGTGTCTCACATGAGTCTGGCACATGCTAAGCATTCTGTAAATGTTTGCGATGGAAATGAGTATTTTAGGGACGTATAAACATGAAGAAGCTGAGCCTCTGTGAGAGTAGGAACAGGGGGCTGAAAACTCAGTCCACTCCCTCATCCTTAACTCTAAGACATTCTCTTTGGGACCTACTAACCACAGCCTAAAACCCATGATTCAAAGGTTTGCCAGAAGCCCTAGCTTGTTCTTACAAAATTCACAAGACTGAGCTGACCACTCGTTGCTTATGATCCATGAGAATGTTTGGCCCACAGACAGCCTTGCCTAACTTTAACAAACAGTTAAAGATGGTTTAGTGAGCAAATAAAAACACAGAAACAGACACTTCTTTGTTGAAAAATCTCAGAGCCTTTAAGCTCATGAATGCTGAAAGTTTTCAAGAGGAACTTGGGGTACTTCCCAAGTGTATTGATGACCTACTCCCTGTCTCTAGGTCTGGTGGAACATACTGGAGGTAGTGAACTTTTACCTTCAACTCCATGTTTTAATAGTCATAATCACCTTGAATAATTAACTCATAACTCTTATCTCTATATGAGTGCTGCTAGTAATTCTGCATTAATACCAGGCCTGCAATCATGTGGCTGTTGTGATTAGCAATTCATTTTGAATGATTAATTGCTGTTCACTTCTCAGTCCACATTAATTAAGTGCCAGTCCAGAGATGATAACATGTCAGTGGGCCGGAGGAATCAGCACTCAGGTGGATTTCAGATCTGAATCTGTTCCTGGCTTCATCACGGTTATGACAGGGAACAGTAACAACCTCCAGAACCTCGGTTTCTCTTTTTTTGAAAAACATATTTTTATTTATTCTTTGAGAATTTCATACAATATATTTTGATTATATTCATTCCCCTATCTTAACTCCTCCCAGATCCCCCTCATCTCCCTACCCACCCAACTTCATGTTCTCTCTCTCTCTAAAGGATAAACAAACAAGTAAGCAAAAACCCAATGCGCACGTCGTCCAGTTTGTGATGGGTGACTATTTCTGCACATAAGGCCTGACTTAGAGTGTGGTTGACATACCAAATGTAACTTTAGTAAGGAAAACTGCTTCCCCCTCATCAAGCATCAATCAAATGCTGATATCTCCTTTGCCAGAGTGGAATTTGTGCTCACCTCTCCTCTAGCATGCTGGGATTTTGTCTGGTTTGAAATTGAGCAGACCTTGTGCATTCCATCGCAGTCTCTGTTAGTTCTTATGTGCACCTGCACTAAAGTGTCTAGAAAATGCTGTTTCTTTAAAGTGTAGAAGATAAGTCAGAAAAAGTGTAAAAGGCCATTTCTTTTCTTTTCTTAATCGGACTGTTTTGATTCAGACTGGGTGTTTAAAGTATTAAGATGCCACCAACAGAGTAGTCAGGACAGCAGGCAAACATTGCCACATTCCCACCTAAATGGCTCTATGGCCTTAGCTTGCTTCATTCCAGCTGATGTGTTATGTTGATCCATTGTTATAACTCCTGTCATGTGTTAAAGCCTTGGTCCTGAGGTAATGTTACAAGCAACGTCTAGTAGACATTGCATAAAACCTTTACCAGGGAAGGAAACTTTGAGAAAGTATTAGGTCACAGAGGTGCCCTTTAAGGAGTTGTGGAACCTGGACTCCCTTTTGGTCTTTACTCCCTGTCAACAAGTTCAGTGCTTCTATTCTGAGGTATTCTCCCATGCTGTGTCTCCTCACCATAGCTCCAAACAATCAGACCAACTGATCCAGGAAGGAGAAGGCTCTTTTTCTTTCTTTCTTTCTTTCTTTCTTTCTTTCTTTCTTTCTTTCTTTCTTTCTTTCTTTCTTTCTTTCTTTCTTTCTTTCTTTTTTTATACTTTATTTACATTTCAAATGTTTTCCCCTTACCAGGAGATCCAAAGTAAACCTAAGACAGAAAGATGATTAGCACAAACACTATGAGCTATAGACTCTCAGAGCAGCCTCTAGCATCATGCCTATAAAAATCCCTGCTAAATTCCTCCAGTGAATTGTAGTAATAAACTAGGGTCTGCCTGGGTATGCTGTATGCTATGGTGTAACTAGCAACAATGTTCTAGAGCTATGTAGACAGGCACAGGCACATAGGGCCAATGTGTTTGTAAAATATGCAAAACAATATATTGCAAGGGCTTAAATGCTTGAAAAAGCCCAGCAAGCTGAAGGAGCTTAGAGGAAAATGAGATGATCTTTATCTAGGAAGATCATAGAGTCAGCTGCTGGAGGGTATCTACTCTGCTGCAAAAGCATTTCAATCTGTAATGAGAAGCAGGTCCCAAAAGGTTGAGCACGAGTCAACAGCCCAGAGGTAGAATGTCAGTTGGAACTGTTGGTTATTTAGAGCCCAGGCTGGAAAAGAGACAGGAGCATGTCTTCTTCTACACACTGTCTTGAATCGCTAGGAAATCAGATATCATCAGGCCCTGATTAGGGTGTTTCAGTTGACAACTCTCATGCTTACATTGGCATAAAAGTAATATGGATCTAGTAGACATTGTATTCTGATTTTCTTTTGTCTGTTTTAAGTTACAGTTTTACTATGTAGCCCTGGCTTGTCTAGAACTTGCTGTATAGACCATGATGATCTCAGACTTGTGATGTGCCTGCCTCTGCTCCTCAAGCTGCGATGACATGTCATGTGTCACTAAACCTGGCCAAAATTATAGTTTTAATTTGTACCTTTTCCTGGCCTAAGGACCTACAGTTCCCAGTCAGCCAGATCATGTGGGGATCTTCTTAATTTTGGTCATCCCCAGCTATGTAGAATGATACCCTGTCTGGAAAGTTGGCAGTGGAAGTGAGCTGCAGATCCCAGGTAGTCATGCAGGGATGAAAGTGAGATGCTATGGTGCAATTTTATTAAGCTAACATGCTCAGTAGCTCAGGTGCACTGAATGCCTTCTCTACCCAGTGACTTTGCACCTTACACTGGATTTGCTCTATCTGAAACCTATGATGAATTCAGAAATGTTTGTACTAAAAGTCAGATGCTCACATTCTGCATGTTTTGCTACACACAGGGTATCCAATAGCTAGCTGGGCTCATATTTTAATAGGGGAGTGACAAAGTATGTCATCTGTATAGCTCAGTCTCCACTGTTTCTGAGTCTTTGAGCCTATCCTAATCCAAAGGATGAGATAGATACATCTAGAGATAAGAACTTAACCATCTTAGTGGTATTCATTTGGAAATTATAAAGTGTTTTGCTTAGTGTGGTGGCACATTCTTTAATCCCAGAACTTGGAAAGCAGAGGTAGGTAGATCTCCATTAATTCAGTACCAGCCTGATCTATATAGCAAGTTCCAGACAAGGGCTACATAGGGATACACTGCCTCAAACAAACAAACACACCAACAAACCAAAACAAGGTCTCAAAAGCTTAAATATAAGAAATGTAGACAAATATTATCAAGTAGAGCCTTGTTCCACCTCCCTTTTCCAAACAGTGGTGCTTTAACTTCTGTTTACTCAAGATTGGAGATGGGGCAAGATGGCTTCCCTGAGTATCAGGGCCTAAGTAGCAGCTCTGAATAGGAACCTTAAAACATGATGTAAATCAAGGAACTCAAATCTCATTATCACACACACACACACACACACACACACATGGGTTTTATATATATATATATATACACATCCAGACCTTGTGCCTAATATTAGGACTACATTAGGAAAACAGTACAGACAAATCAAGGAGCAGTCTTTAAATGTGGTTTTATTTTCTCACTAATTCTGAAGTACAACTGACCATTTTTTTACATTTGACCATTTCTTAGTCCCAGCTGTAAACCTGAAGTTGGAACAATATAGAATATGGTAGACATGTGACCCAGATTCCTATACTTGGGCTCTTGTTATGTAGAAAGAAATTATAATTTACTAAAGAAGTCTTAACAGCCAGGCTCGGAAGGACACTGAGAATCCTTCTCAACATTGTACTCTAAAGAATAACGCCAGAGGTCACCCCGGGGATCTGAATCAATAACAGCAAAACTTGATTCCATTTCCAGGAAGCATACTTAAGGGAGAGGGCTTCACTCACCACAGCTTCCTCTCACTAGTAGCCCCTCCACACAGTTCTTTCCAATAGTGTAAATAAGACTAATAGTTGTCTAGAATATCCTATGAGCCATGTATCTATCCCAGAGTATTTGTACCTGAAGGTCAATTGTAACCTAAAGTCCTTGATGTGATGAACAATCTTCTGATGAAAAAAATCTTTTATGAAGACAAACTCATAAGTGCTGACAGGTATCTTAATAACCAAATCCTGGCTGCTTACAAGCAAACACATTTTTAATTAGACTCCCTTGGAGATCACCTTCTCTGTGATGTCCCAAGGAAGGGTCTAGGCTGGCATCCTTGTGTGAAGGGCACTTCACAACTTTAGGTACTAATTATCCTCTGAGGAAAGAGGACAAAGACCTCAACCAGCAGCAGGTTGCACAATATAGGTCAACTCCCGAGAGTTTGTATTTTGTTATTTCAATTTCTTCAAACTCATTATCAGGAGGAACCTTTGAACTCTTGATTTACTGGGCCCCAAATGAGCCTGTTCAGTAAACTTTTCAGAGCCTTCTTCTCCAAGGGCAAGAGAAAGATGATAACAAACCACATTAACAGGAAGAATAACATGGAACAACAAAAGAGATAATTATGCAGAAAAGCATGTGTGGCTTAATGACAATGTCGTGATGTTCTTTTAATGTGATGAAATAGTAACCACATTTTTTGCTTGCTTCCATAGGTCAGGAGTTTAGAGGCAGTTAAGCAGAACATTTCATCAATGCCTCACATGATGTCAGTACAGGCAGCTTGGGTTGGAAAACATAAAATGGATTCACTCATTTATTTTTAGGAGTATAATACTTGCTGTTAGTTGAAAGCCCCACTTCATCTCTATTAGACATCTTTCTCTCTAGTTTGTCTCTATCTTAGTCTGTTTTCTGTTGCTGCAACAAAGAAGTAGGAGATCAATATTTATAAAGAAGAGATTTATTTAGTTCACTGTTTTGAAGGCTAAAGGTTCACAAGAAGGCAGTCTATCTACCAAGAGCCTTTTTATTGTCTTTGCAACACTGCTGGCATCACATCATTGGAACACATGTGAGAGTGGTGTGTATAGAAAAAAAGCAGAGCTACTTGGTGAGAGAGGAACAAGAATGAACAGGGAAAGCCAAATGATATAGTAATTTACTTTCACAGTCATCAGTCTAATCCCATAGGACCTAATGCACGTGCAGGACATGAGTACTGTTCTGCCCACAAGCCCCAGACTTCTTTCTCTAAGCTCAACCTCCATGATGATCTACATAGATTGTCAACCAGACAGGATCAAGAATCACCTAGCAGACAAACCTCTGGACATGTCTGTGAGAGAGTTTCTAGGTTAGGTTTTTTTTTTTTTTTTTAAGGCAGGAAAACCCACCAAAGCATGGGTGGCATTATTCTATGGGCTATTTGTTTAAATTCAGTTAAGTTATGTGGAACAAAAAGAGGAAAGTGATTGGAATACCAGCTTTCTGACTGGACAAAATGTGACCAGCTGCTTCATGTTCCTGTCACTATGTCCTCCCAGCCATAATGGCATACACTCTATCATTGTAAGACAAAATAAACACTTCTTTCCTCAAGTTCCATTGGTCAGACATTTAGTTACAGCAGCAGAACTATAACTAACACAGTCTCTAAAAGTTCTACCACCTCTCAATGCTATTACACTGGGACTTAGTCTGCACACAGACCCTTGAGAGTTAAACTGTAACAAGTGTCCATTAACCAGGAATCTAGAGATCGAAGCTTTCCCCCAGGATGCACATTATTTTTGAAGATTTTATCTGTAGTCTCTCTGTAACACTCTAAAGAACATGGATAAGTCAAGGATGCCAATTACAGGAGAAGGAAAAGGAGTCTGATCTATCCACTAGGAGCGGATGACTTCTACCTCTTAGGCTTCTTCTGCTACTTTTGTGTGAAGTAACTTGTATTCTTATAAGACAAACACATTTGGCAACTTTCATCAATTTTCTTTCTTTGTCATAAGCTAGAGTAGAAGTGTTAGTGTATCTCGGTGTGAGATTTCTTCTAACTTCTCCCTAGTACACAGCATTAAGGAATGTAAACTATATGTAAATTATGAGCCCATCTTTCTAATGTACTGGCCACATACAATGTCTCTAGTTTATCTCATTACCCACCTGGCTGCAGACTTCAACAGCTGTTCCATTTCCCCTGAAGATTCCATTTGTACCAAACCATTAGTGAGCAATGTGGGCTAACAGTTATGCAATGTAGAAAATGTACAAAACACAGTCCTCAGCAAAATTAAGCAAAAATATATCCCTTGTTACACATTTCTCTTTTCTAATTCTATTCTCTACAGGATCTCTGGGAGAATTTTTCCCTCTTTGATTTTCTTCTGCTATACCCATATTCCCAGGGTCCTCTCTCTTCTGTGCCAGGCAGTTCCAGATATTTCAAATGTACCTTGTCCTTTCTATCCGAGTACTCCAGCCCCTTCTTCCTAAACACTTAACATTTCTCAGTAACAGCTTCCTGTTTTTAAAACCTAGCCTTTGAAAGCTACAAGATAGAACGAAGAAGAATGTTCTGACTTGGCTCTACTCATCTTTTTCACTATCACATCATCATGACTGAGACAATAACATGACATGAACATAGAAATTAGCTCAGCTTTCAGTTCTTCTGACTTGTTTGTGTACTCAGCTATTCTACAGGCCTCTCCTAAGAGCCCTGGTGCATTTTTATTGTACAGTCATACTGGCCAATAAATCCATCTGCATCTAACATTTGGATAGATGCAAACAGATACACATAAATACAATAATCAGCAGAGGAATGTCAGTAGAAAGAAATAAACAGTACAATAGAAAGTCAGAGAAATTTCTTTAGACTTATCTTTAAGAACTCCCATAAACTTGGGCCATTTACACTAAGAAGGATTCCTTTTCTTGCTAGGCTCTTGATTTCATCCTGTCTTCTTCTTGCTTCCAAGAGAATCAGTTCAAAGAATGTTTTTTAAAATGTTACCATGAATAATTCCAGACTTCAAAGATCTTTGAATATCTTTGCAACGAGAGCAGAATAGAGTAAGTATGAGGAACTGGCTCACTGGAGTTCAGAGGCAGGTTGAGCCCTGAATGTTCTTAGTGGTTCACATTGTCCAGACATGGCTTCCAGGGTTCAGTCAGAGAAGAGACTCTTTAGCTTTCAAGTATTATGGAGGAAAAGTGGTTTACTAATGAGTTGTAGCTTAAATACAAGTAGAAAATGGGCATCCAGAATACAGAGTGCTGTAAGGAAAGAGAAATGGACACTGAAGCACCACCAAGTTGTGTCATTTAGAACGAGAAATAAAATCCAACATTATACACAAAAGTGAAGATCCAAGCGAAGCTCAGATGAGGGCTCTGGAGTATCTATCTAGTGAACAGTAGCATTGAAATAACCGTTGCCTTAATCAGTAGCTAGAAAAGAGAGTGGGTTGCCAAGGATCACGGATAAGTAAGACCTACTAGTCATCTTCATGCCTATTTGTGCTGTGTATAATCCCTAACCATTCTAATGCAAGGGTCCAACTTTATTTCTACCCCAAGTTCTTTCCTGGCTCCTAAGCTAGGACCACAGAGAGAGGGGGAGTGAGGATCAAAGTCTGCAGGACTCCCAAGTCAGGGTGGGTTTTATACTTCTTTATAGACTGTCTTGGTAATACAGATCCTTCTCTACTACCCTTCTTTCAAACGATTATTCCTCTTGCTATCATATTCCCTCTGTGTCTAATTATTACTCACAAAATCCCTATGGTCAGATCCTTCAACTCTTCTTTGTTGATAAAAAATAGTGGGATCACACACTCAGTTCTTGGTCACTAAAATCTACCTCCCCAATTTTAAACACATGTCTATGCGCAAGGCTAGAGGTGTTAGAGAAAGGGTGCCCGTGACCCTTCCCAGGAGCACGCTCTGTCTTTAGGTAAAAACAAAACAAAACAACAACAAACAATCAAAAACAAAACTAGAAATTATTGATGAAAAGGACCACTACTGTACAGGAGCACTTTTCAAGTGTTTATGTATTTAATAGCAAAATAATAATGCCCAATATTTGTTGAGCTTTAATACATACTTTACACTATGTTGAATTCACTAAAGTAATTATCTATTTTATCATCATATTAGCCAATGAATTCCAAAATGTTGAATCAGTTTTGTAAAAGACAAATGAGTAGATTGTTCTAATCTTGACTAATATACAGTCCAAGATAATACAGAATCCTATATGCTGACGGTATATCATGAATTACCCGAATTGATGAGTAAATCATAATAATTTTTAAAGATAAAATGGATGACTCTACTTTAGTTTCCAAGTAAGGAAAATTACTAAGCACAATAGAGAATCAGTTGAGAGAGTGTGGCACCCTTAGTGGAGAACAGACAGCAATGAATATAGAAAATACCCTCAATTTGCCTGGCCTGGGGTTTCAATGTCACATATACATATACATAAGTCTACAGTTTATGATAGGTAAGAAGTATCAACTGAGGCTATAGAAAGCTGAAATTTAGAATAGAACCTAAATTCCTAATGAGAAATAGAATAGAAAATGCAATTATGAAGGTAGGAATTAAAAAGGAAGAATTTTTCCAAAGAGAGCTCTATGGGGCTGGGATCCAACCCTTCAGTACAGATGTGTTTGGAAAATGGACTCCAGAATGCAAATTCAGAAATCTCAACCCAGCCTATTACTATAAAACATGATCCTTACGTTATAGCATCCGTGCAGCCCTTGATGAGAGCCAAAACAAAGTGCTTAGAAGCACAGATTTACTCCTCAAATGCATACATTTCCCACAAGACAAAATTAGCTTTCTCAGAAGATGAATTAACCAAAAGCATGTACAAATTACATGAGCAATGCCTCACCACAGGAGAATTTCAATGATCATAATTAACAGGGGACCCAACACTTCCAAGACATTGAGACAACAGAACAGTCCAAAGGGACTACACAAAAGGAATATTCTAAAAGTATTAATCAAATGAACAGAAGAGCAATAACCATAAAGAGACAATAAGACATTTTAAAGAAAGCTTTATTACTTTACAGAAAAAGAAACTTGAATGACTAGACAGTAAGAATTGAGTTCCTGAACTTAAAAATCTACCATGTTAGTCAAATATCAAGCTAGATACAGCTGATGAAGATGACTAGAGAACTGGAAGATCAATCTGAAGAATATACTTATCAATGAATCAAAAGATAAAATCTATGAGGGGAGAATAAGAATATCTTCTGGACAGAGCCAGAAAATCCAGCATTTCAACAGTATGGTTTGTTAAAGTAGAAAGATTGGGCAAAGACAGTACTAAAAGATGTGGATACGGACTTTCCAAAGGGGATTAGACATATTATCAGGATGTGACTCAACAGTAGATGAATTGAGCTTCTCAAGATAAAATATCAAGTCAAACGGGGAGGGAGCCAGATTCAGATGCACTCATCCTGAATGTAAAATTCTTGTAACCAGCACACCAGTACTTCCACACTGCAAATGCATCTTTGGCATCCTCTTTAAGGGCTCCGATCATGACTAATCCATGAAGCCCTTAGTGCTATAAAACCCTTCTGAGATACTATGTGGCCCAAACCAAGTTCCAGTCATGCAGCTGTCAACACGGCATTTTCTGAAATGTGTTTTATAAAAAGCAATTTTACCACAGGGTGCTCTTCTCAGAGTGGTAGTGGTATTTTACTGGTGAGATGTGTTGGGTTGTGTGGTCAAGTATGTTTGAAAACACTATGTATGGTACCTCTTTTCCCTGAGTTAGCAAATATCACCACCTTAAACTCAATGACTGGTCTTTGAGGATGATCTCTGACCCATTTCCTCCTAAAACCTGAGAACTCTTGCCTTTCATAGGATTTCCACAGCTCCACCAATGTGAAGACACAAATACATCTTCCTGATAGTTCTGTTGTTATGGAGCACAGTACCCTCTCTCTTTTCCATATAGCTGTGATTAACCGAGTAATTTTCTATATGAGAAGGAACTCTTTCATATCCTTTGTATGGGTAATGATTATGGGCCATAAGGATGAAATATCAATATCTTAGCCCAGTTAAGTTCTATTAAAGTAACAACTCACCCCAAGATCACTGTGGTTTCCAACAAGAAACATTTTTGTTGTTTATCTATGTCAGCTCCTAATGACCTGAGCCTCTGCTTTTGCTCTTCCTTGGGAGGTCCATGGTGATACACATGCTTTACTTTGGTCTAGTGGAGTAAGTGGGAGGGAGGAACCATTCAATGGTCAAGATAAGAAGCTTCCAAGGACAGGGCAGCCAATATTTGAGAACTATAGTATCATCAACTAACTACATCGTCAATTCTGTCTGAAATATTGGGATATGGCTAGTAAGTGCTCTATGGCATTGTTTTTCCCAGCTTCAGTTTTCATTATTTTATTTTATTATTCTATAGAATTACTTTTAGTTTCTTGGGATCTTCTATTTGGTATGGAATTCTAGATGAGGGAGATGAGGGTGATGATAGTCATAATGGTGATGGTGATGACAGTAATGATGATTATGAAGATGGTAATAATGAACTGAGTGACAATATTAATGGTGATTGTTTTGATGTTAGGGCATATGACAGTGATGCTGATGCGATGATAGTAATGATAATAAACACAGCTGAAAAGAATAATCCTGTGGCTCTGCTCTGTTCGTTACCTGCACCGTCTCTTAGAACCATCACAACTGTCCCGGCATTGGACATTCATTATGTTCATTGTACAAATTTGGAAACTGAGGCTCAGCAAGCTTATTTAAGTTAGCCAGATTCACATAACTTAGCCATATCAGAGGTTATCTTACCATAAAACTTGCTCCTTCACCTCTGATGCACACTGTCTTCCTAAGCACCAACGACCCTGGACATACCGGAGAAGCTGAAGATGAGCTGACACATTTCTCCTTTTAAGAACATATGCTGTGGGATATAAATGTCCAAAACAGAGATCGATATTCTGTGATTGCAATGTTTGAATCAGAATATGTTGGCACATCTCTCACAAGTGCCTGTCCTCTAAGCACCTAGAGGGCCATTTGTACATTTAATGTACATTAAAACCATCTGCACACTCCTGATGTACTAATCAACAGAATAATTTATGAACATGATGTGGCTCACAGATGGAGAAGTGCTTTTCTTTATATCTCCTCCGACTTTTAGTGGCCACCTGAAGCACCGTGTTGAGAAGACTCCTGAAAAGTCTTCAAGGAGAAGTGTAGTCAAAGAAATGCATGGTGAAAGAAAGGAAGGAGGGAATTATGGTTATGGGTACCAAGCATTTGCTATCCCTGTTTAAGGAGAAATTAGTCATATGCTCCTGGGAATGGATCATCTTTAAATTAACAAATACCTTAATATTCAATGTTATTAAAAGTGGAAGGAGAAATGATTCCAAATATAGCTTCTTCAGGTGACAATGAGTTTCACCTCTCACACCGCAGTGCAGACAGGAAGGAGTGCTCAGTCCCTAACATATGCATGGCTGTGACTGCAGTACCTGGTAGAGACAGCATAAAGGAGGAGTGGTTTGTGCTTGGGGTTTCAAATGGCTTCATTCGCTATGGTGGGGAAGGCATGGTGGAGCAGCCGAGTCAAAGCAGTGGGAATCTGTGTCCAAACTTGTTCACATAGCTCTGGACCAGGAATCAGAGAGTACAGCAGAAGCTGGGGCCAAAGAACCCTTCGAGGCTCTCTCTCAATGACCTGCTTCCACAAGCTGCTACATGGTTCCCAAAACTTCCACAACCTCCCCAAATAGCACCACTGGCTGGGAACAAACATTAAAGACATGAGCCTGGAAGTGCGTTTCACTTTGAATTTAACAACAGGCAAGAAGCTCATAGCTGTCAACTAACTTTCCAAGATCCGTACTAGCAAGGGTTAGATGTGGCATGTAGCATTTTTGTTTGTTTGTTTGTTTTCTTTTATAGGTCTGATACTAAATGACAGCACACCACTTCTGAAAATCCCCAGACTTCATCAAAATGTCTACTGGGATGTGTGATGATTCCAGGATACCCAACACTTGTCTCATCTTTCCTCCTTGCTGGCTGAAAACTCACCCCTTTCAGAACACAAATGATTCTGAGGAAACACACTCTGTTAGACCAGATCGTGCCTCCCAAAGGTGGCAGGTTTGCATCACGACTTTACATAAATGCTCCTGGCACTGGCAGTGGGCTGCAGGCAGGAGGATGGCTCTGCCACGAGACAAATATAGAACTGCCATCCTTAAAACTCTAGCAAGAGACTAACCCTCAAGGGAGACGCCATGCAATAAATAATCTTTTTGCCACAACACATTGCTTCCCTTTGCATAAATTTAACACCCCATTCTCTGTACAATATGTGATCTTCCTGCTAACTCTCCACAGACAGAAATAGCTTTGGTAAGATGTGATAAAGGAGAAGTGGCAGAATGGAAGGGAGACAGGACACACTAAAGACCTTGACCTTGATGCCAGCTTTTCCCCAGAGGATATTAATTTCTGAGAATTAAGACTATTCAGAGAATAACGACAATGGAGCAGAACACCAGTCTGATGGAATCCCCAAAGCATAATGAGATTTCTAATTTAGACCCTAGAATGCCGGGTACCTATTTGCTCTACAAGGTGCTGCCTGGCTGCATACTTGCTCCCTTCTTCTCATTGCAATGGCTGACATATTCCTCACCCTAGACATAAAGCCTAGGTACCAAGATCAAGAGCCAATCTTGCCTCCAAGGAAAGGACTCTGAGAAGGCTTATCAGAACTTAGACTGTCAAGCATTTTTTCCCCCAGTCTATATACCACTTCAGGTTGTACCGGAACTTTTGATGTACATATGCAAATTAATAGATGTATTTCTGGAGTGTAGGCTATTAGATATTTCAAATCTACTTAAGTCATTTTTTCTGTAGTTTGTGTTTCAAACATGCATCTCAGACATGGCCTTCAGGCAATAGAGAATCTTTAATTTGGAATAGCATGGCACATGCCTTTTAGTCTACATAGCTTGTGTAATTTTGGCATTCTGTCTTAAAAGAATGCCTCTCTCCTGTGGATAGAAGATACCTGGTTAGGTAAGTTCATCTTTTTAGTGCTTCATCTTTGCCAGAATTCAGTACCACAATCCACTTGTGTTGTTTTCTGATCCTTGTCATTCTGAGTGTGCCATATACTGCAAACCATCTTCCTGTATCCATAGACTTCAGTGTGATCACACAATCTGTAGATTCCATTCCTGGAAGTTAGGCATCAGGAGGAATTCTAAAGGACAGGCAAATGGAACTTTTAGTCAATTCTAGGCATGTAGTTTGATCACCAAAGTGCGAGAAAATGAATCACCCATATAAAGTTGGCCACAGATTTTCAAGTTTCAAGTGATAAAGTCACTAATTTGAACAGAAACTAAAATCTACAGGCCCAGATAAAAACCAAAAGCAAAATGATTCCAGAAGGAGTTAAGTCAAGGACAGCAAATGACAAAATGTGCTGCCACTCGGCACTGTCTCACTGTCAATAAACTCCCCTGACCTGGTAGCCAACACATGCGCTGGCAGTTCCTGGCTGAGGCTATTCACACTGACCATCTGGAGGAAGCAGTGAGCTTCTGTCCCAACTGCTTCCATTGTCAGAGTGACTTGGATTTTCTCAGTTCATGTACATGAGCCTATAATTAATCCTACATAATAGCTTTCACTAACGTTTCAGGTACCATTTGGTTATATGCAACCCAAGGACATGGATTAATGAACTAACACGATAGAACTAAACCCCAGCTATCATCTTTCTAGACATCCTATTGCTGCCTAATATGGCAATGATGAGTAGTTGTGCCAAGTATTACACCTGTCTGGTATGTTATATGCCTCAAATAGACTTGGAACTTAATATTTCATAAACACTTATTCCAAAGTTCTGAGTTCTAATACCACATTTCTACCCATGGGTATGCTTGTGGGCATCAAAGGTCAAGGATGTTGCTGGTACTCCTATCATTAATTAACTCAATGACGTAATCGTAAGAGCCTAAGCCTCTGAGTGGGAACATTAACAATTAAACTCCAGCTGTACTCCTATGGCTCCACTGCTTCTTGACACTCAGCCCCTGCCCATGTATTACCATTAGAGTTCAGGCTGTTGTCCTGTTACCTTAGCCCCACTATAGCTTTGTTCCCCCTGGATATTGAATCTATATATTTAATGCTGAATCAATGTTGGAAGATTGTGGCACTCTGGCCTTCCTACAGAATGAAGACAGCCTGCTGGGTTAAAATAACTCAGTTACTAAACATCTTCACTGCTTCCAAGCCACATCAATATGTAAATAAGCAACGGTTTTAAATATTTCCATCCCATCTTACTTTTGCATGGATGCACTCAGTTACACAATGGATAGAAAGGATATGCATTGTAAAGGAGATTTATTACCCTGGCTCATGTTATTGGGGCTGGGTAGTCCAACATTGGTTGTGTGCACACCAGAGAGCCTGAGAGTCTGGTAGCTACTCATTCCATTCAGTTGGATGACTCAACAGTCCCAATCTGGTGCTGATGGCCTGGGGAGAGGAGTCTTTATCAACCAGCCCAGAGATGTGTCTTTTAGTTGAACCCAGATCCAATCAAGTTGAAAATCAAGATTAACCAGCACATCATCCTTCTCTTTGCTTACATCTAGCCAGCTGCTCAGTTCTCTTAATTCAACTCCCCGTAGCTTTCCAGCAGAACCTACTTCAGTGTCTCTTTATGGTCAGCATGTTGGTCTAACCAACTAGCATCTTCCACACTGACTCCACCCTGTTTCCAATCTTTCCTTCTACTATGTTTTGTACAACAAAACCAGAGTGAGCTTTTCAAACCTATGGGGAATTTACAAACCTAAATGTGCTGTGTTCTAAGTTCCTCTTTGTCTTAGCCTCTGTTTATCTTTCTTACTCTTATTTTTTAAGATTTGCTTTTAATGTTTAATTATATGTGCACATGTGTAGGTATGTGCATGTGAGTGTGGGTGCCCACTGAGGTCAGAGGCATCCAATCCCCTTGCAGCTGAAGTTATAGGCAATTGGGAACTACCCAATGTGTTAGGAACTGAACTTGAGTCTTTGTAAGAACACTAGCCACTCATAGCTACTAAGTCGTTTCTCCAGCTTCTTTCAGGTCTTAAATGCAACTTCCTGAACAAATTTTACTGCAGTCTATCTTAGTCCATTTTCTATTTCTATAATAGAATACCTGAGACAGTAACTTATAACCAGTTTGATCTTTACTGTGGAAGCTGAACAGTCCAGTACTGAGAAGCTGCCTTGAGATCTTGATAGATCATGATGGAAAGAAAGTATGACATGGTGAGAAGCCATGGCTAGCAAGCAGGGGGCGGGCATCAGCCTTTCTCCCCACAAACCTGTGCTCAGGATAACCAGCCCATTCATATGATCAGGGTCCTTGTGGTGACCAAGTCACCCTTACATGTGAAATCTCAACCCTGTTGCATTGGGAAGTAAGTTCTCAACCTGTGATCGTATGGGAAGACCTGTTTTAATTCATAGAGCTTGATCGAGTTAAAATTCATAGAATGTATCACAACTGCAAAATATCCATTGTCTGTGTTCATTGTCTGTATTAGTACTTATTTATGTCTGCCCTTCCAGGGAGATTAATTCTATAAAGTGAACACTGTGTGAAATTTTTCCCTCAAACCTAGTTCCCCCATGAATTTAAGGCCCAATAAATATTTAATGAGTTAATTTATGAATGAATACCACAATACATTCAAGCAGTTTCTAAGGCCTACCTAATATTCACTATTCTGAAACGTGTCAAAGGAAAACCTCTGAGCAAGGCTGGAGCAGAGCTTCAAATTCTTTCCAGGAAATCCCTTGCTTTTTCTCCCATTGTCTTCATGTTAAACACTCGTCCCTGCTGCTGAATGGTTTAGCTGTGAATGGAGAAGTCATGGAAGCTCATGATGAAGCTTATAAGCCTGCCACCAGAGGGGCCGCTGGCTATCAGGCTGTGTTCACTAAGTCACTTTATTTCCATTTCATTTTCTATCCTTTTCCCTTCTACACAGGGTGAGGGAAACATTTCATTGTCTTGATTTATTATCATCTATAAAAAATTAAACTGATAAATTAGGGGATAGTTTTAGGTCTTATAAAAAGATTTGCTAAAGGGATTTCTTGAAACACTATGTTCTCTAAGGACATTTCAAATTGGATTTGATTTACAAAAATTTGATTTGCACATAACTACTGAGGAATGTATTGATTGCTTTAAGGGGACTACACAAGGACATAACTACCTTTAATCTTTTATAACAAAGGTGGCAATTAAAATTGCTTTTGCTAAGCAATTTTGAAATTGAGGGTCGATCTTTTTGTTGGTTTTTTTCCTCACCCAGAGAAGACTTCACCCCATCTCCTCAACTCTTCCTCCTCCTAATTAAAGGAAGGAAAGTTTGTATTCTTGGTAGAATACAGTTTCTGATAAAAATCCCATGTTCTTTTTATGGACACTGTAAAAGCCAAGGTTGAAGTTTAAGTTCATTTGATCCCCCGCTGTTAATGCAGTGTCTTTTAATCTCACTTCTCAGAGGTACCATTAGAGAAGGATTCATTTGTTGGTTATTAAAAAGCAGTCAATTACCATGTTTCCTGGACTTGTATTTCCCAGCCATACTGTCATTTTTATCCCCCCCCCCCCCAAGCCTGCCTTTGTTTGGGGCCTGTTCGCTTCAGTTGGCCTGTGGTGTGAAGTGCCTAATAAGGAATGCTGACAATAGTTTGCTCCATCTCCTGATTGAATTCCTTTATAGATCAACTTCCGTAATTCATTTCCCAACTGGTCCTGATCAATACAGCTTGGCTCAGCTTAAGGTTAGAGAAACCAACCATGGTGCTCCTGGGGGCTCAAAGCACTGCCTTCATAAAGACCTTCTTTGATAGTAACCTGTCAGATTGACCCACAGCCTGTCCCAGAGTCTGGGTTTGAGCTGTGTCCGGGTCCCAAAGCTGTCATTGTCTTGTTGTCTTTGATTTCATAAAACCAGAGGCCAGAGAGGCTTTTACAGAACCAGCAAGACTGAGGATATATGCATCATGCACTTATGAGCCCAAACCAGGCTCTACTGCAAACTGGCTGTTGGATTTCTGTCAGTGACTAGACCATTTTGAGCTTTTGTTTTAGTTTCTGTATTTTAAGAGAGCTGGGCCTGTTGATTCCTGAGGCTCTACCAGTTTCCACTTGCTCAGATATCTGCACAAGGGCAAAGGAGCCTTGTTTTTCAGATCAGTGGTCACTACTAGGGTAAAATCCATGCTTCTAGATCATGGAAATAGCAAAAATACTTTGTCATGAGCATTCCCAATCAGAGTTTTAAAGTTGCTGATTTTGGTTCCTTGGCCAAGGTCCATGGTTTTTCTCTAAGTCTGATTCCTTCTCTGTAAAATGATGACATACAATTCTGTTATTTGTCCATTAAGAGACAGCAATGTTGGCAAAGGTCACTCTTGTGAGCAGCACTGTGGAAGCTAAAGTAGACTGCGAAGAGGATAACATTAACCAAACAGATGCTGCATTGCCAGAGGGCAGAGGCATGCATGTCACCCTGGAGCCTCATAGATCTGGCTTTCTCTTGTTCTTCATTCTTCTCCCCTCTCTGCTGTAGCTGTGGCTCATACTGGACAAGAAATTATGGCTTGTTTACAAACTATCTAAATGGAAAGACTCTTTACTCAGCAGTGACACTGACCCTTCACAGGAGTATAGATTTACCTTTGCAAGCTCAGCTAACCTGGTAACCCCACCTGGATGAAAACACCAACACCCACTGGCCAACCAATCAAATCTCCACCTATCATATCAAGAGCACTTGGTTTTCAACATCTCCAGGGACTAGAATAAGTCATGAGGATGAGCTGACCTCATACCCCTTTAGGTTAGCAGGGACATTCACAAACTCTTCAGTAAGAATATAACATGAAGCAGGTTGATGCTATTAATTTTATTCCTTCAATGTTGTCTCTGTAAGACTTAGTTCTGGAAGTATAATTATACTCAAATTATATATAGCAATGATTTTTAAAATATTTATAATGTCCTACATTTTTACTCTGAGCAAAGTTTTTCACTGAGCATATTACATAAATGATTCCACTTGGTATATTCTTTGCAATATCTCTGTGAGGTGTTCATTTAGTAACCTTTCTGGAATGAATGGGCAAAGTGATGAATTAATACAATTTAATAATGAACAAGTGTTGACAACTTTCTATAAGTTAGGCATCACGTTAAACTTTGGAGATTCAGATATGAGTCAAATAGCTCAGAAGGCAAATTTTATTGACTTTGGAGTCTAAATATGTTGACCTCCATTTGTAAACAAACAAACTGAAAACACAGCAGATGAATTAACTTGACCAAGGTCATATAGCAAGATAATGTCAGGACAAGAGAGAGAAATAAATTTGGCTTTGACTGGAATGGAATAACTATTACAGACCTAAATGTTGATAAAACTTTAAAAATCGTATGAAGATAATGTTTCTAGGCACTGGATATCAAACAACTGAGGACTGAAAGTCTGGAAAAAAAAATGAGAATCACACAAGATGAACTTCACATTTTTTTCTGTCTTTCACATCAGAGGCACATTCTTAAGTTGTACATGGAATGATATTGGTCCACCTGAAATGATATTGCTGAGCTGAGAAGGTTGGCAATGAGTTTACTTCAGAGCGTACTAGAAGTAGAAGCTACTAACTATAGGCGATGCATATGTATGTGTATATGTATATGTATGTATGTGTATATGTATATAACAGTGTTCTAAATACTTACTTTTTTTTTTTTTTTTTTTTTGGTTTTTCGAGACAGGGTTTCTCTGTGTAGCCCTGGCTGTCCTGGAACTCACTCTGTAGACCAGGCTGGCCTCGAACTCAGAAATCTACCTGCCTCTGCCTCCCAAGTGCTGGGATTAAAGGCGTGCGCCACCACTGCCTGACTAAATACTTCCTCTTATACACACCATTATATGGCAGTTTCGTCTAAATTGAAACATATCTTCCATGTGGGAAGAGGAACTTATGAGCCTAAGATGAACAAAGGGTCAATTTGTCTGGGAATGCACAAATATGGAAGGTTCTTGAGATCTCTCCCCAGCAGTATAAGAAGTAGTAAAAAAAAAAAAATGCTGAATTTAAGAGTCTCTGAGCAGTCAAATGAGAGAGAGAGAGAGAAAGAGAGAGAGCGAGAGAGAGAGATTTGAATTATCAAACTGCCTATAAGATCTATAGAAAGCTCTAGGATCACAGGATTACAGCTTTCATGATGTAACATGGGTTAGGGTGGGATTTTGGGTGATGCTTTTGAGACTTTACTTTCCCCTCTATGCTACCTCTTTCCCACACTCCTCTTAGCAATACCAATAAAAACTCATTGATCTGCCTGATTGGAAATTAGTACAATCATTACTTTGGTCTGTCATGAGTTCTCTCTTTCTCTCTCTGGTATATAGATATGAGTATATTGAATATCCCTAGAGAAGGTCTGTCACATGATGACCACAGATAAGTTTAGCTCTCACCACTCACCAAAGAAACTGCATGGTGCTACAAGTGGAGACTATTACAGAGATCCACAATTAGCCTGTATGTAGAGCATAAATGACTGTGAGCCCAACCCCAACTGACATATAAACAACAAAACCTCTGTACCTAAAGCTCAGGGAAAACCATGGCCAAGAGAAAGGAAAGATTGTAATGGCCAGAGGAGCAGGATTCCTTCTGTGATATAATGTCCTTTAGACATGATAGGGAAGCTATACTAATTAACTCTCAACAATATGGTTGTCCAAACAAACCTGCATAAAAACACCAGTAGGCATGTCAAAGAGGATAGAAGAAATTTTACAAGGTTCCATTCCTTAATGAAGAGCTACAGGCAATCAGTGGCTGCTGAGAGAGAGAGAGAGCCAATTTTCTCTAGGGATGAGACCCCCTAATAGGCTATCTAGTCCCAAGCAGTCAGCCTTAAGCACATGTACATAAAAGCAACAGTAAATGGACTAATGTATACATACACACACATATACAATATTACATATATTAGTCAATATATATATATATATGTATAATTAAAGAAGAGTTAATGAATTGGGAGACAGTTGGAGGGACATAGGAGGTGGGAATTAGTAGCAGGAATGATGTAAATACACTACTCATGTATGAAATTCTCAAAAAATTGGAAGAATAAATTAAAAATTGTTAGACACAAAAGTAATGATAGTAAGCTATAAGGTGTACCAAAATAAATCAGTAGATACTAATCACAAGATAATATAACCATTAAAATTTGAAAACAGAGGCTTTCAAAAAGCCATACACACATTTAAGAAGTGTGTGAAGACAAAGTTTCCCAGAGGAAATGACAATCACCTGATAGTCACTGGGGCCTCGCACCCTTTTCAGTCAGGGGCTGAGACATTTCATACCAAAGCTTGGGTGATAGGGAATTTGAGATCCCACCTACATCCCTGGATTCTGATCCCTCGCTGGCTGTCTCAGATGTGATGGCCACGTTGATGGCCTGGCAGACCCCTCTTCACACCATGGGTTCTTCTCAGCTCAACATGGATTACAGACATTGGACAGGCATGACTAAGGGCTTCATGGACCAGGGTGGTGGGATGGGGGAGGGACTCCTAAGTGGCCGCTTGACTATAGACCTGGAGCCTTCTATAGGAATTCAGTGTAGTGGCAGCCCACCTGTTAAAGTTGATGTACCAATAACAGACATGACATCTGATTTAATGGGACATAGTCATGTGACCACTATTGATCAGTCACTGAATCCCCCAGTTGGTTTGGGCTTAAGAGGTAGCACCTCCTTGTCACCTGCCCAGTTATTTGAGGATCATCTTTCAGCTCCTACCATTCACTTTACAAGGATGGTTTTGATGATACCCAGAGGCAACTTCTAGGCAGAAGACAGTGAAAAGAGGGAAAAAGCAAAAGGCTCCAAAGAAGAGGAAAAAAAGAAACACTAAAGAACCCTAGAAACCAGTCTATGTGTAAGCATTATTTTTTCATGATCCTCAGGCTGCCATCAAGGGACAGAACCCTCATGAGACCTTTGGTGAGGTTTCAAAGATCATGGCTGTCAGGTAGGACAGTCTTGGAGAAGAGCAAAAAAAAAATGTACAAATGTAAAACTGAAGGGTTCGAGAAAGTATCCCAATGTGCTAGCTCCTTGTAAAGACAAGGGGGAGTGTCAGACTACTGTGGAAATAGACCCCATGTTACAGTTATGGACTCCTTCATCACCTTCTATGACTATTGAGAACCCATCATCTCCAGCGCTAACCTCAACAGAGTCGCCTACTTTGTCCCCTTGTGCTGTAGTTAATTCCACATTTTCTTCTTATGTGGCAAACCAGGCATCTTCTGGGACTGAATCATCCTCATATTACCAAGCTGATTATTACCAACCAAATGTTGCCATCCTTTATTACTATGTCTCAAGGAGGAGTGGTTATTGTTATCCCAGCCACAGCGATTACCTTTCCTGGGCTCTACTACACCAAACAAGTACAACTACTATCCAGCCTAGCCAAAAGGTTTTCATTCGGTCAGCATTGCAGGCAGCAGCAGCTCCTGTCTTCTATACAACTGCCTCCACCCTGACTGCAGCCCCTTCTGTGATAACAGATACCTCATCCCTCAAACTCAAATCATCATTCTGCAGCAACCTCTTCCACTTCAGGCCCCATGTGACATTTCTTCCAGAAAGTTAGAATCAGCTTACAGCTGCCACCTTCTCGGCAGAGCAAGATTTTGCTTCCACCCACTCTGAAAATGCAGACTACCCTGGTTCCTGCAACGGTGGACAGTGTTTCTGAGTACCACATGAACTGCAGCCCTGAGACCCATAGGGCAGAGGCAACTTCAGAGATAATCTGTGAAAATGATCACAGGTGTGGCTCCTGAGGTGGCGTTTCCTCAGGTGAATGTTGAATTGGTGAGTGCGTCCTCTGTGACACTGTCACCCCAGACTCAATGAGAGATGTCTGGCTGTGAGCAACCTTCCATCATAAGGAAGGAGTAAGACAATGAGTACTGCAGCAATGGATAATAGATGTGTGGTGAGGCAGTGCAGGGATGTATCCTTGGCCTGCATAGCCTCTACAAATCCAAACTTCGTGCTGTTTATGAGGTAGGCTCTCTTCTTCTACAAAGCACCTAGGATTCATCTGCTGGACACAAATCAAACAGCCTGGTTTTGAAACATCAGCTGGGCTTCTAGTAGTTCATGACCTCTACCCATGGTCCTTTATGCCCCTACCTCCTTTTTCTCTCTTCAGCAGAGGCCAGAGCATGTAGCAAGGGCAGTGAATTTACTGTAATTGGGAACTGCTTTTTATTCACAACTGCAAATGAAAACACCAGGTTAATAGCACAGGGAAAGGTGAAAGGAATATGGAAGCAAATCATAGGGGGTTATTAGAGGAAACATGTTGGTAAAATTGTCAAAGACTTGCTTTAAACGTTATTAAAATGGTGGGAAAGTACTTAGCTTTGATCCTAGGAGAGAACAGAGCCGGGATAAGAGAGGCTTGGGGTTACGGCTCAGCGGCAAAGTGCACTGATTTTAATCCCAAACTAATAAATGAGTTTTAAAGAGGAATGAAAATATTGATTTAAAATAAAATATCCCTTTAGAGGGGGAACGATTATTAATCTATAAAAGCACTTTAAGAACGAAGGTTTGGGGAGTCTGGAATTGCTGCCCAGCACTAACAAAACTCTGGGTTCACTTTAAAGGCAGGAAGATGAGAAGGTCAAGGTCATCTTTAGCCACTAATGAGTTTGCAGGAAGTCTAGGACACATGGGACAAAGATATAACAGAGTTTTTGCAGATTATGGTGGCCCATGCCTTTAATCCCAGTATTTTGGGGGTGGAAGTAGGATTCTATGAGTTCAAAGTCAGTCTGTACTCATGTAGCTACATATTGTTTTTAAAAACACAGAGACTGGGTGTGATGACACTCTCCTTTAATACCAGCACTTGGGAGGCAGAGGCAGGTAGATCTCTGAGTTTGAAGCTAGCCAGGGCTACATAGTGAAATCCTGTCTTACGGTCACCTCTCTACTCCTGACACACCCCTCCTCTCCCCCCCTCCTTTCACTAGGATTGTTGCACTGGAAGGGAAATGACATCCTGCAGAAGTCTCTTGCTTTTCTCTCCAATATTTCTACAGTCAAAATTTTCTTTACTTGACTTGATTATAAATTTTGTATGTAAGGGGCAGAACTCCATACTCTTAATAAGAGTTTTTATAAAATAACATAAATTGATAAGCTTAAGAATATAAAAGAAAATAAAGACATAACCATCGAAAAGACAGGCCATCTCAGACACAGTGAAGCCTGTTTTATAAGAATGATTTCAAAGTTATAAACCTTAAGTATATATAAATTAATACTTATTTAATAACTTTCTATATTAGAAAAGACAGAGATACTATAAGATAACTTTATAGAAATAATTCTAGTGGGGTTGGGGGTCAGGTGTCAGCTCAGTTCTTAAAATATTTGCTGTCCAGGCAGGAAGATCTGAATTGAGAATGCCACCATCCATGCAAAAATTTAGATTATAGGTGGCATAGATCTAGAATCCCTGAACTGGGTTGAGGGTCAGACAGGAAAATATCTGTGGCTTGCTGGTGAGCATGTGTATCATACTTGGTGATCTTCAGGTTCAATGAATAACTTTGTCTCAAAAAGTAAGGTGAATGTATACACACACAAAAATGTGCACTCCTATATGCACATACTTGTACTCAAAAATGAACACTTACACACACACACACACACAGAGAGAGAGAGAGAGAGAGAGAGAGAGAGAGAGAGAGAGAGAGAGAGAGAAAGAGAGAGTCACACACCTGGGAAGCAGGGGAGAGGGGAAGAGAGAGAGAGAATCCTAATTTAAGAATATGGGTAAACATCTTGAGAAAAAGAAAATGAACCCCAATGATCTGTGGTACAAGAGCAAATGTCTACTTTATGCATCACCAAGGCCTCTAAAGGAGAGAATGTAGGCAACATGGCAGAAAATATTTCTTCCCAGGAAAGAGCACACCAATTAGTTATCCAATAACAAATGATCATCCCTAAAAACATACATACAAGTAACACTTAGACCCTGAGCAGGTTGCATTTAAATGCATATATTATATATAATATATTATATAAAATATATAAATATATACTATTCAATATATAAATGAGTATATATAGAATAAACCTTCATTTTTTTTTTCCTACATACATGAAAAAAGAGGCCATGAATTTGAAAGAGAGCAAGAAGAAGTAAATGGCCAGGTTTGGAGGGAGAAAATAGAAGGAAGAAATGATATAAATCGTAATTTCAAAAATAAAGTTAATAAAAATATTTGAAGAAACGATTGTCAGAATTTCCCAAATTTAATTAAAAAAATCTTCACACAGATTCAAAAGCCCCAGAGAACCTGAAGCAATATGAGTGTAAAGAAACTCTAGGAAGAATGAAAAATGGGGAAAAAGTACATATCTTAAAGAAATAAAGAGATAATAAAGTAAACACAACAACTTGGAAAAATCATCAGAACAGTGCAACTTTGCAAAAGCTGAATGATATTTGTATATATTGAATTATTTCTCAAATTTACATGGGAAGACAAAGTACATAGAAAATACTAAAATCTTGATTAAAGAATGTAGAAGGTTTGTTCAGTCTGATTTCTAGACTTGTTATAAATCTCAGCCATAAGTGCCATGTGGCATTTGCCTAAGGTGAGCAAATAAATCAATACAACACAGTGAAAGTATCCAAAAATAGACCCACATGTTTGGATCAATTAATTCTCAGTAAGTAAATAATAAATAAGCACAGCATCTATTTAACAGGAAAGGGACATCTATTCAACAAACGAGGTAGAAGCTTTATTACTCAAGCATTAAATGGATCCTAGACTGATCCTGTGTGTGTGTGTGTGTGTGTGTGTGTGTGTGTGAATCTGTGTTTGTGTTTGTGTGTGTGTGAAAAAGATGATATAATCAATACAATTAAAGTCAATAAAGAACATGTTTGAACTTTAGTTAGGTAAAGGGTGCTTCGAAGGGACCCAACCAGTGCTCACTCCAAAAGAAACAATAAATTAAAAAATAAAACTTAATCAAATGTAAAATTCCCCAGCTATTAAGAAACAGTCCATTAATAAGGTGGAAGGGAACCTTACATGTTGAAAGAAATCATTCATGTACACCTGAAAAATACTTAAATCTATAATATATAATGATCTCATAAATTAATAATTTTTAAAAGAGATTTAAAAGTGTCTAGGAGTTGAACAGGTACTTTATGAAAGATCTGTAAGCAAGTAATTGTCTATAGAGTGAATCTACCATCAATAATTATATCAGGAAATTAGTCCACAATGAAATATCACTATATACCTGTTGTGGATTTGGTTTATTGCTTATATTATATTAATTGGGTTCCCAAATTACAGGAGAATTCTCATGTCTGCATGTGAGATGCTGACAGTCCCTGTCCTCCAGCTGGTTCTAATTACTAAATAAAGTTGCCAGCAGCCAACTGCTGGGTAGAGAAATAGAGGTGGGACTTCCAGTGTTCCCAGGCAAGGAAGGAGAGGGAATAGGAGAGGAAAATCGCCATTGCCAGAGAGGAGAAGGTCCTGACCTGAGAAGTGTAGGACAGAGAGACAGAGACACTGCCAAGAGGTAAGAGTAGTGGGTCATGGCCCACGTGGATTGCAGGCCTGGGTTCGTGCTGGCCAGGATGGAAAATGGGTTTCAGTAAGTAATAATTAAAAATCTCAAGAAGTTAGACTCCAGAGAACCAAATTACCCTATCAAAAAGTGGGGAACAGAGCTAAACAGAGAATTCTCAACTGAGGAAACTCCAAGGGCTGAGAAACACCTAAAGAAATGTTCAACATCCTTAGTCATCAGGGAAATGCAAATCAAAACAACCCTGAGATTCCACCTCACACCAGTCAGAATGCCTAAGATCAAAAACTCAGGTGACAGCAGATGCTGGCGAGGATGTAGAGAAAGAGGAACACTCCTCCACTGCTGGTGGGATTGCAAGCTGGTACAACCACTCTGGAAATCAGTTTGGCGGACCCTCAGAAAAATGGACATAATACTACCTGAGGACCCAGCTATACTACTCCTCAGCATATACCCAGAAGATGCTCCAACATATAACAAGGATACATGCTCAACTATGTTCATAGCAGCCATATTTATAATAGCCAGAAGCTGGAAACAATCCAGATGTCCCTCAACAGAGGAATGGATACAGAAAATGTGGTATATTTACACAATGGAGTACTACTCAGCTATTAAAAACAATGACTTCATGAAATTCGCAGGCAAATCGATGGAACTTGAAAATATCCTGAGCGAGGTAACTCAGTCACAAAAGAACGAACATGGTATGTACTCACTGATGAGTGGATATTAGCCCAAAAGTTCGGAATACCCAAGATTCAATTAACAGTTGGACTGAGTATGGGGTCCCAGATAGAGGAGTTGGAGAAGGGACTGAAGGAGCTGAGGGAGTTTGCAGCACCATAGAGGGAGCAACAGTGTCAACTGGCCTGACAACCCCCCTCCCCCCGGTGCTCCCAGAGACTGGACCACCATCCAAAGAATACACATGGAAGGACCCATGGTGCTGGCCACATATGTGGCAGAAGAGGGCCTTGTTGGCCATCAGTGGGAGGAGAGGCCCTTGGGCCTGAGGGTGTTAGATGCCCCGGTATAGGGGAATGCCAGGGAGGGAAGATGGGAGTGGGTGGGTGGGTAGGGGAATACCCTCATAGAAATAGGGGCAGGGGGATGGAATAGGGGGGTTCCAAAGGGGAGACCTTGAAAGGGGAAAACCTTTGAAATGTAAATAAAGTATCAAAAAAATATCAGAGGGGAGAATGTAATAGCAAGCTATCCACCCAAATGTTTTGGATCCTTGAATGAAAGACACACACACACACACACACACACACACACACACACACACACACACACACACACACACACACAGCCTTCTATTTTAATATGCCTTGAGCAGTGCAGTGACTGGGCACTTCCAAACCTCCCCACAACTAATGACCTACACCTCTTCCCTCTCTGATGCATTTGGTTGGGGGGAAGTGTGCATTTGCAAAATCTCATTAATCTGAACCTGTAGCAATCTGTGTATGGAAATCTGCATCAGTTAAAGTAATCCAACCTATCTGACTCTAAAGACCATCGTTTCCGATATACTCTGCTGAGCACCAGCAAAAGTTAATCCCTGGGAACTTTACTACTGCTGGGGAAGGGATGAGAATGATTCCTCTGTGAAATGAGCATAAGGAAGAAAACTGTTTATGAACTGTAAAGGTGATAAACATATTTATAATTGTTTCCAGAACAATTACTATAAACTGCTGAATCAGTATTATGCCTTGGGGGCTTGAGAAAAGTGACTGTATTAGTTATCTATTGTTGCCTAAAAAATCACCACAAAATAATGTACTCAAAAGAACAAATTTTATCCTATAATTTACGTGGATCAGGAGCTTGAGGTTCAGTTGAGTAGTTGTAGCTCATAGTTGCGTTCCATCTGTCAGCCGGTGCTGCAGCTGTTGGAAGGCTAAAGTTCATCCTGTGGTCATGGACCTACCTCCATTCTTGACTGGCTGTTAGAAGGATAAGGAAGAAGTGCTGGTAGGTGAGTTCCAAGATGAGGGTATAAAATTGTCTTCAGCATTCATTTGGTCAGTTCATTGGAAGCCATTCGTTTCCTCTGAGGGAAGCCAGATGATACATCATGTGGATGTGTAGTCTGTAGAGAAGCCAATGGGTAAGGTCGCTCTCAACCTCATCAGAGAAGCTTCTCTGGTAATATACAGAGCCAATTAGGGAAAACCACAACTGTTCACAATGTAGAGGACAATTGATTATGGTGTGCCTGTCTCCAATACGTTCATCTACAATATTGCACCCAAACTCAGGGAAGAGAGAGAGAGAGAGAGAGAGAAAGAGAGAGAGAGAGAGAGAGAGAGAGAGAGAGAGAGAGAGAGAGAGAGAGAGAGAGAGAGAGAGGACATTGTAAGAGCCAAAGGAACAGGAAATCTGATGTGATTGTGTCTCCTAGAAATGACAAGGAAGCTTCACTCATTATACCTCAACAATATGACTTCCTAGACAAGACCAATACAACAATAATGGGCATGCTTAATATGGAAGGAGTAAACTCGCAGGGTCCCACCCCTGGGCAGCTAGGGAATGCTGAGAGCAGGAGAAATCATCTTCTCCAGGGGTGAGCACCTTAGTTGGTTATCTAATATCCAATGGCCAGCCCTGAAATCACATGCATATAAACAACTCCAAATGCACTCAGCATGTTGTATTTATAGATTTATACATATGCATACATATACACATATGTAATGTATTTGAGAGGGAGCAAGGCAGTTGTGCCAAGGGTTGGTGGGAGGGAGGGAAAGGGAAACAATATAATTATATTTTAACTTAAAAATATCTAAAGGGATAAATTAAGTAATGAATTATCCTCTAAAAATTATATGCAAAAGTGTCTAATAAAAGAGATGAGACAATTAGGGTTAATAAATCTACCATGAAAGGGTAAAAGCTATAGGGATTATCTCAGGATGCAGGATGGCTGAGAGAATTTCACTTCTCAGAGTTTCTGAGTATCCTTTGCTTCTAGAAGCGAAGGGATTTGAACAGTAAGTTACAGAAGCCTGTAAAGAGTGAGGTGAGACCAGGCTCCGAATGTCTTGATTCAACAGTGCTTTCCTCCAAGTACTGGCTGTGACCTTACTGGACCTTATTTGACTTTTACAGCTTTGAGACTTGTTTTTCTAAAACTGATGTAAAAAATAATAAAAACCTATCAAGGTTATTGTAGAAATTAGCAGAGTGTAAGTAAGTTATTGCCGTAGAGACGTAATTGCGAGTAATTAAAGGAGTGTGTTCTCAGATATCTTTGAAGTCCTAAATAGTTATCTTTCCATTAAACTCATATCAGCGTGAGTCAAAATCTGTAGCATGTATTTTCAAATCCTATCACTGCGTGATTTGTTGTATTTTTATCTAAAGGAAATAAGGGAATCTTTCCTGGCCTTATTCTGAATGGGAGACATCCACACCTTTCCATAGAAGGGGGATCTGATTTGCCAAAGGAATTCAGATTTCAATCTTGCTTGCTTTGTGCATTCTGGAAAATGTCTGTGAGCAGGTCAGAGCGGCCAATGTGGATAGCATCAGAATAAATATATGCTTCTCTTTGCTTGCAAATCCGACAAATGATTCCTGTGAGAATCCTCAAAGACTAAGCTCTTATCTTATGTGTCCTTTGTCCGCATTCTTTATCCAACCTTGTATAAAGATGAAATAAACCCTACACCAAATACATTTCAAGCCCATTATCATCACCCAATCCTGCTAGATACCTGTATGAATAAATATACTCTCCCATGGTTTTCCTGTATCTACTGGTTCTCACCTTCCCAATTCATTTTTATGAAGCAATCCTAATAGTCTGTTAAAAATCCATAATCTCATCACTCATCTTTCTCAACGAAAGGCAGGGAGGACTTGTAATGGATTCTCATTAAGTTGGATGCTCAGATTTGTTAACAGTCAGTCTAAAGCCCTCTTGGGGCTACATGACCCCGCCCTGGTCTGTGCCTCTACCTCAACTCAAGGTACTTAATTTCACCCTACTGATATTCCTGACAGCTCTTTAATATTCTACCTCATTCCCTCTTAAAATCTTTAAACAAGCTGTTTCCTCAAATGGACCATCTTTCCCTATACTTAAATGTCCAGTTATTTCTTATCTTTCTAGCTCAGTTGAAATGATACTTCACATAGTGCTCTTCTTTGATTCCCAGTAGATCTCCTCTGCCACATTCGCATTTTCCTAAGTACTTATCTTGGTTTATTATAAAGATATTTACATTTTATCTTGTTCAATACTGGACTAATCTATTAGATATATCAAGGCTGATGTTCTGTGCCTGATCCTAGAAAATAGTCACTAATATGTTTGTAAATGTACATATGCATGCATGCATGCATATATGAATGAATGTTTATCAAAAACCCAAATTATCTCCAAAGCACCACCAAATAGTCTTCACTGGAGCCTCACCTACAGAACTAGGAGTCCAACCTGAAGTGAAATCTTGTCACTAGAAAAGCAAACATAGTACTTCTGAGTCCAAATAGGCTATAGAAAGCTAGATTAGGTTACTTCTAAAATTTCATGGTGTCTCCTGTAATCAGTTTCTATAATAAGAGGGTTTATACACTGGGAAATATTAGCTTATCATTGCATGTAACAGAAGCCAAAACTCAAAGTAGACAGTGTCTTCAGCAATAGTGAAGTCTGTTTCTGGTATTTCTTCTTCTAGGTCTGGGTTTGGGCATTCCCAGCTGCAAAACTCAAGCTCTGTCTTGCGTCTCTGTTCCTTCATCCCCCGTTAAACATGGTCCACACCTAAAAGGACATTTCATTGTATGGATAGAGTGTACTCCATCTAGTAGGACTGATGGGTGAGTAGCAGGAATGTCTTGTGCCTTTAATGACAGAAGTAGAAATGACAGCTTCCCTCACTACACCTGGCTGTATGAGCCTTCAGGTGCTATTGTATTTTGGGTCACCATGTGCTTAATTAACTATTCAGATATTCCCTTACTTTGGAAAATAGGTCAATAAAAAAACAACATTTTCCAAAATCAGAGATTGTAGCAAGTCTTAAGTAAGGAGATGTATCCGAGATTCCTGTTATCATGAGAAATATGCTAAGTAAAGAGGAATTAGGCTCGCAGCCTCCTTGCATAATCAGAAGATGTAGGAAGCTTGGAATATCTAATACAAGTAGGTTGCAAGAAAGCTAAAGAGCTATATAATTGTATTCCTTTTATGCAGAAATCTATGACATTCCATGTTTACTCTTGTTGAATTTAATTTATTTATATATAGAATGACTGTCCACTAATCAATTAACTTCCTATGTGTATAAATACTGTAACACACTCTATATAAAAGCTCTTCCTCTTTATGCATTGTTTAATCAAGAGGCACACAGCAAACACGGTAAGTTCCTGAAGGGTCAGTGGGAGACAAAAAAAGAAGTTCCATTCTACTTTCTCTGAGAACTTGTGGCTCATGACAGGGCTTCTGCAGGCACACCCTAAGATACATTTTGAAGGTTAAGTAACAAAGATAGTGCCTGGCAAAAAGGAAGAAAAATAGATATGCATATCATCCTTAAAGATGATAAAGAAAGGATACGGAAGGAAGGAGGGATGGGGATGGCGAGAGGAGAGAAGGAGGGGGGAAAGAGGTGGGAAGAAAGGAGGGGACAGGATGGGTGGGAGGGATCAGGAAAGCAGAGCATACTGCCCAAAGAAACAATTACCAGGGACTCTTAGACTGCCCATCTGGCGATGAGAGCTGATCTTTGGCTTTACACACAAGGACAGATAATTTTCATTATTGAAAGTGTTGGCAGCCAGGCAGTGGTGGCACACGTCTTTAATCCCAGCACTTGGGAGGCAGGGGCAGGCGGATTTCTGAGTTCGAGGCTAACCTGATCTACAGAGTGAGTTCCAGGACAGCCAGGGCTACACGGAGAAACCCTGTCTCGAAAAACCAAAAAAAAAAAAAAAAAAAAAAGAAGGAAAGAAAATGGTGGCAATGTTTTGTAAAACAAATAGGCTACACTCCTTTTTACCTAGCCCTTTTCATGCATACACCATTGGTCCAGGTATCTTGTCCACTTGGGCTGGTTTGCATGCCCATCTCTACCTAGACAGTGAACTGTTGAGGGCAGAGGTTAGATATGTTTCTATTTCTGGATTCAGATTCTGGAAGGGTCTGACATAGTACTAGGATCAAGAATTGCCTGAAAAATTAGTGAATAAACAGATGAAGAGGAGCAAGATTTCTAAGAAGCAAAAATATCTCCCTTCCCCCAAAGGCTGAAGAAAGGCTAATTCATCACTATGGGAGGATGTTGAATGTTCCATAAATAGGAGACCAAAGTCTCCTCTGAGCCCCAGACTGGGTACCTTGCTGACAGTCTAAGTCATCCCTTATGGTGCCCATTGTCCATTGTCATTGGTAATTGGGTAGTGAGTGCACGGTAAGACTAGAGCTGAATTCCTCAGTGTAGATGTTGGTCTTGTTGTTTCCTAACTGAGACATTGACCAAATCATGTAAACTCTTTTTTTTTTTTTCAATTTATGATTTGATTTTTTCGTTTGTTTGTTTTTTTATTTTTTTATATTTTGATACTTTATTTACATTTCCAATGTTTCCCCCTTTCTAGGTCTCCTCTTTGGAGACCACCTATCCCTTCCCCCTCCCCCATCTCTATGAGGGAATTCCACCTCCCACCCACCCGCCCACCCACTCCCACATTCCCACCTTAACATTCCCCTTTACTGGGGCCTCTCCTCCCCCGATGGCCAACAAAGTCCTCCTCTGCCACATATGTGGTCCGAACCGTGGGTCTCTCCATGTGTATTCTTTGGTTGGTGGTCCAGCCTCCAGGAGGACTGGGGGGGGGGG
>CM052718.1:31489965-31519565 GCA_028551405.1 Uromys caudimaculatus | reverse complement strand
GCATATACCCAGAAGATGCTCCAACATGTAATAAAGACACATGCTCCACTATGTTCATAGCAGCCATATTTATAATAGCCAGAAGCTGGAAACAACCCAGATGTCCCTCATCAGAGGAATGGATACAGAAAATGTGGCACATTTACACAATGGAGTACTACTCAGCTATTAAAAACAATGACTTCATGAAATTTGCAGGCAAATGGATGGAACTTGAAAATATCATTCTGAGCCAGGTAACTCAGTCACAAAAGAACGAACATGGTGTGTACTCACTGATAAAGTGGATATTAGCCCAAACGTTCAGAATATCCAAGTTTCACTTTACAGTAACTGCTGGACTGAGAGTGAGGTTCCAGATGGTGGAGTGGGAGAAGGGACTGAAGGAGCTGGGGAAGTCTGCAGCCCCATGGAGGGAGCAACAGTGTCAACTGGCCTGACCCCCCCCCAGTCCTCCTGGAGGCTGGACCACCAACCAAAGAATACACCTGGAGGGACCCATGGTTCGGACCACATATGTGGCAGAGGAGGGCCTTGTTGGCCATCAAGGGGAGGAGAGGCCCCAGTAAAGGGGAATGTCAAGGTGGGAATATAGGAGTGGGTGGGTGGGTGAGTGGGAGGTGGAATTCCCTCATAGAGGTGGGGGAAGGGGAGGGGATAGGTGGCTTCCAAAGAGGAGACCTAGAAAGGGGGAAACATTGGAAATGTAAATAAAGTATCAAAAAATAAAAAAAATTAAAAAATAAAAAACTTAAAGAATCTAAAAAAAAAAAAAAAAGAAAGAAAATGGAAATAAAATCTTTTTCATAGGCTTGTTCAAAGATCTACATAAAAAATAAGTTTAATTCCTGGGTAGAAGAAATGAGAGAGAGAGAGAGAGAGAGAGAGAGAGAGAGAGAGAGAGAGAGAGAGAGAGAGGTGTTCAGGTATATTTATCTAGCTCCATTGTTAGTAAAGAAAAGGACCACATAGATTGTGGAAGCAACCTAGCGATATGAATGGAATGAGCAGGTTGCAAAGGTTTTCTATAAATGGAGATTGAAAGGGTGAATATTGAAAATGTGACTAGAAGTTGAAGGCAAAAACCAACCCACAGAACTAGATAGGCTGGTCTAAGGAGTTTGGAGCTGTCCATGAGGGCCAACTCACATTGGTCAGAAATTACCTGCTCTTCAGCACCACAGAGACTGTCTGGCATGGAGGGAGTATGCTGGGATGCAAGGGACTTGCCATGTCAATCAAGGGAGTGATGCTAGCCCTGGCCAATGAGAGCCTGGCTTGAAGACAGGCACCACAGAAGGAAAAGTAGTTTTGCCCTTTCTGACTTTAGTCAAGTTGTTTGATGTTCTGAAGTTTTAGTTTCCTCCAACACCATCTTCTCAGTACCTCTGCCCTCAAATGTAAATGCTTTATTTACATTGGGAAATTGAACCTGATGTTGCAGCCATACACACCAAAGAATGAAGGGACCCTCCAAGACCACTTAGTCCTTACAGATAGTTGGAGATTGAAGGTCTCCTATAGCACAGCTGCTTCATGCATACACAGACAGGAGAATCTGAAAGCAATGGCAACTGGCCCCATATTGGGCAGTTTGTAAGCATTATAGCTGAACTGGTGTCTAGCTCACTTATTATAAGGGTCTCTCACTACTAGGCTGGTAATTCGTCAAGTAGGCTAGACTGGTTAACCTGTGAACCTCAGAATTTCACCAGTCTCCATTTCTCTAGCTCTGAGATTAAAGGCATGCACCACCACACCTGACTTTTGAAATATATATTCTGAGAATAGAATTCAGGTACTTGAACTTGTGAAAGAATAATATCATCCACTGAATTATCTCTCAAACTCTGTGCCACATGCATAATGCTCGTATGTTCTTGCTTACATACCTCATAAAACTGCTCTTGGTGAAAAAAAGAGAAAAAAACACTAATGGATAATACTTGGGGATTCTGCCTCTATTCTGATCTCTAAACCTGGACTCTCACCATTATTCAACACTGTTAAGAAAGGAAGGAAGGAAGGAAGGAAGGAAAAAAGGAAGGAAGGAAGGAAGGTAGGAAGGAAGGAAGGAAGGAAGGAAGGAAGGAAGGAAGGAAAGAAAAACAGCCAGGGAGAAAACCATAGTTCTGATTGAAAAGTTCTGTGTCCTTTAACTGTTTTCAATTGCAAGGACTTTCAGGAATATCTAGTTCAAGAATTTCAATATTTTATTTTCTAATGGCTAATGGGAAAGAAACATCTCACTAACAACTAACTAATCTTAACCAATTTATGAGACAAAAAAATGCAAGGCCCAAGTGAACAGTGTTCTTATGTGCTACTGAAACTATTAAACTAATCCCAGACATGTTTTCTTCTTTCACACAACTGTGGGTGCAGGCCTAAACAGATGGTGTAAGAAGAATGGTCCAAATCTAAGAGTGGTAGCAACCACATGTAATCCCAACACTTGTAAGGACGAGGTTGGAAGATTACTAGTTTGTAGTCAGCCTGAGCTACATAGCAACAACCTGTCTCAAAAATACAACCAAAAACTAGTTTAAAGATAATTCAAATATTAAAAAATGACCTGGAGAAAATAGAGAGGATAGAGTTGCAGTTCTCAAGATGGAGAATTCAGAATTGAAGAATATCTCTTAGCTATAAGAATGGTTGTACAGAGCTTGTCAGAAGACAGGAACAGACAAGAAGATCCAGATATTAGGGACAAACAAAAGGGGCATCCAAGATCTTGAAAAAAATCTAGGAATTGAAATTTGAGACTGAAATCAAAGAAGTGAGCTTTAGAGATAGAAATGAGACCATGACCCTACTAGGTAATGGTCAGTTCAAAAGACAAGAGGGAAGTGGACATCAACTGGACACTATACCGGTTATTTTGGGGGTGTGGATACATGTAATCTTCACAACTACAAGTCACTACATTTTTCAAACTCTTCATGTCTAGATGAAGCTTAGGAAGGTAGTTAACACTATTGTCTAATTTATAAGATTTCACCAAGGTAAAAATAGAACCCTGATTTATTTTATTTCTAGTAAACTGATTTTCTAGTGGCTTAGTCATTATGAGAAAGGGTTATTTTGCCCTGTGAAATACATTTAGAAATGTTTGAAGCAGTTTGTTGTTGTTGCTGCTGCTGTCACACTGATATTTAGAAGGTAGAAGCCAAGGATGCTTCCAAACACCTTCAGTGTACAGAATAACCCCCACAGAGAATCATCCCACTTGCCAACTGCACTGATGGAGAAACCTGGGTCTCCATTGCAGATATCAGAAGCAGTGCAATTTGAAGTAAATGTTTTTGTTATTTAAAGTTAACATTTTATTCCTTTTCAAACATTTAGCTTTTACCCAGTTCCAAGTACCAGGTTCCACTGCTGTTTAGGCTCTGATGATACAGAGAGTTGCATAAGACTTGGAATCCTGCCACCTCAGAATTTACATTGTAATGTGAACACACCATCAGAAATATGTCAAGCCAGTAAGAGGATCATGTACACAGTACACAAGCCATTAAACTTGATGGGATGATCTAATAGTGGAGAATCAATGAAAGAGGGACAAGGTTGTCCCCCTAAAGCTTTGATACTTGAAGATAAGGATCAGGAATGTGGGACTAGGGGGGGATGACATAAATATTAAAATGTCTGTTACACAAGCCTGGAGACTGAGAAGAATTACCAGCACCAGTGTAAAAAGCTGTGCCCAATCCACATCTATGATCTCAGAGCTGAGGTATGGAGGTGGCATGTGTGCCTGAACAGAGTCTAGTGGATTCCAGGAATTCCTTAGCTAGTCAGCCTTGTCTAACTGATGAGCTTCATGTTGAATGACAGGCTCTCTCTCAAGAAGAGAAGTTTTCCTCCATCATTTGCAGAACACACCTGACATCAGTGTCTGACCCCCACGTGTGCGAACATTTGTGTACGCTTTCCACTTGCATTTTTTCAAGATTTTCAGTCTGTTTCTCAAAGGCTTAGTTCATTTTCCTGAAAAGGTGACTTCCAAAACTCTGTAAGCATATACTTCCAAAACTGTAAGAATAAACTCTGTGAATGAAGATGGAATCTTTGCACATTGCTTTGTGAATGAAAAAGATCGCTCCAGAAAGCTGGGATATTTAGATTTTTGGTTTTAGATTTATTTTTTTTCCTAGAGTGAAGCATAACAAACTGAATTTTCTGAAAGAAATGAATGGGAATCATTTCTAACCTTGATTTTGCAGTAGTGGTGATCAGAAATACCACAGTATGGACCTGCTTTTTTTTTTTTTTTTTGTATTAAAAGCTGCAATGGTAATTTTCAAGTTCACTAATAATGTTCTAGCTAATAATTTTCTTTTAAGATGGTCTTTAAAAGTTCACTTAAAGATTAATTTTCCTGACACTAAACTATAGCTATTGTTGTCTCTAATCATGTTCTTTTGTGCTTATGAGAAGAGTGAAGGTGTTTTCCCAAAGAATTCTGAGAGTTCAGGAAAAGGGGAAATAACAAAGCAATTAATAATGATTAGGCAGCTGGAAGTATCCACTGATATGGCAAATTATACCTTAAGTTGAAATAAGCCTTAAATGGAGACCCTTGGTGTCTTGTTATTTGTGTGTGTGTGTGTGTGTGTGTGTGCATGCGCACACGCACACACATGCAATCATGCATGTGTGTGTATGTATGTATGTATGTATGTGTCTCTATATATATGGGTGTGTATGTGTTTGTGTACATGTATGTATTTATATATAAGTGGATTATGCATGTACATATGTATATGATTTTATGTGTGTGAGTGTATTATGTATGTGTTTATGTGTGTGAATGAATGTGTGTATGCCTTAGTGTGTATGCGTGTGAGTATGTATATATCCGTTTATGTTTATGTGTGTATAAATGGCTCTAACTTCCCATCTTCCTTGAGACAAGGTCTCTTGTTTGCTGTTGTACATAGCCAGGCTAGCTGACCTCCATGCTTCTGGAGAGTGTCTTGTCTCTGTTTCCCATCCTACCACAGGATTGTGGGATTACAGATGAATGCTACTACATTCAGCTTTACATAGGTTCTCAGAATCCAAACTCAGGTCCCCAGACTTGCATAAAGAGTTCTTTACCTAAAGCCATGAACTCTTTTTTTTTTTTTTTTTTTTTTTTTAAAGTTGCATGTATTTACAGTACACCTGCTAGGCATCAGGCATTTTTTAAAAACTTTGTACATAGTCATGCATTTTTTTCTTTTCCAAACTCCATGAGGTTGGTACTTTTGTGATCCCTACTTCAACACTGACAATAATGTTACTGATAAACTTTGAGAAGTCACCTAGCAAATGCAGGGCATAGCTGGACATGAATAACAAGTCTGTACTTGTCAGTGTTCTGTGCCTTTCTACTATAGAAAAAAGTTGACAGAAACACAGAGAGGTGAAAAGATTTAGCTACTGTTGATCTTTGGTTGGCATGGAACAAAACTCATTTACAATGTCAGCCATCAGTCAAAATAATCATACCATCATGTGTGCTTTGGTTTGTTTGTTTATACATCAAAACAAGAATATAAATTTTTATTTGGTAATCTGAAAATGAGGATGATTATTGAAGAAGTGCAGTCATGTCAGACAGCTAGCCCTTGCTTATAGCCACTGGAAGTTAAAAACCATCGTTCTCAACAAATCTTGATGATACTTCTCCATGTCGGTCCAATCCCTGGGCTGGGAGCTCTCAGAGAAATGCAGAGTTGTTACCACAGACCATTCTTAGAAACACTGTCGGAATAGGTTTGATGCTTTGCTAAAGCTAAGTACCTATAAGAAGTGCAGTATTTTCTCCTGGCATCTGCACTGCTAGAAGTCATCAAGTATAGTATCCCTGACCATCTTTGGGAAACCAGGCACCGAATGAGATAGTTAGATAATTATGTTTCCCACTGGGATTCATATAGGCTACAAAGGAATTAACGAGGCTGAATTAAGTCAGGGCTTGGAAAAGGCAAGCTATTTTCTACCCAGGAGCAATCTGTTAAGATCATAGAAATCTGGACAAATAACTGTAAAGCACATCTCAGGGAACCATTTTATCTAGCAAGCAATGAGAAGTGATTGTTGGGATGAGCCCTGTCCAGCCCTATTACCTCCAATCTTATTTTTGGCAGGTCTCTGTAGAACCATCTAGACAATATCTTCTCTCGACAGTGTTACATTGGATGTGCCTGAAAAGTTAATCCTGTCCCCTTTTTTTCTGCTTCTTCTCTCTTCCTTTTCTGTCCAGAAAAATTCTGAGATGAATCCTGCAATGGGCAAGGGATTTCATTTCTGATTGACCCTGGTTCATTATAAGTAAAGATGAATATGCATGCCTATGCAAGACTAAGGTAGAAATGAAGAGAAAAAAAAGAGTTGTTTTTGTGCCTTTGACATTGAATGTATTTCTTCCCAATTAATCTTGGTGCTTAGACTTTTCACTCATCAATGAAAGGGATTTTTAATAATACATTTGCTGTTTGTATGTAACAATTGAATAAAGACACTAGCATATTCTCCTGCTTAATAAAAATATTTGTACTATTATTGACTATTTACAAAAATATACATGTGGCTGGATGGACAGATAGACAAATGGATGGCTAGACTGATAAGTGGAGGGTAAATAGATGGAGGGATGAATGGCTGGAATGAGTATAAGAATATCAATATATGACACTGAGTTTATTACAGAGGCAGTGAAATGAGTGTTTATATTGAATTAGAGAAAAAGTATTAGACTATTACAAACAACAGTTTTTTTTTAAAGGATCTTTTGTATATCTGTGTATCAGATACTGCATCAATGTTTCAGAAGTCTCTTAATAAAACCAGACATTTTGCACTATTTTTATACTCCCTTAATTGATGAGAAAATTTGGAACCAAATTGGACAACCAAAACAATAAATGAAGTAAGTGAACAGTCAGAATTTAATCTTGATGGAGGACCACCTATCCTGGCACAGGCTCTTAACCACCAAGTCATTTTTACCAAGAAATACAGGTATTTTACGGTGCTGAAATACATAGATACCATCCACCATGTCACTGGAGCAGAAGCCAGGGAACTCACAGGCACTAATCCTTCCTTCTATATTCCAGGTATGACATTTATAAGGCCCAGGGAATTAGACAAGCCATAATCTCACTCCGCGTTTTTCCTGTTAGTGGAATGAATGAATTGGGTTGAGATCTCCCCACGAGCCATACTGTACAGAGTACGGACTACTTATGATATCATGGACCATTTCTACTTTCTTTGGATACCTACCTGGCTTTCAGATGACTGTGGCTTTCAGGGTCAGCAAATCACTAAGAAGATGATCTGTATCCCTGAATTGGCCATTACCACGTAGACAGGTTGATTAGCTGCACTCATCAAGATCTGGTTCCTGACATCATTTCTAGAATTAAAGAAATGTCACTAAACAGTAGGATGTAGGACCTAGCATTTTCAGTATCCACTAATGATGCCAGAGGATGCAGAAGAGGTTGTCAAGATAGTGATTTTTTTTACTTAGTTTGAAGTAAAGAAGCAGACAAAACCTAGCCAAAAAAAAAAAAAAAAAAAAAGTGATTTCACAATCCTTTCTCTGCAAATTCTGCTACACAGTGGGGTGTCCTGAAACATCCATCATTCCACAGTAGACCCCCTTCCAAGCAACCTGCAGACTCTCCATGAAGCTCCCTAGGATACTGTAGCCATTAATGGTAACATATGGTTAGCTTTTCCTTGCTTCCACACTTTTTACTTTCTTGTTCTTTTTCTTCAACTTCATCATCCTGCATTCACAACTGCTAAATAATAAAGAATCAGTGATAATTCACATCTTTGAGTCTGGCTCTCACTTTTCCTAGGACACTTGAGACTCACATAAATGCTGTGCTTGTACATGAGTTCAGTATCTGCCCATGATAACTCTATTTTCAACCACTGTCCAGGAAATTCAATGTTTGTAGTAGAAATCAACAGAAATAACTCAGATGGTTGATTGGATGCCCTTCACAGCTACTATAGCACCTCTCAATACTCCAAATATCAAGGTATATATATATATATATATATATATATATATATATATATATATATATATATATTCACTATGTATATTCCTAGTATCGAAGAATGTATATGTATGCATATATATATGTGTATTTATGTGTGTGTGTGTGTGTATATATATATATATATATATATATATATATATATATATAATACAAACCTTAGTTATATGTAAAATCTCCCCAGATATCTTAGAACAGGTCAAAACATAATTTATAAGACTTTGTTCTCATAATTTTCCACTTGACTGAGAGAACAAACTGAGATATTTTTTAAATAATTTGTAGCTCACAGATACCTGCACATATCCTCAAACTGATATGAGATTAATCATAGTACTTGAATCAGATAATGCTGAGCCAAACAGCTTGTTCTTTCTGAAGGAAACAGTTCAAAACAGTTGTTGGCAACTTCAAGATTAGAAAAAGTTTGACTAAAACTAAAGGGACATTCACAAATTCATTTCATCAGTAGTTAATGCTCAGTGTGATTAGATAATAACATTACAGCAGATAGGTAGTAAGAGAAGGTCAATAGTGCCAAACATTCAGGTAGTCTATAGCTGGTTTCCACAGATAAGGCAGTGATGGGTTCTAGAAAGTTCTATCAACCTCAATGAAAAAGGACTGCCAATGTATGCCGGTGCTGGGGCATTTGTCTGGTACTTACGAGGCCCTGGGTGTGAACGCCAGCACTTCAGATGATTATGATGATGATGATCGTGATGATGACGATGACAGTGACGATGATGATGGTTGTGGTGACAATGACAAGAAAGAGATGAAGGGGAAGTATAGAGAGGAGAAGGAGAAAAGGAGGAGAGAATGAATGTCTGATGATAGAAGAGGGGATAAGCTACATGAATGGGTTAGCAATGAACTTCTATCATACTCTGTTAAGAGGTAGCTAGTATGTACTCTACTGTGATGCCTAAAATGTTTCATTCTGGTTTGTCTCCTCTTTCTGTTGCACTCTGTCCTCCAATTGAATTCCTCCTTCCATCCCACTCCCTATCTGTCCATGCCAAAGAGTGACAAGTACATTGTCATCTATGATTAGACATTGCCTCACATTGCATGTGGTATTGTATCTAGCACTTGTTCTCATAGTCTTTCAACAAATATTTATCATCTGTTGTATACCAGGCTACTACACACATGCACACATTCACACACAAACTCACACACACACACTCAACATACCCACACATACACACATACACACCCCCACTCACTATACACACATATACTCACATACACATACATACATACACTCACTGACACACACACACACACATGTACACACATACTCATATACACATACACACACTCATACACACACACACATACATACATACACACCCCCACTCACATACACACACATATACTCACATACACATACACACATACACTCACTCACACACACACTTACACACAGGTACACACAAACTCATACACACACACTCACACACACACATATACTCACATACACATACACACATACACTCATACACACACACACACACACATACACTTTTTGAAAGCCTCTTCTTTTGGAGTTTATACTCTATTGAAGAGAGACAGGTACAGTAAAATATCCATAATATCAATGAAGATAAATAAAGCAGAAAACATGGAACAGCTAAGTCAGACTGCTTCCTTCCCAAATTGTTCTGTGCACCCCACAAGGGCTTCCAAAGAAAGGATAAATGTGTAGAGACTTTAAGAGCCCGAGAGTAGAGGGCTGCAGAGCTGTAGTAGAAATTTGTGCCAGTTCACATGAGGGCAGAAAAAAGGTATGGTCCTTTCTACAGAGGCCAGGAGAATATCCTAAAATGTTAATAAGGTCCTTGAGGAGCAAGGAATGTTGTAACTGAGACTTGAACTCATTCTCTGAGCTGGCAAAGCTTTGGGAGCAGTCTAGACTCTCCCTGCTTGGTAGGTCTTCAGATCAGCCACATCAGCATCATGCAGGAGCTTGTAAAAATTAATAGTCCCTGGCTAGCCCCAGGCCCACAGAATTGGAAGTTTTATTTTGATATGATGCCCAGCTGACTCCAGTGCAAATTAAAGTTTGAGAGACACATTTTCAGTCAGGGTTTGAAGAGTCATAGAACCTTGATGCTGGCCCCATCCTCTGCCTGTTGCATTGAATCTCTGAGGGGGATAACAGAATTTTCAAAATCTAAGCATGAAAGTTACAGTAAGGAATTTCTTATTGGTTTTGGCCTCTGTACACTGTTGTGTACACTGATGTTCAACTGTGACACAATTTGGAGAATAAGAAACCACACCTCTGACTTCAGATATGGCCACATTCATCTGAAAGACCCGAGCCCATTATAAGGAAGTTAGACCCCCCTTAGCAAAATTAAAGCCAGAGATAATATAGCCATATTCCACCGCCTAATGGCTAACATACATCCTTTGTCCCAGGATATAGCTAACCACAGGATTGTTATCTCAACTGCCTGATGGCTAACCTACCTCTTTTGTCCCAGGGAATAGCTAACCGCAGGAATGGTGAACTTAGAACATTCTATACCTTCCCATGACACATAGAATTTCCTTGCTTTGTGGTTTTTTTCTTTAAATACCCCTGACTTCAGCTGCTCAGGGTCGAACTCCTCTGCCTCTGCGTAGGTTACAAGCTCGACCCCAGTGCACTGGGCCCCCAAATAAACCTCGTGTGATTGCAGCAAGGATGGTCTTTCGTGAGTTCTTGGGGGGTCACGCCGTCCTGAGACTTGAGTGAGGGTCTCCCCAGCTCGGGAGTCTTTCACATCATAAGCCCCCAAAAAGCTCAGTTAAGGAAGCAAGAACTTCTAAGTGGTAAGGGGAGAAAGGGTGAATGTATTCATCCTTTGTAAGGAGGATTTCTCTGCCTGGTGACAGGCTGGCAGATCTGACCCCCTGCAGTTGGCTCTGCTGTTGCAGATGCAGGACAGAGCTGACACACCCATACTGGGTTTGCTGTTCCTTCCTGAGCAGCACATAAGGATGCTGGAAGAGAGGACAGCAGGGCTTTGGAGCAAAGAAGAGCACGTTGTCTCTAATACATATTGACAACAGTCTCTATTCTTGAGGAGCAGCCAAAACACTTTATTTCTCATCAGAACTGAGTCATACTAAAAAAGCAAGAATTAGAGCCAAAATACAAACTTTCTCTAGAACTTTCTTCCCAGAATCTTAGTCATGCTATTTGCCAATAAGTATTCTTTGAAACATTTGCCCCTGCATTTCCACCATCAACCCTAAATCAATAGGAAGGGGGCATGGCAGAAAGTAGCAATCTGGACAGTACCCCCCTGGAGCATCTGGGCTTGATTGCAGACTTGAATCTGGCAGGAACTAGTGTTATGTCTTAGAAAATGATGTAAGTTCTCAATCTCACCTCCTAGAACATTGTGAAAAATACAAATTTCCCACCAAGTTAAATTCTCTGTTCACACATCTTGTCCTTCCCCATATTGGCACCAGTATTTAGGAAAGGAAAATTACCATTCTCCATAAGAAAAGGTCTAAAGATGTGGCTAAGAGTAAGTTCAAAGCCAAGAAGTCCAGAATCCTCTCTGGGCTTAGTGGTGAAACCAATCCATCTTTCCTAAGTTATTGGTTCATTTAGTGTTTTTTAGATTAGCTGGTTTTAATCTATTTTCTTTGGTCCAGCTATGACATTATCCCAAGGGCTTACAATTCCTGATTTAGGTTGTCTTACATACAAAATTACTTCAACTAGATACTGTGATACTCCTTACACACACACATACACACACATACATACACGAGAGGGAGGAGAGAGAGGGAGAGAGGAAGAAAATGAGAAGGGAGACATATTCACTCAATAGGCTTTGACCTACTCCATATGCCTCTTTAAAGGAGGCCACTGAAATCATCTTCCAGTTACTTCTGCTCAAAATGGTCTTCCTCCTTAATTCTCATCTTCTTTTCTCCACAGAAAATTGATTACCAGTTCCTATAAATTCAATAGCAAAGGTATCTTTTCACATGTAATCACACTCCCAAGCATGATTCTAGCTTCTGTTCTTGTCATACAGTGCACTTTCCCTGTCTCCCAGGATTTTCTGCTCTTGAGACCTTTCAGTACTTAGGAAGCAAATCTGGTCACATGACTTCTCTCTTCATTCCCCTGCCAGCTTCTGCCCCTAGAACAAAGCCCAAGTGCCTTCCCTGCCTTCAGGGAAGATCCTTTGGAACACAAAAACCACAAACCTCCAGCTTTTGCCAGCTCCTCCATGAGTGAATGCATGCTATTAGCATGGAGGACTCCTTAACTTCTGAGTGAAATATGCTGTTTGCTACTGTGAGACTGTAGCCACTGCCTCACTTTCCTTTCTCTCACTCCCTCAGGACAATGTCCCCATCTTCTACCTCTTACAAGAAGATGACTTATAGAGAGCCTCCACTGGACATCTGCTCATTGGACTTATGCTCCTGGTGTTTCTATCACAGGCCTTAGTGGACTTCTACTATTTAGTGATAAAGCTGGACTAGATATGAACTTCTATGAAAAGTCAAGTTTTTATCTTTGCCCCATCATTCTGTTCACAGCTACAAGTAGACATCCACTACTGTGTTAAAGAAGCAAGAGGCCCCTGGCCACTTACACTCAAAGCCTAGCCAACCATTCACACTGTCTCTAACTTAGGTCAGGCCTTCTTCATTTTTTGATGATGCTACAATTATAAGTCTCCCTAAGTTGTCTTCCTACATCATTTTGTCATGTTTCCTCCTACAGACGCATCAGTCTTTCTCCATGCTTACTTCTAAAATGCAGACTTGATCATTTCCCTTCTTGGATTAAATTTCTTTCATAGGCACTATTGTCTTAAGGATAAAATCTAGCCACCTCAAAATAATACATAGTTACGTTCCTTTGCAGTTTTTTCCAGCTTTAAACCTCAGAAAATCTGGAACACCCCTCAGATTCCATGTACTTCAGGGATATTTAATGTATTTTGAAATATGGCATTTGTTTAGCTTGAAGTGGCCTCTTGACATATAAATAAATCATTGTCTTCAAGAGTTCATTTCATGTATCCATTAAGAATAACGTACACTATACTGTGTATCTACATCTATATCAGGCATCATAATACAATGATGGACAAGAAAAATATAGATGTGCTCGCCCAAAAGGTCTGAATCTCATGGGAAGAAAAGGGTACATGTAATTCCCTTCCCAACTGATGGCTCTTTTCTGATTCATCATGTACCACTGTCTGTCTGTCAACATGTCTACTCTTGTAGCTCTTTGTTTACACAGATGTCAGATTATACAGGGAAGAACCATGCCTATTCATCTGGCATCCCCAGCACTGGAGAAGTGTCTGACACATGGTAGTTATGAATAAATGTTTATAGGATAAAGGAGTAAGGACTTGCTTAGTTTTTCCAGTATTTGTTGTTCTGAGACAATGGAACACACAATATCTGTCATAGAAGGCAGAAGAGCAGCTCTCCTCAGAAGAGGACTGGTTGGAACTGGACATTCCCCCAGAGAGTATTTCTACAGCCAAGTTCAGCAAACAGTGTCAGCTGTGAAGATGAAGGTTATAACAATAGGTGAGTTAAGGTTCCCCCTCTAAACAGATTTCCCACTGGATTCAACCCATAAGCCTTTCCCATTTCGTGCATATATTGAATTTGAGTTTTGGTTGTTGCTGGTATAGAGAAACAGATTTTTTTGTTTTTAAATTTTAATCATGATTTAAAACTGTTGAAATATTTATCAAAATTCAACATGCCTTTTCCACATGACCGATCAGCAATTTCGTGCTAATGGGAAGCTGAAGCCAAACCAAATGCCTATTACTAAGAAAATGGATTCATATAATACAGTACTTACATACTTTTAAATTATATGCAATGGGAAAAAGGCATTGAACTTGATAAGCTTAAAATAGCATGGTTGGTCAAAACCAAAGTAGAAAAATAGTAAAATAAAAAGAGAACATGGATTTCAGGACAACATTATTTATATTTTTAAAATTCATACACTCAAAATGATATGTATTTTTACAAGTATATGAATGTGATTAAAGAATATATATATGACTACAACTATTGGAAGGGAATAGCAGCATTGAGAAACAAGAGGAAATTTTTAAAAAGACAAGAATTTCAAAATGAATCTGACATGAGCTAACACGCTATCCTGGAAACAATCCCTTATTTGTGCTCATGTAAGAAGCATAGGTACACTACCCCTGGCTACACTACCAACGAAAATATCTCTCCCTCCCCATCAATCACTGAGGAGAGTTACTGTCTTCTGGGTGCCTCCTAAGCCCTCTCTCTCCATTACTGTGATAGAACCACAATCTGTGGTCCATTGGGAGCTTTCCTTGGTCATGCTGGCGGTCTCTCCTGTCAGAGTCTACCCTGTAACTACCTTTAAGCACAGGACTTATTAAGGCCAGAGTCTGAATCTGATTGCATGGCTTAGCCTGAAACAGGAGGTGAATGCAGTTCCTGTGTATGGATGCTCCAGAACAAATGTACCAATGCTTCTTAATCTGGTGCTGGCTATTATCTACCCCTTGAAACCTTTCTTCTCTGAGTCTCATGCAGTTCGTGTGTGTGGTAAGATATCTTTCAGCATGTCACCCCTATCCCATAATAGCTTCATTTCTTAGAGGAAAAAGTCAGAAATCTTCAAAAATACAGGCTGAAAGGAAAGGGGTCTCATGTTTTATCCCACCACAGTGTTGCCTGTGGCTTGTTCTGAATGAGTTTCTAAAAAAATAAAATGTTACTTCTCTATATGAAAACATCTTTCTATTTCCTGGTCTAAGCCCCCCCATTATACTTTATCATGGGATCTTTTTAAACTACAAATAGTCAGAGAAGAAGCTTTTAAAGACACAGTTCCAGATAAATTATAGATAAAGCAAGGCTGTCCTATGTAAGTGAATGATTTTGGTTCAGGCGCTTATAAGATATATGCCCATAAGACAGCACAGCACTTGGCTTCTCATCAGAATAATGTAAAAAAGGATAAAAACACTGACTACTGATCATTTTCTGAAACCAATTAACACATAAAGCAACTACAGAAAGATGTATTTACTTCCATGTCAGGACTGGAAAATCAAAGTTTAACAGATCTGAATGCATTGCACATCTTGAACCAAAATTAATAAAAACAAAAAAGATTTGAACCCAAGTCCAGTTTATTCTAAAGCCTTATATTCACTGTAATAGTAAAGTGATCCCTAGTTGTCCAGTAATGACTGAGTTGACCAGCACACTTGATACTGTTAGGCACATCACTTTTGTGAGTGCTACTGGAAGGTAGATGCTGTTTCATGTACAGGACAGTAGAATCCAAGCAATGGGTCAACCTGGCTCTCATCTACAATGATAGAGTGGATAAGTGGTACAGCTGAAATCAAAACAAGGTCTTGCTTTACCAAAAAACCCTGATCTTACTGCTTCCAGATATTCCTTAACCAGGACCAGGGTAGATAACCCTAATAATCTTCCCTTTTTAAAAATGTCTTCCATCCCTGTGTCTGTAGGCATGAGCCTGAGAGCCAAGACACCTACCTCTTAGTTGACGCTGCCCCAGAAATTTTCTGGTGTCTTCTCTCTAGAGTTTCTTAGATTCCATTCGCTTGATATTCTGGGCAGGTGAAGGAGAGGAGACAGTGGAGTTTATTATCTTCACGTCTTGTCTTATAGTCAGGCCTGCAGATGAGCACAGGAGATACCAGGAAGAAACAGAAAGCATGTTTTGCTCTGGTGTTAATGATAGCTGCGGGAAGAGTGACAAAAACATCTATTTCTTCATACAACATGAAAGATAGATATCACAAGGCACAAAAAACCTCAACTCTTAAGTAATTTGTATATTTCGGGTGAGGAACAAATATTGATGGAAAAGTGCTTTGTAGCATTAGTCTCTGAGGGTCACTCACCATGACTAACATATGTCAGCTTTGGTCTAGATGAGATGGGAGTACTCATCCCAGGTGTCTGATGCTGGATATTCATTTATTCTCTTGGCTTTTCCAAGTTGCACCTTCTTGGAGAACAATGGGAGAGTTCAGAGAATGGACTTCTATAGAGACAGAGGAAGTCACTGCATGAATGGGATCATTTATTCCTTAATCCCCTTCTCCAATTTTTTAAATGAAGCCTCAAAAATTGTCACTAAAGAAACTAAATTGAGTTATATTTTATATAAATATATATGCAATATTTCATCCTAAAATGCAAAGGAGGAAGCATTGCTAATGACTGCTTCTTGAAAGTCTGACTCATAATGAGTGTATATTAGTCCACTGAACATTTCTATTACTGGAATTTAAAGTTATTTCTATTTTTCATTACTTTAATGCTGCATTAATTTAATTCTTTTGTATGTAAATATCTTTGTGAGTATTTATTCTACTTACTTAGCAGAGTATTCCAGAAGTGGATTACTAGGTTGAAAGGCCTGACCCTGGTAGAAATGAACGCTGGGAAACGTTTTTGAAGCACAGTTTTCAACTTCTATGATTTTTAAATATTTTAAACACTTGGCACATGGATTGCTATTAAACATTAAGCCAGGTATCTCCCACACCCTACCTGCACCATTTAACTTTGTGCTTATGTTTACTTAACACTGATAAGATCACCCTTATTAGCTGTTTTAGATGTAATATTTCTAATCTAAGTTTGAATGTTATAGTGTCAAATATAAAACCAATCATCCTCAATTTTGGGTCAAAAATAGAAAAGTCTTCATAACCCCTAACTGAATTATAGGTGGGCACACTAAGAACTCTCCTCTCTAGGTTGAAAAGAATGTGGTAATACTCGTGAATATGATGTACATTCATCTCTGAACTACTCCAGTGCATTGTATGAATCATAGACTTCCCAAATGCTGTCTTCAGAAAGCATGTTATAGCTCCATTGATAATGGCAAACAAATTGATATTGGGGTTAATGGCTTTCGGGAATTACCATATTTCTGTACACTTTGCTTCCATGCACCTGTGCAGACTGGCACAATTCTATGCCATAGAATGCTTTGAGGCAGAATCAATGGATAAACTTGGCCATGAAGGAACAGGTGGGTCAGTCACACAAACATCCAAGGAAGAAAAACACTGTGGACTTGAGGCCCCCAAGGTGGTACCTCTCAACAAGAATTGAAGACAGGATCTGGAAGCAGTGTCAGGTGGAGCTGAGACACCAGCTGGCTGGAGCTAACAAGGAAGGAGAGTGGAAGCAGCAAGCTGGGGGAGGATGCTGTTTTTATGACATTTTCTTCAAGTGGTTTTGCTTTCTGTTCTAAGATTCTTGTTCTTCTGTGATCCAACTTAGACTTTGTTTTTGCCATTACTGATGATATTATATGTCATACATTTGTTTATGCCTTTCCCCACTTATGCCAAAAGGATTCTTACCTACTCCAACATGGGGGAGTATTTGTGTATATATGCCTCATCTCTTTATGAACAAGTGCATGTCACTCCAGGTTAAGTCAGGGGTGATCTGCATATCAATTATGAAGCAGCTCATGAGTCCAATACTGACCTAGAGATCTCTCTGTGGCATGAAGACACATGGCAGAATTATGCTGGCTTTAGTTTTGTTTGTCTAAAAGGAGCCTTCTGCTTCCAGAGAGCAGCAGCCTGGGAATCAGAAGATACAGATTCAAATTCCAGTTCAGCCACAGTGTACTGTGACTAACACACTTTGCCTCCACAGCTCTCTGCTTTCTTATTTATCAAACCAAGATGTTTTAGAGTCCAGTCACTTCACTCTTTTGCCTAGTCAGGTCAATGAAGCATATGTTCTATGCAGCAGGAATTCACATCATTGTTTTAAGCCATTCCGCCACTCCTATCCCACTCCATCCTCATTCTGCTGAGATTTCACTCGACGTCTCCCTGGACCTGATCACTGAGTTTCTATCTACCTGCACCTTCTATTCTCTTCTGATTTTCTCCTGAAGGTAGACCTATGCTTTGGAGCTGGAGTGTGGCCTCCTCTGATAGACCCAACAGAACTAAGGAGACAGGATGTAGCATAAGAAGATGTAAATGTAGCATAAGAAGAAATGTCTAGAACATTTTTAGATACCTCCTAGTTCTTGTGTGCCTTTGCATCTTGCTCAGTATGGTATATACTTGTGTTTAATGGGACATTCCATTGTGACTCAGTATGCTCCAAGCACATGGAGTTTTAGCATGGTGTAAACAAGAGCACTGAGGGAAGGATAACCATGCACCAGAACCACCATTAAAGGAAAACTTGCATTCTGGGAATCCTATTTGTGGGCCTTCTTTGAACCACTCCAGCTCTAGGTTCTTACAGAGAACTGGGGGAAGGAAGACAGGCAAGGTTCTAATGAGTGAGCTGGGTACTTTGTTTGCCTTGGATTTCTGCCTCCAAATGGCAGACTCAGAGGAATAGCAAACTCTTCCCCTGGTGAAAGAAGCCTAGAGGTAGTGCTGGCCAAGTTTATTGTGGTAGGACTGGAGGAAGAAGGAAGCACATTGAAGTTACATATTATTCCCTTCCCTACAGTCAGCTGACATATGGACTGATATGTTAATTTTCACCTTTCTGGCTCTTGTGTGCTGCTGTTTGATTTATTCAAACCCCCAAGGAAGCCCAAAGATACTTAATGCCCTACTTGAAAATCTCATACATGAAAGAGTAACCTTCAGATGTGGTTCCCTGAAACACAAAGTTGTACATAGAGACCCAGTTTCTGGCATGGCCATGGTGAAAGGCTTCTGTGCTTCAGAAAATGAACTCCCTTCTATGACTTGTGGCATTTTCTACTGTGGCTCTATGAAAAACTACTAAAGAATACCAGCCATAGGTGATTAGTGATTCCTGTCCAGGATCTTGCTGGCTGGTTCTGACTTTTAGACAAGTATCAGCTCACATGAATATTTTCCAGGCCCTTCCAAGGAAGATCTGTCTTAAGATAGTCATTGCTTCCATTTATGGACTCTTAAGACAGTGGTAGGAGGAATAATCATTTTGCTTCCTTTACTGTGTTTCTCAGTGTCTTAGTCAGGGTTTCTATTCCTGCACAAACATCATGACCAAGATGCAAGTTGGGGAGGAAAGGGTTTATTGAGCTTACACTTCCATGCTGCTGGTCATCACGAAAGGAAGTCAGGACTGGAACTAAAGCAGGTCAAGGAACAGGAGCTGATGCAGAGTCCATGGAGGAATGCTGCTTACTGGCTTGCTTGCTTCTCTTGACTTGCTTAGCTGGCTTTCTTATAGAGCCAAGACTACCAGCCCACAGATGGTACCACCCACAAGGGGCCCTCCCCCCTTGAACACTAATTGAGAAAATGCCTTACAGCTGGATCTCATGGAGGCATTTTCTCAACTGAAACTCCTTTCTCTGTGATAACTCCAGCTTGTGTCAAGTTGACACAAAACCAGCCAAAACAGTTGACCCCTTGTCAACTTGACATGCAAGTACATCACTATTAAGCCTCAATCCTTACTTTCTTATTTATCCCCAAGATCTAAATAAAAAGTCCCACAGTCTGCAAATTCTTACATATTAACATTTCAGTCCCTTTTAAACATCCAATCTCTTAAAATTCAAAGTCTTTTAAAAATTCAAAGTCTCTTAACTGTGGGCTCCACTAAAATACCTTCTTCCTTCAGGAGGGAAAATATATCAGGGCACAGTTACAATCAAAAGCAAAACCAACCTTCAACCGTCCAATGTCTGAGATCCACTCACAATCTTCTGGACTCCTCCAAGGGCTTGAGTCACTTCTCTAGCTCTACACTTTGTAGCCCACACTGTGTCTTCTAGGCACCAGAGGCCTGTACTCCACTGCTGCTGCTGTTCTTGTTGGTCATCTCATGGTACTGGTATCTCCAAAACACTGCTGTCTTCTGATGCAACTAGGCTTTACCAGGGTGCCAAGCCTTACCTCCTTTGCATGACTCCTTCAGTCCTGGGCCATCATTTGCAACTGAGGCTGCACCTTCACCAATAGCCTTCCATGGCTTCTCACAGTACTGAGCCTCAACTCCTTTGCATGACTCCTTCCATCCTGGGCTGTCAATTGCAACCAAGGCTGCCCCTTTACCAGTGGTCTTCTGCAGCCTCTCACAGTGCCCAGGCCTCAGCTGCTCTTCATGACTTCTTCATGCCTTCAAACCAGTACCACCTGGGTGACTCTTACACATTACCAAGCCCAGCCATCACACAAGGTACAATCTTGGCTATCTCTGGAATGCAGCCTTTGTGCTCTCAGAAAACACTTCTCAGAATATTTCACCTCATTGATGCTGGTCTCTTCTCAATCACCACCAATTTCTTAGCTCCAGCTAACCAGCATCAATAGTCCCAGCAATACAATGGTTTTACTTTAGTAGTTCTGGTATCTTGTTCATCACAGCTGATTTCTTCAGCCCCAGCTAACCAAAACCACAGAATCTTAAATCACACTAGCAATGGCCCTGATAAGAGTCTTTAATCTTCCCTCTGAAATTTCACAAACCAGGCCTCCATCTTCTGCACTGTTCTCAACATTATCTTCCAAGCTCCTACAGAACACCCCACAGAGCTCTTAACATCCTAATGGCTCTTCTAGCTCAAAGTTCCAAAGTTCTTCCACAGTCTTCCCCAAAACATGGTCAGGTTGTCAAAGGAATATTCTGCTTCACTGGTTCCAATTTGTCTTAGTCAGGTTTTCTATTCCTACACAAGCATCATGACCAAGATGTAAGTTGGGGAGGAAAGGGTTTATTAAGCTTACACTTCCATGCTGCTGGTCATCACGAAAGGAAGTCAGGACTGGAACTAAAGCAGATCAAGGAACAGGAGCTGATGCAGAGGCCATGGAGGAATGCTGTTTACTGGCTTGCTTGCTTCTCTTGACTTGCTCAGCTGGCTTTCTTATAGAGCCCAAGACTACCAGTCCACAGATGGTACCACCCACAAGGGGCCCTCCCCCCTTGAACACTAATTGAGAAAATGCCTTACAGCTGGATCTCATGGAGGCATTTTCTCAACTGAAACTCCTTTCTCTGTGATAATTCCAGCTTGTGTCAAGTTGACACAAAACCAACCAGTATACTCAGTAAGGATTGTAAGCCAGAACTTAAAATTGGAAAAATGACTAAATTCTACATGAGCTACAGAGATACTAAATATATAAAGGTTGGGTATTGAAGCCAAAATGCTACTGAACCCGGTTGATGTACATCCTTACACCAGTTATTCACCTTTAACACTGATACCTTATCCTAAGCCATGGTTTATATTTAAGAGACACAGATTCTGTTGCACCCACTCACCAGTGATGATCATGAAGAAGGGAGGGAAAGAGACAGAGAGAGAAACTGACATATAAAGATGGAGAATGAATAGGTAAATACATGATTGATATAGGACAGATGATGACAGCTGGCTAGCTAGATGATTGATAGATAGATAGATAGATAGATAGATAGATAGATAGATAGATAGATTGATGAATGATAGATATAGATAGAGGTAGAAACAGAGACAGAAGTAGTGGTAATTTCAGTGAACATCTGAAAGGTTATAGTTTCCTATGTCATAGGGTTAATGTCAATTTCTCGAGTTGGAAAATAAGTAGTAATAATGTATCTAATTTTGCCTAAAGTCATGGATGAATTCAACTAGTTGATTAAAAACATCTTATCTTTGATATCAAACCAAGAAATAAAAGTGGAAGAGATAAGGATAATGAAGTCTTAGAAAAAGGTGGCTGCCTTTTGTCAGGGGTTATGATCTAGATCCATTCAAGACAGCAGTTAATTCCTAGAGGATAAGAAAAGCAGATATGCAAAGATAACAGACATACACCTGGGCCTAACATTCTTGATGGCTGATCAAGTAGAATAGAAATCATGATAAATAGCAAGAACAAAACAAGTCTTTTACAGAGTGAGATTCAGGGGCTAAGCAAGCAGACTACAGTGGTGTTCTCTAAGCCAGTCTTGGATCAGAAAAGCGTTATGATACTTATACTCAAAACTACAGGGAGACCCATTGTTATTGGCAACTCAACAACCCCTTCTTAGACTCTAAGACAGTTTAGCCAAATGGTTAACCAGAAAAGAGTGGCAATAACTAATAAAATGCAGACCCAAGTTATGGAGTTGGGATCCAGGAAAAGTATGGTTATTGTAGAGGAGCCCTAGAGATGATGTCAAGGCATGTCAGCACTGACTGAGAGAAACCAATTTCTTTGTATGTATTACGGTTAGACAGACACATGTCTGAGATTATCTTGAACTGTGGATGGTTATGAAAGCCCCATGTCTTCTTGACCTCATCTGTTTTGCTACATTGCACTCACTAGTTAAAATCTAGAACATTCTTGGAAATGAAATTCTCTTACCAGTAAAACTGAGCAAAAATAATGGAAAAAAACAAAAACAAACAAACAAAAACAAAAGACTATGCCAGGAGGGTATTAAAGGAAAAGAATGTTGAAGAAAAAAGCTAATGATATAAAAATTTCCATCAAAAAATGTTAGTGATAAGTTTCGAAATTAGGAAAAATTGGACCATTAAATGTATATGTTCCACCACGAGGAGGAAGAAGACATATTTAGCTGTTACCAAGGTGATACTTCTAAAACTTGACAGTTATAAAGCTAAAGGGAAGTAAAGCCTCAGTGTCAGATCTCCAAAGAGGCATCACAGCTTATGTGTCTTTAGGTCTGCCGTTTCAGAAGTCAGATATTCTGCTAAGGATCCTTCTGTGTGAGAGGCAGATGCCAGTACGAAGTCATAGTGAGAGACATGGAGAACAGAAGACCTGTATCTCAAGCAGGCGGTAGGCTTTACTGGATGACAGGCATTCTGGATTACAGTCACAGGAGAACCAGAATCACCTTAGAACTGATAGGAGGTATGGACATTAAGTATGTACATACGGTGGTTTGAATGGCAAATGTCCCCTATAGGTTCACGTCAGGCTGTTTGGAAGGAAATTATAGAACCTTTAGGAAGTGGAACTTTGTTGGAAGAAGTGCTTCCCTGGGGTGAGCTTTGAAGGTTTGTAGCCTTATCCTACTTCCTGTTCTCCATCTTGCTGCTTCCTGTATGTGGACGTAACTTTTTGTTCCTGTCTTTAGCCTACCTGTTGCCATATCTTGCTTGCCATGATAGATTCTAGCCATTCCTCTGGAATCATAAGCCAAAACAAAGTCTTTTTTTAACTTGCTTTTGGTCATGTGTGTTAACAGTTAGAAGTTTCCCGACAGCTACCATCAAAGATAAGAGGCAAGATACATAGGGAGGTATAGTTTACATGGAAACATATCGACCTGACACATGTAATTCTCACTCTCAGCCAATGAATCTAACACCTGGGATAGCCTGCCTGGCAATTGCAACCAGTATTTGTTGTCTTCACTAAATGCCCTGGGATCCTCCTGTATTCTTTGATGGCAGTGACTATCTCATTGGAGTTAAGAGACCAGACCGGAGGAACATAACTAAATTGATGGTGGGGTGGGTGGAAGTTGAGGAAAGAGTATTCCCATGCTATAGTCCTTTTGTTAGCTGTTTATACGGTGAGTGTGGTAAGACAAGAGTTGGGTTTCAATAATCAAGGAGTTCTTGAAGAAGCTTTGCCCATACCAGCCTAATGCTATCCAACCAGGAGCAAGCCTAGCAAGACTGATACTAAGGGGGTTCATCCTTTAAGAGTCTTTTCTGTGACATTTAATCCCAGTGTAAAGCATCTGATGTTCTATTGAGCAACAAGTTGGGCTTACTGAGGATTCTGGTTTGAATAATAAGAAGTAACTTCCTTAGCCTAGGGTTCAGAAAAACTTACCCTGGAGGCTTCTGTGGCAAAGGTTAACCTTCTAGCAAGAAACCCAATAGGGAAAAAGGAGTAATATTTGGGTGACCTGTGGCATTTCTAGGGTCTGTGAGGTGAGCACTGTACCTCTAGCTGACAATCCCAGTTGATTCAAAGGAAATAAAGTCCCAAAGGATTAAAAAAATAAATTTGTTTCTTTGTCTCTGACTCTCTGTCTCTCTGTCTGTCTCTGTATCTTTCTATCTCTGTCTCTATATGTCTATCTCTTTGTCTCTTTGTCTCTCTGTCTCTCTGTCTCTCTCTGTCTCAGTATTTTTCTCTCTGTCCATTCCTGTGTCTGTATCTCTGTCTGTCTCTGTTTCTCTCTGTTTCTCTCTCTCTCTCTCTCTCTCTCTCTCTCTCTCTCTCTCTCTCTCTCTCTCTCTCTCTTTCTCTTCTTCCCTGTGCTCAAGGTTTTATTACTTGCTGCTCTCCACACTAATTTTCCTTCACAGGTAGGCAGATAGATTTGTTTTGCTGAGTAAAATGGACAGAAATGTGGGCATGATACTCTGAAAAGGGATGTGGGCTTGCTAAGTAACTACTGCTCCTGCAGTTTGGATGGCCAAGTTCTGTCCAATGGAATATATATAAGAAGCCCAGACATGCTATCATGGATAATCTTCATTCTCCTATCCTTTCTTTCTTCTATTCTTGTTGGTTACTTTCTCTTTGCTGAAACAAAATGCTCAGCAGAAGCAATTTAAGGGGAGGGAGCAGACTTTATATTGGCTCACAGTTTCAGAGACTTTCAATCCATTATGGCTAGGAAAGCCAAGTGGGGAGGCTTTCTATCTCTGAGCTAATGATAACTTGGCACCTGGACCAGAAAATAAACAACAACAACAACAACAAAAACAGAATGGAAGCAGAATTAGAGATGGATTACAACCCTCAATAGATGGCCTACAAGCCCACAGAAATTCACCTCTGCTAGCCAGTCCCTCCTTCCTAGAAACGCCACATGCTGGTTAGCAAGTGCTCAAGCACATGGAGACATTATGAGAGACATTGCACTTTCAAATGATAACAATCATAAAATTAAAATGTTTTTAAGTTTTTCCAAGTTTGAGGACAGTTGTTAAAAAACTCGATGCTACAGATTATGCTCGGTGAGTCTTAGGAATAACATAAGAGTTTGTGGGCTGTGCGTCTCTGGGCATGAGACTAGTGTTGTTTGGGCCACCTGCTTTCACACCCACACCCTGCTTTTTTCCCCTAGGACTTTGGAAATGTTGTGGTCAGATACACTGAGAGGTGTTCTCCTTACCCAAAATAATATTGCGTCTTAATTTTGTAATATGGCCTTCTCAGGGCCTCAAGTTTATGGACTCACTGATAAGTGGATATTAGCCCAAAAGCTCAGAATATCCACAATTGCCCTGACATGAATCCTAAGAGAAACCACAATCTCTATGTCCACTTCAGACATAAAGGGACAGGCTGAGACAAGTCACATGACCTATCTGTGGTGTCACTGTAGGTTCAATCCCAGTACAATCAAACTTTGAGATTCATACCTCCAACCTCTCTATTCAAGCACATTTTAAAAACCACCTTTTCTCATTTTAGAGAGGGAAGGAAACTCTACATTCTCATCACCAAACCAACTTTCATCAGACTTCAACAAACACAGAAAGAATGCCATTGTCAGAAATAAAAGTGAGTGGAAAGTTCGCCATGTTGTGAAGGCTGTGACTGAACACAAGTCAGTATACAGTCAGAAGAATTCTGAGCAAAGCTCCACAGAGCTCAATTTATTGACCTGCAGCAAGTAGCTCTAGGAAAATAATTATACTGGGCCATGGAGAGGCACGTGCAAGGTTGTTTCCTAAAACATTATTTGTAGGAGTGAAAAATGATTTAAACAATCCAAATCCACCCTCAGGAAGACTAGTTAATGCATTAGAGTAAATCTATCCAGTGTGCTACACTGTGCCATTTCTAACAGTATCACAGATCTCTGTGAATTAGCTTAGGAATCTGTTAGCGGACACTGGCCAGTTACAAAAAAAAAAAAAAAAAAAAAAAAAAAACCTGTGAAAGGGGAGGAAGAAGCTATGTAGGAAAAAGCAAACAGTGTGCAGCAATCAGATCGTAGCATGTACTTGTGATCTTTGTGGTCACCTTGTGATCTTAGTGATTGACTTGTAAGCTTAGTGATCGACTTGTCGTGAGAAGGGGACACCGAACCCAGGGAAACAGATGTCACACTCAGCTCTGTCACCTTGGACATCTTTTGGAGCCATTTCAACTCCCACTTTCAGTTTTTCATTATTTTTTTTCTTTTTCTGTTTTTATCTGCGTGGTTGGCATGTATGCGTTGTATGGACCCATGCATGGGATTGTATGTTTTCATGCGTAAGTACTCATGAGCAGGCCCAAAGTTCATGTTTGTATCTGCACTGCTCTACCCCTTTGGTTCATTGAGGCTGAGTGACTCTGTCAAACGCAGAGTTCTCTGATATGGATAGTTTCAATAGCTAGCTTGCTGTGGAACCCTCCAAGGCTGGGATTAAAGGTAGGCCACCATACCAACCTGACACTCATGGGGGTTCTGGGAATCTGAACTCTGAGCCTCGTGTTTGGGTGTCCAGGCCCTTAACTAATGAACCATCTCTCAACATCAATTTTCCCATCTGAAAATACTTCTGTTTTTTCTGAGGGTGTGGACTGGACTGTGAAATGAGCTGATCCACATGCAGTGTCAGTTCAGAGTGGGGCACATGCTGGGCAAGTGAAAATGGGATCTGCTCTGATGTTTGCAAGAGCATTTCCATCGTCAAGGGCAGTGTAAGTGATTTCCCTGAATTTAGTGGCTTCGAGAAACAACTGTTTATTACAACTCATGAATGAATTCAGTGGGTTGCAAATGTGAGCAGGATGTGGTTGATTCTGTTTTCTGAGGCATCCCCTGGAGTCTTTTGGGGAACTTGCTCCTGAAACATCCAGAATGCTTTGCTCACATCTCCAGCACCGTGGCTGTAGGGCTAAGCTCAGCTTATACTCTGGGGTTAGAGTAACAGTATGTAGTCTTCCCAGGGTTGGAGGTGGGAGGTAGCCTCAGAGTCACTAGTCTCTGCGTAAGGACTGGCTTTCCATGAAGTGAATATCTCAAGAAGAACCAGAGGAAAATGTCCAGTATTTAATGAATCCACATAAGCCATGTAACACCACATTGACCATATACTTGGACGAGGTCATGAATGTTTCCAGACTCTTTGAGTGAGGACAAGAGTAACAAGGTCTCCCTGTAGGCAAGCAAGGAGATATAAAATATCACTGTGGCAACCTTTAAAAATTATAATCAGCCACAGATCCTATATCTATCCATTTTACTATTTTACCGTTATGTTTGTATCTATCCTGGTATGTGTCTCCATAGACAGAGACCTAGCCACTTTTTATATAACTGAACACATGAGCACACAGAGAGTCAGAAACATGTACAAAAATACACATACATTATGTGACTGAATCACTGCTGCCGAGGAGGCAGACTTTCTTCATGTGAAGTCTGAAGTGTTTGTGCAAAAAAGGGCTGGAAAGAGGACGGAGACGCTCACTGCTGTATATATAGAGTAGGTTTTGCCCTTTACAATAAGATGATGCATTTCATTTTGCTTCCCCTGTTGCCATGGTATCTGTCACTTTATTTATAACTGTGTCTGTTCAGTCGTATCCGTGTACTTGAGAGGCTCTTCTGTTCTAAGAAATAACATGTGAGTATGGGGGTGGGGTGTGCTGCAGGCAGAGATTCAGGACTTTATTTCTTTTACTGCCCTTCCTGAGCCTTCTCTTCAGCTCTTCAATGCCCTGCCAACAAAGGAGTCTTTCTTGCATGCTGTATCCTTCACCTGGCCATGCATGACAGAATTAAGGTCTGTGCTGAGCTCTCTGTGACCTTAAGAATTGTGTGGTCCCTGGGCAAGCTGCTCAGCCTGTTTGAGATCACTTTCCCTCCCTCTTACCTGTATAAAACAGGAAGGCTAGTTGACTAAAAGAGGAGCTGACTAGTGTCCATTTCCAACCTACTGTGCTCTGTGGTGCTTTCTGTATCATCCCATGCCAACTTCTACTGCTACTAACTCCTCTTAAATGTCACCTCCTCCTCTGTGGAGACTTTGTTTATACATGGACCTCTAGTAGATCCTCTTGGCACTGTGGTTATAGCTCACAACCTTAGATCTAATCCCTTTGTTATCTTTCAAATGCTGGCTCACTATTTGAATCCTTACTCTTAACAACCAACCCCCTCCCCCAACCTCCTGCATACTACTTAACTGCCTCTGTTGATGAGATGCTATCAGAGAGAGCCCCAAATACTGAGTCTCGGCTTTTGCCAGATGTAACCTTTAATCAAAGGATGAATACTGGGAGCTAGGGAATTGTGTTTGTTCATGATACTCAAAGTTCTGAGGTGTCCCCATGGACTAGTCCTCCAGTTCCTTTCCTTGGGGTTTGTCTGGAAGCTGCTCCTTAAGCATTTTTTTCTTGTCTCTGTCCCTTGGTCCTATTTCCCTATTTGTGGGGTTTCCCTCAAGAAACCTCCTAAGACATCACTCTACTCTTGCCCCTGTCCAGGACTGGTCCTTGAATCCCTGAGGCTACCCTGAATCACCTTCTAAATGAGGTGATGCAATGAGCCATCCCCCAGCCTGCAATCTTATTTCCTCAACTGGAAACAACTCAATGTTCTTACCTGAAAGTGTAGATGGGAGGATTAAATGAAGCACTACAAGTCCAATCTGTTGGGTGACATCTTTTTCTCTGCCCACCATCTACTTTGGAGAAGGATCACCCAGTTAATTCTCCCTACAGACACCCTCTGAGATGGTCCCAGAGGTACGCTTCTTAGTTGATTTCAGATTCTGTCAAATTGATGAAAAAAATAGGACCACTCAAACATGAGTTGGACAAGGTTGACAACAAATTGGATGAGGATAAACTCATAAGGCCTTATAGAGAACTGTAGGCAACTGAGGAAAGCTCGGAGTCAGAAAGAGGGTCCTTCCCAGGGAAGAACACCTAGCCCTAAAAGTATGTATATATTATATGCATATAATAACAATTAACTAAAAACAAGACCATGAATATGAAGGGAAAGTGGAAAGGGGTATGTGGGGAGATTTGGAGGGAGGAGAGAGAAGGGAAAATACTGTGATTGATTTATAATCTCAAAAACAAACACACAAAGGAAAATTACCTCTCACATTTATATTGAGGAAACAAAGCCTAAAAACAAATGCAGTGCAATTATTGGGCCACAGCCTCGCCAGGCCTGTCTGGTAGCGTTTCTGACGGTAGATATCAAAGCTGCAAATCCATTAACAGTTCAGGATCTGACCAGCAAGCACTGCCACGCTGCACAGACAAAAGACCACACCTTGTCTTAGTCAGGGTTTCATTTCTTGCACAAACATCATGACCAAGATGCAAGTTGGGGAGGAAAGGGTTTATTCAGCTTACACTTCCAATTGCTGTTCATCACCAAAGGAAGTCAGAACTGGAACTCAAGCAAGTCAGGAAGCAGGAGCTGATGTAGAGTCCATGGAGGAATATAACTTACTGGCTTGCTTGCTTCTGGCTTGCTCAGCTGGCTTTCTTTTAGAGCCCAAGACTACCATCACACAGATGGTATCACTTACAAGCCCCCCCCCCCCCC
>CM052718.1:31463620-31489865 GCA_028551405.1 Uromys caudimaculatus | reverse complement strand
TTCAAAATCTTTTAAAAATTCAAAGTCTCTTAACTGTGGGCTCCACTAAAATACCTTCTTTCTTTAAGAGGGAAAAATATCAGGCCACAGTCACAATCAAAATCAAAATAAAACTCCAACTGTCCAATATCTGGGATCCACTCACGATCTTCTGGATTCCTCCAAGGGCTTGAGTCACTTCTCCAGCTCTGCCCTTTGTAGCATATACCTTGTCTTCTAGGCTCCAGATGTCTGTACTCTACTGCTGCTGCTGTTCTTGGTGGTCATCTCATGGTACTGGTTTCTTCAAAACACTGCTGTCTTCTGCCACAACTAGGTTTGCCTACAGCCTCTCATATGCTCTCTTCATGGTGCCAAGCCTCACCTCCTTTGCATGACCCCTTCAGTCCTGGGCTGTCAATTGCAACTGAGGCTGCACCTTCACCGTCTCTCAGAGTGCCCAGACCTCAGCTGCTCTTCACAACTCCTTCATGCCTTCAAAATCAGTACCACCTGGGTGACTCTTACACATTACCAAGTCCAGCCACAGCACAAGGTACAACCCTGGATATCTCTGGAATGCAGCCTCTGTGCTCTCAGAAAACACTTCTCAGAAGATTTCACCCCAATGATGCTGGTTTCTTCTTAATCACCACTAATATCTTAGCTCCAGCTAACCAGCATCAATAGTCCCAGCAATGCAATGGCTTTGCCTTAGTAGTTCTGGTATCTTGTTAATCACAGGTGATCCTTCAGCCCCAGCTAACCAAAACCACAGAACCTTCAAAGTCAAACTATCAATGGCCCTGATAAGTATCTTTAATCTTCCCTCTGAAATTTCACAAGCCAGGCCTCCATCTTCTGCACTGTTCTCAACATTATCTTCGAAGCTCCTACACAATACCCCACAGAGTTCTTAACATTAAATGGATCTTGTAGCCCAAAGTTCCAAAGTCCTTCCACAGTCCTCCCCAAAACATGATCAGGTTGTCACAGGAATACCCCACTTCTGGTACCAGTTTGTCTAAGTCAGGGTTTCTATTCTTGCACAAGCATCATGACCAAGATACAAGTTGGGGAGGAAAGGATTTATTTGGTTTACACTTCTAATTGCTGTCATCACAAAAGGAAGTCAGGACTGGAACTCAAGCAGGTTAGGAAGCAAGAGCTGATGCAGAGGCCATGGAGGAATGTAACTTACTGGCTTGCTCGCTTGTGGCTTGCTCAGCTGGCTTTCTTTTAGAGCCCAAGACTACCAGCCCACAGATGGTACTACTCACAAGGGGTCCTCCCCCCCTTGATCACTAATTGAGAAAATGCCTTACAGCTGGATCTCATGGAGGCATTTTCTCAACTGAAACTCCTTTCTCTATGATAACTCCAGCTTGTGTCAAGTTGACACACAAAACTAGCCAGTACAGCACTGATATGGGAAAAGCATATCAGAGGCTTGCTCTCTGGACTTGGGATCCCTTTTTGAAGGGTGCAATAGGAAAGGCAAGAGGTGATTGGATGGGCACTTGAGAGGAGGCTGAGCTATATGCATGGCCATTCTTACCCTTTCTTATCATTGGATGGTTACAGTAAGGACTGGCTTTGTGCCTCTCTGAGTCAGGATCCTGTGGACTCTGGTATGAGACCCAGTACAATGCTAGTGTATAAAATGTCTAGGAATTATTGCCTAACCCTAATTATAATTGACACTATTTTTGTCCGAGGACAAGGACTTTGAAAGAGACTCAGAAAATGAGCTGGGTTCTGGGGAGTTGGTTTGAGTATCTTGAACATTTCTTCCTCTCTGTTTCCTCACCAGTCCTCCCAGACCCAAAAGGCCCATGGCTTTGGCTTTGAATGCAGCAAGGGCAGGCTAGTGGTGGGAAGGCACACAGAAGAGTTTGAAGGCTAAACTTACATGAGGTTATGGGAAGAAGCCAAGAGCAGAACACACAACTCAAAAGTCATCTGGGATGCTTAACATTGCTGGGGTTCACAAATGGGGAGTGCCCCTTCTTAAATAAGACAGCTAGACCTTAGTACCTTTTGCATCTGGTCAACAGAAATCCACGAAGCTGAGAATCAGTTTTACAAAGTGACAGATGCAAGGAGGAAGAAGAGCTGCTTCTCTGGGACCTAGTCCCTTATGGGTGGCACCAGCACCCACCTCATCCTCAGGACCCTCTGCCTACCTTCTTCTACTTCTTGGCCTGCCAGTGTCTCTGCTTCTCCTGTTCTGTGTGTGACTTGCTGATTTTAGAGCTTCGTTATTTATTGATGTGCTCAGAACAAGGGCTTGAGCCCCTGGGAAACAAAGGGCTCCAGGGACTTGTCAGTCAGATCAATACACAAGGCTGGAGAAACTGTCGAAGGATTCCAAGAATTGCTTTACTTTGAACTTTGCCTAATTCAAAATCAAGGGTCCCAAAGAAAAGATGTTCACTTTAATGCCTCTGTGGCTCTGCACATTTCAAAGAATGGGTTGCTGCTAACTCTTGGGTGGCCCTTGACTTTCTAACCTCAGATGTCCCCTTTAATGAGAAAATAAATACCATAAGATTGAGGTTCTAAAGACTCACCTGGAATTCCGATCTCTGTTTATGTATATATAACTGTTGCTCCTAGGACACACATTTAACCTTTCCAAAGACCTGGTGTTGCCTCCTTCTGTAGGGTTTCAATCAGGTCGGTAACTCAATCACTTGGGGGAGCTAACAAAGACACCTATGGATACTCTGAAAGTTTAGAATTGCCTAGACTCTGGTTCCTAATGTGCCTTTCTTACCCTTACTGAGATGTGTTTGCATGTTCAGGAACTTTGATGCCCTAATTTTTAACAAGACTTCTTTTTTGAAACCCTCAGGACCAATCTGGAAAATAATAACATTAGCATTAAAAAATGGCTAATGAGTGAATAAATTAATAATCGCATTCACAAGGGATCAATCCATTTATAAAGTTCACCCATCCTGGTGTTGACTGTAAAATTTCCTTTGGATAAAAGGACAGACACCTGCCTGGAAAAACACTCAGATGTGGAAAGGAAGCCACAATGCCAAAAAGAACATGAAGCCTAGGACAAACATTATGATCCCAAAGTTATCTAGCCAGACAGGTCTTCTGGAACACAGGCAGAGATTGTGAGTGGGGACAGAGAAAATGTATGAAAAGAAGAGGAGAAAGGGGGGGAGTAAAAAAGGCTTCCAAGCTCAGTGTCATGGTTCTTGGGGAAGGTAGTGGTATGGATTGGGATATAGAGGTGATTTGCAGAGGGCTCCATATAAAATTGTCTGTCTGCTTGTTTTTTTAGTGGCAACTCAAGCTCAGCTCTCCTCATCTGGTTTGTTGCAGTGCTACATTGCGAGGCAGAATTGGATGTCTCTGGTCCTTTTTAGACTAGGGTGGGGTGGAAAGTATTAATATAAAAGTAATAGGAAAAATGTAAATAACATCGCCAGTTCTTCAAGGTTGAAATGTTATGAGAGCCATATGGGCTGTCCCTTGTGGTTAATCTCTCCCCTTTGTTAGTTGTCAGAAAAGCCACTCAGGAAGTATCTGGATCCTCCTATCTGTCACCAGTTGTATGGCACCTACAGAGTCAGTGTTCTGTAGTTCAGTAAGGGGTAAGAATGGCAAGAGCCTCAGTTCTCACAAGATTCCTAACTTACACTTATAGTGCTGAAGCCTGGATGCAGTTGAGACAGCATGAGTGCAAAGATGCACCATGGGCTACCCAATCACACCACCTGTTTCATGGGCCATCCACCTGTGCTGGACATAGAGTCTCTAGCACTGTACTGGCTAGTTTTGTGTGTCAACTTGACACAAGCTGGAGTTATCACAGAGAAAGGAGTTTCAGTTGAGAAAATGCCTCCATGAGATCCAGCTGTAAGGCATTTTCTCAATTAGTGATCAAGGGGAGAGGGCCCCTTATGAGTGGTACCATCTGTAGACTGGTAGTCTCAGGCTCTATAAGAAAGCCAGCTGAGCAAGCCAGAAGCATGCAAGCCAGTAAGTTACATTCCTCCATGGCCTCTGCATCAGCTCTTGCTTCCTGATCTGCTTGAGTTCCAGTCCTGACTTCCTTTTGTGATGAACAGCAGCATGGAAGTGCAAGCTCAATAAACCCTTTCCTCCCCAACTTGTTTCTTGCTCATGATGTTTGTACAGGAATAGAAAACCTGACTAAGACAAGCAATATGTTCTTCACCTTCACCAGTGGACAAACACTGTTCCTAGAGCCCTGGTTTTTTTTGCGTGGTGTGGTCTTCTGTTGAATGGGTTCTCAGATTCTGCTGTCATGGCTTTGGCTCTTACATAATGGTCTTTGTAGGTATCCAGAATGGTTGCTGGTAGATGGATGAACAAATGAACACATGGACATTAGAACCAATAGTTACTCTTCATTAGCCCCTCAGAGTGCTGTCCAGGTTCCCATACTACTTCCTCAGATGCAAAGTAAACACATAAATAGAATCTATTACATTGTTTAATCTTTGCCCTACCAATTGCAAAGACTATCCAGATATGTTCTTTACTGTGTCTTATATTGCCCCACAATTTTTACTAGTTTTCTATGTATAACATAATATGTTAGGAGCCCTAAAGGTGACTCAGTCAATAAAGTGATTTCCATGAAAGCATGAGTATGTGATTGTGGATTCCTATCATCCCCAAAAACCTAGGTGTGATATTCCACATCTATAATCCCAATGCTGGAGAACTGAAGATAGATGAATCCCTAGAGTTCACTGCCAGGCTAACTAAGCAGGTGTGCTCTAAGTTAGACCAAAGACCCTGTCTCACAACATAGGGAGGGGGAGTGATTGAGGAGGACCCTCATCATGAATCTCTGGCTTCCATGCACATTTGCACATGCACATGCAGACACACATCTACATATCCACACTAACATGCAAACAACATATAAAACTATGGTAATAATACACTTTTATAAAGTATGTGACATTCTGCTGTCCCACCTCCCTCCTTCTTGTCAATCACCAGTTACCCTTGGCTCTGGCCTTCTGATCTCTGGGTGACCCCAGGTCTCAGTGTTGATTTTCATTGATTTCCCCAATCAACCTAAGTTGAAATGATGCTGTGCTCTTGTGGAGGTCTAGTGTTTTCTGATCTTGTGGAGTTTTGCAGCCAACAAAGAAGAGAAGCAGTGAGCATGCTGGAAGGAAATGGCTCAAGAGTTATGACCTTGACAGAAAGCCCACTGTAGGAAAGTTTCTGCATGCACTGTCATTCTGTAAGGCAGAGGAGCTGTGCAGATAGCAGGGCTATGCTGCCCACTAATTGCTGTTGTTTGAGCTGAGACTCAGAAGGGTCTGGTCTTCAGGGTCGGACAGTGATTCAAGGGTGGTTGTCCTGGGATTGGACCTATGAACCTATGATAGAGGGTTTTCAGCCTGCATGCCTAGTCTCTACATTGACGTAGACCCAAGGATCTATGCAAGAACAAGAGCAAAGTCCCTCTTCGAGAAGTCAAGTGGTCAAAGGGCCAAGAGCAAGGGAGCAAAGGACAGAGCCAGGCTAGGTAGCTCTTTAGATCTTCCATCTGAGGCCAGGAATTGGAGGTTGAGGACATAAGGGGAAACAGAACTTCCCTAAGACAGCACAGTCTGCTGGGCCTGAGCCATCTTTGCTAATTGCCTGAAAGTGCTCTTTTCTTTTTACATTCTGCCTCCTGGTCCCAAGACCACTCTTGGTTTAGCAATTTTCCTCTCTTTAATTTTTTTCCTGTTTTTTATTAACCAGACCTGACAGGCACAAGGCTGGAGCCACCACTTGTTTCCATAATCATTTGACGAGTGTGTAATGAGAATTACTTATCAGATAAATATGCTGCAATTAGCCTGCAACCACAATACCATCTGTGGAGGTGGTGAGGGGTGTGTGTGTGTGTGTGTGTGTGTGTGTGTGTGTGTGTGTGCATGTGTATATTTTTTTTTCTTAAATACAAGTGTGTCTGAAGTTGGTGGGAGGAGCTCCCCTAAGGATGCACAGTTCATCACTGGGAAGACAACAGGCATGAAGGTGGGGATTCTGTGAACGGATGTGATCGGGTGCTGGGGACAGAAGGCTGCAGAGACTGGAAACTCTTCTGATGACTTATTTAGTGAGGCTGAATGGGCATCTCTGGCTGGGAGGTAGGAAGATACTGTCACTCTTGGGGTTCCAGGCTCCTTGGGAGAAAAAAAATTGTAGTTAGGACACATCTGTTCCTTGTTTTAATCACTGTGTTAATTGGCTCAGGAAGGGAATGATTGCTCTGTGCTGAGGAACACTGTGTAGTTCATAACACAAATTTGACAAATATATACAGAACTGAGCTACATAAAGGTTTCTGTCAAGTCTAGATTGACTTTCCCAAGTTTAGACAGTTCCTTTAAGGACATGACAAGGAGGGACCCAGTCAGGAGGACCCATGTGCTAGAAACAAAACAGAACCATCTTGGAAAAATATAGTTGCTTAGGTCTGGGCTTGAAGAGTTCAGCACAATCAAAAGTGAATTGTAATATCCCTTTAAATCTTTGCCTTCTCCCTTTATAAGCTGCCACTGTGGACCTTAGCAAGCTGGGTAGCAGAGGTCACAAACAAAAACCCACTAGAGCTGACATTTGGCTGAACTTAAAAAAATACCTAGCCAGGGCAATAGAGCCAAATGAACTCCTGAAAAGAAGTTCACCCCACACACAAATCAAAGAAATATAATTAAAGTAACAAGGATGTATCTTTTCTGCATGGTGGTTAGTAAAGACCTAGTGTTTATGAGACTGTGAAGGACCTGGAACTCACATTCATCACTGTGGGGGTACAAACAAGGAAAACTACCGAGGAAAGCAATAAAGTATACTTGGCCATGTTGTGAGTTACTATGCCGCTCCATCTTGCAACTAACTTGCTAACAGTGCACTGGGAAAGCAGCAAAGTGTACACAAATTTTCATGCCCCAGGGTAAAACCAGAATCACTAATGACAAGTGACAAAGAAGGGAACATTGGAGAAAGAAAAGTAAAGAGGCAAGGAAAGATAGAAAGGAAGTTGGGGCTGGGGAGAAAAAACTTCATATATGATGTAGTTTGAATGCAAAATGTCTTCCATAGACTTATTTGAACTCTGAAATGCTTATGGAACTTTCAGGAGGTGGAGCCTTGCTGAAGGATGCTAGTGAGACACAAGGCTAGGGCAGACCTTGAGCCTGTATGGCCTGTTCACTCTCTGCTTCCCCAGTGCAGGTGCAATGTACCTAGCCAACTTCTGACCTACTGCCATGTCTTCTCTGTCAAGAAAGACTGTGTTCCTCTGGAACTACAAGCCACAATGAACCCTTTCTCCTATAAAATGCTTCTGTCAGGGTATTCTATCAGAGTGACAGGAAAGGAAACTAGGATATTTGTCATTAATAGAGAAGTGGTAAAATGTTGTATACTTTTGAGATGCTATATTTACTAGTAAAATTCATAAACTAGACACACATTAACAGACTTGGTATTTAAAATAAAGCATTGCGGTAATAAGACTCAATAATACAAAATATATCTGAGCATATAAACATTTATATATAATGTCACAAAATGTGTGTATATGTGTGTGTGTATTATACATTTATATTAAATGTATAAACATTTATATTAAATGTATAAACACATGTTTTAGGAGCTGGAGAAATGACTTAATGGTAAAGGGTTTGCTGTATAAATGTGAGAACCAGAGTTTAGATCCCCAGAGTCCATGTATATGTCAAGCAGAAATGGTGGATCAGCTGTAATCTCAATGTTTGGAAGGCAGAGGTGAGGGATTCCTGGAGCAGCCCAACTACTAGACTAGATGAAATGATGAATTCCTGGTTCAAATTACAGATCTCCCTTCAAGATACAACATGGAAAGTGATCAAGGAGACACCTGGTGTCTGTTCTCTATATGCATGCACACACACACACACACACACACACACACACACACACACACACACACACCCCTACTGAAAGAAGGAGAACTGAATGCAGACCTCCCTGTTTTGTGTTTTACTTGATAATGGTTTATGAAGCAAATCTCAAGGTGGAGGGTTTTGTTGACCCTTCTCCTTAGTTTGTAGGTTGTTTTAAAGCAAAGCAGCTTTTGGCATGCTTGGCTGTGAAGCATAGCAATTGAAAAATTAGGGAAAGAACTGTTTCTCAGCTGCCAGAATTAGTAGGCCACCATCCTCACCAAGAACCAATGTTGGACCCCCTTCTTAGTTAAAGGTATCTCATATTCTTGAATATCATCTTTGAGATTTAAAATACAATCAGCACTGCCACCTCAAACCCCATGTATCACCACACTTAAAAGAACTAGTCTTGCTTATGTCCTTTAGAGATTTATTTTGCTTATCTGGATATACCAGGTGGTCTGAATTCTGAGCAAGGACCTTAGTACCCCACAAATGAGAAAAATACGGAAGCACAGCTGAGGTTCTGTAGCCATTCTGAGAAACATAATTTTATACATACATATATATATATATATATAAACTTCATATACTTCATGTATTTGTGTGGCCTCTTAACTGTTTCTACATTTAAATGAATTTTAACCTCGGACTTAATGGGGTGCAGTAAGAGGTATGACTGGGTACTCTTCCTGACTGACTGTACCTCTTCATCCATTTTATTTGCATACAAAGCTTTCAGAGCACAGTCTTCACGACATTGCTTATCTCCTCTTGAAGACAAGCCAATTTGCTTTAATGTTAAAAATGACTACCCAGCCAGCTTTACTAGGCCAGACACTGCCCAGACATTAGGTACATTAATCCACTTAATCTCCACAACTGCCCTAGAAAATGTGCACACTATTCTTATTTTGCAGATACAAATAGACCAAGAAATGTGTCCAAGGGCACATGGATGGTATGTGGCATGGCTGTGTCAACATAATAATGTGACTTGGTTTTGTTGTGATGAATATCAAATGTATATGTGTACAATCTTCATTGAATAATGCAAACCCACACCATTCTCATAAAACAGATTATAATCTCTGGTCTGTCCATTCTGTCTGTTCCACCCTAACTTCTCTACATCCCAACCCAGATATGTAATTCATATGTTTAATTTAACATGGGTTTCAAGGCCTCATCTCTTTTATGAATCATGACTTTTCCACCTTCCATGGTCAATTACATGAGGCTTCATTCTACAGGCCACCATGAAGCCTTAGAAGAAAGTCTTGAGTTTTCTTTGTCCTTCAAGCTTCCTGAATTCCATCAGGAAGCACCCCTCCCCTCCCCACATACACACACAATGTTGTTGACCTGCCAATTCTCCACACCACTGATACAGCCTACTTAAAACAACCGTTTCTTCTGCCTCAGATGGCAGAAGATCCGAAATCAGCTCTCTCTGTGGACAGCCCTCCTCTCTCCCACACCCTCAATTGATTTCCCCAAAACAGTTGGCGATTTTAGTGAAGTAACTCACTATAACCTCATACACCAATCCTCTAGCATCTTCTTATTGAAGATAATAAGGAGAACATGGTGGAGTGGATTTCTAGGCCTACATGGAGCCAGATTGATGTCTATTATTGTTAGTTTTAGCTGTCAACTTGCCACAAAATAGATTCATCTGGGACAAGACTCTTAATGAAGGATTTTATAGATCAGGTTGGCCTGTAGGCATATCTGTGATTTTGAAAATTGCTGTGGGATGATTTACACTAAAAGAGGGAAGTACCACCCACTAGGTTTGGGACATGAGCTGTAGAAAAGAGGAGAAAATGAGCTTAGCAGTGAGCATGTGTCGATCCTTTCTCTCTGCCCTTGACTGTGGATGTGACCAGCTGCGTTGTCTTCACAACAATGACTGACCAAAATTTGGAATTGTAAACCTTTTGTTCCTTAGAGTTGCCTTTGTTCATGTATTTTATTACAGAAACAAAAACAAAACTAAGACAAGCAAGTGTGTTGTGTGCTCAGAAGGATTCCAAGATTGATTTGATGCTTTGCTGTCACTGTCCTAAAATTTGCCATTATTCTGGAGTGAAGAGCCCTGTTTTTTTTTTCACTTTGTCCTGGGTACCATGAATTATGTAGCTGAACATGTCCGTGAAGACTTTATAGCTTTCCCTTGACCCTAACCCCTTTTCCTCTCCTCATCAAGAGCTGCTCCAAAGACTCTGATCTCCCTGTCCTTCAAACACAGCAAACTTTTTATTATTGTTGTTGGGGCCTCTGTGTCTGCTATGATGTGACCAAAATTTGTGGGAGGCTTCTTTTTTATCTTACTCAAATGTGAGCTTTAAATTAATCTCCCCTGAAAGGCCTCTTGTGACTACCCCACTAAATAACCATTTTACATTTGCCCCACCTTCTCTATCCATTGCCCTCTTCTACTTTTAAAATAGTAGTTATCTGTATTTGTCTGTTCATGTTGCTATAACAAAATACTTGAGACTACATACTTTACTAAGTAAAGAGGTTTATTTAGCTTACACTTTTTAAAGCTCAAGAGCTCAAGTTTGGGAGGCCACATGTGCCAATACTGTTACATCAGGGACCAGTCTATGAACAAACCACATCCAACATGATCTGTTCTCATGAGGACTGTGATGACTGCTGCTTTAGGCATTTGTTACCTGTCTTCTCCTACTAGGAGACAAGCTCCATGAGGAGAACACATTGTTTCCTTTTCTCTTTTTCTTTTTTTTTTTTTTTTTTTTGACTTTGTAAATATTTGTTCATTTTAATTTTATATGCATAAGTGTTTTTGCTTGCAATATATATGCACCATATGTGTGCAGTACCCACAGAGGCCAGAAGAGGGTTCACCTGGAATCTGGATCATTGGATCACCTGGAACTTGAGTTACAGTTTTGAGCTACACTGGAGTTGTTGGGAACTAAACCTGAGTTCTCTGCAAGAGAAACAAGTACTCTTAAATGCTACATCATGTCTCCAGCCCCAGGGATTGATATTATCAATCTAACACCCAGCAGAAGCTCAGTGGATATTGGAGGAGTGTAGCATGAAAGAAGAAGGTAGATCAGCTTTGGCCCAAATCATTGTGACCTCCCCCCCAAGTCCTCACAGTGTCTCTGTATCTCAGAATATCTCCTAGAGATCCTCCACCTCGTTCTCTATCCATCTGTCTCTGGTTCCTGGAAAAAAGTGACAATTTTTGTACTTTTGACTTTATCGACATACCCTTTCTCTCCAGAATGTTGACCTCATTGACATAACACCACCTTTAGGCCATCTGAGCCCAAACCACTGATGTAGTCACTCTTGCAGGCACAGCTTGTTCCTAAGGCAATGAAAGGCAGCAATGAGAAACATGTCCTAAATGTGCCACTATCCATGTGGCTCCCATGAAAAGTCACCAGATCATGAGGAAATCACCCTCATCAAGGATCTGTGTTGGGCAATTCATTTGCTACAGAACAAGGACTGTGTATCACCTAAAACCTTCAGCCTATTGAATGAGTGTTTTATAAGAGAACTAATGACCACCAACTACATGGCCAGATGCTATGTTATGTATGTGAAGCAAATATTTGAGACATGGAAAGAGCTAAAGTAAAAGTGAGAATAACATTAGGCAGAAGTGAAAGGACAGGAGGAGACATGTGAACAGGATCCCAGAGGCAAGGCCTCTGTGCTAAGCTGAAAAACAGATATCCCTGACAGACGACAGGGCTGTGCAAAAGCCCACAGCTTCAGCTTGCCTACAGGGCTGCACAACAACCTTTCCCAAGCTCTGAAGTGGTTAAACTGATTAAATTGTTCCCAGTAGGAAGATGCTAAGTTGAGCAATTTGCTCAATGACATGCAGCAAGGAAGGGACAGGGTCTTCCTGATGAGGCTGTTAGTCAACTGGAGCAGGTCTGCGCATGTCTCTGAGATCCCAGGTCTCCCTTCCAACATCCAGAATGGAATTAGCAGATTCACAGTAGATGCTGCATAGGAGACACTATGACAGGAGTCATGAACATGGCTCACCTAATTTTTCTATACCTTTATTCACATTTTAAGGGGAGGAAGAAATCTCAGCAAGGAATTTAAATTCATGGTTTGAGTCTTGGCTTTGCCACTAGCTTACAAAAGGGTCTTTGACATACTAATTGCTTTCTGAGCTCATTTTCTAATATAAAATTAAATTTATTCTCATTAGAGAACTAATGCAATAAATAAATGAGATACACTGTGAGTGTTGAAGGGCTATACATACACTGCATGTATTATTTTATCATGTTATTGCATATGGTTATACTATAACAATGATTTTACAATTTATTAATAATAATGATTTTACAATTTATTAATAATATATAATTAATATCATCACCACTAAATATTTTTTTCAAGTGAGCTATGTTTTAATTAGAGATTGTATAAGACAAAGCACCCAAGTTCAGGTAACCATCCAGTAATAGAGTAATTCAAATGAAAAATTTGAATGTTACAAAGGAAAAGAAGAGCACTTGTTAAACCTCTTGCAGGGGACTTGGTTTCAATTCCCAGTACTCATGTGGTGACTTCCAGCCATATGTAACTCCAGTTTCCTGTGATTTGGCACCCTCCTTCTGACCTCTACATGCACAAAGCACATAGAAAGCACACACCCATACCTATAAGCTAACATTCTACACATGTAATAAATCTAAAAGCATCTTAAGAAAATAAAATAAAGACAATTCCTAAATTAGTACACAGTAAATTGTGATGTAAAATTCATTATTTCTAAGTGTCCTAATTGTAAACCTCTTTTAAACAGCAACAAACAAACAACTCTCTGTCATGATTTGAATGAGAATGGCCCCATAGGTTTACAGATTTGAATATTTTCTCACTAGGGGTGGCACTATTTGAAAGGATTAGAAGGTGTGCCTTGTTGGAGAAAGTGTGTTGCTGGTGGGCTTTAGGGGTCTCAAAAGTCCAAGCTAGTCCTAGTGTTTCTCTCTTCCTGCTGCTAATTAATCTGGATGTAGAACTCTTAGCTACTTCTTCAGCACCATGTCTGGCTGCATGTTGCCATGCCTCCTGTCATGATGATAATGGTCTAAACCTCTGAATATAAGCAAACCCCAATTAAATGATTTCTTTTGTAAGAGTTGCCATGGTCATAGTTTCTCTTTACAGCAGTAGAACAATGACCAAGACATTCCCTAAAATCAGAAAAGTTACCTAGAGAAATCAGAGGTCACTGTATTCTTTATTAGTGAAAATCACCTTGAATTGATCATATCCCACCATGCTCTTTGCTTGGATGAAATTTGAAGCCCAGGGAGAGCGAAAATACTTTGACCAATGCTTCAAGTCCTGTAATAGCCAAACTGAGTCTCCAAGCACAGTTTCTGCATAAGGTGCTTGATCCTTGGGGTTCTATCGTGGAAAAGGCTGCTTAGAACTGGGGATTCCTACCTTCTAGGGACCTTATGCAAGAATTTAGCAAATGTTTACTGAATAGCTACTCTGTGCCTAGCACCATGCCTAGTCCTTAAGAGCTGGTTGCATCTTAAACATTTTGAGGTTTATTCATATATATATGTGAATTATGGAAGGCATGGAGGGTATTTGTGCCAAGTGCATACTTCATATCCAAGAAGGTCACAAAAGTGCATTGTATCATCTGATACAGGAGTTATAGCTGTTTGTAAGTTAGAATGTGATCACTGGGAATTGAACCCAGGTTTTCTATTAGAAAAGCAAGTGGTCCTAACTGCTGAGATATCTATCTCTGAGATGTTTACACTTTAATGGACAATAAAAATATATGTAAAATATATAATGCAACATGAATTCAATGGGTGCTGGTTAAAACAATAGAAGGACTAAGGAAGAGAGGTATGAAGTCTACTTGTAAATGGTTATGTTAAAAGGCAAGTGAAGTTGAGCCCTAAACGGTAGAGCATTCTGTGCTAGACTTAGGCCTCCCTTCTGATCTCAAGAGGGTTGCCAGTGTTTAGAATGATGCTTTTGTCTAAGTTAGAAAGAAGGAGAAGAGGATGGAAGACTGTGGTGTCCTGTGCTAACATGGTTATTTATATTTCGTTAGGGACAAAATATTGCCAGAGAGAAGACATTTCAGATAAATTTTCTTAGGTCAAACTCTGTGACCTGGCTAGGTATGTTGGATTGTTGGGAAAACAAATACTTCACTTGAGCTGATCCTTTTACTTCTAAACAAAACTGGGCTTTGAATATCAAAGAAGGGGCAAAGTATACTAGGTAGGCAAATAATAGTGATAGCTGTACTCATCCTTCTACTAAATATTTCTGTGTTTACTTAGAGAAGTCCTTGTGCTTAGTGTATCAATTTCCATCTAATGGAATCAAAACATGTACACGATGCCTGTTTCCCTTCCTGCATCCCTTCTTCCTAACTTAAGTGGAACACACACAACACCCAGTATTTTGGAAATGTCTTATGAAGATGAAGATATGCTCAGAGCCCCTGATCCTAATGTCCACGAACAGCTCATCCACAGCCAGAAATAGACAACTCTTACCTGTCTTGCTTCATAAGAGAAACAACATATACACTTACATAAGCTGCTATGTCCAGCTTCCTCTCATTTACAGCTAAATAGAATCACGAGTGACATAAGCCAGTGTGAGAAATGAGCGGTTTCCTTTACCACCCCAGGCATCTAGCTGTTGCCTCTATTAGGCTTGTACCTTGACCCACCTGCAGGTCTTAGGAGAGGAAGATCAGCATATCCTGCAATTCATTTCTCCTCTGACACAGACAAGTAAAGAAAGGAGGCCAGAGCCACTTAGACCTGAGACCTTCATTGCTGATGATACTGTGTCTGCTATCCTACCCTCTCCCTCAGCCTGGGTGACAGTCTGCCTCTGAGCCCTCATCCTAACAACCATGGCACATGTGTGGTGTGACAGAAGCCCACACTCTCGTATTTACCCCATGTGTCAGCCGAAGCCCATTCCCCATTCTAATGTGACCACTCCACCATGACTGACTGGACCTCCATGTCCAGCTCTGTCTTGGTAAAAATCTTAGAATGATGCCTCTGCTCATATTTCATCCATATGTTATAAGACCACAGACTCTACAGATTTAGCAAGCTGTGAATTTCTTCATTCATAATTTATTGCACCTTATTATTTCTGTTTTTTTCTTGGTTTGATTGTTTTACAAATTACAGGCTCCCTCTTTAAATTAGCACTGATTATGACTTTCCCAGATGTTTTATCTTATATTTATCTATATTAAATCTCATCTAATTTGCTTTCAAAAAAATCTTGCGTTCTTTTCTTTTTTCCGATCCTCCAGTATTCACTGTTGTTTTAGAATTTGGTGGCATCTGAAATGTAATCAACCTGTCTTTCAAAGTCAGAAAAAATAAAACTAGTGTTTATTGCCTACTGCATATCCAAGCTCAGATTCCCACAAAAACACACAGAGAGGTTAGAAACTATTATATACCATTTGTATGGGAGCACAGTGGGGGAGCACAGTAAGAGAGTAGAAATGAGTAATAATAGAATTCATGGAAGGGTGTGGAACCAGTGGGTTATTAATGCTGGCTTCTGCAGAAGACCTTCTGAGGGACTTCATAGAGAAAGCTTCCCTGATTCCCATTCACTAGTATGTAATGGTTAGTCTTAGAAGTAGGAGCTGGCAGGGGAAATAACTACCTGGCTTTTAAACCTGATCTTGAGGCTGGTAACTCCTCTACCAGCACAAAGCATTCATGCAGAGGTACAAGCAATAGAGTAAGAAGGCTCTGCCTATATTAGATTTGACTACATGGTTATCCACCCCAGTTGTCCTCTGCCTTGACTGGGACTCTGCTGGCATAAATTGCTGTGCAAAGTGGAGCATTAAGGCATGATGCCCCTGTTTACAGTACCTTAATTATGCCATGCCTGGTATTCACTGTAGCTAGCAATGGCATTGATGACCCTCATGAAAAAGCCCAGTAGATCTGCTCATGTTCACGCTTACTTCTCTTTGTCTTTATTCTAACCAGAAGCCTCAACTCTCATGATAAGCAGCTAATCACCTCTGTGATAGTAACTACCTTGATTTCAGCCTTTCGATCTACTAGGATGAGCATCAGCATAACCAGACAGCAGCCAGTATCAAGCTTAGAAGAATCTTTAAGATGTCTAGCAGAAATACCCTTGAACACATCTCCTGGTAACAACACAGTTAGTTCAACAAAACCAAGGTTGCATGGTTTTAAGGTCAATGAAATTGTTGGAGAAATTTCCTGGGAATTGTGACAGGGCCAGAAAGATCAATATTCTCTACATTTACTCATCTTGTCTATACACATGACTCCTCTGTAGATATCTTTGCTTCCAGTCTCCCAGTCTTGTTTCTTTAGATACTTTTTCTTCCAATTAAGTCATTCACCACTTAACATGTCCTTTTCTCAGTCCACATCAACTCCCATACAAAGGTAATTGTCCATGTCTCAAAGTTGTTACGCTCGGACAGTCTTTACTCTCATGGATCCTACTAAGGCAGGCAGAGTGGAGCAGCAGAACATCGTCAGCACACTGACAGAGCTAGCCCACCCAAGAACCAGGATTGGAGTTCTCATTTTCTGGTCATGGGGTAAGGAGCTGTCTCTGTGAGATACCATAACTGGTAGGAAAGGGTCTGGTACAACAGAGACAGGTGACAAATGTTCTCTCCATGTATAATTTACCTGTGATTTCTTGGCCAGTCTAAGCTTAGCCTATCATGGACAATTTTCATCATGTCATCAGTGTTGCTATACCTGCTCACCATTATTACCTAGCAGAACTGACATGACCCAGATCTCAATGGGTAGCCACAGTTGCATCGCCATTTCGTGTCCTGTAGACAGATATGTGGCCTTTACTAAGACTAGCAGCAGAGATTTTTCAGCACTGTGTGTGTTCTCCATGATGAAAGCACATTCATGAAACAAAATCTAGAGACCTACTCTAATTTTTCCATTGAATTTCCCAGGCTCACTAATATTGTTTTCAGCTACTGATGGCTATGACATCAATCTGCTGTACTAAATGGATTCAAGGCAGAATAACTTTTACACCAACATAAGCCCATTGCAAGGCCTCCTTTTTTTTAATGCCAATCAAACTGGCAGATGTTTGAGTTATCTTAATGGATAATGGAGCAGAGATCCCATATATAGTACCTGCAACTTTCTAAATCCAAAGAGGCACACCAAGGACCCTGCTCATCTTTTGTTTATAGGAAGCTTACATAAGGTATGATAATTGTCCATGGAGAACAGAGGGAAGGCCTCAAAATAATCCAGGTGACTAATTTCACAGAACTTCACCAATGTTAAGGTTTGGTCTGTTGCCATGTATTGTAGTGCTAAACTCTGTGTCCCAAGGTCTAGTTGCCTTAAGACAAGTAAATTCTCTCATATTCCAGTTGGTCAGAAGAGAGGTAGGTGGGGCTTTGGTTTCTGGACTTAGAGTCTGAGACAGAGACCAGAAGATGAGAGAGAGAAGAGGAAGGAAGGTGCCATGGGTTATGTGGATGATGTGTGCATGACTATGAGGTCCAGCCAGTTGGAATAGGAACAGCATGGGAGGAACATGGCAAGTAATATGTTGGGATTATTGACAGCAAAGTAAACAAAATAGCAGAGAGGTTTGGTATCTGTCCAGTTCTAGTGCTTTAAGGCTTATTGTAAATATAAGGGTTTTATGCCTTTTATTTTGGAACTAAATGATCAAATGTAGGGCAGAAACCCTCAAATAATATTTATCATGACATGCCAACATGCCAGTTTTAAAGAGTCATCGAGTTTCTTTCCCACCCTCCACCAGAGTCAGGCTCAAATATCCATACCAAATTGTATGTTGGCTGCTGAACACTTTGAACTGAAGGAGATTGGGAGGCCTTAAAGCAGTCTCTCTGACTTTTTTTTTTCCTATTTCTCATTTTATTTCCTCCCTAGGAAAGGCACAGAAACTCAAAGTCATTTCTCTGACTTTGGATCATAGAAACAAGAACTCTATTTCCCTTAAGCAAGCCATGATCCTAAAAAGGCCCATCTTTAGCCAGCTCCCATTGGAATAAGGTTATGAGAACATCATTACATAGTGGTCCTCCTCATACCTAGAGGGAAGGAATACATGGCAAGGCAAAGAAGGATCTGCACAGACAGACCCCGAGAGATTTACCCCCAGTTTTTTGCCATCATAACATGTTCCTTTGGTCCAGTCATCTCTCTACAACTTGCACTTTTCCATCATACATAATATAAAAATATGATTTTCACTGGATCTTCATTTCATATGGCTCCTGTAGCATGAAAAAATCTTTGCAATAAGTTTCTCTTTCCAATCTGTGTTGTTTGTTGTCTTGGGAATATCAGGTATTACCCATGACTCTTGTGACCTTACCACTCTTATAGAAGGCATATAAGTTTTGGTCCATACCCAACAGTCTCTGACCTACACGTGTATATGTGTAGGTATAAGGACATTGATTTGCTTAATGATTAATCTCAAACTTTGCTAAAAGAAAACATGAGTACAAAAAGAGAAGGTTTTGTTTTGTTTTCTTCTGTTTTTCTGTCCAACATGTCTCACTTCAATTCTCCCAGTCTCAATAATAACACCTATGAGCTAAGTAAGATCCCATTCACTGAAATGCAGAAATCATGTAGGGTTGTTAATAGTCTAAACTATTATAATTATTTTGTGCTACATAAACAGACTTTAGCACAATTAAACTGGTTAGTGGAATCATCAACTTCTTAATCATTTGCATATTCCATTTATGCATAACAGAAAAAAGCTATTCAAGGAATCAGAATGATGGGAAAGGAGAAATTAAGAAGGGTATGTGTGTGTCACCAAGGGAGCAGAGAGAACCTCCTGAGACATCCGGGAACTCTAATAGCGACAAAGGAGAAAAAAATGCATGGTCACAGGGCGACTGTAATGTTTGCAGGAGAGAGGAGTAAAAAGCAATGTCAAAAGACAAGTGATAGATCAAAATTGTAATCTATATGATAGCCAAAAGTAGATGTAGTTACAGCTCTTATAAACTTAGAAGAAAAAGACCAGAGGCCCCCAAATTTCAAAATATGCCCAGGATTTGAATGGTTAACTTTCAGCAGATGATCCGAAAGGCCAGGGGACCCAACTGTTCTTAGGTAGAAACAAATTCATTCCAATAAAAGGCATCCTAGTCTGCACATAGGAGAGCAATTTCATGCCGAATAGAATGGAAATAAAGTAGCTAAGCCTTTTGGAATAGGGACAAAAGACTTGCAAACATGAGCTCCCTCCAACTTGAGCTCAGTGGAGCAAAGCACAGCTCCCAAGTAAAGGTACCTGTGAGACTTTCTGGCGCCAGGAACTTGCTAGAAGGACTTAAGAAGGCTTCTCGAAAAGCCCTGAGCCTTATTCGCATTTTGGTGAACACCCACTTACTTGCACACAGAATCCATCAAGGTTGGAGAATGGAAAAGGGCCAGCTCTATATTTGAGTCCATCACTGCCAGTTACTAGCTAAATGGCCTTGGCAAGTGGTACAGATTGGATTGTGTACCCCCCAGAAGATACACTGAAGTCATAGCTCTCAGTAGTTCAGACTATGACCTTATTTGGAAATCATTATTGCAGATGCAATTAGTTAAATTAAGATGCAGTGGTGCTGGAATCAGTGTGGGCCTTCCATCTAAAAGAAAGTAAAAAGAAACACAAAGGCACTCAGGAGCAAAGACCGCTTTGTGGCTGCGGAGACAGAGAGCAAGCCAAGAAGCACTGAGGACAGTGCGGGACCATTCAGGCTGGAACAGGAAAATGAAGGTTCTCCTCTGTAGGCTACAGAGGAAGTCCTGCCTCCCTAATGCCTTGATTCTAATATGCATCCAGCCTCCAGCACAGTGAGTCACTTAGTATCTGCTGTTTTAGGCCACATAGTGTATATGGTCCCTTGGAACAGTAGGCCTAAGAAATACCACATCAAGTTGCCTGAATATGTTGTAGTCTCTTCATGGACAGGAAAGCCTCTTGGCTTCCCAGGGGTGATAGAAGGTTGATGCTGTGCTAAGAACACGTATCTTCCACACAGTAACCTCTCTAAAACTCTGTGTTCTACTCAATTATTTGTGTGTTTAAAGGGGAGATGAGGCTTCTGGTATAGTGTTTTCTCTTTCTTAATATGTATATAAGATGAATTAAAAATAGAAAGTGTTGCTGCTGGTACCCAAATTAGACCTTAGAAATGGCATCAAATTAAATCTCTTCTTAAATGGAAATTATGGAGGCTTTTTGTCTATGGGCTCTGGGACTTTTCAGTTATCTTTGGGAGTCAATGTGGGAAGGGAAAGGCTGTGTAAAAAATTGAATAGTGCCTTTGACTATAATCTATTACACAGAGCAGGAAACAGTAACAGAAGTGATACCAGATTGTCCATCCTAGGATCTGAATTCAAGTCCTTGCTTTTTTAGTCCCTTGCTGGTCCTTTGAATAAAACAAACAAACAGACAGACAGACAGTATTCTGCTCTGACAAACTACTGCAAACATTGTGGCCAAAAAGAATGTGTGTATTTATCTTTTGTAGTTCTAGAGGTCAGAGCCCTAATCCCTGACTCGGGAGTATTCTATTAAGTTATAGAAATGCTTTCCTCCTCTGAAAACGAGGGATCAGTTTTCACCCATCTTTCTCATAGTTTGGGCTACACCCTCACCTCTTAGCTCTTGGCCTCTTCTATCTTCAAAGTGGACAGAGCAGCATCTAGTGTCAGACATCATTTTGGCTGTTCCTTATCACTGAATGTCCCCTGGTTATCTCTGATAAGGGACCTCATTTCTACACCTAATCCCTATGCAAATAATCGTCCTTTCTCAAAACTCTTGACCTAATCACATTTTTAAAGTATAAGGTACCATAAAAGACAGCATGCAAGGGCTCCAAATATTAGAAGTGGGTATCTTTAGGAAAGACATCTTTTTAGGACAATGTTTATCTAGTGGGGGTGTGTATGTGATATAGCATCTGGAAGTCTGCAAAGTAAGAACTGAGCAGTACCACATAGAGGCTGGCTATGTGAATCCATGCTTGTTTTTATCGCAGGTGCATCCCCCCCTGCTCCAGCCAGGAAGGGATGCTGTCAGGCCAAGAACAGTGCTAGGTTCCCCAAGCTCCCCCAATACAACTGAGACAAACCAAGCTCTTCTTTCCCAGAGTCTTATGTGAAGTAGATCTTGCTGTTTCATTTTGCCAAATAGAAATTGTGTTATTTCTTATTGTTCTCCAACCTTTAGGGAAAAGTCAAGCCTTTATAAAAAATATTCTTAAACCTTTTAATATGAATGTGCCAATAGATTCCCAGAGCTTTCTAAAACTCTCAAATGCCAGGCTCGCTCTCTCTCTCTCTCTCTCTCTCTCTCTCTCTCTCTCTCTCTCTCTTCCCTCTCTCTCTCCCTCTACTTCTCTCTCTCCCTCCCTCCCCCCCTCTCCCCCTCTCTCTCCCTCTTTCTCCCTCACCCTCTCTCTCAAATACTTATGCATTACCTTTTCTTTTATAAGAATTTTATTACATCTATTTATTTGGGGGTTGGTGTGGGGCATGTTCCACCCTGTGTGTGGCTAGTTTTCATGTCAACTTGATACAAGCTAGAGTCATGAGAAAGTAGAGGGTCTCCATTGAGAAAATGTCACCATAAGATCCAGCTATAAAGTATTTTTAATTAATAATCCATGGGTGAGGGCTCAGCCTATTGTGGGTGTGCCATCTCTGGGTTGGTAGTCCTGGGTTCTATAAGAACGAAGGCCAAGGAAGCCACGAGGAGCAAGCCAGTAAGCAGCATCCCTCCATGGCTTCTTTATCAGCTTCTGCCTCCAGATTCCAACACTTTTTGAGTTCTTCTCCTTGCTTTCTTCAAAATGATGGACTACAATTTGGAAAGGTAAACCAAATTTCTTTTCTTCATATTTTGCTTTTGGTCATAGTGCTTGGTTGAAGCATTAGAAACCCTAACTGAGGCTGGTTAGTTTAGTAACTGAGGTTTGGGGTTGGTTCTCCTTTCTTACAGGTGGGATTCAGAAGTCAAGCTCAGGGTATCAGTCTTAACAGTAAGAGTCTCTACCCCTTGGGCCACTTTCCATCCCCTCTATTTATTCTTGATGCACCTAACATATTTGTGCTGTGTTCTTAAACCTGGTTTGTTCTGTGAACCTGTTTTAATTAGATACATGCTTAGAAATTTCAGTCAGCCAATCAACTTATAGTCCTTTTTAGTTATTCTCTTTTTCTTTTCTTATCTTAAGCTGGAGATTGTCAGTAAACTGTCTGTCAATCAAAGTTGACAGGAGAATGTCTCAAAGGCAGTTGGATGGTGTGGCTAGTGTAGAGAGGTGGTTCAGAGAAGGGGGACAGATGGATGCAGCCACAGAGCCCTCATGGACACGCCACAGAGCTACTTCCAACTCTTGTTTCAGTTTTAACTAACCATGCAACTTTGGCACAGTGACTTAGATTTTATTTTATCTCTGGTTCCACATCAATAATTGCAGCCAAATTCAATTTTTATAATATAGCTGTGGAAACTAAGATGAACGCTATAGTACTGGAAGCCCACTTCTGCTCATACATCCCCAAACACACAGTAGGCAAGGGGCTATCCACCTATTTATTCCTCTCCATTACTGTTTCTAGAGATGGGTTGTGGGTGAATGGGTGGATAGATAGATGATGATAGTGCCTTAGGGTTTCTGTTGCTGTAAAGAGACATCACAACCACAGCACCTTTCATAAAGGAAAGCTAATTAGGGCTGCCTTCCAGTTTGGAAGTTTAGTAGATTGTCATGATGGTGGAAAGTATGGTGGTACATAGGCAGGCATGGTGCTGGAGAAGGAAGTGAGAGCTCTACATCCTGATTGGCAGGCAGCAGGAAGAGAGAGAGAAGGAGAGAGAAACAGAAAGTGAGACAGAATGAGACAGACAGAGAGAGAGAGAGAGACAGAGAGAGAGAGAAAGAGACTAGTCTTGGCTTGAACCTTAAAGCCCACCCCCTGTGGAGTAAAGCCTACCTATACTTCCTCCAACAAGGCCACCCTTACTCAAAGGCCACGTCTCTTAATTGTGACACTCCCTATGGGCCGATGGGGCCATTTTCATTCAAATCTCCACAGATAGATAGATAGATAGATAGATAGATAGATAGATAGATAGATAGATAGACAGATAGGCAGACAGACAGACAAATGAGAGATAAGAGAACAAAAGAGGGTAAAGTTGTGTTATAGAAATAACTTGGCTATGGCTATAGAGGTATTTTTTCCTTACAGTAGGAGTAGGTCATCACTATGAGAGCTATCAAAGAACCCATCAAACATCCACTGGCTCATTTATTGTCTGAGCATTTGCAGCGACCTCACTGTGGCCTGCACTGATGCTCAGGGATCTGCAACTGGGACTTTTGTGGCAAATGCTTCGCAGCAGAGCAACTGCTCTCAGTACCACACTCACAGCACCTTCCCTTTAGCCTTTTCTGTTTGCTTTGGTGTCACTCCATCTGCTTATGTCTTCTCCCGGTGGTTCCCTGTCTGCTGGGGCCCTGTGCTCTGGAGAGGAAAGGAAAATGCCTTGTAAAACCTCTGGAGTAGTTCTGGACTGATGACTAGCTGGAGTTGGGGTCCCCACATGGAAATCCTCTCAGAACCTCAAGAGCTTCTTCAATAAACCAAGAGGGGTTGCTTATCAGTCTTTGCTGGACTCCCAGATGGTCTTACTGAACAGGCAGCAGCATTGAGCTGGCAAAGGCCCCCTCTACGTTCCATCTCATTTCCCATTGGCTATGGGTGCTGATCCCCATCCCAGGCAAGGTGAGCAACATATCGCTCTTTACTGAGTACTTTCCTGGCATTAGCAATAAAACTGTCTACATCCTGGGAACCATCTTCTCATCCACAAAGCCCTTCATACAGGAGGCAATCTGGTCCCTTAAAATACACTGTGGACATGTGGATATTCTGAATCCAACAGAATGGTCAAGGAAAAGTGAGGGCTGGCCTTGCCTAATGGAACATGGCTGACTCTACATCAGGGCTACTTTGGACTAGAGTCATACCACAGTCTTTATACATTATTGAGATATGATGAGATGTACCACAAAATTTGGTGTCAGTTGTGCTGTGTGACATGAGGCTTGGTGTCTGGTGAACTTAAATCCAGGGTTTTTATTTTTTATTATTATTAAATTTAATTTTTTTACTTATTTACTTTACATCCCACTCACTGCTCCCCTTCCCAGTCACCTCCTCCCACAATCCTTCTTTCTTTCCCCTTCTCTTCTGAGCAAGTGGGGGCTCCCCTAAGTACCCCTCACCCTGACACTTCAAGTCTCTACAAGGCTAGTTACTTCCTCTCCCACTGAGGCCAGACAAGGCAGCCCAGCTAGAAGTACATATCCTACATACAGGCAACAGCTTTTGGGATAGCTCCCATTCCAGTTGTTCAGGACCTACAAGAAGACCAAGCTGTATATCTGCTACATATGACCGGGAAGGTCTAGATCCAACCCATGTATATTCTTTGGTTGGTAGTTAGACTCTGAGAGCTACAAGGGTCCAGGTTAGTTGACTCTCTCAGTCTTCCTGTGGAGTCCTAATCCCCTTCAGGGCCTACAATCCTTCCTCTTATCCTTCCATAAGAGTCCCCAAGCTCCATCTACTGTTTACCTATGGGTGTCTATATCTATCTGAGTCAGTTCCTGGGTGGGGCCTCTCAGAACACAACATGCTCTTGTCTGCAAGTGTTAGGGATTGGTGCTTGCCCATGGGATGGGTCTTAAGCTGGGCTGGTTATTGATTGGCCATTCCCTCAATCTCTTTTCCATCCTCCATGCCTGCTTTTTTTGTATACAGGATAAATTTTGGGTTGAAAGGTTTTTTTTTTTTTTTTTTTTTTTGTCTTCTTACATATTCTTTATATATATATTAGGGTTGAAACTTTTGTGGGTGGGTTGGTGTCTCTATCACGCCACTGGGGTTCCTGCATGGCTATAATAGGTGGCCTCTTCAGGTTCCTTATCCCCAATGCTGTGAGTCACAGCTAAGGTCACCCCCATTGATTCTTGGGCACCTCCCTTATCCCAGGTCTCTGACTCATCCTGAAGATGCCCCCGTACCTCCTCACCTCCATCAGTTGCAGATTTCTTTTCATTTTCATGATCGTATAAGCCAAATCCAGGTTTTAAAAATGTGTTCCTGTGTTCTCTCAGCAAAATCACATAGAGCTCCCTCTGTAAGCTGTGAACAGTAACTTGACTGTACTTGCCTTCTCAGTGGTTGGTTTATAAGAATCAAACAAGTGTCAACAACATTCTGAAGACAGAGTTTTGTCCACAAATGACAGCACTGCCACATTTTAAAAAAAAGACCATGAAAGTTCTGAATGATAGACAGGTGTAAGGCTTCAGGTTTGCTTCATCGCTGCTTTTACTTTGGAAAATATAAATCAAGCTGTCTGGGGTCAGCTAAGAAACAATAGAATCCAAGTATCAATGGATTTCTCCAGCCCTGAGAGCAAGAAATCTGAACCCACATCAGGACTAGAGTACAGTTTCAGGCTGTCAATGAGGGTGCATATGTCTGAGACAAGTATTTCTGGGACACCTGTTCAAAACTGTCCTTATTGTTGCTAATGTAGATGATGGTGCAGAGAACTCTATTTCAGAGGAGCCAGCACAGACCCTGAGGGATGACCAGTGAGTAGAGCCTGCAGGAGCATATAGTGCTGATTCAAGTCAGGGTGTGTAAGGAGCGGTTAGAGTATTCGCCATTACCAGATGGCGCTGTTAAAGAAAACTTGTGGATAGCGCGGGGTGGCTCGCCCGAAGCGCCTGCGCATTAAGGGTGTACGTGACTAATCACTGCCCACTCCCGGGGGCGCCAATCAGTGGAGGACACGCTGCCTCAGGGCTATATAAGCAGCGCCATTCTGGGGCCCCGGGTTCCTCCTCTATCAACGGCTGAATAAAGCTGAACTGCAGACGAAGCCTGCGTGTCGCGTGTCTTCTTGCCGGCAAGAGGCGCGCAACAACTGGTGCCGAAACCCGGGACGGGATGCCGGGAGATTTTGACACCGAGGGGAACCCCCCGCCCAACGGACGGGGAGGCTTCGCAAATCTGCAGTGGTAGGTGAGCTCTCTCAGGTATGCTGGATTTTGAATTTCTGACGGGGTCGTTTGCGGGTGATGCACTGCTGGGACTTCTCTTAGCAGTTGTGATTGCTGCCCGCTTCCTTCTGGTCTCATGTAAAAGGGAGATAGCTAA
>CM052718.1:31441723-31463120 GCA_028551405.1 Uromys caudimaculatus | reverse complement strand
GTGGAGGACACGCTGCCTCAGGGCTATATAAGCAGCGCCATTCTGGGGCCCCGGGTTCCTCCTCTATCAATGGCTGAATAAAGCTGAACTGCAGACGAAGCCTGCGTGTCGCGTGTCTTCTTGCCGGCGAGAGGCGCGCGCGCAACAAGGGTGAACACCTGTGTCCCTTGCCAGCCACAAAACACTGCTACCATGCTTAGCCTAGACAGCGCCAGAATCCCTCTCAACACAACTTTGAGATACATTTTAGTTTTCATGGGAGTAAACACACCAAGCAGGGTCATGTGACTTAAGAAAACACCTTTTCTCTTTTAAAATATATGAGAACAGTACAATCAAAGAAAAAATAATAATAAGCACAAGAAAGATTTGTTCAATTATAGCTTCTTATTAGTCTATTGAAACCGTTCTTATGGGGTGGTCTTTATATAGTTTCTAAATTTCCCTTTCTGTTCATTTTGCCTGTGAGTGGAGTAGACATTCTCTTCCCGCCCCTGCCTTCTTTACTGGCTATTATTTGATACAGGAATTCCATGTTTATGAAGAGCAATTTTATTTAGCAGTTGCATCTTAGTTCATAAAATGGCTGTCTAAGACATTGTTCTAATGATTAACATTTAAAATATCTGTGGTTGTAAATCACAAACTTTGTGAACAACTTTGTATCATGGCTCTGTCAGCCTGTACAGGCTGCCATAACAAGATACCACAGCTTACATCCCTCAAGTAGAAATATGCCTTCTCGAAATCGTGCAGATCAGAGGTCTAAAATCAAGGTACTCGGAGAGACTGATTTTCTTGGAGGCCTTTCCTTGTCTTCTCAATGAGAATTTTTCCCATCACGTGGGTTTCCGTCTGAGTGCATCCATGCTCAAATTGCTTCTTCTTAGAAAGGATGCAGGTCATATTGAATGGCATCCACCCAAACAACCAGATCATAGACAGATGTTATCCTAAAGATTATTTTCCAGTAAAGTTACATAGAGATACTTTAAGTTAGTGCTTCAAATACGAACTGGGGCTAGGCACAACTCAGCTCTAACAGCTTCACTATCATTTGGGTTCCTCCTCTGAGTTTTTAACTGGCAGAAGACATCACTTGCTTTCTGGCTCTCAGCCCTCTGCTCTCTGTTTCTTGGTACCTCTGGAATATGATCTGGAAGTGTATGTAACCAGAGAGTGGCTTCTGACAAAAGAAAGATAGAAGACAAGAATGCACTTGCTAATAAATCCTCTTCCAGGAGGGTAAAGAAGGGATTTGGGGAAGAGACAACTAACACTGATAGTCACCTGCCCTTTACCATTGTTTTATTTTATATATGAAAAGACATTAGCACACAAGCTATATCAGACTTCATTTTTCTTGGAAGCCTGGGTGAAAGCAGTACCGTACCTTCCTCAATGGCCAGTACCAGGAAACATACTGCAAACCATCATCATTTAATTGCATTTAAATACAAAGTAATTTATTAGCCAAAGAAAAAAGGGGGTTTTGTCTTTGCCTTTTGATTTGGTTTGTGTATAGGCAGGGGTTGCTTTGTTTGCAGTGTCAGGAACGTAACCCAGGACCTGGCATACATATGTGTGGCAATATTCTACCACTGGGCCACACCCACAACCCAGGGAACAGTTTTATAGGTATATTTGCATATTAATTTTCTCTACAAAGATCTAGCAATGTAAAACGCATGTTTCTTTCTAGTCCCAGTGACATTTGTTTTTCCAGTACATATTTTCTCCTAAATCAGAAGCAATTTTTATTTAATATTAAACCTAATTGCTAACGAGGCTATATGTTTTAAATAATAATTTAATGGATGCTATTGTGATGCAAAAGAATACACTGGGTAAAAACTTCTGCATCCACCTCAGTTGACTTGCATAGGCATAACTTAGTTATTGGAGCATTATCAAGTTCTAAGAACTGTCCTTCCAAAATAGAAAGCAACATATTCCTGCCTGTCCTGGATGGGGATGACTATTCCCTGAGTTTCTCTGATCAAGGACTGAGTACATCAAACTTCCAAGCCTACTGAAAAGGCAGGGATGATGTGAGCCTAACACTTGCTCCTCTTGAGCTCCCACCCTGACCAGGTCTCCTTTAATTACCCTCCCTCAGTGCAACTCTAGAATGTACTTCCTGTATCCGGGGGACTTTGTACTCCCCCTTTCAGAAAAAATAATACTTGTTGGTAAAGCACTTTGAGATTGTTCCAAGAAACCTGGATTCTTGGGACAAGGTGTTATTATTTAGTTGATGTGAAACAAATATCCACCTAATAACCATAATTATATTGTCAAAACTGCTTAAAATATCCACTCTGCTCGGATGGTAGTGATGTCAGGGAGTTTTGTGACTAGTAAATTGGAACATTATCATGAAATTAAAAAAGAAAAGTTATATTACCAAGTAATTCATCGGGATGATTTGATATTTCAAGGATAACCACCAAGCAATTTCAGGAACATGTAATTATTTTTTTCCCTTGCTATTTTATGATGCATTACTCAGTACAGGGTGGTTGACTGCACCTTGTAAAGTGGAAGGATAGTGAATAAGGAGCCATTAACGGATCAAAGTCTACGTGGGAATATAGCAGATTTTCTTGGTCCTTTCCTTCTCTAGGACTTGAAATCCTCATGCACTCATCTCATTCCCAAGGTACATGGAACATCCCTTACACACAAGGAAGGCTCAGAACACACTACATGCTGGTGATTTTCCTCCTCAGTTGACTTTCTCTGTGGCTTCAGCACCTTTGCACACACTACACTTATTGCTGAGATGTCCTATTTCCTTGCTTAGTAAATTCTTGGGTATTCATCAAATCGTATCAAAACTACTCTCCCCTGAAAAGCTTTTTCTTTCTAAAATTGGGGATCCTTCCCAAAGAACATAACTGTCCTGGGCCCAAATCTCTTTTCAGACTGCACACACTAGATATAAAATGTTTCCTTACTCTCCTTTTCTTGCATAGTAAGTTCTTCAAGGGCTGTGATAGCCTGTCTGCTTGTCATTCTGACAATGATTAGTAAATAGGAGCCGACCTCTGCATAAGTGGGACACTGCTAGTCACTAGGGACAAAGTCGATGTCTTAGGGTTTTATTGCTGTGAAGAGACACCATGACGAAGGCAATACTTATAAGGCAAACATTTAATTGGGGCTGGCTCACAGTTTCAGAGGTTCAGTCCATTATCATCATGGCAGAAAGCATGGCAGCAGGCAGGCAGACATGGTGCTGGAAGAGCTGAGAGTTCTACATCTTGATCCAAAGGCAACCAAGAGAAGATTGTCTTCCACGGGCAGCCAGAAGGAGGGTCTCTTCTGCACTGGGCAGAGCTAACCATTAAACATCAAAGCCCACCCCTTCAGTGATGCATTTCCTCCAACAAGGCCACACCTACTCCAACAAGGCCACACCCACTCTAACAAGGTCACACCTCTTAATAGTGCCACGTCCCTTGAGCCATGCATATTCAAACCATCACAGTGGAAAACAAGCTAAACATAATGCCTGCCCTCATGAACTCTTGATGGTAAAGAGTTTACACTATACATTTCGGTCACAAATCTGTTTATAACTGTATAAGAAAGGAATGGTAGGACTATAGGAGAAAGATGGCAGGAGGTGAGAAAGAGGGATGGTACCTATAGAATCTTCCTAGTGATGTCTGTGGAATATGAAGTTGCATTCTGTATGAGTATGAGCAAATAGAAGCCTTATAAATTCCAGTCTCTCAGCAGAAGAACTAGGGGAAAGGATGTGGGAGTTACGGAGAAATGAGATGTCCTACCCTCTAATAAATCAAAGTGTAGAAGAATTTGAAGGAAGGTCTTCACAAATGTTGTTCAGCTTAAGTGAGGTTGTGATATTAGTCCAAATACAGTATTATTGGTGTCAGCATTAAAGAAAGAAAGAAAGAAAGAAAGAAAGAAAGAAAGAAAGAAAGAAAGAAAGAAAGAAAGAAAGAGAGAGAGAGAGAAAGAGAGAAAGAAAGAGAGAGAAAGAGAGAGAGAAAGAAAAGAAAGAAAGAAAGGAAATTTTGACATAGAGATGCACACTGATGAGAGTTCATAAAATAATACAAAAATAATATGATGGCTTCCAAGTGTGACAGAGACACCATAAAATGAAAACTCCTTGATTTTAGCATTTCAGACTCCAGAAAATAAATTTTCATTGTTTAACCTGTCGAGTCTGAGGTTTTTATGGCCACCTTAGCAAAGGAACATAGACTACAATGCTATACAGAATGCTCAGTCACTTGATGTTAGTTCTCCAATCAGCCACTTCACTGGAAACCCTCAGTCCTGAAATCTGTTGATTAATTCATTTGGAAACATGACTCAGGGACAGAGAGAACCAGTTCCCAATAGAAATGGTGCACCTAGAAAATGGAACAAGGGGCACGCTCTCCTCTAGCTTCCACAGATCCCAATCATGACAGGTCTTCTTTCTTACACTGACATATAAGTGCATCAGTCTCCTTGAATCATTTGCATGCCACACACACACAAGATCAGCCCACTGTTCAATAAACACTGGTTGAAAAGGATCAACCCCAATAGCCCACGTGTCTGCAGTTGGTAGTGCAGCTGAGAGATGATCATGATGGTGTCTATCATAGGTGGACAAACGCTTGATGAGTTCCTAGCTGAAAAGAATATTAATTGGAAGGCATGGCTAGAAGAAATGGGTTTCTGCGATGGTTCCTTTGAAAGGCATATGATATCCTCAGCCTCTCCCTGCCCTCTCTCTCTATGAAGCAAGAAGCTTTCCTCCACCCAACCTTTAAATTGTGATGTTTCTGCCTGGCTATGGGCCTAGAGGAAATAGAACCACATGACTGTGAGTAGAAACATCTGAAGCTGTACACACAGGAAATAAGCTCTCTCATTAGGAATCAGTCAATAGCATAGGGTTTGGAATTGTTTTTAATGTGTTCTTGCCCTTCTCAAGAAGGAATGAGCTTTGTGGACAAGTTTTAGGATAGAGTTCCCAGTAAGTTTACAAGTGATGCTGTTCTTGGGTCAGCTTCCCCCTCCACTGGGCCTTACTGCATCAGCCTCACCCTTTTCTATATCTTTGATTTCTATAGCAATCATACCTTTCATTGGCTAGATTTTGAATTGGCTCCATCCTCTTGTCAGTTCAGGGTAAACATGTCTGTCCTAGCTCAAATATGTTCCAATGTGTTCGTAGCCTCTATGAATGGTTTTCAAAGGAATGAAGGGAAAATATAACCACATTTTGTATCATTGCTTCTATTTTGTGTTAGTATGCACCGGTCTTGACATTCATCTCTTGTGATTTGCAACAGTGACTGTAGATATCTATAAAATTCATATTTCTTAGAATGTCCATGCTTTTCTGTCTCTCAGCCTCATCAGCCCTCTTTCTGCATAAGTCTGAGAGTCGCAGACACTTTAGTTTCCCTGTGATATAGGCTGCATCCAATGTATTGGCTTCTGTCTTCTCCTCGCACCACAAATTCTGCTCACTTTTCAAGAGCCAAGCCTCTGTCTCTGCCAGGACTTTGGTAGTAGCCCCATGGTTTTGTTTGGGTATGATCTTTGTTTCTATTTTTTCTCCACCTATAGAAACAAGAGTGTGGCTTCTCTTAACCTGTACTCCCAAGCTCATCAGTCATCAAATACCAAAGGATGCTCAATGCTGATTACCGTGTAAAATGACAACATCCAGAGCTATGGTAAGGCACACTGGCGCTCAAAGATCCTTTCACAACCATTCTTTGGGCCAAATACCATCATAAGTCACCTGAGTCCCATGGTGGAGAGGACTGACCCATGTGTCATCCTCCATTTAATACAGACCTTTATAGGGTCCTGTCTTTGAAGCATCTGCCAAATTGACTTATATCAACTCAATTCACATTTCTAGGCTTACTCCCATTCACTGAAACCTCATGCTTGGTATTTGTTTACCAAGTATATCAATAATGTTGGGAATTTAATTGAGATGTATGAACAGAAAAAGATTTTATAGCATCATTACATGTGTGTTTTGCAGTCCACGCTGGAGCCATCAATCATTTCTGAATGCTTGTCAGCAAGGTGAAATAGCCAGATGTCTTATTTTCACAACTTTATAATTTTCCTTGAACAAGTGACAAAAAATGCTCCAGCCAAAAAATATGTCTCTCTTCTAATACATGTCACTTCTAACTACAGCTGCCCACATAACAAAGTATATTAGACTCCCCCATAACTCTCCCTCCGTAGATCTATTTGGACTCAAACAATGAGATAGAGGACCACAGAAATTAGAAACTGAAGGTTGTTTCTGTCAGAACCCTAGATGACAAGTCAGTGACACAAAATGTGCAACACAACATATGGAAATGATGAATCACAGCCATATAGTTTATATAATCCATGTGATTACATATTCCTGCTTTGGATTTCAGTTTTTAGTCCAACACCCCACCTCTGGTGTTCTTTTGCCCTGAAAATCTTCTGAAAAATATAGTATAGCTTAGTAGATAGAGAGATACATCCAAATGACATTGAACATGTGATTTAAACCATCAAGATCCATTTTTCTCACATGCTAATGTTGGCCTATAATTATATTTATCTCTTAAAACTGCCACAAGATTCTGAAAAGGTAATTCAGAAAAAAACACTAAGTTAAGTGCTCTTACATGGAGGAAGAACATTGTTATTGTCGTATACAAGCATAAACTAGTTGTAGGCAGTGGTTATTTCTAATTCCAGCAGTTAGGAGGTAGAAGCAAGGAAGACCAGCCATAGCTGCATAGATAGATTGAGGCTAGACTAAGACTATGTGTGACCTAGTCTCAAAAAGGAAGCAAGCAAACACGAACATGAAACAATGCACAAACCTAATACATAGAGTATTCTGTGGGAGTATTTTTTAGAGCAAGAGACTGATCAACAGTGTCACATTAAATTGACCATCAGACTAAAATGTACAAAGTATAGTACCATGATGACATGAAGACCTGATTTGAGACTTAGATGTCTGCTTTGGATTTCTGCAAACTTTGACCAATCTTTCTTCTCAGTCCTTAAAATAGATTTGGTAAATTTTTCTGCCTAAGTTTCATGTGGATTCTAAGTAATAGTGTATAGAGAATGATGGGCTTCGGGGAAGGGAAGCCATGATTACTGACAACCTTTCCTGGCTCCTACTAAAATTTCAGCATGGAGGCTAATGACCTACATGGTAAAGCTGAAGCTGACACTGTTCTACACATGGCCAAGATGACTGAAGCCCATGCAGAACATACTGTACTGCTTTTGGTCTTCCTTATTAAAGAGCTTAAAGAATATATGCTAAGTTAATAGTCTCATAGTAAGTTCCAGGGATGCTCTGTCCAAATAAAGATAATGTCTGTGATATCATACTGGCAGTTGGACTACCCCTTCTTAAACTGACTAACACTTTATCCATATAGACTTTTCTACAGTCTTTGCCACCATGTTGAATATAGGATACCTTATATCTGATATGGAAGACTTTCCTGCATCCCTTATGTTTTTGATGCTGCTAATAATGTTGTAACTCACCTGCAAGATGATACACCTTCTGGCTTATCCTTGTAGATAGGAAGGACTTATGATTTTATGAGCTTCCTCTCAGAGAATAGTTTCAAAGGGCTCTACTTTCAGAAAAAAAATCTTATGTGTGTTGACTTTACCTTTCCTATTTTAATGGATTTTTTAAACACAGGTCATAAAATGAGTACAAGAGTATCAGTTCTGCCACAGGTTAGAGACCTCTATTTCCACATCACACTGAGAAAACAGAGAAATAACATAGAAGGTGAATGTGCAGACCCACAGCTCTGTAAGAAAATACATTCAGCCCAAGTCTCCTTCCTTCATTACTGAGCCTCATGTCGTTCTAACAGTGTGTAGAATCATTACAAGAACAAGGCTCTGGGAGTGCCTTTGAGAGAATGTCTTGATTAGGTTAATTGAGGTGGGGAGACTCCCCCTAAATTTGGGTGGCACTATTCTTTGGGATGAGATACTGGATTACATAAAAAGGAAAAAACAAGATAAGGACCAGAATCCATTGTTTTCTGTACCTAACTGTCAGTGTCATGCTACAAGCTGCCTCAAGCTTCTGCAGCCATGATGGCCCTGCCTTTAACTCAAGTAAACCTGTTGTCCCCCAAGCTGTTTTTGTCAGGTATTTTTTTCATAGCAAGAAAGGTAACAAATGCAGTATCTCCTTGACTCCCTCATTTATTCAGGGGAAGGAATATGATGCTATTTAATTCTCCTGGTATGAGTATAGCTCTCATGCTATACTTATTGGATATATTTACTTATGGTGACATTGAAGAGAATGAAGACAGAGAAGACAAGGAAAGGGAACAGAAGAACAGAGAGAGGGAGAAGGAGAAGAAGCTCCTTAATTATGAACCAGACTAGAGCTAGAAACTAGATAAGGGGTCAATGTTTTTCAATTGTGCTTGCCAAATTTTTAATTTTTAATTTTTTGGCTTATATAAAATGAAACAAAACCTCATCTGTTGCTATTCTCTCCCAATACTAGGACTCCCCCATCTATTAGCCAATGGCCCACATTTCCAAGAGTCAGAGATTCTGATGTGCATAGTCTGCTCTTACTGGTTACAGCAGCAATAGTGGCTGTGTTGCCTCTGCTGTTTAAGTGCTGTTTATTACACTCCCAAAAGCTGACCATCACCATTGGCACCAGGGAGTTCCGTGATACCATCATCTCCCATGGGAAAGCATGCCTAAGAAGAAAGTTATTACTGGAAGTCTCAATGAAGCCAGTGACCCTCTTATTGCTTAAATGAAAGGGGTGTCCTCTGGATTCTTTCAAGAATAATAGTGAGAGGATGGGTTCTTTGCTCTTACAGAATAAAGCCCTGTGCCTTCTGACACCTTCTTCACTGTTTTCCATCCAGGTTAGTGCCATGGAGTCACTCCAGCAGTATATGAGGACTACCTCCAAGTGCCTTTGCCAGGAAGTTAAAACCCAAGTCCCAAGACCCTTATCTCTCTAAGTCCTCTGCCAATCACCCTTAGATTCTGCCCTTCTCATACAACATACCCCCCTTTCTCCAGGATTGTGCCCACTGATAATTAGCCAGCACTTCTCATTCTGTTTGCAGGCATATTTCCCCTTAGCCTCACAGTGAACTGCAATTTCTAGTTATTCACACAGTGGTGATGGCAAAAGACGTATATATCTTAGAGAACACGATCATCCGCTTATGAAGTACCTGCCATGGGTGCAGTGGCTTGGGGTTCTCTAGAAACAAAAGAGAAGAGATTTGAGGCTCTAAGGCACGTTCACTCAATTTAGATTTCTGGTTATTAGATTGGCATCAGAGACATGTGTGGTTATGGATGGACTTCTATCCACAGGCTATCACCCCTATAGTCTGATCCTGAGTCTGATTTTCAGTTTGGTAATCCCCACAGCTATAAGAGATAAGAATTTCTTTCAGTGTAGCTGGAGACTTGCTGGCTTTCATCACAACAGGTGGCTATCCCAGTTTGGGGTTCCTTTGCTTTCTCCATGGCTGCTAACCCTTTAAGAAAAGCAGCCTGTCCTCAGAACCTAAAGTTCCCATCAACTTTTTGCCTCATGTACTCTATAACTTATCTTCCACCTGTACTACCATCCGGTCGCCAGTACAGCAAGTCTTCCGAAATAGCGTGTTCCTGTCTCGTTTTCTATCTCCACTGGATTTTCCCCTCACCAGTGGGTTATTCAATCCAGGGTCCTATTCTGAGAGACTCCTGCAACCACTCCAAGAACCAACTCTTTTAGGTTGAGCTCCCTTAAAACTAAGGCCTAAGCCAGGTATACATGTGCAACAGGTTTAACTGAGAGACTATGAAGGAGCTAGAAGAAGACAATAAGTGAGAGAAAGATGAAGATGTGTCATAACAAGAGTGTTGCTAGTGTGAGTGTCCTGAATACTTGGAGACACACACTCTTCCAATGCCTTAGTGAACTGTGTCTACAACAGTAGTTCTCACCCTTCTCGATGCTGGGACCTTTTAATACAGGTCCTCATGTTGTGGTGATCCCCAGCCATACAATTATTTCATTGCTGCTTCATAACTGTAAATTTTCTACTATTATAAATCGTAATGTAAAATATCTGATATGCAGGGTATCTGATATGTGACCCCCCCCCCCCAAAGGGGCTTGTGACTCACAGGTCTAGTGTGTGTTAGATGGCTTACCAACTAAGAGCTAAGGATGAGAAGTGGAGTTCTCATTTCTTGAGAGTAAGCACTGCATATGTGAACGCTCTGACTTTCCAGGTTGGGGCTTGCTGGGAGAAGTTCACTAACAATTGCTCACTAGCATCTATGAGAATGATGCATGATGAGAGCTTGATGAGAGAAGCACCAGCATGAGGGACCTAGGAGTTCTGTCAGTATTGTCCTCTCAAACAGAGCCAGGATTTAAGAGATAATGATTCAAGCTAGACCATAAAAGATATGACCCATTACACATGACACATGATTTTAGATTGACTTAAAAAAGTATTTGAGCCAAAATAGTCCCTTCCAGTTCTGAAAATCTGCTTCATTTTACCAAGTTGATACAACAAAGATCAGGTGTTGAGTTAAAATGTCTTTCAATCAAGTATGTGATGATAGATTTCTGAAAACAGCTGGATGCTTGATGAAATTTATATTCAGTTTGACTTCATGTTCACACATGCACACACACATTGAGAAAAGAGGGGCAGGGTGAAGAGTGGAGGAGTGGAGTCCCTGGGTGATATCAGGGAAAGCAGGAGCATACCACGTGCCTATTCCTACAGCTAATGTGCTATTTCCACTCCTAGGCCAGTAGCAAAGTCTGTGGTGTGTGGTAGGAAGGAGAGGCATGTGTATATTGAACTTTGACTCAATCCCTGTTCTAAGATCTTTGAGGTCTCTTACGTCAAAACCTTAAAAAATTATTTTATAAGAGGTGAGCAATTGAGTTTCACCTTTGCAGAAGATATTTGCTTTGTTGTAGGGAAACTTCCACTCGTGTGGAAAAGGAAGATTATCACCTTTCCAACACACACCCTTCCTTGCCGCCCAGAGCCACACACACAGAGCAAGGACACTTTTCTTAAATGAATATGCACTCGGCTTTGTGGAAGCTACTCCAATCCATAAAAAGTTGCTTTATCCATGGACAAAGGTGAATGTGTTTCATTTTTGTTTTTACAGGGAAATGAGTCTTTTTATGCAGCATTTAGAATAGAAATGGTTTATTACTTAAGTGTGTATATAGGGGAGAGGAGCATCTGTGTGTCTGCATCTGTTGGTCTGTCTTCCTGCTTGCCTGCCTGCCTGCCTCTCTGTCTGATCACTTTGTCCTAGGACATCAGGAGCTGTAATTCTGAAGGAGCAGGAATGACATATGAACCTGATGCTATCTCCAGCTATGAGAGATATTCCAATGGTCTCATCTTAGGTTGCTTATTTCTATACATATAGAAATTATTCCAAAGGTCATCAACAGGATGTCTTTTGTCCTCTGGGATGTTTGAATTCTGATGAGATAATCCTGCTGGAGGGTATAGTCATATGCTGAGAGCCATGATTTCCAAAGCAGTGGGCTTCTCTGGATAGACTAGAATACAGTCATCTCAGGCAGACCTTAGGTCACCAGATGGTCCTGTGGAGGGATGGAGATGTTTTCAATGTCCCTCCATGGTGCTGTAGGCAGGAAGGCTAACTTTGGCTTAGCCTAAGGGGACAGGAGTGGTTGGTTCCAAGGCTCTTTATGCGAACAAGCCTGGAAGAAGCTCTGCCAGCAGAAGTAAAGTAATTTTATCCAGGTCAAGAGCCTCTGAATTGAGATCTGTGTGTGTGTTATGCTCAAGCCTGCGGGTGGGTTCCATCCCACCTTTAGATAGGCACACATCTCAGAATGCTCAGTTCAATGAAACAGTGCCCTTTCATTTCCCTAATGGGCACTGAGCCAAGGGAAGCGGATCCTTCCATGCAGAGACTTCTTCAGGGAAAACTCAAGTTAGTGAGAAGTTGCCACACCAAGGAGCAGAGAGCTACAGAAACACCCCAGGTAAGAGGAATCCAAAAAAAGAGTAGTGTATTAATCTCTAGAGGCATAGAACCAATGGGATAAGTCAGATTACATTAATAATAACAAGTGCTGGAACGATGGCTTAGCAATTAAGAGTTCTTGCTGCTTCTACGCAGGGTCCAAGTTCAATTCCCAGTACCCCTGCCAAATGATGCCCAACTACCTTGAATTTCAGTTCCAGAAGATCTAATGCTTGGAACCTTCTAAGGCATTCTCATTGACATGCACATACCCCTACACAGATACACATACATGCACATGCCTAAAAATAAAGTAAGTCTTTTCAAATTAGTAAAAGCAGCTGAGGTTGAGATCTTGGGCTTGCTTGGTTTTTGACACTATGTGCCTTAGCAGTTGGAGTACTCCCAAGGGACTTTCTCTTACTGGGAGTCGAAAAATATAGAAATGATTCCAAACATCATCCACAAGATGTCTTGTGTCCTCTGGGATGTTTGAGTTCTGATGAGAAAATCCTGCGGGAGGGTCTAGTCATATGCTGAGAGCCATGACTTCCATGGTAGTTGTTCAACACACAAGGATTGGTACCTTGATTGATCCAATCTGAAGCCAAAGCCCTGGGAGGTTTCTGAGGAGCCTGCCATCCTTAGTTCATGCTGGAAGCCTGGAAACTCTTGTTCTTATATCAACAAATGAATCACTAGCAGCAGGAACAGGGTGAAGGGAAGACAAGGGAGCAAAACACAAGACATCTTCCCTCTAGTGTCCTTTGTATTTGGACCAGTTATTAGAAAGTGCCAGCTGCAATTAGGGTGGGTCTTCCTGTATTTATTAAGGCAATTAGTTCTTCAGTTAAGGCTCCCAACTCCAGTCATTCTAACTGCGTCAAGTTGACCATAAATCCAACCATAATGGGGAGAGGCAAAGAGGAGTTCTTGGTATCCCCAGATATATAGGAGGGAGAGAGGCAGCAAAAGATGGATGGAAGGAGGTGAAATTCCCAAAACACTCCTTAGAGGATGCCAAAGCTTCTCTGGGGTTTGATTGTCTTCCTCTTCTTTCAAAGCACTTAGCAGTTCAACTCACTCTTTGCAAACTGATCTCCCATGTAAGTCTCCTGGACACAGAAAACCTGAGATCTTAAAGTGCTACCTTGTGTGCATGTGCCTTTTACCATCACTTAGCTGAAATAATAATGGTTAATGACTCCCACAACTATATCAGCTTAAGTTCTTTTTCACCCTATTACCCCTTACCCCATTTAATACAGAAATTGAATCTGAGATAGGCTTCTAATTAAAAACTCAAAGCAATATACAAAATCCCGAAGATAAGGAAATTAAAATTTAAATTTGGATTTTCCCCTTCTCCTTGCTTTTGATATTTCCTGTTGTGTGCCATGTACAAAGTTTATTAGAACAAAGAAAGACAGGAAGACTTTTAGCATAACAAAGGGCATTGCTGAGGAAGGTTTATCTGGATGTTGTGGAAGGCTGATTGCCTTTTTAAAAGAATTTTTAATTAAAATATAATTACATCATTTGCCCCTTTTCCCTTTCTTCCGTCCTCCAATTCCTCCCATACCCTTACTTCCTCTTAAATTCATGGTCTCTTTGTCTTCAACACACACACACACACATATACACATACACACAAAGATATATATATCATACAACCTTCTGAATCTATCCAGCATTGCAATTTCAGGGCTAATCACTTATAACTGTACAACCAACCAAGGGACGCACCATCAGGGCAAACTACCTTTAACTCATAAATCTAGAACCAAATCAAAGTGTAGGTTCTATAATACTTGCAGTTACTGAGACCTCATCTTCCTCGAGGTTTGCTAGGTGAATGCCAAGCCCATTTTAATAGCAAGTACCTGGAGAGTGGGGAAAGTAAATCAAGAAGTACAATGTAGTAGAAGATTTAACTGAAGAGAAATGGAGATCCCAGAAAAGAGAAATTGTCCTAACAAATAAGATTTGTTCTGTTAATCATCTAACACTTGACAGGTTCACAAGACATGTTTTAACCATGGGATCAATGGCTCCTTCTTGAATGACAGAGAAATACGTGGCAGCTACAGAAGAAACAAAAATAATCTTAGCTTAACTACCATAAATATGTTGCTTTGATTTCAATAACATTTTTAATACTTCTATTAATTTGGGGGGAATTTCATGTAATACCTTTGCATCATATTCATCCCAACTCCTCCCCTAAATTCCCTCAAATTCATTCCAATGTCCTTACTGAGCACATAGTTCAGAGGTGCAGCTGTCCTGTCATGTCCAGAAGACACTATGTCACTCTGGTTACCCCTAGCCTCTGGTGCTTACATTCATTCCACTATCACCTCTTCTATGATGGTCCCTGAAGCTTTCAGGGTGTGGTATGGTGTAGACATCCTATTTGTGGTTGAGCACTCCACTGATGCTTATTCTTTGCACTTTGACCAGCAGTGAGTTTCTGCATTAGCCACCTTCAAACTGCACATAGAAACTTCTCTGATGAATTGTAAAGCTGAGCTAATGTACCAATTGAGAGAGAAGTTTAGCAGAATAACCACAGTAGGTTCACCCCAGAGGCTTGTCAACTCCCTAGATCTGGACTCTTGACTATTTTTTACTGTGCCAGGCATATGTTTTCTCTATGAGTGAGGATGCAGTAAGAAAACCAAACTGGACCACTCTGTGGGTAGAAAGAAAGATTTGTTAGAGGATCAAACTGCCAAAGCTCTCTCTTGGGGGCACAGAATGGCAACTTGTCAGGAACGCAGTTAGATTTGATGTAGAAGTCAGGGTGGGGGGTCTTTGAGCTGATGCAGACTGTTCTGGTTAACTAGATGCCAGTGCCCAAGGTAGCTGAACAGTAGGGGAGATAAGAGAGGTATCAATTTCCTGCAAAATAGAATCTCTCCTTAGGAGATTACTGAGGAATGCTGAATTTAGGCTGCTGTTTACCCAATGACAATCCTTCTGATTACCTGGGTCACAATCCTTCTGTGTAGGATGTCACCAGCACTGTCATTTGGAGGAATCATTTTAGTCTGAAAATCCTTCTTAAATCAACCCAACGCATTTTTTACAAAAATAAAAGATGATTTAGTTATTTCATAGGTAATGTCAGCATATCATCAAATTGATGTAGAAAAGTCTTAGAATCTTAATTCAGTAAAGAAAAAAAAATCATTAAAAGTCCATTCTTTTGCATTTCCAGATGAATAACTTCTTCAGGTGTGTAGGACTAGATGCTCAGAAGTCAGAAGACACTTAGAGGCTGTTTTTGCTAAAAAGTATTGGCTCTTCACTTAGACCCACCATGTAACTAAATGAAGCATAAAAGCATGACATCTCTGTCTTCTTTTTGTATCTGTCTCCCTTACCTTGGTTGTCTGTTTACCTTGCAGGGTAGCATGTTAATCAAGGAAGTGGCTATCTAACCTATCTAAAAGGGGGTTTCCTGAAGGCACAAAACTAAGTCACTACCCTTAGCCTTTCCTCCAGAGTCACCCTGAATTCCTAGAATAGATCTCTGGAGGACCCACTCTTCATCACTATGAAAATAGCTATCCAGGAGGCCTGAGTTTTGTCCTGGTGAAAAAGTAATCATCTCCTGAGAACTATTTTATCCCCTCAACCAACAAGGATGTCTTCAGATCACCTGGTGGAACCACACCTGAGTCAATGTTAGAGGGGTCACCTTTGACCCAAACTGCATAATGATGCTTATTGCTTGCCCATTATTTTAACCAAAAGCTCCTATCAGCACCCCAAGACTCACTCAGAGCTACTATACACCCTCATTTTTCCCCATTTCTATGTGTCTTCATTGAGTTGAACAAATCTCCCCTTATTACTTGCCATTACTTGTTCTTTTGTGCATACATATGCACGTGTGGGGTGTGTGTGTGTGTGTGTGTGTGTGTGTGTGAGAGAGAGAGAGAGAGAGAGAGAGAGAGAGAGAGAGAGAGAGAGAGAGAGAGAGGCACATGCGCGTGCAAATGTATTCACTGTATGTGCATGCAGAGTCCAGAACACGATATAAGGTCTCTTGGTGTGTTGTGCACCACCTTATTGCCTTGGAAAAGGGTCTCTCACTGAATTAGAAGCTCACTGTTAGGTAAGGCTGGCTTGCCAGTGACCTTTTGGGATTTTCCTGTCTCTGTCCTTCTAATGCTGGGATTTCAAATTCATGCAGCTATTCCCAACTTTTTATTTGGATGATGGTGGGATATTTAAGATGGCTTTGAAGAGTTGATTGCCTCTACTCCAGGATAAGGGTCGGGCATAGCAGGGAGGGATCTGTCCAGAGTTCTTCTATTCTGAGAATCCAAAATGGCTCAAGAGGAAAGGACAAGGGCAATGATTTATCTGTGCAAGATGAGGTTCTCAGGAACTGCTCTTGCCCACTGAGCCATCTCCCCAAACCTTGTTTTCTTCTTTATTTGATGCTCATGGACAGATGGCTGGGAATAACTTGTAGCTGCTAGTTGTCTGCCTTTTACCCTAAAAGCTCTGTCTAGAAGCACACTCAACTCTCATGGGAATTTCCTGATATAGTCAAAAGCCAACTCGTGCAGGTATAGTTGTGAGACCTTACAATATATCCTAACAGATCGTGGGATAAAGAACTTATGGTGTGAGTGGAGGAAATGACCGAGTCAATAAAGTACTTGCAGTGTAAGAGGGGGAGGGGAGCTGGTTCAAACCCCATAAATAATGTGAGAAAGGATAAACATCAAGATAGCACTTGATAGAGGGCAGAGACAGGCAGATCTCTGGGGCTCACTGGCTTGTGAGCTTAACCTAATCATTAAATTCTAGGTCACTAGGGGGTCCTATCTCAAAAAAAAAAAAATACATAAAATAAAATGGAAAGGCACCCAAGGTTGACCTCTGGCTTCAACATAAAATGAACACATATATACGTGCAACCTCCCACACGAACATGCTTACACACACTGGGGTGTAAACGTTGTTGGAATGACAAAGGTAGGTGAGCTAATGACTGGGAGGAGGATGGAAAGGAAATTAAGAGGTGAAAGGCCCAGGACAATTCAAGGCTTGCTGTTGTGAATCCAGGGCATGTGTGTTTGTTTAAACTCAGCCTCACTCTGAGAATGATTTGAGGAAGTCCTTACACATAGCACAGCAAGGCAAAAAAAAAAAAACCAAAAACCAAAACAAACAAACAAAAAAACCAAATTGGAAAATTGGGACAAAATAAAACTAAGCTAGAATAACAAGATGAAAACAAAATAAAGAAGGTCACCAAGCAGAAAAGCATGCTGTGTGGTCCAGCTCGAGTGTTCCAGTTGAGCCACAAACGTATTTCCTAGTAGAATGCACTCTTGTTTTTGTTTTTTTCGCTCTCTCATTTTTTTCCCCTCTCAGGTGGAGGCACACATGGAAACCTTGTTTAAATAAACAGAGATCTGTCTGTAAGGTAAAACTTTATTGCCCCTGATTTTTTTCTTTTTAACCCTTGAGTAGGAAAATGTTCATGAAACACAACAAAACAAAAAACACCTTAAAGCCATTTTGATGTGCTGTTAACTCACCTACTACTTCATCAATTATGTGTTGAATTCAGTTACAAGACAAGATGAAACGAACATCCTCATCTCCTGGAGACATGTCCAAATGGCAACCCCCCTTATGCTCATGGGATCCCAGCAACCTCTTCTCGGCTCCTCCAGAATGTAGCTTCCATGTAGCAATGCCTCACAGTCTCTCCCAAACCGGGCCATCAGATCATCATCACCCCATATCATAACAAAACTCCACAAAAGGCCTCAGTGGTCACCAGCTCCCAGAATTTTCTTTCGTGAATGACTCAATCCCTCAAACTGCTTAGGGACTGGCACTGGGAAGCAGTGGGAGTGATGCTGTGTAGCTTTCTAGACTACTTATCCAAATAGCCTCAGTTTCTGTCTTCCAGAAAGTTCTCTTAGAACTTTTCTTCCATACTCTAGGAAGCCCACACCTCATGATGAATTCACATGGAGGAGGACGAAGACCTTCCTGCCATCAGTCCAAACGCAGAATCCCATGGATAGCTCATATCAATTGCTAAGTATGCAAGTGATACTTTGTAAATTGTGGCAGAATTGATCCCTCTATTACTGCAGTCAACAACTGGCATCCCATGGAGAAGAACCCAGCTGCCTGTACTTGTTGAAACCATGGAATCATGACAGATAATGAATGATGGTTGTTTTTAATCCTGTTAGGGAGGAGGTACACAACAACACGCATTTGTTTTGTTCTTTCTCTTGGAATGACACAGAAAGTGGTATTATTGGCCCTCTTAAAAACTTTAATGTCCATAGCAAGGGTTAGCTGTGAAAGGGCCCAGACTTTCCAGTATTCTGCCTTTTATGCATAAGGAAGCTAGATATATTTTACCCTTAACAGTAGAGCATCAAGCCATTCAGTTTGGCAGATAGTCTCACACAGTGTGTCTTACACAGAGACTTCTTTGAATCTTCTCACCAAAAGCAATTAAATATGAACAAGGAACTATAATAGAGACTGTCAGTGTTTTGACTATATGACTCAGGGCATATAAGGAAGCTTACAATGTCAGTGTATAGATAACTGTCTTTTTCTAGCCTTTGGAATGCTACATTTCCCCATGCTCACTAGATCTTGGAGGATATCTTGCTGAGACAAAATGCCATGACCACAGCAACATACAGAAGAAAGAATTATTGGGGGCTTAAGTCTCAGAGGGCAAGTTCATTACTGTCATGGCAGGGAGGATGACAACAGGCAGACAGGGCATTAGAACAATGGTTGGGAGCTCAAATCTTGATCTGGAAGTAAGAGGCAGTGAGAAAGCTAACTGGGAATGTTGTGTGGCTTTTGGAAACATCAAAGTCCATCCTCCTGTGACATAACTCTCCAAAAAGGCCATATTTTCTAATCATTTCCAAATAGTTCCACCAACTTAGGACCAAACATTCAAATACATAAGCCTGTGGAGGTCATTCCCATTCAAACTACCACATCCAGTTACACTGCTTAAGAGGAAGTGATGCTGATGCTAAGATATATGTCCCTAATCATTTCCCAGAATTTGCCAGTGACATGAAGCTCTAGAGTTTGAAATATGATCTTTAATGGCTGTTTGCCTTTTGGAGAAGCCCAATTTAAGTCCCTCAAATAGGCAAGATACCACAAGTCATCGCCTAAAACTTTTTCAGCTTAGTACATATTAATTTAATTTTAAGTAAGCTAATATTCATCTAAAAATCCTTTAAAAATTCATGAAACTGGCATTGAATTTCCTTATTTATTTAAGACTTATCCTAACATCCATGATACAAATGTTTCTGAGCTCATTTCAATATCAGAAAATCTGTGATGCAGTAGATAAGATGAGATATTCCAACCTCAGAAGAGGAGGTCATGAAACCTGTGCAGTGGTTCATTATCACTGTAGCAAATATCTGGACTTTGAGGGACTAGTGAAGAAGAGAAGTACATTTAGCTCACCAGTATGGAGATACAAAAGCAGATGACTAGCTTCTGGTGAGCTCTGATGGCATCACATTGGTGAAGAACATGTAGGAGAGGCAACTCGATAAGGTGAAAAGCCATGGAGAGACCAATCTTTTATCCTTCTATAACAACCTATTGTTTCATGGGGCCTCAGTTAGGTTCCAATGAGAAGTACTTTAATCCTTTCCAAGAGTGGTACCCCAATGACTACAACATTCTTGAACATTGTTGAACTGAGGAGTAAGCTTTCAAATCAGGAAGCTTCATGGGACACACTTAAACCATATCCAAACTACAGCAGTCCCTACCATGTCTCCAATGTGTGGTATTGAGGAGACAGAGGTGTATTGTTGGATACTTGCTGTGTAGTAAGCATACTCACAGTGAAGCAAACTCACAGTGATGATTGGCTAACTCTAATCTTCACAGCAACTTTCCCAAGATGTATCATCATCTTCATTCTGAGGATGGAGATGGTGCTAAGGAAACTTAAGTGTCTTATGCCATGGTTCCCTGCCAGTATATCACAGAACTGGAACATGGACCCTGACTGGGAACCTGCAGAGCCCACCCTGTTGAACATAGCACTAGAATTCTTATCAAAACATACAGAATACTGAGGGAAATAAAGCAGCACTACATTTTAAAAGTATTTCAGTATCAGATGCATTCAAAATACTAAAGAGAAAAACTAAAACCCTACTATTTGGTGAAGGACACCCATAGCTAGATAGAAATCTACATATTCTCTGAAAACATGCTGCTGACTTCATCGGCATAGAAAGCACTGATCAAGGAACATTCCGGTTTCCATCTGTGGGTGGAGACCTCTGCCTGGGGCACCAGGGGTCTGTGCCTGGGGACCTCAGCCTGGGCCACAGGGCTCCAGGAGAGAGCTGGTATCCCAGGAGTGCTGACACACCTTTGAGCACAGGCAAACCACCACTTCTGTTTAAACTCACTGGATCAAGAGGGACCTTTACAGAGCCATCAGGATATAGGAAACAAGGGACAGCTGGGGAAAAGATCCTTCTGATTTCTGTCTGCACCCCAGAGGTGACCCTGTGCCACAGCTCTCTACACCCAAAGGAAGAAATCAAAATGTCACTCTTTGCAGATGATATGATCATATACTTAAGTGACCCGAAAACCTCCACCAGAGAACTGCTGCAGCTGATAAACAACTTCAGCAAAATGGCTGGATATAAAATTAACTCAAACAAATCAGTAGCCTTCCTATACTCGAAGGATAAACAGGCTGAGAAAGAAATTAGGGAAATGACACCCTTCACAATTGTCACAAACAATATAAAGTATCTTGGTGTGACTCTAACCAAACAAGTGAAAGATCTGTCTGACAAGAACTTCAAGTCTCTGAAGAAAGAAATCAAAGACCTCAGAAGATGGAAAGCTCTCTCATGCTCATGGATTGGCAGGATTAATATAGTAAAAATGGCCATCCTGCCAAAAGCAATCTACAGATTCAATGCAATCCCCATTAAAATTCCAACTCAATTCTTCATAGACTTAGAAAGAGCAATTCTCAAATTCATTTGGAACAACAAAAAACCCAGGATAGCAAAAGCTATTTTCAACAACAAAATAACTTCTGGAGTAATCAGCCTTCCTGAACTCAAGCTGTACTACAGAGCAGTAGTGATAAAAAACTGCATGGTATTGGTACAGTGACAGGCAAGGAGACCAATGGAATAGAATTGAAGACCCAGAAATGAACCCACACACCTACGGTCACTTGATTTCGACAAAGCAGCTAAAACCATCCAGTGGAAAAAAACCAGCATTTTCAACAAATGGTGCTGGTTCAACT
>CM052718.1:31400589-31441223 GCA_028551405.1 Uromys caudimaculatus | reverse complement strand
TGAGTTCAGGAAATTTGCAGGCAAATGGATGGAACTTGAAAATATCATCCTGAGCGAGGTAACTCAGTCAGAAAAGAACAAACATGGTATGTACTCACTGATAAGTGGATATTAGCCCAAACATTCGGAATACCCAAGTTTCACTTTACAGTAACTGCTGGACTGAGAGTGAGGTCCCAGATGGAGGAGTTGGAGAAGGGACTGAAGGAGCTGAGGGAGTCTGCAGCCCCATGGAGGGAGCAACAGTGTCAACTGGCCTGACCCCCCCCCCCCCGGTCCTCCTGGAGACTGGACCACCAACCAAAGAATATGCATGGAGGGACCCATGGTTTTACCACATATGTGGCAAAAGAGGGCCTTGTTGGCCATCAGGGGGAGGAGAGGCCCCAGTAAAGGGCAATGTCAAGGTGGGCGTGTGGGTGGGAGGTGGAATTCCCTCATAGAGGTGGGGGAGTGGGAGTGGATAGGTGGTTTCCAAGGAGGAGACCTAGAAAGGGGGAAACATTGGAAATGTAAATAAAGTATCAAAAAATTTTTAAAAAGACATGAAAAAAAGAAAAAAAAAGAAGCACTGATTAAGGGTTGAAGAGACTAACAGTCATCTTCAGTCATCACTGAAAAGAGTTTTCCTGCAGTAGAAAATACCAAACAGTTAACTGGGTCCTTCAACAAGTTCTCTTTTTCTTTTTAAGGTATGGAGGTAGTTGGGACAAGGCCTCATGTACCTAAGGCTGGCCTTGAAATCTCCAATCTTGCTGCCTCAATCCCTCCTAATACTGGTATTACAAAAGAGCACTGCTGTGTCTGGCTCAATTTCTTGGTCAGAAGAGCCTTAAAGCTGATGTCATATGACACTTGTCCTGGGATTGTGCAGAGTTGTGCACTGAATTATGATTAAACAGGAAAACGTTTAAGATCTTCCCAGCCTCAGAATTCAACAAGACCAGTTAGTTGATACTCATTAGTTTAGCATGGGAAAGACTGTTAACTCTCTGTGATAATGAGATATTATACTTGCCAATGTGACTCTTGTCTTTCTGCACAACTCTCAGCCCCACCCTGTAGGGCAGAGTTCTAATAACAGAAGATGTTACTGTCAGGCATGCTGAATGGGGATGGTCAGACAAAGAGGCATTCACAATAAAATCTTGATGCTCTCTTCTATGTGTTGACCATGTGTTGACAAATGTGTGTGAAGCCTTTACACAAACAACTCATATTTTGTATGGAAATCCCATCAGGAAGCTTTCTCATCTCCCACAAATTGAGGACCTGGAGAGTGAGAAAGGTACCCCAGGTCACACAGTCAGTCCACCTGAGCTCGCTGTCTTTCTTTCTGCCAGGAGGACTTTCTGTGAAGCAGCCTTGGTTCATTCTTTCCCATCACTCATCCCACACAGGATGGATTCTCAAACGTTTTCTGAAAACACCAGGAGTGGCCTAATTGAAAGAATGGGCATTTTGTGGTAAGAGCATACTGTCTTTTCATTCCCTTGACTGTCAGCTCCTGCGACGCACACATACAATTAATAAACTCCCTGAAAGCATGGCTTCTCAATTATCTTTCTCCTGAATCCCAGAGAAATTGTGATTGTTCTGTAATAACTGCTGCTGTGGCCTAAATTACCTTTAGCAAACATCAAATGTGCTCAATACTCTCCCCCAGTGCAATGGCTGCTACTGTAACACTCAGACAGGGTAACATCTAGTTATAGCACTGACCTCCACAATCAGACCTTTGAACATCAAGTTCAACCCTGTCAGGTATGCACTGAAATTCAATTAATAAATATTAACTAAATGGGTGTTTTGTAGGAGGCTTAATTGAATGAATTTTATTTTGTGTGTTTTTTTTTTTTTTAGAGTTTTGTTTGTTTTTGCTTTGATGTGTTGTGATGAGTTTTGTCAGAGAGGTCTTTGCCTTATAAATGACTTTGTTTAATGTTCTTCAAATTGCAGCCTGCAAATGCCCAGCATGGGAATTGAAAACATTGTTTCTGGTTGCTAACCTTGAGTGAGTCACTTAGCTGTTGGAGCTTCTTTTTTGTCAGTACTAGGTATCAGACCCAGGGTCTTGTACACATTAAGTAATCACTCTACCGCTGAGTAGTATCCCTAACCAAATCTCTCTCTGCCTCCCTCTCTGTCTCTCTTTCTGTGTCTCTCTGTGTATCTCTCTCTATGTCTCTCTTTCTCTGTCTCTCTGTCTCTCTCTACCTCTCTCTCTCTCTCTCTCTCTCTCTCGCTTCTCACTCCTTCTCTTAGGAGAGGGAAGGAATAGGAAGATGAGGGACAGAGAAAGAGAAAGGAGAAAGAGAAGAAGCAAATTAGAAACCAGAAGATGGTGAGGGACTGGTGTTCTCCAGGCCACCTGCCTTCAGAATCTGTCATTTTCTGGTAGCATATAAGGTGTAGTTTTCCACATCTAAACAGCACACATGGTTTTCAGTGCCACATCTGTTACTATATGCTTGAATATGCAAATGTGCCATTTGGCACTGTAGTCACTCCAAACTCTCCCCATGTAGGCAAAGAGAGCTCTGTAATACCAAGTCCCCAAATGTGCAGCCAAAAAGAGCTGCGTGTATGCTTCACCATGAAGAGGAGGAAACTCTGGCACTAGTCTTGGCCAATGGGTGCTAACAGTGGACAAGTCAATTTATTTGGATTCTTTTTTCAGTATAGGGACCAAACTCAGGCTCTTTGGGACATGAGCCAAATGCACAAGTACTGCTTCTTCCAGAGCCTTCTTTGCTATGTTCTGCACTCTGTTTTGTCACCTGGGATCTATGTCTTCCTGCTGACCTCAGTGCCATACACTGTGGTAAAAGAAGAGCAATGAAACCAAGAGATGTGTATAAGAAAAGGGAGAAATGGATCTTACTGTTGGGAGTTGCTAAGAGTTGAGGTATTCTTTATATGGAACTAATGTCTTACTACAATATATTGGTTAGAAGGACCCTCATGCATGCAGCAAATGGAGGAAGTCACATGCCGTAGGAGGTGACCGCATCAGACGTTTCCCCAACACTATCTGACTAATGCAAAGCTTAGATTCCCAGCCTCTCACTGAGGCAGACCATGCCAATACATGCCTGTTTCTGGTACCTCTTCTCTTTCTACATATGCTCACACACCCTCCCTTAGTTCCTGCCTCCATCCCAGGAGAACTCTGTAGAACTCTTGAGTCTGAATCTTTAGTTTGGTCTGTCAATTCCCTGGTAGCACAAGACTCCTGTGAACACTGAAACCAGAGGATCAACCAAACTTCAACCTGCCTTACAGGTTTGGTAATCCATGTTTTATGGTTGTTCCCTGGAACAAGTCTTTGACATGAAAATGTAAAGTGGCCAAACACAAAATATGCCTTGTCCCCATCTCTATTGCCAGAGCTCCTTTTCCAACTCTGCAGCATTCCACTTGTCCATAGCACCCATGGGTCTGTTTTCATACGCCCTGTAACTCCCGTAGCCTGCTCTTTCTCTTGATTCACGTTTCCCCCTCACCAGCTCTTGTCACATTTGACTTAGCTGCAGACATGCTTTCACTGGAGCTGTCTGGTTAAAATCCATCTTGACACCTTAAACAAATGTTCAGAGTGTTTTGACGTCACAGACCCTTGGGAGCTCTGCAATGGGATGTTTCTATTTCTTCCCTACAAGTACTTTCTTACAGAAAGTACCAAAGTCTAGTTAGACATGGAAGACTTCATGCACTGGCCCCAACTCTGCCCTTCCAGGCTCATGCATCTGGCTGTCTTTGAAGCCTGCTTTACTTCAAGAGTTTCCTATCTCCCCTTCTGTGGCCCTGAAGCTCTTGAATGTGTCACACAAACAAGAGAAAGATAAGCTCAGTACTCTCACACTGGGGAATGACAGAATGACAGAATCAAGCTATATGTAACCGCCAACCAGGAGCTACCTGCTAATTAGGTGAATAGAAGGAGATGCTGATATTCCAGACAGAATCAGCTTCCAGCAAAAGGGTTGGAAGCAAGGTGAGTATGTGTATGTTGGGTGGGGGGGGTTGAGCATACAAATCCAAAACGATTAAGACATTTTAGGAAATAAGACTGCAGGGTTGAGGGGAGCCATAGGACATTGGGCAAGGATAGTTAAATGAAGGCTTACCTAAGACTATGAACTAAGGCTCAGGAAATGTGCATCCCATCCCATCCCTTTCTCGGAGCATGGCAGTTAACACTGTGAATGCCTGGTTATTCCTAACTCATTAGAAGAATCTAAAAGCTAAATAATATTCCAATGAGGGATATTCTATGCCTCATACTCTGCCAGTTGTTCTATTCTCATGCCTTACTTTATCTTCAAAAGGGACCTAAAGGGAGACATTATACATTCTACTTATTCCATTCTACAGGGGAAGAAGCTATGCTTGTTTGGGTCTGTAACTCGCATGGGATTGTAGAGTGGAAATGGACTGAAACCTGTTTGTGATCTAGGGATCTGGTTTAAGGCACTAACCTCTGGGGCTCATTGTTCCCCAGGCTCCCTGATCAGTTTCCCAAAGTGCATGTCAAACCCACAGGCCAGTAGGAGGTCTCAGCTGGGGACCTGCAGGCCACTGGTTGTACTAGCCTGCTAGTTATTGCAAGGGCCCTGGGTGATTCTTATCTTTAGGGAGCTTGGGAAATCATAAAGAAATAATCAACCTTTGTAAGACCAGAGCTCCTGTTAGACAGTGACAAAAGAAAAGGAGAGAGTGGATATCCAATCCTGGCAGAGGGCAGGAGGCCAGAGGGAATCTGGCCCTCCTTGAATATGGCGTTTCTTCTCAAAGTTTTCCAGGACCTAAGAATCATGGCCAGTTTCCAAAGATGCAAGAAAAGCCATCAATCACCCCAATTTGCAACAGCAGGCATTGGAGTTTTAAAGAAACAGGAAGAGCTTTTTGGCATAAACAGTCTTCTGAGACCTCTGAGGCAGAGGCCCTGTGTGAACTGGGTTAGTCTTGCTGAGGACCCATTCCTACGTTCCGTCCAACCCAACGATGTCCTAAGGCATCAACACTTCTTACTGCATATTATCCAGGATCATTACAAAGGCTCTGAGCAGCTGGAACTAGTTGACTATCTCCACTTGTCATGCTTTCTTTTTTGTGCCTGTATGGGACCTAGAGGCTCCTCATTTTTTTCCATCACCTATGTTAGGCTCTATCATTGGCCAGTAACCTTGATGGTAGATTGGTGTTTACTTCATTCAAACTTGAAAATATACAAGGACTTTGACCCATACACAACACTCTGGTTTCTTCCCTTCCTTGGTAAGTCTACACCCTGAGCCATCCCAACACATCAGTTCCCCTGACTTTGATCTTCCAGGTCCTTCAAGACTGGAGATACACTAAGATTCAGGCACTAACTAAATGCCTTTTTGAAATATAGTTATGTGATATAGTTCTTGGGGACACAGATGAAGGTAACTGGCACACATGCCACCTAAGTCAAAACGTCTTACATTTAATTTGAGAACAAATCACTCATGAAGTTTATTAAAAATGCCCTTTAATCTGGGAGAGGAAGGACAGGTGGTGACTCTTTCACAAGTGTACCCAGGTGACTTCAGTGCTGGTAGCCCAGGGCCCTCAGAAGGTATCACCAAAACTTATTTTTGAGAAAACTCATCTAGAGATCATGACATCCATTTTCCATGACTATAATAAAAGACTTGAGATAATTAACCTTAAAATAGAAAAAGGCTGTTTGGGTTCACAGTTTAGGATTCATTCCACAGCACACTGTGGAAAAACATGTGTCATAAGATGCTGACTTCTCATGGAAGTCAGAAAGAAAGAGTTAGAGGAAAGAGTCAGTGTCCCCAAATCCCCTTCAAAGGTATGATGCCCCAAATCTACCTTTCCCCCAGTAGGCACCACCTCTTAAGGGTTACACTACCTACTGTAACCACCATCAGCTGTAACCACTTCTACTAACAGGCCATTGAGGAAACTGATCATACCATCTGGAACTTCCCCACCCCACCAATCCACCAGAGCTAGCAACGTGGTCTGGTTGCTATTTTCATAGTGACTACCACCAAAATATAGAAGTATAGAAGCCATCTGTGTCTGCTGCTAAACATATAGCTATGTGCTGACAAGAACCAGGGCTTCTAGATCTCTCTAAGACCCTGGCACATTCCACAGTTGGCCTTTAATTTACATAAGCGAATGAGTTACAATTAATATTGAGTGAATGAATGAATATGTCTGGGGTAGATAAAATTGAGTACATCAAGTTCCTAGGTTATGAGTCAGCAAAATTGCCCCATAAAAAGCCAGATAGGGAAGATGTTAGGTATGGTGAGCCATAGTCTGTCACAGCCATTTCACCAGAGTAACATATGAGCAGTGGAAGGCAATAGGTATATGAACGGATGTGGGTGACATTCAACACTGTGCGGGGAACACTCCATGGGTTGATTGGACCCCAGGGTCATAGTCTGTCAACCCCTTAGGTCGGTTGTTTGCCTTTCTGTTTTTATAGCATCACCTACTTCCTTGTTGATGTTTTTCAGCATACAAAGGTAACTAGATAGAATGTACATTTAGCCTTCTGTAAACATGAGCAAGGCTCATCTACTTAAACTTCTTAATTCAGTCTCAGTTCCACTAAAAGAATGTAGGAGGGTGTGCTCATGCTTATCCAATACTGAAAGCAGCTGTGGCCACGGGTCCCTGTTGCAGCTGTTACTTGTCTTTTTGGTTAGGAAGCAACTCTGAGCCAAGGCTTCAGCTCTACAAAATAAAATCCACTTTTGGACTCTAAGCCCCAGCCCGTCTTGTTCTGTCTGGCCATCACAGGAGCTCAGCCCAGTACAGCAGAGAGAGGCACAAAGTCTGATGCATTTCTAATACATCAGAAGCGCTGTGCAGCTTGCTTCTCTCACTTTTTCTGTACACCCACAGGAATCATTGCTTGCTGAGACGGGCAACTGGAGAACAGGATGGCTATTAGACAAGGTCTCCCAGCTTCCCTGCAACCTTAACATAAATTGTGACAAGTCTGTAGACCCAAGTACCTTGCCCAACTGCTCCCCCTAGATTGTCTTCTCACTCTGAAAGACTCCCAGTGGCAGAGCAGGACAAAGACACCTATGTGGGTTAGTATGAACAGTTCTGTCTTCCTCTCGAGTTCTCTTCTGACACTTGGCACTTGTCTCATTTCTCTCTGAGTTCCTTCCACTTCCGCTGTGTTTTTTCAGAGCTGGGCTAGCATACCTCAGTGAAATGTTCACCAGTTCACAGGGAAAATAAAAATGCACATCTGAACATCCTTTCCTGCTTTGGTCACATTCATATATCTTACTATCCCAATTCTTACCCTTCAGCACACTTACTAAAATATTTTACAGATTGCAGTATAGGTTTGTTTATTTAACATATATCTCCCTGGAAAATGGTACTGTCAGTGAGAAAAGAACCATATTATTCTATTCATTTCTGTGAGTCCAAAATATATCATGGCTTCTGTGTACCGGTGACAGGCCCCATCAATGGAACAGCAGGCTGTAGCAGTGTTTCCAACACACCACCAAGTGTGGTCTCTGATGTGTACCAAATATGCTGTCAACAGTTTTGGAATGCATGGATGAATATTAAGTATTTCATAAACCTATGCTTAGTCAGCACAAAGAACTTAACTCCAAAAGTGTGCCTTTCACACTGCCTCATCCCAAAATAGTCTTTAAAAACAATCATGATAATACAGTTGTGGTTTTTTTTTTCTTCTAAAATATTACTTAGCATTTTTTAAATCAGCCAAAGTTGATCTCAAAGTCACTTGAAACACAGAGACGTCGTAATGTCCAGCATTCTAAAAGCCTCATCTCACCAGCTTCTACCATGCAGTTATAATTAGGATGTAATTCACATGCCATAACCATCTGCTTTTGTTTTTATTTCTGTGTGTGTGTTGTGTATGTTATGTGCACATGTATATGTGTGGGCACAGAAATCTGTATGCATGTGAGGAGGCCACCAGAGAATATCAGTTGTCCATTGTTTTAGCTCTTTGCCCTGTTTCGTCAATACTTGATCTCTCACTGAATCTGGAGCTCACCACTTGTGAGATACCCTGACATTCATCAAGTCACAGAGAACTGTTTGGCTCTACCTACTCTAACCCCCAGTGAAGACTGAGGTTACAAGCGCTTACATGGCAGAGCCTGGCTTATCATCCTTTTGCCAACTCCGATTCATCCTTTTAAAGTACAGAGTTCACAAGGTTTTAGCATATGGACTATCAGTGCTAACTATTCTAGAAAAAGTCTACCACACTGATTATTCTTAAGTCCTAGTAGTAGTCACCAAAATGTCTTCCTCCCACAATCCTCTGATTATCACTAATCTACTTTCTATCTCTACCGAATTGCAAAACTCTGGACATTTTATGTACATTAAACCATAGATCCTTCCTGGGACATATTATATCTATGTGCATTCAATTAGCATGTTTCCAGTTTCACTGACATCAAACTAGTATTGCATTCCTGTTTATAGCAGAGTAACAGTGCATCCTATACATATATGAAAAAAGTCTCCGTTTGTCAGTTGAAACACAGGGGAATTTCATGAACAGTCATGAAATTGGCTTTTCACAGTATTCCTACTATGAACATCCATGCATATGTTTTGTTAAACTTGTTCTAAATTATTTTGATTATATATCTAAGACTAGATATGCTGGGTCATACCAAGCAAGGTTTCTTAAAAGAATTATCAATTTCTCTTCTTTTGCATTCCTATCAGTAATGTGTGATGCTCACAGCTTTATTCATCCTCGAGTACATTTGTTCTTATCTGTCAATAAAAGTATCTATTTAAATCCTTTGCCAGTTTTTGTATTCTCACTGTTAATAAGAGAACTGCTTATTGCCAGCCATTATTCTTTGATTCATTTATCATAAGCCCCATGTGGGCAAAAGCTAGACCAAGAATCCAATGGATTGCTCCTGGCTTTCTAGCCCACCATGATCTTGTTTTCTGCATGCACTCACCATTCCTCAAAGGTAGGACAGATTCAAACAATCTTTCCCTAATATGTTGTTATTTGAATCTTGGGTCATAGTACTTGCTATTGAGGGATAGCATTGCATAGAAGGGTATTGAGAGGTAACAAGATTGATGGTTGCATCTGAGAAAATGTTCAAGGGGGAGCTAATGAGAACTGTCTGACTCAGCAGGGAATAAGTACACAGTGCAATCTGAAAAATGAGATGGAAAACTAGAATAGAAAGATTAAGTGAAGTGGGGGATGGGAAACAGGGTACAGGAAGGAATTTGGGGAGATAAAACTAACTCTAAAGGTCTTTGAAAAGTCACATGGAAACCAAGTACTGTAGAAGCATATATCTGTCTCTCTTTCTATCTGTCTCTGTCTCTGTCTCTGTCTCTGTCTCTGACTCTCTGTCTCTGTCTCTCTGTCTCTCTCTGTCTCTCTCTGTCTCTCTCTCTCTCTCTCTCTCTCTCTGAGTGTGTGTGTGTGTGTGTGTGTGTAATTTAAATAGTGATACCACATAATTGGGATACAATGTCACAACTATATAGGTATCATATGACAAGTCAAACCCCCAATGCCAGAAATGAGTTATATGTGTTGGGTCATTGACCAAAAGGGTCCCCTTCCCCACCACATACACATATACATAACATTTCAGGCTATTGCCAGTGCTATTGAATATCCTCCATACCCAACTTGATGTATAGGTTTTATTACTGAAAATACCACTTACTTATATCATTGAACATAAAGAAATTGAGCTAGCACACCAACTAGAAGTTCTACTGGCTAGCTTTCATAGTACTGCAGGGCAGTACTATAAACACTACAGGAGTAGAAAAGTTATAATCAATCTCATATCCCTATGAGCCCTGTGGTCTACAGTGATGACCTACTTGCAAGATATACTAATGTAATAGTGGGACAAATGTTAAGGAGTAACCAACCAGTTTTTGATTGGATTTAAGGCTCACTCCATGGGATACAGCTCACGCTGCAGACTGTTAATGAGGCCAAGAACCTGTGACTAGATAGTTCACGGGCCTAAGGGGAAACCTACTGCTACTATTCTTCTTTGAAAAAAATAGCAATAAAATGATTCCTGATTTATACCCATAGACAAGAGCATTACTCAGTCTGTTTTTGCAATAGATGGGGATTAACCAACTAGACAATGTGAAGACAGTGGGAGACTTTGAAGCACTCAGCCCTAAATGGGATAGCCTTATGGAGCCCTTCCCCTCCTGGCTCAGGGAGCTATGTGAAGGAAGCAATAAGAAGGTTCTAAGAACCAGATATAGTGGATGCCTCTACAAAAACAGCAACTTCCGGACAAACTCAAAGAGACTGCGACAGCATGCATAAAACCTGCATACATTCAAATGAGAGAAAGTTCCAGAGCAGAGAAGAGGAAATGGGCACAAACAAGCTATTTGTGATTGGTAACTTCTGGGAAAGAGAAAATCTATTTTCTCCAATGGAGTAACACTGGGAATACCAACCACACTCCAGGAGAAGCCTCACCCTCAGGAGCAGTTGACTAGCACAAAACAGACTCCGTGTTGTGTTATGTGTACTTTTTGCTGTTCTGATTTGCTGTTTTGTTTTGTTTTGTATTTGAGAGATTTTGTTGTTGTTTTGCAAGAAAGGATATGAAGTTGAGTAGACAGGGAGGTGGGGGAAGATCTAGGAGTATGTGGGGGAGGGAGGTGTTATGAACAGAATATAGTATGTGAAAAATGAAAAAACAGGAAAAATATAGAATACGCAGGTAAATGCGAATCTCGGATGATGATTAGTACACGGGTTATTCTCAGAAACAAGTTACTTGTTGTCCATTTGAAATTCATCTTTAACAGTGTAGACTGTCTACTATGTACTAGGGATGTGTTTGTGTGCACTCAATATAGCCTCGATGATGAGATGTGGTTGGGCTAATAGGATATAAAGTGCAGCCTGCTGGAGTCCTCTGCAAAGTCTCATGTTTTTCCAAGTAAAGGGCCTTTGTTCTTGGGAATCATCTCTGCTCTCTTTCTGTTGCTCCAAACACAAGTGCAGTTCCTATAGATTCATGCACTACATCACCGACGCAAGGTGAAAGGTACGACAGTGACTGATACCGAGATGAAAAGGCACAAGAACCCATGTTTCTATTGTTTGTTTGAGGAACCTAACCCATATCAGAACCCGCCCCGGACTCCAGACTTTATAAGACTGATCTGTGAATCCTAGTAAGGCCTTGGTAGTAGTACCGGCTGGTCCCCAAGGTGCTCTGTGTGCATGTAAGCATGTGACAGGGCCCCAGTCAATGTATATCCAAATGATTAGAGTCCCTTTCTACCTCAAAAATTATTAATACTCAATGAAGAAAAAAGTGCCCTGACTTCCATGCACCAAGGAATAAGGGCCTGCCTGAAATAACGGGAATGTGGTTTATTTTTACTCTGCAGCATCAATATTCTACCTGGGAACAAGATTTTGTCATCTCTTAGATATGCCCAGGAGTTCCTATACCTTCTTTTAAGAGTGGTTTGCACTAAAAATATTTGCTGAGTGACTTCTACAAGTCAGACACTTTCCTGAGACTGGAGGTTCACAAGTCCAGAGCCTCAGTTCTACGAGTGCTTAATGTTTAGTCTGAATCGCTCTAAACCTCTTACTAAGCATCAGGCACCGATACTGCCATGAGTCTTAATGTGCAATGAATGGCTAATGATCACTGTCAATGATTTAGAGTTACCTAGAAAACACACCTCTGGCTATGTTGGTGCTCTGAACACTGTGGGATCACGTCCTTCAGTCCTTACAATGTTTTCAGTCCCATTTTACAGATGAAGGAACTAAGAAAACAAGGCCTTCTTCATATTTCCAAGATTACACAGCTAGCAAGAGGCTGAGTCAGGATTTGAACTCAAGGATTGTGGTGTCAGACTCTAATGGCATAACACCCTACCAACACTTTCAGACAAAGATATCCTGTGTAAGAAGGGCTATAAGAGGAAAAGCCCGGGGGCTGTGTGCGCCCAGAAGGAGGACTGTTCAGAGAAGGCTGGGTGGAGAATGTAGGACCTTGAGTGAGTCACGAGGCTGGTTTGACCTGGACTAGAATCCTCCAGACAAAGGAAAGGTACACATGAGGATTAAGGAGTGAGGGAGTAACCGTGTTCAAGTCTGTATAAGATCTCTGATGAGACAAAATCAGAAGGATTGAAGAAGGAAACTAGAAACAGACAGACACCAATCCAGAATTTGGTTGATCTATTTCCAAATCCTTGTCCTTCCTTTATGAGCAAGGAAAGTAGTATAGCTTACTAGCTACTTGTTTGAGTTTTCAAATCTGAGATTGCTTGAATTCAGCTTCTTAGCTGTGCAAACTTGAACCTCACTGTGGCTCATTTCTTCCTCTATAAAGTGAAGATAATTATGTGCTAACCTCATAGGGTTGGAATGGGCAAGAACTGGATTAATACACATAAGACTTTTAGAATAATGGTTGCGATATAGTAGGGGGACTCATAAATCATCATCACCACCACCACCACCACCATAATTACCTGGTTTAGTTGTTTGCTTAGCATCATCCCGGACTATGTGATCAAAGGATGAATCCATGGTGGGGGGTGGGGGTAGGAAAATGTTGAAGTTTATAGTTTGAGCAACTCTTGCCAGAAAATGAACCCAAGGCTAGTAAGGGGAGGGATATGCTCCCAGCCTGTCACTAGAAGTAATGCAAAGTGTCCCCACATGTCCCTTCCAGATGACAGCAAGCAAGGCCATCGCTGAAAGACAAGGACTTCTATTAACAACGAGCACAAAGGAGTTCAGCACATTAACATTTGACTTTGGAGAAGGGGAGACAAGGGCACTGAGTGGATCTCATAATCAGAATACCGTTTCAGGGGACCTTGATGTGGGTGCTTTCTCTGCTCTGGAGATCCTTTCAGTTTCAGTTGACCCTGAAATAGACAAGAAAAACTCCAATAGCAACGAGGACAGCTCCTTCTGACAGTTTTGAGAGGGTTTTAATTTCAACACTAGTTTGTTTCAAATCTAGAATCATAATCAAAACTGTTTTCCCCTCAGGCCTAATATGATTTAGTATACATTCATCTCTCCTCTACTCTGATTTTCTGAATTACACACGGGAACCAGTCTAGTCCAGGGTCAACTTGCCTAGAATACACAATCCTTATTCTAAGAGAGAATGGTGCTGTAGTTGCTGCAAACTGAATAATCACCATTAGGGACATAATATGGAGCAAGTCATCCAGAAGCACATATTGGGGTTATTATATGTGGGACAGTCCTAAACTATGAAATTTGATGGCTTGCTTAAAATACTTAGGGAGCAAGAATTGGGTTGCCAGGATAATCATGCTCTTTTTTTTAAAGTGAGAGCATTGAAAACCAACACTGAAGAAAATCACCATGTAGAGTCAGAAATAGGATATTTCAGCATATTTTTGTATGCAAAATTAAGAAGAATCAAAGTGAGGTGAAGATTGTTCTCCATAAAATGGAAAGGTGAGAACTTTGACCTATATCCAACCAGGGTTTCTGTGCCTTCCGGGTTCCACACTGCACAACTCAGTGCCAGGGGCATTGTTCTCGAGAGCTATTCTGATCGTGCCTTTGTGGTCTCACTTCTAGGAAGCAGAAGAAACAAATTATAGGAGGTAAACTGGCAGATCACTTCTATAATTTTCAGGGTTCTAAGGGAGTCAAAGCAACCACCTGGTCCAGATACCCGAAGTTGTCCTTCAAGGGTCATAAGGAATCCACTCAGCCTTCTCCAAGGACCCTTGTTCAAAATAAACCACCCTCCCTCCTGTCCTTCCTGTGTTGTAACATTCCATGCCATCCCCCACAAAACTGTTTTTCAGAGAAATATTATTGTTATTGGTTAAAGTCCCTATTTGGCTCAGATAGCCTCAGATGTTTACCTAATGACCCAAATCTCAGATGCCTTCCAGGATTTCATAATAATGTTATTCCCTCAGACTCCTCTGGAGGTTAACAGTTCTATACACTTTCAGTGTTTGTGATTACCACTGTTTTCATTGTGTATATGTAGCATTCTCTTTCGTTTTAATTTGTCAGATACTTTCTTCATGCTTTCACAGGGTGGTGTGGTTGGGAAGGAAGCCTACAGAGGCAGAGCATGTAGGGGGGTGTATCATGTCTCAGGAGTGGGTTGTCAGTACGACTTATCACTGTTGGCATTCACATGCTCACTTTGCTGAGCTAGTGTTTATCCAGTCAGTATACTCTAAAGTTGCTCTCCCTGCCCCTTTCTATATTAAATAGTTCATGAGGAAGTCACTTAGCACAACTCACACACAGGGACTGGATTACTCTGCTTGCTTGCTTGTGGGCAGAGTCTCTGTGATGTTTACACTTTTGGTCTATTGAAGATTTTTCTGTTTTCCTCCACTAATTTAATTACTTGTATCATTAATCATCATTAAATATTTACTATATACTTGGGATTTTTATTACTTTCCTTATTGCTGTGGCAGAACAAACAAAAATCAAAACAAAAAAACCCCAACAATAAAAAATCAAAACATGTCCCTAACAACTTAAAAGAGAAGTTTATTTTGGCTCACAGTTTGGGGGATATAATACATGATAGGAAAAGCACCACAAACACTGTTTGGCAAGGGAATCATAGCACAGCTACTTGTCACAATTCAGCAGATTAGAAAGAAGAGAACTTGGACCAAATTTACTCAAATGCCCTATTTTTGCCAGCCAGTTCTTGCCTTTTAAAAGTCTCAAACTTCATATATGCTAGGAACTGGGTGTTAAAACATATGAACCTATGAGAGACATTTCACATCGAAACTGTAATATCCTGCCCGCCGTCTCCACAGGTTCATGGAGATACATTTAGTCCAACTTCAGGAATCCATGTAGGCTTACAGTCTCTACATTGTTCAAAGGTCTAGAGTCTCTTTTGAGACTCAAGGCTATGAAACCTTATAGAATCAAAGAGAAAGTTACATAGTCTAGTATGCCATGGTACTATGTAAGCATTCTCATCCAAACGGACTGGGAAAATAGCAAGGGAATATTGACCCAACCAAGACCCAAACCCATCAGGGCAAAGTATTGAAACCTGCAGCTCCATGTTTTTCTTCCTGGCTCATGGGAATAGCACCTGGATTCTAATGAGCTTCTGTAGCTCTGACCCTACAAGTATGTCAATTGATAAAGGCGATTAATAAAGACAATCAAAGATATTGATAAAGATCATTAAAGACAACGTAGCACATGTTTGTCCTTAAGGATGTCTTTACTCACTGCCTAAATCTTTCTTCAGCTTGGCCTTTGCTGTCTACATGTTTGTTAGTGTTCTGGCTTCCACACTTCTACCAGAAAGTTCCTCTAAGATTTCCTTCTGCATCCAAGGACTTCTCTGACCCACAGTTCCAAATCCTTTGATATTCTTCTGGCAAACTAGCTCTAAATGCCTACAAGCTACAGAGTCAGGTATACTATAGTAATAGTCTTCTCAGGAGCACAGACATTTATTTGTTATATCATTTAAAATTTATTTTATACCAATTGTGAAGTTTGGTGTATATAACTATAAATGTATAAATTAAAAACATAGTCAAATATTCATCATCAGCATATAAGAAAGAAACTATGATGTCTTGTCCTGTTTGTCCTACAGCCTTGCTATAATCACTTATTATTTCCAGGAAATTTTCTTTTATGGGAGGCATTTTTAGAGTTTTCATCATAGACAAATACAACATCTTTAAACAAACATAATTTTGTCTCTTCCTTCTCAATCTGTATACCTTGATTTACTTTCATTTTTTCTTTTTCTTCTATCACCACCACCACCACCACCACCACCACCACCACCACCACCACCACCACCACCACCACCACCACTACCATCACCACCACCACCACCACCACCATCACCACCACCACCACCACCATCACCACTACCACCACCACCACTACCACTACCACCTCCACCACCACCACCACCACCATCACCACCACCACAACCATCACCACCATCACCACCACCACCACCATCACCACCACCACCACCATCACCACCATCACCACTACCACCACCACCACCATCACCACTACCATCACTACCACTACCACTACCACCTCCACCACCACCACCATCATTTTTCTCTTCCTTTGTCTTATCCACTGCTTGAAACTTATGTATTGGAATTGAACAGTAGTGAAAGGAACATTCTTGCTTTGTTTCCATTCTGAGGAGGTGACCACCACACCTTACTCCAATAACTGTGATGTTAGTTGTATATGTTTTGCAGCTGCCTCTGATCATATGAAGGATGCTTGTTTTATTCCTAGTATTCTGAGTGGTTTGTCATAAATGGGTATTTTGAAAAGTTTGTCAGGCATAAATTATCCTAGTTATATGGTTTTCTTTCCTTTACCTACTTATCTGGTGATTTATTATATTTTTTTCAAATGAGCAAAGATCCCTATAAGCCTCCAATAAATTCACTTAGCCATGTTGTATCCTGCTTATATATTGCTTATATATTGTTGGTCTCATTTTCTTAACTTTGTTGAAGATGTTTGTGCCTCTGTGTATGAGAAATTTTGATTTGTACTTTGTGGTAGTTTCTCAGTCTAGTTTTGGTGTTAAGCTCACCTCACAGAAGGACTTATGAAGTAGTCACTCTACTTTGATGTTGTGAAAGAGAGTTGGTGTCATTCATTCCTAAAACATTTGTAGAATTTATCAGTGAAATTTAAACTCAATGCTGTTTTAGAGAGTATCAGTCACTGATTCAAATTACTTAGTGGTTATAATCATAGGCTCATTTAAATCATACATTTCTCTGTGTGTGAAATTTACAAGTTTTTGCCTTTTTAAAGATATCATTCCATTTCATCTAAATATCAAGGAAATTATTTTAAAATTTTCTCATTGTCCTGTAATATCTACCCCATCAGGAGCAATGTCCTCTCTTTCTTTTCTAATGTTGCTAGCTTGCTTCATCTCTTTTGTTATTCAATCAATAAAACTTTTAATACTGTATTGATCTTTTTAAAAATTTGCTATATTTACTATTACTTTCCTACTTTCAAGCTCATTGATTTTATGTATAGTTATTTTTCATTCTTTTCTGATGACTTAACCTTCAAGTATTTTCTTTACTTTCTCCTGACATAAGCCTACATTGTTAATGTTAAGTCTTTCTTCTTATATAATGCATACACCAGAAAATTTTCCCTGAGCATTACTTCTGCAGCATCTAAAATCTTTGATAAGTTAGATCATCATGTCTTCTTGTTTAAACTTTTCTTCAGGAGAGAGGAGCTGTCATGCAGGAGCATCATGGGTCACGGACATAGCCTGGCAGAGCAAACAGAATGTACCATGTTCACAGAATACAGATTGATTTTGTTTGATACCAACAAGAGAAAAAGCTGAGGGACTAAGAAGTTGGTCCACTAACACCCTCATGTGTCATGCTGAAGGGAATAAGACAATGTTCTCTTTGCTCTTTTTTAATCCAGACATTGTCTTCAGTTAGAACACAGGGCTTTGCTATCTACATCTAATAATGTGGCTCATGGGGACAAACTGTTCATATGCCACTGTGTCCAGATACTGTGGGATACTCTAGAAGCCTACACTTAAAGAAAGAACTACCATGAACATAATTCTCTATACTGGATTATGCTAGACAATCAGCTGCATCTGAGGATCCTCAGAAGTGCCTCTTACACGGTGCACGCCATAGCCAATATGTCTGTCTCCCTCTCTGAAGCACAAAGGTAGGTGCAGTGAGACTCCAGGATTTTCCTCCCCAGCTCTTCCAATGGCTGAGCAAGATTGCAGCTGTATATTGAACCATTTCTTCCTTATAATCCCTAGAGAGACTTTATTTTCCTGAAACACACCCAGTTTTCAGTATTCAGTCGAAGACATGATCCAAGATTCTGACATGTGTTGGGTTTGTGATAGCAATGGCTTCATGTCCCGCAGAAAATTGAATGTTGGGAGTGCTTAGCTAGTATTGGCTTTTTGACAAGGCATTGCAAAAACAAGATGTACTCTAGGGACCATTAATTGGTTAATAAGCAAAACTTGAAAGTAGAGAGTCCAGAAATGAGGGGCCTGGGAGGAACAGAAAAGCTGATTCTAGATTCCAAATGGCAGATAATAATATTGACAAATCTCTTCTCTAAAAGCAAACAGTCTGACCTAACATTGCAACAAAGATCAAGTTTAAAATGTGGTCTGCAGCTTAACTCTGAAAGTGTCAATCAATGTACCATGAAATTGGAAGAGAACAGCAAGTGGTGAGAAAGAGAGAAATAATAGGTTTGAAAACTTTTGCAGTTGGGGCTGGAGAGATGACTCTGTGGTTAAGAGCACTTTCTGACCTTCCAGAGGACCCAAGTTTGATTTTAAATACCCATGTTGGTGACAATAAGCATTTATAAATCCAGCATGAAAGAACTTTATGTTCTCCTCTGTCCTCTGAGGATACTACACACGTGCACACATGTAGCACATACTCACAAAACATACACACATATACACAAATAAAAATAAAGTCCCTAATGATCAGCAGTCCACTGAAGTCTTGCAAGAACTATATCACAGTTTCAGATTAAACAGATCTTTGATAATTTGAGACGTAGAGTAGTCATTGTTACTACAACCCTCTAATAATAAACAGTAGACTACACAAACTCCTTAACCCACAAGGCTAGATTCTCTCCAATATCTACTAATATATATACATATATATTATATATATATGTACATATATATAATATATAATATGATTAAAAATTAGAAACTAAATATCTCTTCCCAGAGGTAAAAAAAATGGGACTGTAGAAGAAAATGGATCAGGACTTCTGTCCAAAGAGTAGTAGAAAAGTTTGGTGGATTTCCTTGGTCAGGAAAGGATACCTGGTGAAGTCTACACTGCAGGACTCCTGCCCTGCTGTGGATCCTTAATTGTATGAGTTTCTCTCACTGTGTAGATGGGAGATTATTATTTTTTAACTGTGGATTTTTTCCTTACTCCTTTATTGTACATAAGAAGGAAAAATTAATCCATAATTTTAGTGTTAAAGTGTCTGGACCCATAAGATACTCAGTGTGGTCACCAGGTCCTTTCCTATCTGGTAGCTGAAAGGAACTAAGCCATGTAACCAAGGAGGCAGTTTCCATTGGACCTCTGAAAGACCATGATGTCTAGAGTCCTTTTCTGGTATCACTGAATATTGTGGATCTGTTTGTTATAGCCACTAGAATTAATTACCCGGCCTCACTAATTGACTTAGATGCTCAAGTCCCACCAACAACAATGTAGAAAATGCAGATCCTGAGACCAAGTCTCCTGACCCTCCTCCAGAAAGTTTGCTGATCTGCGAACATGTCTGGCGCCAAATCTAAAGTAATCAGTTACTCCCCCATGGCTTGTCTTTATTTCTTAGAATAATGAGGGGGTCCTGTCATTTTGTAGCTAACTAATCTTGTCTATGTTAGAAAGAGTGATGAAAGCATTGTCCACTGACCCAATTTTTCTCCCTCTACCATGCTGAAGGATTTTATGAAGGACTATACCTAGACAATCACAGTCTCCCTTTATGAGCTCAGACAACCTGCCCCCCCTTCATTACATTTACTGTCCTCACTTGCCAAGGCACTTTTACGACTCTGGGAACGATTGCCTCACTCTTGAGGACCCGGGAGTATCCCTCAGTGCTTCATATAACTTGTCACAATATTTTTAACAGCAATTTTTCTTGTGTGCTGCTGTGAGAGCCTCTTGCCAGCATCTCCCCTGTCGGCACTGTTCAGGGTTGTAGCAGCAGGAATCATATTCTTGAAGCAGCAAGAGGAATTTCCTGGGGCCATGGCCACTGTCAGCTTCTCTACTCTTTAAATCTACCATCCCTAGTATCCTCTCAAACCTAGAGGCTCGAGGTTAGAGTGTACAAGCCTGGCATTTTCACTGCGTGTGTAGAGAAAAGGAACAAACCATTCGGCAAGAGCATCTGTGTGTCAAAGGAGCAAGAGCAAAGAGATGCCCTGACCCAAAGCAACAATGACATGAATAGCAACATTTATTTGCACATTATTCTTATATGTAATGCGTTTCTACTTGATACGAGAGCCTGGAGAGGCAGCATTGTGATTGGTGCCCAGTCTTTAAGATTCAGATTTTACTGACCAGCCTAGGAAGTCTCTGTGTCTGAGCTCTCACCATCACCCCCGCTTTAGCCAGAGGCTTTGTCTTTCTTTTGTTCTTACTTAATATCCATAGCTTATCTCTCTTGCAATATTTATCTGCTTTGAGAACAAAGCAGCCATTCATCTCTGAATCACAGACACCCTAACCAAGTGCCCGGCATGAAATGAGCAATCAATATTCATTAATCCAACATTGATTGAGCACCTGCCATATGCCACGGCCTGTACTAGGCATGGATGACACAAGAGTGAGTGACACACGGAAAGCTCCTGATCTCAGGGAGGTTTAATGTTCGCCTAAGAAATTCATTTAAAATAAAGGAGAGCATGCCTATGTATAACACGGTCATGGTCTCCATGAATTGGAGTGGAGAGACAAATAAATGGTCAAGGAGGCTCTCGGAGAAAAGATGTGTGAACCAAAACCTATATAAGAAGGTGCAGGAACTTTTTTTTTCTCCAGAGGGGGCAGACCTTAATGCATGAAAAACTTAGTGAGGACCATGGTGCCAAAATAGAACATGCAGTAGCAGTAACCACAGAAGATGACGGCCAAAGCCATGGATTTATTCCGAGGACAGTGGCAGCCACTGGAAGGTCCAAGCGAGGGAGAGGGAGGCGGCGGCACATGATTTGATTTATAATTTTAGAAGGAGACTTTAGATTAGCTCGTGGAAAATGGCTGACAGTCAAAGTCCACAGGAACATGGGCAGAGGGTGTTGCTGCTCTAGCACAGGCAGAGAGTTCAGAAGGTAAAGCTGATGAGAGCATGGATTCCCGTGGAGGTGGAGGTGATCCAGCCTCAAACACAATCCGCCATCTGTCAAGCAGCTACTACATGCCCGTGCTTTAGCTCGTTATGTCATCCTTGCATTTATAAAACAGTAGTGGATCATCCTATACTGCAGGCATCGGGAAGAAGCCATCATTTTATCCAAAGTCTTTGATCTTGGACATAGATACCAGGGAAGCTTTATAGTCCTTGTCACTCTGATGGTAGTAAACTCCAGCCCCCATGATGGATCTTAATTAGATAGAAACTCCAGGGCTGTTATTTTCTTCCTTAACATACTATAACTACATATAGTAAACTTACTGGACATTTCATGTACAGTCATAGAATGCCCTTTATCAGCTCATTTGGTGCTTCACAACTCTGTGTAAAAGAGAAGGAAACTGAGGATCAGAGAGCTAGTTAACTCACCAAAAGTTACTTACAAGTGACCTTGCATGGAACAAATAATGTAGATAATCTTCAAGAATCACTAGGTGGTGGAACCAAATTTGGAACCTCCCAGCTCTGTTGGGCAATCAGCCATCATGATGTTTGGTCCCCAGTGATACGTAAATAGAATTTGTATTTATAGGATCTGTATTATTCTTCACTATATTGGGTACTCGTGCAGAAATCATATCACCCTCTGTAGGACCTGGACTGAGAATAAACTCAGGCTTAAGAGTCAAAGTCCATGCAAACAGGAGGAGATATGGCTGGTGAGGCTGTCTGCTGAGACTCCAGCTTGCTCTGTGGGTGAATCTCCACAAAAAGAACAGTCCTGTAGCCCAGGGTTCTCCTGCGTGGGTCGGCCTTCAATAGGTACATTAAAGAGCCTGAAAATGCATTGCAGAGAGAGCTTTTCAGAGTGACACAGGAGACCCTCCCCAGAATGATATTGAAAACATTGCCAATAAAAGTGATGAACCACTTTTGCAAGTGACCCAAGACGAAAACTTTTTTTTCTTCTTTGCCTAGCACGACATCCTCTTCATCTGTCTTACACTGTAATCAGATACAACCTTGATGGAATGAAAGCAGAGGTCACCCCGAACACACCGGAGCTTTACGTGCTTGGGAAAAGGCTCCTTTGTAACAGGGAAATTACAGCATTTCTATAGAGCGATTTTTCTTAAAAGAACAGGTTGCTTTGTTCAAATGCTGCTGATTTCAGCGCTCTGAGGAGATGGCCCGTTCACGCTGTCGACCTGCAGAAATTTGTGGGGTTCCATTTGTTTGTAGCAGCCTGCATATATTGCAGAGAGTATATTAAAATAGAATGCACAAGTCATTGTCAGGCAATCTTTTGATTGTCCAAAAAATGTCAGACAAAATGCAAAATGATTGATTCTCTCTGTACATCCTACCTCATGGTGTCGTGTGGGAGTTCTGTGAAAGAGGGTTCACTACCTCTCTGTGGGGTTCTAATACCTGAATTTTGTCCCTAAATATTATGAATATCCTAGGAAGAGAAATAACACATTTAGGCAATGGTATTTCTGAGCATCATATCGGACTCTGTTTCAAATGAAAATGTCAATACCAGCCAAACCAAAGTCTTACAGTCAGCTAATGTGTAGGAAAGAGGGAAATACAAGTGAGCCTATAGTGCTCTGAAAGTCATCTGATCAAAATTTGTGCCACAAAGCAGAATGTGAAACTATAAGATGTATTTGAACGGAAACAACAACAACAAAAAAAACCCACAATGTTTTGTGTCAACCGAAACAAAACACATGCCATGTCTCAACATGAAATGTTATCAAAAATTAAGCAAAGTGTTTCATTTTCCTAGTGTCAATTTTAACACTTAGCAATATTTTTGGCATTGTAATTACTGTTTTCATTCTATTAGGCCTTCTGTGAATAGGGATGTTTGTCTACAGTTCTAATAATCACTTACATTTTATGAACAGATGTACTGCTTCATTAAACCTGATTGTTTATAGCCAGCTAATCATAAAAGTTTTACCAAACCAACTAAATCTCATAATTTGTTTTTCAAGAATATTTGTTTCTCACTCTTTTTGTATGTTATGAATGGAATCAGTATTGTCATTTTTTTTTCATGAAACAACTATTTTTGTAGACGGATGAAAGAAGACTGCTACTCTCTCTCTAGTATTAAGAAGGAATCCCATTGACATGCACTTTAATTGCATTTGCCATATAGAACACTTTGTCATTTAAGTCAGCAGGCAAGGGCTGTGTTCATCAAAGCATCATAAGGCTATTGTATTACTTTTCCTAAGACATGGGGGTACAAGTTTGATTAATGAGAAAATCATAAATGTGTGCACAGAGCAAGTATGAAGAGGAAAAAAAGAATCCATTCTGTGAGTATCAAAAGCACTTTGATTTTACCTGAAGTATGAGAGATCTAGAAGTTTTCTGGAGGAAATGCCAGCCGTACTATATCCATATTGCAATATACCACACTGTGTTAAGCCCTTGGAATGCCAGGATTTATGTGTTGCTACAGTTGGCCCTCACTTTTCCAACTAACAGATCCCCCCTCTCAAGGCTGTCCCGAGGATCAAATGAGAACTGTATGTAAACCACAGAGAGCACTACGTGAATGTTAGAAGCTCCTTTACTCAGTCTGTCTATGTACTGAGGTTCAGTTATGGATGTAGAGAAGAACAGAGAGGCTCCCTTGAATCCAGATGTGGAACAGTTGTATTTCTGCTTTGGTTCATTTTTCTGAATATCCCCACTGCCTGGACAATGTTATAGTCTATCAATGTAGATATATGCAAATGAAATCAAATAGCCCAAACTACAGAACATTTTAAATACTCTTGGACTAACAAGAGCAACTCTGGTTTAAAGAGTTGGAGAGCCCTTTGATACAAATACCTGTTAGGACTTCCATAGCTGAGATAATGAGTATTTGAAGCAGCATAGTCCTGTCCCAGGGGGTTGATTGAAACACCACTCAGTGGAGATGGAGTGGCTGGGTATCTTAGTACTGACTGTGGCCAGAGACAGGCTGTGAATCACTGCATTTGCAACAGGGACATCATTTTTTTACTAAAAGGGACTCAGCTTATTTGTTCCTTCCTAGACACTAAGGGTAGGCAGGGGCTGAAGTATCTTTTCTGTGGCAAGCAAGCTGTCTTTGGAGATTGGGAGGCTCCCCCTTCCTGGGGCTTTCTTTCCTTGCCTACACACAGATGGATCAGAACAGAGGGGATTTACACATTTCTTGTAGCAGTAGCAGGTTCCATGCTTTCAAGCAAAATCTTAGCAATCGAACACGAAAAGTCTAAATGTAGAAGTGTTTAGGTTGAACAGCACAGAGAGCACTCAACAGCCACCTCAGCAGCCCTGGAAGCTTTGTCCCATTTGGACTAAAATCCTCAGACACATATATCCCTGGGTCTCAGGGCCCTGCTGTTTTGTGAACTTCTACTTCTCTGTTCCATCAGCCCACAAAAATCCCTGTGCTACCTGCTCTCTTGGATTTACTTTGCTTTGAGGATTTTCCTCTGGATTGTCTCAAATTGAAAGATGAGGTGCTTTTCTTCCATTGGCCTGGAAAGGTGTTTCTTAATAACTGAATTGGCCCCTATTCCTCATGAGCTTCTTGGTGCCTTTGCTCAGCCTGGACAAACGACAACATGATAATGGTGCTAGGCTAACACAAGTGAGTTTAAAGCCTTTGAAGAATTAGAAAGGATAAGCGAACCTTCCAGTAGGTTCTTCTAGAAGGGCCTTCTCTGATGCTTACTCAGAGGAGAGCTCTGGGACTCCTAACTCATGAGATCTCTCAGCAGACCACCCTAGCCTCTCACTAGCTTTCCTCTTCACCTTCACTTTCATCTCTTTTGGGCTACCTCGCCTCTGACTTTCTTCCCTATCACATCAGTATCTGACCCTACCTGACACTGCTTCCAGTGTTCCTATAGATACTGGCTCTGTTCTTTACACAGAGAGTATTCTCAAAATAAAGCAAGTCCTGGTTCTCCCTGAGATAGAAGGAGCCTCTCCAGACTCATGCAAAACACCACATAAGCCAATATTTTGGTACCTTCTAAATAGCAGAACAGATATTCTAGGTCCCATCATTCAGCCTGCTCCGGGCTTCCCAGCTACCAACTCCCTGCCTCATCCTTTCAGTGTGTTTGGGTCTGAAGTAGGACGTAAAGTAGGCAAAGTTGCTCATATAAGAAAGGAGAGGAGAACAGAGCCCACTTAACCTGGACTTAGTTTGATCCAGGCTGAGATTTAAAATCTTCAACACAGCTTGCTGTGCCTGTTATTGTTATTGTTTGTATATATTTAATTTCAAATCTGACCACTCTGCATTGAACAATCAATAAAGTTCTCTTCCTGTCAAGGACCAGACTTGGCTTGGAGAGGGTTTCCTGAGGAAGGAGTGTTTGGGAGTGGTGAAAGAAACAACTTGAAGTCAATCATGCCTATAAGCTGACAGCTCTGCATTCTGCTTGAGCTGGCTCTACAGACAGCTGTGTAGATAGCTCAGCTCTTGAATGCCAAAGCCAATCTTATTTGCATATCAATCTGATCATCACCCCAGATTCACTTTTGATTATCCCACAAATCAGCATTTGTGGGATCAGGACCTTAGCCCCTTGATTCTTAGAAAGAGACAGCAAGTACATTTTTTTTTTTTTAACACAGCAAGTAAACTCAGAGATCTGTCTGCCTTTGTAAGCACAAACAATAAGTTTAGCTGGCTGGGATCCGGCTCTGAGATCCTGTACATCTGGACCTAAATTCACGTTGTCCCAGGACGGCCTTGAACTCAGAAATCTGCCTACTTTTGTATCTTTCTAACTTGCTGGCTCATTAGTACAACTGTTTTTGTTCTTTTAGGTTTATGAAGCCCCTCATACAATTTATACTGCATTCTTGTATTTTGCATAGTTGAGAAATTATACATTCTTGAATTCATGTTTTCAGAGTTCTTTCCCACAGCATTAAGGGCTGCCCCGAAGGTCACAGTGTTTACCATCTTGCCTCCCAAACTAGTGTGCTGTTTCTAATTATGATGGAGTTATTAACCTTAACAGGGAGAGCATTCCCAAAGGAGAAACATGAAAATATGTACATTATTATACAAACAAGCTTTATGCCTAGCAATCATCAGCACTTGTAGAGGCCCATGTTCTATTTCTGCCCCAGGGGCGGGAACTGTGTCATGCTATACCTTCCACATGGCAGGACTTGGCATATTCCCTAAAGGGGTTAATTCTCCTTCTCCTAGCAGTCATTCTGTAGTTTTTGACTAGGGGTAGGACCTTAGGATATTTACTGCTTCCACATTGACATATACATTGATATCATCATCCAGGCTTATTTGTATAGCCATTTCTAGGAAAGACTGTTCACAGCAGAACTTCTGGCATTCTGGCTCTTACTATTTTCCTGCCCCATCTTCTATAATGTTCTCTGATCCATAGATACAGAAGCTGTGATATACCTGTATCTATTGGAACTGGGCTCCTCATGATCTGTTGATCTCTGCTTTGTGTCCAGTTGTGCTTTTCTGTGATGGTCTCTATTTGCTACAAAGAGAGGTTTCTTTGGTGAGGAGTGATAGCTATATTTCAGAATTCAGAGCTAGGAAGGACAGGTGAAATGGAACATGCCATATTTGTCTCTCTGGGTCTAGGTTATCTCATTCAATATAATCTTTTCTAGGTCCAGCTTTTTATCTGTAAAGATTCATGATTTCACTTTTTTCTTTATAGCTGAGTAGTGTTCCATAGTATATATGTACCACATTTTCGTTATCCATTTGTTGGTTAAAGGACATTTAAGTTGTTTCCATTTTCTAGATATTGTGCATAGAGCAGCAATGAACATTGCTGAACAAGTATGTTCAGTCCTTTGGGATTAAGCCAAGGAGCAGTATAACTGGATCATATGATAGATTTATTTTTAGTTTTTTTGAAGATACTCCATTCTTATTTCCAGAGTGGCTGCATCAATTTATATTCCCATCAACAGTGGATATAGGTTCCTCTTTTTCCACAATATCACCAGCACAGTGGAGTTCCCATGTTGTTTTGGTCATGGTGTTTACCATATCAACATAAAACAAGCTAGAACAGCGACTAAGGGCAGAACATATCCATATACTCAAAGGCAACTATAATATATAGAGGCTGAAGCATTATGTGATGAAGTCCACTGACCACTAAAAAGATAATGGAATCCCTGCTCTTTGGAGCAGGAGGTACCAATGGGATCTCTAGAGTCTTCATCTAGAGTGGAGATTCCTGACTTGGTCTCTGCAAAGCACCCTTCTTATAGTTTTGCCTTGGATCCTGCACCACAAAGTAATGCATTGAAAAACACCACAACAGAAATGAGTCCACTCCTTATCCTCAAGGCTCATCATAAAGTAGAACCAGTAAAGAACAGCAAGAGAAGAATACAAGAATGTATGACCTTGGGATGTTGCTTCAATATCAATATTTAAAACTTCCAGGAGTTTCTATATATGCTGGTGGAGGGACTGACTAGTAAGATCCTTAAGTAAGCAATGAACAGGCAGAGGCTAGAAGCTGGAAAAAACTAGAGACATCATATATAGGAGATGTTAAGTCCTATCATTGTGTCCAGGCAGGATTTATCAGACTTTAGAGAACATTAGGACCCAGGGAAATGACTTAGAATGGTATCAGACCAGTCATACTGGAGTGGAGACCCCAGGACAGGAGGGCCCCAGAGTTTGCCTTCTCTAACACTATGAAAAACAAAACTTCCCTGTGGTAGTTAGATTTTTTTTTTTTTTTTTTTGGTCAACTTCACACAAACTAGAGTTATCTGGGAAAAGATAACCTCAATTAAAAAAATGATTCCATCAATCAGATAGGCCTGTAGACATGTCTATGTGGCATTTCCTTGATTAATGATTGATGGAGGACGGTGGATGTTGCTACCCCTAGGCAAGTGGTCCTGAGTCTCTTAAGAAGTCAAAGTGAACAAGCCATGGAAAGCCAAATTCCTCTGTGGCTTCTGCTTTAGGTCCTGCCTCTCAATTCCTACCTTGAGTCCCTGCTCTGACTGCGTTTCATGCTCAATAAAGTTATAAGATGATATAAACCCTTTCCTCCTCAACTTGCTTTTGACTGTGGTGTTTATCACAGAAATAAAAGCAAACTAGGAAGACATTATCCAAGTAAACAAATGAAGAGGGGAGACCAATGAAACAGAAGAAGGACAATTGTGATTTGGAATAAGAAACCATGAGAGAAGGTTGCCACCAAAGGGACTGAATATACCTAAAATAAACTTCTGATTGTGTTAGATCAGAAAGTCATATCCTTTCACCACCAGCAGCTCCCCATTACTGTCTCTAGTGGTTTTAATGAGGAGGTCTCCCAGGGTATCACTTGCATAGAAAAATATTAAACTGTCATTTTGGCACATCTGAAAGGTAGTGTGTAAATTTAAATTTCACTGAATAAACAATAGCAATATCAGGGTGTTGAAAGAGAGAGAATAAGGCAAAAAGAAGTAAACATTGGCTGGTTTAGTGAGGACAGGCTTGAATTGGATCATGGCATTTAAGATGTGATTTAAGAAGTAAAGAAGAACCTAATAAAAAGATAATCCAGGCAAAAAGAATAACATGCATTGTGATCCTGGGGAATAGGAGGAACTAGTGAGTGGCAGTAGATGAAAGCAAGACTTTGGAATGACTTAGACTAGAGTTATAAACATAAAGTGATCACTTAAATCCTTGTGAACTACAATAAGGAGTTCAGATACTCTTCACTAGAGAATAAAGCCACTGAAGGACCCCAGGGGAACAATATAAGACACCCAAAATATTTTTAAATGTACATTTGGGGATGTGTGGCCACTAGAGTCTGGGACAAAGGTAGAGTAGAAATAGTCATGCATTGTGCAAAAGGTGGTGGTGACATGACCAGAGGAGCAGAAAAGAGATGAGAGGACCCATGTAGATTTTCAAGTACTTTGAAATGGGCACCGTCATGCTTACTAATTGCTGATGGATTAGACATTGGGGTAGGGGAGGAATGGAGCATGGCATACAGGCTTTTGTCTTGAACAGTGACAGTTACTTGTAGAAAATAAGAAATCTGGCTATAGAGGACTTAAAATGTGGATATAATCACTTACCTCCCCCTCATCAAGAAGTGGATTCTGTGCCATTCATTACCCATCAGCTCTTGCCACTGGGTTGACTAAAGTTCAGCAGAAATGACTATGATGGTCAAGGTTAGAACACAAGGACCCCACCCTCAGTTTTTTTGTAGCACATATTTCTGAGTCCCCAAGTCATCACCACTGTGGGAATTATGCATGCAAAGCAATGTACACAAAATTCTGGTGGTTGAAAAAACACATATGAGGCTTCTGGAAGTCAGAAATCCATGCCCAACATAGCAGTGAATTCTCATCAGGTAGCTTGGACACTGATGGCTGGAGTGACCAAAGTCTCTCTTCCTTACATAATGGGATAGCTGGTCTTTTGACTACCTCTAATTCTATTACTTCTAATTTGTGCCTTGGGAAAGGTAACCAGGTCAAATTTGTATCACTTTTTCTAACCTATTCCTGAAAGTCATGCAACATAAATGTATTCATTGGAATCAAAGCTCTAAGATCGGTCCATATTCAAGGCAGGAGTTTGAGTCCACTTGTGATGCCTTAGACTGAATGATTTGTAGATGAAGACATTTAGTTCTCATAGCTCTAGAATCTGGACAGTCTTAGATAAAGGTTGGGGAAGTGTCCATTTCTGGTGAAGTTTGCTTTCTGCCTATAAGGTGATACTTCCTGCTATATGTATTATGGCATCACAGAAAAATAGAAGGGTCTGAGGGGACCTACCCAGTTATGTCTAGCCTCTTTATAAGATGCTAATTATATTCAATAGACTGGGCTCTTGTGAACTAACCTTCTGCAGGCACCAGCTCTTCATACTGATCCCTAAGGGTTGCATTTCAACATGAACTTTGGAGGAGTCACAAACATATAAAGCACAAGAAGGAGGAAATCAGGCTCTCCCTCTTGTGGAATCAACATTATAAGCATACAGCTATGGCTAGGTAAGGTGTTTGATAATCTTAACTTCGCCAAGTTGGAGGCTAGGCATTTATACCCAGTCAATAGTCCATGAAATCCAGGTTGTAGCCATTCCCACCAAATTACCAGACATGGGGACTTCTCTATATCTAGACTAGTCTATCTAATGATGATCGTCTATTCACATGTACTTCCCACTTTGAATGGCCCAGAGAAAACATGGATAACTTAGTTGAATCTTGTACAGTAAGATTTAACTTGATAGATGCATTAAGTCACTGATATTTTTGGATAGTTAATTTCATGATGACAGATAAACATAATACTGGGGAGAACTGGGTGTCTTTGGAGACAAAGGATATTTGGTAAGCAGAAAAACTGATAAGGAAAGTCATAAGGAAACGAAGACAACCAGGTGACTAGAGAAGCCAGCTGTATGGAGATGTTGAAAAGAACTAATCTGAGTCTGGTAGGCTCAGATTGGAGTCATTAGAAGCACCAAGTCACACACTCTCCAGACATAACTGAGTCTAGTTTCCTCATATACTCAGTTATTCAGCATTGGCAGGTGCAACTGGGTGGGATGGGTACATCTCTGAGCTTTGCTCCCCTTATAGACAATGGCTTAGACACCAACCCTGGATGGCATAAAAAATTTCAAAACTGATGCCCAATGCAAGCCTAGAACCTTCATCATTGGTATTAATAAAGTAGAACTCATGCTTTTATATTGTATTTGTCCAAATAATCCCTTTAAAAATAATATCCTTAATAAAATGCAATTTCTAAATAAAAGTGAATGCTATCAGGTCTCAAGTGGTACCTTCATCGTGCACAAATAACTAAGAAGCCCAGGTTAATTCTTTTTACTCTAAATATCTAGGGGGGAAAATCCCTTCCTTTCACTTTTATTTTTGAGCCATATTTACCAGGACTTAATTTTTTTCTTTTTAGTTGCAATTTACAAATGTGAAAAGCTGCCCCACCCAGCTTCCCACCAGAGACTTTTGTTTAGGAACAAGAAGGAACTAGGCCCTACTGTGTCCTCCTTCTGTTCCTGTCTTCTCTGTCACAGGCAACACAAAGGGAAGGAAAATCACACATTGAGAAACTCCTTGAATGCAAAACAAAAAGCAGACACACTGAAACCGAGCCCAGGGTCAGGGGCCTTTCCAAATTGGTCTTCCGGGGAGGAAGAGAATTAAGGAAGATGCCTTATTAAAATGTGCTCTTGTCTCTGGGGTAGCATGAATTACCATCAGTCTCTCTGCTCTGGTTTCCTATGACTTTACAAAAGATTTTCCTTCTTGAAAAATGAGACAATAGGACATAATCATTTTCCTAAGTTAAGTTAAACATTGTAATATATAACAGGTACCTGGAGCAAAGAAAGATTTGGTGGGTGGGCAACGGAGGATGGAAGGATATGCAAATGACACATTCTGTATTAATCCTCCAGGACCCAAGGGATGCCCTTCTTCTGGGGACAGAATCACAAATGCTCTCTGATTTCACTCGAAGGCTTTTACAGAGCTGGAAGAGAACTGTCTGGAGCCCAGGCATGATGATCACAGGGGTTTGTCTGAACCCTACAGTCTTGGGTTACCTGGAGTCTTTCTTCTACAACTGAGAAAGGAGGAGGTGAGGGGGCAGGGTGAACACTGCATGACAGTCAAACCAGAAGCGGAGGGAGGCTTCAGCTGCAGGTGCAAACATGATCTGAACTACAGAGAGTGCCACTTGCAAATGAGCTAGGCCCTAGCATGGTGCCTGTCACCCTACAGCACCCCACTGCTAGGGCCTTTTTGAAGTAAGACAGATATATCTCCCAGCAGCCAGGAACAGAAGATCTGAAGGTACAAAGACTTAGTGACAAAGCGCAAAGTTGAGAGTTGCTCCCACTGCTTTGGGGAAATAGAGGGTGGCAGGTGTAAGGAAAGAGACAACCCTGGGCTTTAAAGGCCCACCAGGAAGACTGATCCTCCTACACCCACCATCCACCGATGCTTGCAAGCACAGAGATTAAAGAACCTGAAGCTGGTTTGTGCGAAGCTTTTCTTACCCAGCAGTTCCACCCTGCAACCTCTCCTGGGACAGCTCAGTTGGTTCTCTTTCCCAAAGAGGACACATTGCCTACTGAGACATTCAGCCCATATTTCCAAGGCCCCTGAGGAACTCACCACTGCCCAGCTAGTCCTCTAGAATTTGAAGATGATAGCTCAGACTCCCTTATTCCACCCCAGCTTACCTTCTTCTCCTGATGACCAACATTTTGGATTATATACAGGCTCTAGGACCTTGGCTTTAGGGGTCTAAATGTGCTCTGCATCACTAGCACATAGGAGGATGTCCATCAGTGTCTGTGGGCTGGAGTATAGCCTGGTGACCTAGTTTTTCTAGAGCTCTGCCTCTGAAGGCAAGAATATCCCCTTCTATGAATTCTAATTGCCCCTGGGGGGATGTTGGCTGATCCTTGAGTGTCTTTGACCATCTTAATCCAGTAACTCTCACAGACTGGTCTCAGTAACAGTAACTGGGTATTGAGCCAATGGGGTTCACTTCATGCATAAGGGATTGGCATATGTAAAAAAGCCCATAGTGTAACTTCTTCTGATATCTCTCTGACACTGTTGCTTTTGTGACTCCCTCTTCTGCATTAGAAGAACTTTTGTCATTACATTAGATCACCCATATAATCTAGGACAATTTAAGGTCAGATGAACAGTAATCTTAATTCTACATGCAATTTGTTCTTTTTCTGTAAAGTAATCAACCACCTATCCCAGAAATTAGGCCACAGGTATCTTGGAAACATCACAAGACCAACCATCACAATGATCCTGGCTCTGTCTCAAAGGCTATGTTCTGGAGATTTTAACAGATGGCCCAGCCTATCTGTAACATCAATGGAAACTTCTGACCTCACAGAGCAGAGTACCTCCGTGTGTGTGTGTGTGTGTGTGTGTGTGTGTGTGTGTGTGTGTGTGTGTGTGTGTGTGTATAGTCCTCCCTTGCCTGTCATGGACTCTTGTGAGTGGTAGTTCATGTAACTTTATATATTAACTTTACTGGGTCATTTTACATAGATATTTATTCAAAGATTATCTTTGATGTTTCTGTTAACCTGTTGTTTTAGTTGATACTTACATTTAACTTGGTAGATGTGGTGTTTTGAATGAAAAGGACTTTCATGATTTTATATGTGTAGATACTAGGTCCTCAACTGGTGAAACTGTTTGGGAGGGATTGGAAGGTGTGACCTTGACCTTGGAGGAAGAATGTCACTGGAGAATGAGCTTTGAGGTTTCAAAAGCCCATGCTATTCCTAGTTAGCTCTGTGTTTCTGTCTTTTTGACTATCAATCTCTCTCTCTCTCTCTCTCTCTCTCTCTCTCTCTCTCTCTCTCTCTCTCTCTCTCTCTGCCTCCTACTACTTTCAGATCAAGATATGAGTTCTCAGCTATTGCTGCAGATCCATTCTGGCCTGCCTGCAGCCATATTTCCTGGCTATGATGGTTGTAAACTCTAATCCTCTGGAGCTGAAGCCCAAAATTAAGAGCTTTTTAAAAATAAGTTGCATGTAATGAAGACCATGGATTTTAGAGAAAGCAGACTGCTTTCTTTTATATGATTGGACCTTGTCCTAACACTTGCAGCTGTAAATGGGGAATACACCCAGTTCTCTCAAGCAAGGGAGAATTCTCCAATTAAGTGCCCTCTGAATTCAGAAACATCTTCTGACATCAGGGGAGGATTGCCTTTGGACTAGAGCTTCAGTCCTTTCCTAGGTCTCTATCCTGTCAAATGTGAACCCAGTAATCTGCCACAATCTTCTAGGCCAGGGCCTTAAAATAAATCTCTTTGCATACATGTACATACATGCATAACATGAACATTGCTTTTGTATCATGGGATGATTTGAGGTTTGTATTAATTATAATAACTTGTCCAATAACTGTATTTCCCCTGGGTGTAACTTCCGTGAGGCATAAAACAGAATCTCATTAGCTGAGGTAAAAACAAGTCCCCAAAGCCCAGTGTCTTGTGATGCTTCATTCACTGATACAGGTTGGATTCAGCTCTGTTCTGTGTGTTTTCACACCCAAAACAGGGATAGGATGTATGATCTACTTAAGGAGAAAAACATAAATGAGAATAATCAGATTCACTCCATCTGTATTAAGGATTGAAATGAGTGTTACTTGTTGAATATAAAAACAGCTGAGCCACGTTTGTCCAAAAGGGGAGATTTGGGAAGGAATGGTAAGCTCTGTCTATTACTATCTCATTTAATCATCATAACAAGTTAGCCAGGAAGGGATCATAATTTCTATTTTACAAATGAAGTTATTATACTAGGGTAGGTATTAAGTTTGATTCTCTTTGGTTCTATAGTCCATGCCCTTCACCTGATTGCTTTTTGCTAAAGAATTCTTGGGAGCAGAAGGCAACTGACATTTCTTTAAATATTGCTGTTTACTGTAGGAGCAAAAGTGGGCAGAGTGGCAGGAAGTTTGGTTGATAGAAATACATACTGCAAACCAACTAAAAGACAATTTGTACAGTTCTCAGGGCTGATAGACTTGTGTCCCTAAAGTAATGGGCAAAGCAGAAGCTTGAATACTGTCCTGTTCCACTCAGGTCCTTCCTCAGAACTTCTGTAGCCGGGGCTGCTTCTCCCTAAGGCAACATGAAGGAGTAGACACTAAACTGGAAATTGCATTTGCTTTTCATCTTCTACTAGGATATGGGAGTCAACGATCCAGTAACACAATTGTTATGTGCCAATTGTATTTGAAATAATTGCTGATAAAATCAGAAAGAAAACTTCAGCAAATCTGAAAACAGATTATGGCAGAACTCCCTGGTACAATGGGCTGATATTAAATATTGTTTCAGTGCTGGAATCAGCCTTCATATTGAATCTAGATTTGGATTAAAGCCAGGCACAGTCAAGGCTCCTGTCATTCACAGTACTTGGATTCAGATCTGGGGGCTGATTCCTCAAGCACCTAACCTGCCTCTAGTTCAAGTTCACAATCATCAAAGATTTAGACTCAGGAAAAGAATTACTTGAAATTAGAGTCATCTTCTTGATAGTACCACTTATATGCTCATGACATCAGTCATAAGCCTCCTGTCTCAACAAATGGATATTGCTTTCTTCTTATAAAGAGTAAGACTTTGATTTTTTTCCCTTACAACCTAGGCAAGAACTCTACTACAGAGCAACATCGCTGGATAACATTTGATTTTTGCTCAAGCCCACAAAGGTAGTCAGGGGCAGGGCTAGAAGTCACACTGGGACAGTTTGTTCTAAGAACTTGACAATCTAGATCATCCTACTGGATCAACCTATCTTTAAATATGTTGTCAAGGATGGTAGTTCTATCATATACTTCAGGGTCAAAACATACCTCGGATAATCCTATTTCCCTCTCTACACTGATTAGTCTAATTATATTACTGCCACTGTCCACTTTTTAAATAAAGAGAAGAATGGAATGAAATTAATATAAACAATTATTAAAACATGTGCATCTGCAAAGCTGGTTCAAATCGTGTTTTTAAGCAACATATCATATTTTGAATGAAAAATCATCTCTGTTAATTTGTCCACTCAACAAACATTTATCAGTGCCAGTGCGTACCCTAATAGACCTTGCAGCAAAGAGATGAATGTGATCTGATGCCTCTCTTGAGACTCGCAGATCTCTGGAAAGGAAAACATCAAAGAAACTACCATTTGAGAAGGCACTAGCCTCTCCTCCCCATCCTGGACCAAGCCTCTCATCACATTTCCAAGCCAAGTCATCCATAGTTCTTTTCTGTTCTCAGGCTTCATTGAGGATGCTCATGCAGCTCCGAGCCTCCCTTGTGTGAGCTTGTTTTTGTCTTCTCTATAAGAGCCCAGACTGATTTTGAGCATCAGTTCTGCCATTTTTTTTCTCAAGTAACTGGATATCAGCAGATCCCTCTGCTTGAGAAACCTGAATACAATATTACCAAGCATCTCTCTCTTACTTTTTGCCCTGTTGGAAATCCAATATCTGCCAATTCAACTGTCCAGAGGGGCTGTGAAGTTGCCGCTCAGAGCTTCTTTATCCTCCTGAGTTTTCTGTGCTCACTCTGTCTTATACCAGAGTGAAAGCAAGTTTCTACATACACTGTTATGGTTTAAATGTTCACCCCCAAACTCATCAGGGTGGATTTTATTGTCTTTTTGAACTACATTCTTTTAAAATACTTTCCTGGTATTTAGAAGACTATGGGTTAATTTTTCAGGACAAAACCAAACCATCTTCTGGGGTCTCATAAGAGATTCCTTCTGAGGGTATTTGACCAGTGACTTAAAGATCCCCCACTAGGTCATGGCTCCAAAGATTCCACCAATTCCAAATCGCATCACTCTGAATATCCAACCTCCAATTACAATGGGCTTTTGGCAAGGCAAACTATATTCAAACCACAGCTTAAGGTTCTAGATGAAGACTGCAGCTTTCCACAGAGAGACAGCTTATCAGAGAAGGACTTGGATGCAGATCTATCTAATGCAGGGTTTGCACTGGATATTGGGTGTTACTTCATCTGGGCTTTAGGAAGGCGTCTCATAAGTTGTGAAGAGTAATGAATTTGTGTGTGAAGAGCTCTTACAACACTGTCTGCCATAGAATGATGGGTCAGTGTCAGTTGGCATCATCACCTTATATATCTCCAGCATCTTCAATATCACCCACCTGCAGCTGTAAAATAAGAACAGGTCTTTGTAGGTGACTGGTTATGCAGTGCTGTCCTTTTGAATGGATTGATGCTGCCATTATAGGCACAGGTTGTTTCTAAAAGAGCTGTGCTCTGCTTGGTACATGCTTGCTTGTTCCTCTGTTATGCACCCAGAAGTTCCTCACTAGATGGTGCCATGTTTTGGGACTCTCAGTCTCCATAGCTGTGCTTATAAGCTTCTATTGCTCCATTTTTGCTATTCTGTTATAACAAAAGACAGAGGAAGGCTTGTATACATACTCATATGATGGTTTCTCTTATGGCTCAACCAGACTGAGATAAGTAGTACCCAGACAGCTAGTAACACATTTCCAGGTGTCTATTTAAACATTTCTGGGAACAGTAAGAATTTGGATCATCAATAGGCTAAGCAAAGATCTTCTCATCAACACGAGAGAACATTACCTGACAGCCAGAGAGATAAGAAGGTGAAAGAATGATGACTTTTCTAGTCTTTTATGTTGGAGCTCCTACCCTCTATCCCCTAACTCATATCCTCAAGGTCTTTGTCCTTAGATCTTTGGACCCCGGTACTTAAAGCCATGGCTCCCAGTTTCCCAGGCCCATGGTCTCAGATCCAATTGTAACACCAATTTTTGTGGTTCTCCAGCTTGTAGCTGGGCATGGGACTTCTTGGTTTCCATAACTGTGTGATCTAGTTCTGAGAATGAATCATCCTCTCTAAACCCCGGTTGCACAATTGGTTCTGCTTCTCTGTAGAATCCTGACTACACCCCCTTCCCTGCAGTGTCATACATAATACATATACATACAAGTACATGCACACACACACACACACACACACACACACACAGAGAGAGAGAGAGAGAGAGAGAGAGAGAGAGAGAGAGAGAGAGAGAGATATTTGATGGATAGGGTAGTGAATGTTGCCTCTCACACACCATGCTCATGGTTCTCCCCTACCTTCTCCCATCTCAATTGGCTTGGAGCACTCCCAATTTTCCTCATTCTGTTACAAATTCAGCTCCTTCCTTTCTATGTCCTTGCAACCCTGGGCATCCTTACCAATGTGAAAAAAAAAAAAAAAAAAGCAGAATCCAGAGGTCCCTGATGTCTTTCAGTTTTCACATACTGCTTTGCCATCTTACAGTAAAAAACATGTGTTTCCATCTGCTGTCCCCATTACTTTATTCACTTGGCCAACTCACTGAACACACATTTTTGCCAGTCCTGTGTGGGGCTCTTGCAACACAGAAGTAAGGGAAAGTCTTCTATTTGAGCTTCTGCAGCTCATTATCTGGCCATTATGAAGCATGACCCCATTGACATTGCACTGCAGGAGAAGGCATTTAGGGGCCTTAGAGAGGTGCACTGAGCAGGTGCTGCCCTCCTCTCAGTATGCCTGTCCACCTAGGCTGTCACCTTTGCTCTGGGCAAAGCAGTCCTTGGAGTCTGGATCACTTGGCAGGTGTCTGGAAGTCCACTAAGCAGGCTAGAGGCAGCATCCAGAGACAATAACAACAGCTAAGAGTTGGTACCTGAGATTTTTGCACAGATAATGAGACAGAGAGTTGGAGGAGGATGGGGCCATAGTGTATCCTGGGTCTAGGTGCCCTAGGAACACCAGGCTACTGGAAATAAAGTCAATACATCTGTGAAAATCACCCAGGATGGAGCATAGGCATTTCAAGAAGAGGAGGGCAGGATGATTTGCTGTGTGAAAGACAACAACCGACTGCCAAATAAATCAATGCTGGACACATGAGGAGATCAGAATCTTAGTGTCTTCCTAAGACGGGCTTCTGATGGGGGAATCTCTTAGTTCTTCTCAACAGACCAAACTGGCCTCTGCAAAGAAGGAAAAGCATGTCCAGGGGAGCTCACCATTAGATAAATTTCATGGGTTCCCAGAGAATGAAGTAAATTAAGCAAGTTCCTTTCAGGAAAATAAAAAGCACATATCATCCCTTGGGGATGAAGACCAAAACTAGGGACTGTCACTAGTGTACAGGATGGGGGCAGCCACATATTCCTGGGGACAGCCAAAGAACAAAGGAAACTCTGCCTTCTCTTCCTTATTCTGATTCTTATCATCGGGAGCCATACTCTGTGCACAGACTCTTTAGTTATAGGCTCAAGAACATTATTGCCGCCAGACCTCAGACCCAAAGGTCTCATGGCACTGTCTGCCTTCAGGAGGATGCACAAGAAGGAACCCCAGAGGCATTGGAAGTAGCTGGCTTTGGAGCTCTCTCAGCAGCAAACTCCAGAGGCCTTTAGAGACGGCTGTAGATTGGAAAGGAATGTAGGAGACCTCAGTGGACTGTGACCTCAGTCCTTAGCATATGGTCTGGAAAGTACAATGTAGGGTTGTCCATAACATGAGGTCTACACTGCCCTTGTCTAACCTGGTCTACAGTGTGTACCTCAAGATCATTTGTCTTCCTGATAAGAAAACCAAGCAAGGCCTGAAAAAGTTAAGTAAAATTTTCTAAGGTCTTGAATCTTTAGAATTTGGCAGTCTGGTTCCCAAGATTCTTAACTGTTACATTACACTAGCTTCTAAAAATGGAGCTCCAGCTTCCCAAGGCTTACAGCTTAATTCTATGGAAAAGAATCTGTTATTAGCCTTAACTTGAGGAAAGATGAAAACTGAAATGGAGGTTCCAAGACAATTATTAAACAAGTCTGTAGCAGGGTCACTTCAGCATCATCTTGACAGCAAGAGAATCTAGCCACGCCGCCACTAACACATTTGTGTGTGTGGTACAGTGGGGGCTGTTTAGTCAACTAGAGCTCCAAGTTCCTCAGAGCTGCATGACCAGATCTAAAGAAACAGTTGCCTAGAGAATTTCTAACCTTGTTGTCCTCTGGAAGACATGAAATCCCCAGGGGTCATGACACAGGACTGAGCATTAAGGGAAGGTTAGAGACAGGACAGCAAAGTGAGACACAAAATTACTGTGTACAAAGAAGGCTGAGAGACATGAGGGCAGAGTGCTATATCCCAAAACGATAATAATAATCATTTCTGTTTATCGAGCCATTTATTATTCAATCTTCGGCAATCTATGAAAATGATTCTGTTATTAGCCCTAATTTGAGGGAAGATGAAAACTGAAACCTAGGTTCTGAGATGATAATTTAACCACTCTGTGACAGGGTCACTTCAGGGTCATCTTGGTGGCAAGAGAAGCTGGCCACACCTCCACTATTCAGTGATGTGGAGTGCCTTCTCCTGCTAGCCTCAGAATGTTTGTGGAACTAGAAGAGGAGTTGAGTTGAGGTGAGCTGGACTAGGAGATAAGAGCAGACAGGCCACCATCAATCAGGAAAGGCAGATGTGGTTAGGGCAGGCACTTAGTACAAAATGAAAGGGAAACTATCCTCACAATGTCAAATTTACATTTATTTTTTTTTTTAAAGTAGACCAAACCATTTTAAGGCTTACTTCGAAATAACATTTATGTTAAATTCATTAATATTGAATCTATTCCAGAGCTCAGGAGGCTGCTCTGTGCCTTTCCCAGCATGTGCTGAGCTCAGAGCTGAGAACAAGGAAATGAGTAACTGATGCCCATTGGAGGCATAGGGATTGACAGGAATTCTGTGAAACATCTTGGGCGGTGCCTGACACATGGAAGGAGTTTGGTTACCAGGAGCTGAATGAGCAGTTAAGAAGAGCTAGGGAATTGCATTGAATCTGTAGATTGCTTTTGGCAGGATGGCCATTTTTACTATATTAATCCTGCCAATCCATGAGCACGGGAGAGCTTTCCACCTTCTGAGGTCTTCTTTGATTTCTTTCTTCAGAGACTTGAAGTTCTTGT
>CM052718.1:31389715-31400489 GCA_028551405.1 Uromys caudimaculatus | reverse complement strand
TGTCTATTCTTGATCTTAGAGCATAAGCTATTGGTGTTCTGTTCAGGAACTTTTCCCCTGTGCCCATGTATTCGAGACTTTTCCCCACTTTCTCTTCTATTAGATTCAGTGTATCTGGCTTTATGTGGAGGTCCTTGATCCACTTGGACTTGAGCTTTGTACAGGTATATAGGAATGGATCAATTTGCATTCTTCTGCATGTAGAACACCAGTTGACCCAGCACCATTTGTTGAAAATGCTGTCTTTTTTTCACTGGATGGTATTGGCTGCTTTGTCGAAAATTAAGTGACCATAGGTGTGTCGGTTCTTTTCTGGGGCTTCAATTCTATTCCATTGATCTACCTGCCTGTTGCTATACCAATACCATGCATTTTTTATCACTACTGCTCTGTAGTACAGCTTGAGATCAAGAATGCTGATTCCCCCAGAAGTTCTTTTGTTGTTAAGAATAGCTTTTGCTATCCTGGGTTTTTTGTTGTTCCAATGAATTTGAGAATTGCTCTTTCTAAGTCTGTGAATAATTGAGTTGGAATTTTGATGGGGATTGCATTGAATCTGTAGATTGCTTTAGGCAGGATGGCCATTTTTCCTATCTAATCCTGCCAATCCATGAGCAGTGGAGATCTTTCCACCTTCTGAGATCTTCTTCAAGTTTCTTTCTTCAGAGACTTGAAATTCTTGTCATACAGATCTTTCACTTGCTTGGTTAGAGTCACACCAAGATACTTTATATTGTTTGTGACAATTGTGAAGGGTGTCATTTCCCTAATTTCTTTCTCGGCCTGTTTATCCTTCGAGTATAGGAAGGCTACTGATTTGTTTGAGTTAATTTTATATCTGGCCACTTTGCTGAAGTTGTTTATCAGCCGCAGCAGTTCTCTGGTGGAGGTTTTCAGGTCACTTAAGTATACGATCATATCATCTGCAAATAGTGATATTTTGATTTCTTCCTTTCCAATTTGTATCCCTTTGACCTCCTTTTGTTGTCTAATTGCTCTAGCTAGAACTTCAATTACTATATTGAATAGATAGGGAGAAAGAGGGCAGCCTTGCCTAGTCCCTGATTTTAGTGGGATTGCTTCAAGTTTCTCTCCATTTAGTTTGATATTGGCTACTGGTTTGCTGTATATTGCTTTTACTATGTTTAGGTATGGGCTTTGAATTCCTGATCTTTCCAAGACTTTTATCATGAAGGGATGCTGAATTTTGTCAAATGCTTTTTCAGCATCTAATGAAATGACCATGTGGGTTTTTTCTTTGAGTTTGTTTATGTTGCAAGGTCTTTTCCACACACCATTTGTTCAGAGTTTTGGTGCATTTGCAGGTTATCTCAGTAAGAAAGGTATCAGAGCTGTGTAGTTTTCGACTATTTTAAAAACATTGAAACCTTTAAAATGTATAGTGTTACAAGATAATTGCATGAGGATTATTATCTAAAAGGGAAAATTGTAGTCAAAGAAATAAATCAGTACTCTGCAGTAATATAAGGCTTTGTTCGTGCTGTTTGTCTTAATGTATACACGGCATCTATTATATTCATTCATTTAATATTCTAATTGAGCTTCTTGTTATACCTTACAGACTGTATTGTGAATATCACCAAAGTTGTAACCCATTGATCTCAATAAGACTATATTGCATACTTCTATCTGGGGACTATTTGATTTCTTAACTTTTATGTGCTAGTATAATTTATTAAATGGGATGATTTGATAGATTCAGTTTAAAATGTTTAAATGAGTCTTTAGAATTACTTTCATTTTCATTAGAAAAAAAAGAGGCCATTTGTCCCTAGAGCTAAAAATTCTCTTTTGCAAAGTTCTGAAATTAATCTATATCTGAGTTTCAAAAGCCTAGAATGCTACAAAAATCCATTCTTAGAGGTTATCTTACTAAATTAAGCATTGAAAAATGTTAAATTCTCATGACATTTTGTCCAGAGTATAATAAATGAAAAGTAATTGAGTGACTTACCTATTAAATACACTTTATTGTTAAGTATTCAGCATTTCAGAACTGACTTTTAAATCAATTTATTTATGCACTGATGTTATATTTAAATATAACATCAACATTCTATCAAACATGCTGTTTTTCCTTTCTTCTTAGGTATAGTAAAGGAAACCATAGTAAAATAATATTCTGTGATTCAAAAGTAAAAATAAATGATAGAAAGCTCTGTTCTCCATGCAATACAAAAGGATGAGTTTAGAAACTTCATTACTGTAGATTCTAATTGGAGACTCAATTTATGATTTAGTAAAACTAAATTACATGCCAATCCTTTTGAGTAAGTGTGAATAGAAACTGTATTTTAGCTTTAAACACCTTCTTCCAGGAAGGTCAGAAAATTCTTAAGGGAAGAATGTCTAATATATATTGTTAAATGTACAAGGTATGGATGTATTGCTTTTTGACATGTTCTCAAATGAAATGATTTTCACTGGCGCTTGAAGGTCAACTCAAATACCCTTTGATAAAGCATCAGTGACAAGATCATTCTTGATGAACTGTGGAGCTCTTGGTCAGAAAATTAACACATTCTCATCAACCTAAAATAGGTTTGATGGGAAAAGAATGGAAGAAAATAGAAAATATACATGTTGTTAGGGAACGTGCATCACAATTAGCTTCTGTATACAGTTGCTTTTCTTGTGGACAATAAAGCACAAAATGCCTCTCTTGGACACCTAATGAGGAAGTGATAGACTCTAGGCTTCCTAATTTGCATATTCAGACATCATGCCATTAGTACAGAGCATCATGGTGCTCAAAAATCTCCCTGGTAGCTGAATGCTGGTTTTCAAAGTGCCCTTGGCTCCCAAACAGCTGAAAAGACACTGGTGAGCAGATGGCCATTGTGTGATGAGAAGTCTAATTGTGTTTGCCTTTTCTAATGGAGAGAGAGCTAGGACAGTCAGTCAGGTCAAGGCACGTGGGCAGGGACAGCATATTATGTCTGAAGAGAATTTTGGAAAGCTCAGTTGGATAGCTAATGAGACAACTTACAGGCCCCCAGGCTGAGTCTGTATCTGCAAACATTATACAGGAAAGCAATGAAGCACTAAGCCAGAGAACAGAGGTATACAAGCCCTCTAAATGCTACCCGACAACATTAGATAGAATTGTGTTTTGCACTCCAGCTTCACAATATAAAAACTGCATGATGTAAGAGAAACTAAATCAACTCTCTAAGCCATAATCTTCTTAAGTATAAAGTGATCATAATAACCAGACTCTTGTTGCTTTGAGAATACCATGAAAAAAAATAGATACATATATACCACACAAAGAATAGCATTTCTTGATGATAAGAGTTCAACTAGTATTAAATTGTTTTAGTAGTTATCTGGAGGATGCAGGCAAAAATATCTGAGAGGTTGTCTGGTGTTGGTTTCCAGGAAGAGAGTTTGACATGGTGATGATTTAAAACTAATGTAAGTGGCCATTGCAGGACCACCTCCCCCTATTGTTCAATGAGAATCCATAATGATCTCACAACCTGATTATCTACATCTCTTCCCAATTTGTATTCAGTGAGTCAGGGTTAGTAGGAAATCAGCCATAGCCTTTTACCCAATAAAGGCTATAATCAACCCACTCCCCTTATCTGTTTCAAACAATTGTTCAACATTTACTAGTAAATCATTGCTGGTAATTAAATTAACGAAAGCTATTTAGAAGCCTAATCCCTATGTAGGATTAACAAAGGAATGTAAAGGCTAAATTGGGAAAGTCCCAAGTGTCTGAAAGCAACTGAGAGATACAAGTTCCTTAAGTATCCTTTTAGAACTTATGTTTTTAACTTTTGTGTGTTCACCATTAACATTTGTTTTGTGCATGACATATTGTGATATATAGATATGCAGATATATAGATATAGATATTTATATGTATCTATGCATATGGGACACACTCAGAGTGAGAGAGAAGGTGCATACAGGTATGTGCATGTACACAAATGCTGAGACATCAGGTGACTTCATGTATTGTTTCTCCATGTTAGTTTTGAAACAAGGTCTCTCACCAAATCAGTTAACTGATTAGGTAGACTGGTGGGCAAGCAAGTTCCTGGGACCCTCCTACCTCTATTTCCTTCAGCATTGGTATCAGAGGTGCTCGTCACCATAGGTGACTTTTTCACATGGCTGCTAGATATCTGAATTCAAGTCCAGACTGAGAAGATAGAGCAAGAAAACATTAATCACATTGAATACAGAGATCACATCATGGTTGGTTTCCTCATAAATATGCCGTGCCTGACTCAAATATAGTTTCAAGTTAGTGAAGCTTAATTCCATAAGGAAGTAATCAAATTTACTAGAAATGCTTTCAAACCATGCCAAGCGTTCATGTAACATAGGCTTACCCAGTGTCCTGTGAGCAACAACTTCATGGACACAATTACAATGTAGATCACATGAAGAATATGCAAACATCAATCCTAAGGATTCCGTTTAGTGTTTCAAGATGACTAGTTCCAATAAGTTCTGTTTCCCAAATCTTCAAATATTCTAAAAACAGAACAAAACAACAACAACAAAATGAAGCACTCAAACTTGGAGCAATACAGTCTAATTCTAAAAGAAATCCATGTGGGTCCCACGGTTTATCTGTGGCAATTGATCAAGTGAGATATTTTATGAATTTGAATAATAGATATGAAACACAAATTAAAATTACAGAGAGAGTATATTTCAAGAACTCATTGGTAACATATATTTTAGCTAGATGATGATATATGGCTATCTTCTAAACAAGTATAATTAATCGAAATGTCAGTGTTTTATGTTGGTATCATACATGGTCCATTCCTAACTGTTCAGTAGTGTTTCTATGTGCTCACTTCAGAGACAGCTTTCTTTCCTAATGCTGTCCTTTTTTCTAATGTTCACCCATCTTCACTACTCCAATTTTAGCTTCTTACACTATAATTTATGATTTTTTAATTTATTTCACATCTCATAAAACCCAAAATTTATTGCTTTCAATACAATGATTTTCCAAATCACTAAGAAAGATCTTACAATCCTGTTGAAATTGCACCCCTTATAATATTTTACAATGCCTCCTCCACAATTTATGTTTCACAGGAAGGATTATCATATCTGTTTTGTTAACTGCTGTATTTTCACTAAGACAGTGATAGATTATAACTGCTTGCAGAATAAATAGATCTAATTTAATCATGTATAGCACACATAAAAAACAACTGTTGTTTTCTTTTTGAAGTAGTATGTGAAATTCTTTACACTAGTGTTCCCTACATAGTATTACTTTGATTTTTGATATAAGTTAATAGTGTTTCTAACATTTCTGATGCTAAAAAGGTGAAATGGACATGTGAGGGGGTATAAGAAAGAGTAATAGAGAAAATGAATACGATCAACATTCATTACATTCATACAAGGAAATTCATAATGAAAACTTTTACTTTGGTCAATTACTATATGCTAATGAAATACATAATTTATATTTATAATTTATTATTACAATAGTGTTTGAGATATATAAATCACACAAACTGTAGTTCATTCTTGGCATTTCGAAAGTAATAGCACCAGTGCTATTATTGCAAAATAATAGTTTTTCTTTTTAGTCTTGTGCAAAGGTTAACTCAAGAGTTGACACCATTAAAAAAAAAATCTAAGTTACTTTGTACTGTTTTCCCTTCTGCCCCCAGTTATATTTGAAGAACATAGTGGATACCTATATCTGAATGTTAGCAGCCATGACTTAAAGAATATGCATTTTTCAAATGTTTCATACTAAGATTTCACTATTTGCATAACCATCTAAAATTTGTATTTTTCTACTATATATGAAAAGTATGAGAAATATGTGTGATGACAAATTAGTAATGAACTTGATTTGACCATTCTATGCTGTATATATGTATATAATGAAATATCATATTATACTCACAAAATATCCTCAAGATAACAATCTTGCCAAATCTTAAAACCTATCTTCTATACTGCTCAAATATAATCTTCATTTATAAAATATTTTGTTAAGGGGTATCTTTTAGACAAACTACTAAAAATATAATTGTATCATCAAATACTTACATTTTAATTTAGGGATGAATTGCCCGATTTGGATTTTGTTTTGTTAACAAAACATATGAAAGAGATATTCTAGTAAGAGTTCTGTTTTAAGTAACCTATTTAGAAATATGTCCTTCTACCTCTATGTCTCTATCCTTATGCAGGTCTCACATGGGTGTAGTTGCTCTAGATTTGTAGAGCTAGTCTCCCAGTTGTCCCATGATTCTTTGTTTTGAATGAACCCACATGATTACCACCCCTTAAATTGAGCCTTCACACCATCTCAAGATTGACTTACTCCTAAAACCATTTTGTCCACAGTGTACCTGATGCAATATGAAAAGGTATTCAGATTTTAATTTACTTTTTACTGATTGTGTGTGTGCATGCTTTGTAGATGCTCTAAAATACATGTCTTACTTTGAGGGAATAGAATATTTAGAAAAAATTCTAGTCTGAATCTTTTATTTAATAAGACAATGGTATTGATTATCCTGCTCCTGCTCCTGCCCCACCCCACCCCCCCCCCAAATTGCAGAGACTATCAGATTTATGTTTGCAAAGATTTTGGGTCATTGAAACCCATGATTTTTCTATGGCTGCCCAAAGGCAGCAAGTGATCTTTGAGGAAGTCTTTCTGGATTCATCTATCAGTGTGACATTTTATATTTCCTGTCCCCCTAAAACATACAGCTGACCGATCACCATTACAATGTGGAAGATTTTTGTGCTTGTCAAGAAAGCCCTGCAATTGGGAGTGGAATGGGGGCTAAGCTTCCACCTTGGTAACTGTCTGCATCTGTTATTAATAATGTCACCTCTCAAGGCAACTATCAAGTAAGATAAAGTATGAGAATTTGCAGAAGTTTTTTAGGAGAAAAGGTGTTCCAATTCCATACCTATAGAGATTGTTTCATTTTTGTCTCCTTTCAGCTGACAAGGCATGTTATTTGATGAGAAGTGGAAATGTCCTTAGTGTCTAAGCTAATATGCATGGTCTGCCCATTAGCTGCTGAACACTGAACCCTTATGGGTTTCCCTACTGTGCTGATTTTAGCCTGTCTTTATGCTATAGTACTAAACTTAAAAAGAGGCAAATGATGACTCAGATCATCTAATAATTCTTTGTTATGTATCTTATGCTTATCCAAGCATAGAAAAAGTCAAGGCTGCAGTTTAATGCCCCCTGCTTATTTGCCTTTGGTGGAAGTTCTAATCAGCACCAACAAAGCATGCTAAACCTTAATACAGAAGCATAGATGCTTCAGAAATGTACTGACACCAGTGAACATTGTAATCTGTCATTTAGTATCTCTTTTTTGAGTGTCTGTGGCTTTTAGTGGATTCACAATTAAAAAAATCACAATCTTCCCTCAATGGATGCTTTGTTTGGTGGTGCTAATACAAACACAAATACAAATCTGATCTCACTGGAGTGATTTTTCTTAGATGTGGGAGTTTTTGTTTACCTAGGAATCTGTATATGTTCATTCCTACAGTGCATTCAGAATTCAATTAAATGAACACTCATTTATTGTCACAATAAGCTGACCACAATGACCCAAGAGCTATAGTCAATATCAAGTAGAAATATGCATATCCAAGGAAACCAAAAGAAACTGAGCAACAAATATAGAACAGAATTTGCAGGCCAAAGATATCAGAACAAAATTCTTTGTCCAAAGCTTAATATGACTTCAGATTTCCTGTGTGTGTGTGTGTGTGTGTGTGTGTGTGTGTGTATGTGTGTGTATGTGTGTGTGTAAAGTGTGTAATATAAGAGACATGCATTAGGTAGTAGGTAGAGAGAGTACGGATTCCGATGATATAATGTAGCCTCAATTCCTTCAGTTCTTCAAAGTTGATTTATTTGGGGGACAGAGTCTCATTATGTAGCCCTGGATTCCAGATATTTCCATAGCCCAACAAATAATCCAGCCCCCGATGGACTAATTTGATTAAGATAACACTCATCCCCAGATTTATTACAGTTCCAAGGTAGAGGCTCCCAAGAGTTCCTCACTCCTACTTGGCTACCAGATATGATTTGGTGCCTAAAACCCCAACTTTCCTGGATTATTTCACCTTCTAGACTCTGAGTATGCTGCTGTGTCACTACTAATTGACTCTGTACATCTTGCTTTCAGTTTTGAAGTTCAAATGTCTAGTGTCAGACTTTACTGATTAATATACTAAATCTTTCAATAATTTTATGAGAATTGTGACAATAAATAAGTTAACAGCACTATCAAAATTAGAATAATAGCAAGTGATTCTTGGTGATTGGAAAGTCTAAAGTTGATTCCTATTTCATGTACTTATTAGGATATATTAACATGAAATAGTTAAGCTAAATAGTAACTAGGTTTTTTATCTTTAATCATCCATATAAAGCACTTAGAACCCTTTTACAGATTAGGAGACTTTCTTGAATTGCAACCTACACAATGCCTGGGTGGGAAGAGAGTAGTTAGAAACTTCCTATTTTGTTACAGACTCACCTTTAAACACATCTCTCCAGAAAATGAATACCACACATCTACCTATATCCTGCTCAGTTTTTTGACTTGCTGGATGATCTCTACCTATTTTTAACCTGTACTATGACCAGTCATCTTATGCCTTTACTCAAATAGCTTTCCTCTCAACTATAAAATCAATTGATTAAAGACTCAGATATGGATGACCTTGCAACAAGATTCCAATCTAATACCTTTCTTTCACTATCTTTACTATTGGTTCAGTTGAGTGAGAAAATGTTAGGTTAATAACCATATTTTAGAATTTCCTTGCCAACTTCCACCTTTTTTTGATTTCTTAAGTCAACAGGTAAAAGGAAGTGAAGCCAATATATTTGATAGAAGCACTAATCTAAGTGAATTTCAAAAGTATAGAAAGATCACCATCATTTTTATACTACATTTTTGTGATAATATCCCGAGAAAAGGGAAGGATTTTTGTGTCTCACTTTCTAAAGTTTCAGTCCATAGTCCTTGACCTAATAGATTCTGGTACCACAGTGAAGAAGAACATTATGGCAATAGGAACTGCAGAATAGTCTATTTACCACGTGAAGGACAGAAGCAAAAGGAATGACACAGAGGTATATAAAACGAAATACAGCTCCCAAATACCTGTTTACAAAGACCAGCAATATCTCATGTCTTAAGTTACAAAATGTTACAAAATAGTGGGAAGCATGCCTTAAATATGAGTCTTTGAAAATAATGCTGAATCCAAAATATAACACTGGTCTTTCACAAAATATCTTTGCTATATGTAAGTTGATGATATAAAGCCCACATTGAACAGAACATTTTTACATTAAGTACATTAGCTTGGTTAAAACAAAAGTATGCAGGACAGCCAACATCATTCCATCATCCAGGAAAACATGGGAAGTCTCAGCTTTGATACTATCAATATTATATTGCCCTATCAGATAAAGCTGTTAGTTTATTTAAGCATCCAAGTTTCCTAAATTAATACTAATTGTCCATAATCACATTACTAGTATTGATCACTATTACTGTAATCCTACAATCAGAAGAGAGCAACATCTCTTTCCAATAGTATGCATTCCAAGCCATAAGAATCAGATTTCACATATGGAAGATGCTATAAAAGCAAACTGTTAGTGCACCGACATTTACAACCGCAAAGATGGAGGTTTGTGAAGACTCAGGTTCTGGCCAATAGCTTACAATATAGGAGATAAGAATGGATAGCTCCATGCAAATGTGCATGTTTCATGCAAATATACATGATGAAAGTGGTGGCTGAATAGAGATAATATGCTTAAATGAAATGTAAAAATCTGGCATAGGAAAAGACAATGAGGTAGAAGCAACAGACATTTAAAATTGTACTTTACTCAAAGGAAAAAAAAACACATGGTCATTTCATTAGATGCTCAAAAAGCACTTGACAAAATTCAATATCCCTTCATGATAAAAGTCTTGGAAAGATCAGGAACTCAAGGCCCATACCTGAACGTAGTAAAAACAAAATACAGTAAACCAGTAGCTAACATCAAACTAAATGGAGAGAAACTCGAAGCAATCCCACTAAAATCAGGGACTAGACAAGGCTGCCCTCTCTCTCCCTATCTATTCAATATAGTACTTGAAATTCTAGCTGGAGCAATTAGACAACAAAAGGAGGTCAAATGGATACAAATTGGAAAGGAAGAAATCAAAATATCACTATTTGCAGACGATATGATCATATACTTAAGTGACCCAAAAAACTCCACCAGAGAACTGCTGCGGCTGATAAACAACTTGAGCAAGAGTGGTCGAATATAAAATAAACTCAAAGAAATCAGTAGCCTTCCTATACTCGAAGGATAAACAGGCTGAGAAAGAAATTAGGGAAATGACACCCTTCACAATTGTCACAAACAATATAAAGTATCTTGGTGTGACTCTAACCAAGCAAGTGAAAGATCTGTATGACAAGAACTTCAAGTCTCTGAAGAAGGAAATTGAAGAAGACCTCAGAAGGTGGAAAGATCTCCCATGCTCATGGGTTGGGAGGATTAATATAGTAAAAATGGCCATCCTGCCAAAAGCAATCTACAGATTCAATGCAATCCCCATCAGAATTCCAACTCAATTCTTCATAGACTTAGAAAGAGCAATTCTCAAATTCATTTGGAACAACAAAAAACCCAGGATAGCAAAAGCTATTCTCAACAACAAAAGAACTTCTGGGGGAATCA
>CM052718.1:31344615-31383762 GCA_028551405.1 Uromys caudimaculatus | reverse complement strand
CCCTCTGCCCCCCCCCCCCCCCCCGCCTCATGCTTATGGTTCAAGATGTTCTTTAAGCCACTGCTTTAGTGTCATGGTCATGGTCTCTGTACAACAATAGAAATGTAACTAAGACATGTTTTCAAGATGAATGCCAAGTCAGAGGTGGCACAGCGGATCAGTGTGCACCTGGGAGGGACCCTGGAATGACAAGGAAGTCACTGAATATGTAGCTACAGCTCAGTTATGCAGTTATTGGGAACACTTGGGCAATGGGTCAAGAAGACATAGCAGTTATTATTCTTGGAAGAGGTCTCACCATTTAATCTAGTGTCTCATAGACCTGAAAGCTGAATAAACTTTGACCTAAATTTCAATATCACACACACACACACACACACACACACACACACACACACACACACACACACACACATGCACGCACTTAGTGGTGGGGTAAGGAAGAATTTATCTACCTCCTTCCCAGGCCCCGAACCTGATTCTAATCTTTTGGCCTCTTTGCATATCCTCAGCTTGCTTATCAGAAGTGTGCCCTAATTCTTGTTCAAGAAAATGTGCCTTCTTCAGGGAAAGTACTTGATTCAGAGATTATTCAGACACTGCTTCCAGCTGTGAAGAAAGCATGCAATTCACTAGCAACAGAATCACTGGGATCATTTTTCTCTTCTGTTCTCCCTTGCCTCTCATCCAGTGTTGTCAGGACTTGCCAATTTAGCAAGTCTGCAGCCCTGTGCAGCACACAAAAGGAGACAAAGGGGGGAAATGAATAAAAGACAAAAAAAAAAAAAAAAGGAAAGAGGAAGGTAGGGAGAAAAGAGAGGAGTAGGTGTTATTTCTGCCGTTGGAGGCATCTGAGACTAAAGGTGGCTCCGAGCCTGATTTTTTTTCCAGATGAGATCAAAGGTCTGTAGTAACTCATTCCTGGAAGATGTGGACCAAAATCTTCCAGCAGAATTTGACTTCATAGTAGAAAAAGCCTCAGGAAAAATAGTACAGGTATGGGGTCAGGATATGTAACCCAAGCTGAGGGGGTCCACTGTTGGACCAGTCACCCCATCCCCCAGGATTCCTTTCCCTTCCTCCACCACCCCTCCAAATGGGGGAAAGTGGAAACCTGTTACCGACCATATCAGTTACTTTTCTCACTGCAGTGACACAATCACCAGAGGCAGCTTAAGACAGAAGAGATTCTTTTGGCTCACAGTCTGATGATGCAGTCCATCTTTGGTGGGGAAGGCATGCCAACTGGAGGACGGGGAGGCTCCTCACATTTCACCCTCTGTCAGGAAGCAGAGACAGATGGATGTCCTTGTTCACTTTCTCATTTGAATGGAGCCCAGGACCCCAACCCATGAAACAGTGTCTACACCTTTAGGATGGATGTTCCCATCTCAGCTAACTCTGTGTAGAAAATACTTCACAGACGTACTCGGAGACTTGCCTCTTACTTGATTCTAGAGCCCATTAAGTTGACAATTCATATTGATCATCACATGGACTCATTTGGGGAGTGATTAGGGAAGTTATAGAAAAAGCTCCAGCAAGACCCAAGTGTTTCACCTATCTGGCAGCTCATCGCTATGACTCTGGTATGACTGAGTGGTGATGTTCAGGCTTGGGAGATAGTCTATCGTGGATTTGAAGTCTGACTTGCATGGCTGTGTGCAATCTGAGAATTGGGAATTGCCAGATTTGATGAATGCTTACACCTGAAGCAAATGGAGAGTCAGAAGGCGGCCAGCTTTTGTTAATGCTGCTCGTGTGTGAGGGTTACTGCTTAGTATGCACACAAGATATTTTGTTTACAAAGAGGAGTTGGAGAGGTGGCTCAGTGGGTAAAGTGTCTGCTACTCAGGTGTAAGGGCCTGAGTTTTGTTTCCAGAACCTCTTTGAAGGGGACATTCTTGGTAGGTCTGTCTATGTATCATCTATCTATCTATCTATCTATCTATCTATCTATCTATCTATCTATCTACCTACCTATCTATCCACCCACAAATTCATCCATCCATCCATCCATCCATCTATTATCTATCTATCTATCTATCTATCTATCTATCTATCTATCTATCTATCTATCTATCTATCTATCTATCTATCTACCCATGTAGGATCTCTTGTAGCCCAGGATAGCTTTAATCTTACTATGTAGCTAAGGTTGATCTTGAATTCCTGATTCCCCTGCTTCTACTGAAGTGCTACTGGAATTATTGGTGTGCTCTCCCATATTCTGGTATCCTTCTTTATCACTAACTCTGGATTTGTCTTTTTAGAAAATTGAATCTCGGTGAGAAATATTACTGTATTCTTTTGCTCACATCACAAAATATAAAGTCATCACTTGTTGAAGACATGTGTTATCTTTATATTATTGTTCTAAGCACTAGTCTTGTATGCTTCCATTATGTCTCATACTGATCTTATGAGATTGGCGCTTACACATTGACATTTTATTTAATTTCAGTCCATAATGACACTGTGAGGATGGCATTCACAGTTCCATTTTATAGACACTGGGTCTGTGGCACAGGGAGGTTAAGTCGCTTCTTTAAGTTTATAGAGCTGGTTGTTGGCCTTTCTGTCTCCTCCAGTAGACTATAAGCTTTATGAAGGCAGAAACCCTGTTCCGAAGTCTGAAACAGTAAAGGACAAGAAATATGCACAATGTATACTGAGGCAATACAGAGATAAATATTGAGAGAAAGAGAGCATGGAGAGGATTTTGGACCTAGTGAGAACTTTTTTTTCCCCTAAATCAAGGGCCACCTGATTTTTTTATTTTTAGAAATGTTTTTTTTTAATTATTTCATTTTATTATTTTTAATTGTATTGATAGTTTACCTACACATATGTCTGTGTGAGGGTGTCATATTCCATGGAACTGGTGTTACAGACAGTTATGAGGGGCCATGTGGGTGCTGGGAATTGAAACTGGGACCTGCAGAAGAGCAGTCATCTGTCCAGCCCCAGTGGACACCTGACTTAAAGCATACTTTTCACTTGAGATACTGAGTCTCTTTAGTCTTAGTAACAGTGTGTGTGCCTGTATGTGTGTGTGTGTGTGTGTGTGTGTGTGTGTTTACATGCTCATGCTCACAGGTATGTATGTGTATAGACAAATGATCCTGTGCACATTCACATGCTAATGCATGCATGTCCAAAATCTTGCATGTGTGCATAGGATGGAATGATGGGCTGACATTGTGAAAGGTCATTTAATATGTCTTACTTAGTTCACCACCAAGCTAGAAATGGAGATTAGAGGATGTATGTATGCCTGGTATGTGCAAAGCCCTGTGCTTTTTCCTTAGCTAGCAAAAAGAGGAAATTTGAAACACTATAAGGAAGAGGATAAGGAAAGAAAACAATGCAAAATAGGTAATAGAGTCTGACGAATACTAAATCTTGATTCTACTGTACATTAGTACATTAGGACACACCAATCCAACTTATTGATGGTATATTCCCCAAACTCAAAGGTCTGTGTGGCTGCAGTGACATTAGAATCAACCATCAGAATAGGAAGGACCAAATCCTGCAGTCTGTTACTGGTTGAATAAAGAATCTGACCTTCATCTGAACGAACAGTGTGGGAGACCCTGTAGGGCTTTAAGGGAGGAAAAAAAACAAACTTGAATTTTTAAAGATCAGCGTGGTGCAGCACAGGCAGCTGTAGAGAGGGATGCCAGTGATCACAGGACAGGGAGAAGACTGGACTATGAGATAGCAGGGAGGGCTAGGGCAGAGATGGGGGAGTCCAGGGACTCCTAGCAGGAAAAAGCCACAGGAATTGCAGACAAAGCTACTGGGGGTGTCGGGAAAGGGCCAGGCTTCCAGACCTCTGGAATAATAGAGGAATCATTCAAAGGAATAGAGAATCCCAAGAGAGGACAAAATTGGAGCAATTTTCTAGAGAAAGGACAACTGTTTGACAGACATAGGAACACAAAAGCAAGAACACAGCAGTTCCTTAATCGGAGACTCACTTGATTTAAGGACTCTTAGGCTAATTGAGGAGCCTGTTATAAAAGCAAATCTGACATCTTGGAGAAAGCACCCAATGACTAACAATCACTACTGCATGCAGCATGGGATCCTCGGCTCATTCTGAAGACCTAGTCAGAAGCCACATCCCCGGCACTGGGTTTCCTTTGCATGTTCTGTGAAGTGAAATGCCCCTTTCTATTACAACAACAGGTTCTTTGGCACAAGTGGCATTATTTCTTTGCTGTGTAACATTTTATTCTTCCCTGTATTTTAGAAAACCCAGAAAACAAATATTCATCACAGGAGCAATTTAAAAAGATTTTTAAAATATATATTTTATACAGTTATTTGGTTTTATAAGCAGCTGTGGTGGTTGGAATGAGAAATGCCCCCTATAACCCTGGGCATTTGATCACTTGATCCCCAGATGGCAACGCTGTTGGGGGAGCCGTAGGTGGTGCAGCATTGCTGGACCATGTATGAATTCATCTCATGAGCAGGCAACAATTGCTGACACTATTAGGGATGCTAGGTTGTGCTTGCAGACAGGAGCCTAGCATAGCTGCCCTCTGAGAGGCTTCACCCAGCAGCCGACTGAGCCAGATACAGATACAACCAAACATTTGATGGGGCGTGGGGACCCCTATGGAAGAGTTAAGGGAAAGATTGAAGGCCCTGAAGGTGAATGGCAACCCCACAGGAAGACCAACAGTGACAATTAACCCCTGGGAACTGACTGAGATGCCAATCAAAAGCATATGTGAGCTGGTACAAGGCTCCCAGCACATATGCAGCAGAGGGCTGAATTGTCTGGCCTCAGTGGTAGAAGATGCGCCCTAATCCTGCAGAGACTTGATGCACCGGGGTAGGGGGATACACAGGGGGAACCCTCTCAGAGGTGAAAGGGAGGGAGATGGAGGGAGGAACTCTGGGAAGGGAGACAGGGAGGGGGCAGCATTTGTGATGTAAATATATAAATAATTTTTTTAAAAGTCAAGGGAGTGACCAGCACCAAAGGCGTGGACAGCACCCTCTTGGCCTCTTCCAGAGCAGGTATGATTACAGCAGAGTCCGGGAGTGAGGGCTTGTTAGTCCTTGGGAGAATAAGCCCACAGAAACCACAGCTTCATACTCCGCCTAAGACATACAAGGCCACTTAGCAAGAGCATACCTTAAGGAGCCAGCTGCTCCATGCCAATGTGACTTTGACAGTTATCTGACACAGTGAGCTCTTTTCAACAGGACCAGGCACCCAGTGAGTTCTTGGCAAAGGTTTCTTTAGATAAAGAGAATAATGACAATTCAGTAAACAAATTTTGCTCAGTTGGTTTTTGGTTTGTTACCTGTCTTCAGCCACAGCGTTGCTGAAGGCTTTGTTCTACCCCTATAGCTGGCATTAGTTTTCTTTGCCTCACTGGTAGAGGCAGGATGGCCAGATTTTCTGCTGATTTCCCACACTGCCTTCTTCCTTTTATGCTTTTTTCTCCCCACCTTAACCTTGTAAATAACCTCTTTGTAAAATCCTGTTACAGCCCTTTTAGAGTACACAATTTCTTTCCTCTCAGGACTCTAATAAATTGAAAGAGAGTATAAGAAAAAAAGAAAATAGAAAACTCACTGTGTGATAACACGGTAAGAGAAAACAATACACTATTACAATGGAGATCTTTGGTGTGAGGACAGAAGCTAAATCTGTGTGCACTTGCTCATCTCATCTCTTCGTTTGGCTTGCGAAGTGATTATATTGGTTGCCTTCCTATGAGATTTAGGTTTTAAGCACCTTTTTGAGAGCAAACCAGGCTATACCTGCATAACATTGAGGTTGACAGTGCATCTGTTCCTGCTTGGTGACAAATGGGGACAGACTAAAGAGACAGGACCTTAAAAGTCAGCATCACAAGACAGTCTCAAAGCTGAATCTGATTCCATACAGTCATTTCTGATGCCTGTAAGAAATGATAACCCTCAATAGGCAGCACACATTTGCCTTCCACAGGTATTCTCCCAGTGGCTTGAAGTTACAATCTCAGCAGACAGTAACTCCAGCCCCAGATTTTACCTCATTCTTATAAAGCAGGCACCCCCTGCCTGTACCATATCTACAAGATCTGTTCCTCCTGCCATCGATAGTCCTCACATAAAGGCGGTCTATTCCTCCTCCCTTCCTATCCCACTCCTCCCCTCTTATCCCACATATACTGACCCCACGAGCTGTCCTCAGATATATTCTAAGATGCAAAGCCCTAGTGGGGGTTATTTTCATTAAATAGTGAAAACCACATGAAACTATTGTTTTAAATTTTGAAGACTGTGAGCCTCCCGTGGAGACTATGGGAGAGTTTGGTTGTAGAAATTCAGTGGTAGTAGTAGCAGTATCAGCAATAGGCATAGCCATTACAGTTGCAGGTGCCTCCTCTGTAGGAGGTGGTCAGTTGCTTACGAAGTATCCACCGTCTTTTTCCTTACTGAAGAACTCCAGCTTTGTTGGAATAAACCTGGTGCAGTCGCAGCAGCTCTGGGTGGGACAGGAGACACTTGGGAAGGAGACTGCGAGCTTTTCTACAGTCCAATGGGCTGGCCAGGCTGTGTGAGAGGCCTCTGTGGAGACACAGCCCATGGGAAGAAGAGGGAGCCATCCTAGAGAATGCTGCAGCCAGCTCTGGAGTTCCCATGGTTGGACATCGTGGACACCACCGGATGCCCCGGGACCTGGGAACAGACGGGCCGCAGAGCAGCTGGTGTCCCACCTCAGGACATGGCAGCTTGGGGTACCGGGATAGCTGCAAAGGCTTGGGGGAATGTGGTGGCCGTCTGGAAGTGCAGAAACGCTGGATGCCTTCTGCGAGAGATTAGATGTGGCTCCTTAATCAAGGGCCTGATCCCTAGCTTCCCACGGTGGGTCCAGACGAAGAGACAGTCCATAATTCTAAGATGTTTATTTTCATTGTGGAGAGTGGCATGGATGGAATTGTACCCTCCAGGGGCAGCAGATATAGTAACTGGGAAGGGACGTGGCTAAGCCCCTAGGTGCCTCATTAACATGGGGATGGCTTGGGGCTGCGTGGCCACGCCTCTACCTGAGCAGAGGCTGGGGGCGTGACCCTTTTTTTTTTTTTTTTTTTTTTCTTGATCAAATGTCACAGAACTATGGACAGATGTAGCCACGTGTTAGAAGCTGTATTCTAGGAGCTTAGGCAAACAGTTGCCATCCCCTGTAGGCTGAGGACAGCCCATTGGGCCTGCAACGTTCAAACCTTAGCTCAACCAGAAACACAGACTTCCAATCACGGCCTGACACAGTTTTGTTGGTGATGGCAATGTACCCAAGTGTACTGGTTACTTTTTTGTCAACTTGATATGAGGAAGAGTCATCTGGGATGAAGGACTTCAATTGTAACATTACTCCAGTAGACTGGCCTGAAGGCAAATGTGGTGGTGGTAAGGCACATTTTTTTTCATTAATGATTGATGGTGATATAGGAGGTGCCAGATCACTGTAGGCAGTGTTACCGCCGGCCAGACCAGAAGGTTCTTGGTTGTATAAGAAAGCAAGCTGAGCAAGCCATGGAGAAGAAGCCAGGAAACCGCACTCTTCCATGGTTGCCTTGATTTTCTTCAGTGATGACTATAATGTGGAATTGTAAGACAAGTAAAATCCTCCTCACCCCACCAGTTGTTTTTTGTCAGTGATTTATCACAACAGAGAACCCTAACCCTAACCCTAACCCTAACCCTAACCCTAACCCTAACCCTAACCCTAACCCTAACCCTAACTAGAACATCTAGAAAGCCTGCACCTGTAGATTCTGCCCCTGCAAACAAGGATGCTTACTGCAGTATGCATCTTTAATGACACTTCATGGGGCTTCAGGAGAGCATCTCATCAGCAGAAAAGGGCAAGCAAGTGCTAACCATTTTCATCCTTGGCTCTTCATCAGTCCTTATTCCTGTCTAGGATGAGGTCATGATGCCCAAAGTGGAAGGGGATCAAACTGTCAAGCCCAGGATGGCGAAGGAAAAGAACTTAGCACATCAATGGCCTCTTGTAGCCGCCACACCAGCTGTACACAATAGACTTTGGGACTTTGTGAAGGATGAGACCAAGCACCTTTATTTGGTTAGGTACTGACAGCAGGGATTTGATTCTGGATCACATCCTGTCACTCTGTACTGTCCAAGGTCAAAGCCATTGTCCACATGTACGTGGCTAATTAGCACATGAATGGATGTTATTAGTAGTAAGAAATTACTTATAATGCTATTCAATCAATTGAATTTAAATTTTAAAATAGTGTAGCCCATGCCCCCATAAATTACAAATGTGTATTTTTTGTTAATCATTGAAAAATTTGAATTGAATCACGATGTGCTATGGATGCAAAATACTAGATTCTAGAGATATTACCAAAAAAAGAGTATTAACGCTCACCAATATTTTTTAGATTACTGATTACAATATTGAAATACATTCCAAATGTATTGGGTTGAATGAGTGACTTCGGTATTGTTTGTTTCTTTTTACATTTTTGACTTCTAGACAAGTGAAAGCTGTATACCCAGCTCACATTACCCCCCCCCCCCCATGGAACAGTGATGTTCTGCTGAGATGTCATTTGTCATGTGCTCATGGGTCCTGGGATAAGCACTTCACATTACCTCATGAGGATCATAGAGTAAGTTCTTGTAGGGAATTATCTTTCCTTCATTTTTCCAAAGAAGCCCAAAGAGGCTCCTTTATCCCAAAGTCCCTAGCTGACTGGGGGAGGCTGCTGGCTGTGTTCGGCTCTTTAGCAGGTGGCTTCAACCAGTATGTGCTCCTGGGAGCTCAGCATGTATAACTGTGCATAGATCATTAAGCTTTGTACATTGAAATGGTGATTAATTGCAGACCAGTCTCCAGTAAGTGTAGATAGAAAGACCAAGTAGGACCCACTGAAAAGATAATATCAGCTAGAGGAATCTGGCATACTGCAGTATGCTAACCGTCATCCGAGGCAAAATGAAGTTGATTAAGGATGCCCTGCCTCCCTCCTCCATTAACAGCAAGCAGGGGTATGGGGAGGATATATCAACCTGGTATACATCCCAGCAAAGTAGGGCTGACAGCTCAGATGTGTGTGAGCTGGCAGCATGTTGTAGAGAAAGCAAAGAATGAAATGTTTGGCCACACATAGCTTCTCTTAAAGTTACTGTCAAGAAGCCTACTTTTGTTCTGAAATATTGTCCTTGGGAATTCAGTTCTTACCTGAATATACAACCTCATGTCTGCTCTTTCTCACAACCATTTTTGGTAAGCTTATCTTATCTTGCTTTAACTACAAAAACAAACAAACAAACAAACAAACAAACAAAAAAACCCCAACCAATTACAAACCTGTATTCTTTTTAAAAAATAGTTTATTTTAGTTTTGATTACCTGTATATATGTATATCTCTGTGTTGGTGTGTGCATATAAGTACAGGTGCCAGTGGAGGCCACAGAGGGTGTCAGATGTCCTGAACTAGAGTTATGATCAGTTATGGGCCCCCTGACTTGGGTGCTGGCAACAGGACTCAGGTCTTCGGCAAGAGCTTCAAGTGTTCTTAACTGCTGAGCCATTTCTCTAGCCCCCAACACATCTTATATGACGTCCAGTGTATTGGACTTTAAAAATGTTATCACCTTACCAGCTTGCTGTGCATGGATAGATAGTCTGATACTGCCAAAAATATTTTATTTCTTATTATTTTACCAAACTCAATATGTGCAGTTTTACTGAGCCCCTTTCCCCCCCAAAAATCCCACCACATAGACAAAATTGTTTTCTGTGTATTTTTATGCATTCTAATGTGAAACTGTGGGCTAGGAGATGGACGTGGATCTTTTACTATCGTGGCAATAATGGTTTACATCTCAGCTGTGCTTTTCAAATCATAGCATCTTACTTGGTGTATTCCACCACCACATAGCACATTTTTAGAATAGTGTGTGAAGGATACAGGGTGTTTCTCACATCAAGGGAAATAACAAAACCCATTTCCACCATGGCTAGGTGAGAGAACGCATGGCACTTTCCAGAGTCTTCTCTGTGAGTCTTATTAGTTTCATCGGATCTCAATCAAATAGGAAGAAGACAACTGTTACTTGTTACACTTTCCAGGCTTAGAAGTGAGACAGAACAGTTTGGAATATGGAAAGATTACCAAGGCAGGTCCTGATGGGGTCAAATGGCGTATCTGCACACACCTGGCTGTCACAGTGAGGACCCTGGACATGTTGATTCTTGTTCCTCTGTTACTTACTTCCTTTGTGTGCCTACCTTCAAACACAGGAAGGCTTCCCTATGCCCCTTTCTCTGCTTCTCTGTGCGTTGCTCTTTTACTTTCTTTTGTTCTCCCCTCTCCCACACTTTCTCTTTTTCTCTCCCCATCCCCATTTCATTACCTTCTTCCGTTTTCATTTTCTTCACGTTTGAATCTCCGTTCATTATTTTCCTTCTCAGGCTGACATTACAGTCCTCCTTGGAGTTCCTTTCAGTGGAGGTCAAAACCCAAGTGGCTGTCCCACAGCATGAACTTTCGAGGGAATGTACTTCCGAACTTGACCACGAGGGGGTGTGTGCGCAATATCTGTGGCATCTTCCCTACTGAACGAACGTTGGATGGATCGCTTTGCTGCAGTAAAAAGAAATGTGCAAGAGGACCTGGACTTGCCATCCACCAGATGGAAAGAGGACTTGCACAGAAAGCATGTGAATACAGAGCAAGCAGGCTAGGTGTCTCTAGGTATGTGAATGATTGAGCTGGAAGACAAGATTTTCCTGTTTTTAGATGGAGTGGAATAGAAATGGTAGATTATCTGAGTGTATGTGTCCGTTTATCCATGCATGTGCATGTGTGTTTCTCTCTTTGTGTACATATTATGTTCATGTGTGTATGCATGTGCATGTGAGCAAATGTATCCAATTCTCCTTCCAACTTCTGGACTATTTCACTGTTTTTGGCCACGCTTACTTGATGTCTGAGCTCCCTTTTAACTGTCTTCTGCATCGAGTATTTGAGGCCTCACAGAGTCACTCCTGATCTGTGGATGTGCTCTGAACTCTGAGGACTCCTGCCTTCCAAAGTTCCTCCTTCCCTTCCAGGGTTGCATCTACCCTTCAAGCCACAGTCTAAGCTTGTGTAACCTGTTTTCTATGGCAACAACTGGAGTCCGAGAGCAGAGTGGATCATCTTGGTGTCTTTTGCTGTAACATGCTCATGATGGATTTCTAGGTGAGGCTATGCCATCTTTTGGTGTCGTCCTTACATGACAAAGACACAGTCTCCAAGATTTGAGTAACAGTGATGTTAGAGAATGGTTTGTGGTTTTGTTTTTTGTTTGTTTTGTTTGTTTGTTTGTTTGTTTTTGAGTGATCCCTGAATAAATGACAGCTTGTATTGATTGAACTCACTGCTCAACCAGACACTGAGCAAAGGAGCTGAGAAGGCTCCAAGGACACAGAAGACAAGGCTCCATGTGGTAAGCATGAACAAGAGCATAAATAACACTGGTGCAGAGAGGGGGAGGAAGAGGAGGAGGAGGAAAGTATTAACTCTGTGTCTATGAGGGTGTTAGTGAGGTATAAATCTTAACTGACCCTGAAAGATGGGCGTCACCCTTTCCCTGTGCTCAGAGATAGTGCTTGCTGGGGCGGGATTGGTAGATAATCAGCAAGGGAAATGGGGGCCAGAATGAGACCTGATTTAGACTTTTCCACCCATGAAAATATAACAAAGGGCTTACATGTCTTACATATTCAAAGGGAAGTTTGTAATGTGGGCAGTAATCCTAACACTGAAGAAAACTAGCTGATCGACACAGACTGTGTGATTGGTGCATGCCCTGATGATGTCAGGCACAGCAGCAGTGTCTGACTCATAGGAGCTAATGTCAGAGGCCAAGGATATATCATCTATGTCTCCCTGGGAGAGAAGGGCTGGCAGTCAGTGAAGATTATAAAATGACAGCCATCCCTCTGGGGTTGCACTGTCTGTGCTCCTTCTGGTAGCCTAGAATGATGGGTAACATTGGCTTGGGAAATACGTCTCTGGGGCTGAGAGTCAAGTCACTGACCTGGATCTGAGGAAAAGGTAGTTCTGGTTCCTTATGCCAGCTGAGGGACTCCATGGAGTGTGGACAGGAGCTGTGAAGCCTTGGGTAAAGTCAACAGTGGCATTGTCCCCTTTCCCAGAAGTGCCACTGGAGAAGGCCTCTTTTATCACTAAATCCAGAGCAGGCTCTTTTGTCACTACATCCAAGCACACAGGATGAGCTTGGCCAGAAGCCGAGTATTCTGGAGAGATCTCCGACCTAGGATCCCAAAGATCTGAATTTATATCACTGCCTGCTGATGTTTGCAGGAAAGCTGTAACTTTCTCCAAGAACCAAGTCTCATTTTCTAAAGGATTTGACAATTAGAGACCCACAGGACGGTGGGTTTATGAAGAACAGCAGAGTAGGCAGCAAGACATGGTGGTACTCTGCATGGGATCTTATGGTCCAGCCAGACTGGTGGGTGGGGACAATTTTCTGATCCTCTTACAGGAACATCAGTCTTCTCCCTTGGAGGACCCAGCATAGACACTCACAGTGCTGGGCACCTGCCCTCTTGGAAGGTTCTGTGAAGAGGAGGGTCCCGAGCAGATGCTTCAGCATCTCTGTTGTTGGCCTCATGGTATACAGTCCTCCTCCCGGCTGCTGGTGGGACATCTCTGCCAGCAGCTCCAGTGGGGGTAAGACACAGATCTAATCAGTCTCCATCGCTACCTGGACAGGGTTGGATGTGGGAAGGGTTTAGAATAGGATGGCCTGGAATCTCAGATTGCCAGTGGTGGCACAGTTGGCAAAGTATAAAATTACTCAGCCTAGGAGATTTCTTGATGAGTAAATGGTGATAAACGGAATCTTTCCTGCACTTGGCACTTGGTAAATGCTTATAATAAAGATAATTAGTAAATGCTTAATAAAGATAATTAGTAACTGCTTAATAAAGATACTCATCAGTGAAAGTTTAGACTACTACCTAGGCAGAAAATGGAAGACACAGGGCAAGAAGCGGTTTCACCAGGTAGTCTTTCTACCTCTCCTCCTCTGTAGTGGTTGTCAGAGAATCACTGGAATTCAAGTCTAGGGAGACTTGAGCAAGAGGCATGTGCTTCCATTTAGATGTAAGAGGAGAAAACCTCTCAAGAACTCCCCAACTGCCTCTAGGGACTGCTGACATAACCTAGGTGTTGGGCTTTCAGATGTGATGCTCAGACTTAGGGCACACTGCAGGACCGGACCAGATCGGCATGGGGCTCAGGGTCAGAAGCAGGATCTACCCTTATGAGCTTAATCTGCTGGGGTTGTGCTCCACGTCCAGGATCCAGGACCACACAGATGGTGTTGCCTGCTACCTTTTGAAGCTTCTGCCTCAGAGAGCAGTCATGCGAGGGAGACTGTCACAGAACAGTCTGGCTTTCATTTTGTGCCGGGTGTTTGTGAAATAGTAAATCCTCATGAGCTTCCTAAGAAATAATCTTTTCTCATCTCCGTGTGATAGTTGAGGAAGCAGAGGCACAGACAACCTAAGTTTGCTAAAGGGTCACAACTAGTTAACCACTGTATTTTACTGCCTCTTGCCATTTCTGGCTAAAGAGAGACAAGGGGGAGGTTGTTGCAGAGGACTCCGGAGTCCCACCTTACCCGCAATCAAGTATACACAAGGCTGGAACAAGGGATCAGGTGCTTGGGGGATTCCTTCAGCAAACTATTCTGGTGTTCTCCCTGACACCAGGTGTTGGAGACCTCTCCCTCAGACAAAATTTGCTATTCCCCAAGACAGGCCTAGGCTAATGAAAGCAGAGTCTTAGTAGTTCTGTGAACGGCTTTAAGTGCAGAGAGAGGGAAAATGTAGCAATTAAGGTTTTTCTGGGGGTCTTGAGCACTGTCAAGGGACTCTGGTTATCGAGGTTGGGACTATGATATCCTCTGAACTGAGAGACTCAGAAGTCCTTGGCCTAGTGTGGGACATTTATTCCACACACCTCAAAGGATCTACAAGGAGCCTAGGAGAGCATTTGCTGGGGTTTGGTTGGGTGGCTCGAGGGCGACAGAAGACATCACCACCTATGTGCGGTGTGGTAGGTTCCCTACTGGGGACAGTTTAGAGAGGCTCATTCATCCATGTCCAGACACCACCTTGTAAGGAGAAGGGCAACTCAGAGCAAGTCTTGGAAGACAAAGACAGTCTGAAGGGCAGGCGCTTTTATGTAACTGACCTCTGCGCCAAGGGTCTCAGGAGGCTGGCGTTTCAAGTCTGGCCCGGCGCTGTTTTCCTACAAATAGCAGTGGACAGCAAAGCGACCTAAGTTAGGCAAGTCCGCGGAGCTTTGGCGAACAAGGAGCCTGGTCGCACTGCCTATTCCCAGAGCCTGGCCGGGTGAACCTGGGCTCCAAAGGCTCTGCCCTTGTCCCTCCTTCCTAGGACGGGTGACCTTGGACGCGCCACTTGACCGGTGAGCCTCAGTTTCCCAGACTGCACATACAAGGCAATGCTGGACAGCTTAGAGGTACTTATCGGGGAACCCGGGATGGAGACCCGGGGTCCAGGGACAAGAAACGCCCCTTCGATATCCCCGCCGCCGGCCCGCGCAGTCCTAGTGCCCCCACAAGGCGGCGCGCAGCGGGCGGTCGGCGCAGCGCGCAGGCGCGGCGGGCGGGGCGGGGAGGGCGCGGGGCTCTGCGCGGCGGCTCAGAGCGCGCGGGGCGGCGCGCGGGGCGGGTCGCAGTAGAGCTAGGCATCGTCGCGGCCGGCGAGCGAGTCCGGCCAGCGCTCCTCGGCTTCCCGGCTCGCTCCTTTAGCTCATCCCGCCGCCGTGCAGCCCGCGGCCCGCAGCGCGGTGATCTGGGGCTCCACGGGGCCGGGCTGAGCGGCCGCCGCCCGCCCCGAGTCGCCGCCGCCGCCGCCCGGCCGCCCGCCCGGCTTAGTCGCCGAGGCGCCTGGCGGGGTCCGCGCCGCCGGGGGCGGGCGGCTCGGGCTGCGGGGCGGCTGGCGCGCGCGCGCCGCGGGGCGGAAAAGCGGGCCCGGCGGCCGGCGAGCATGGAGGAGAAGTACCTGCCGGAGCTGATGGCGGAGAAGGACTCTCTGGACCCCTCCTTCACGCACGCCCTGCGCTTGGTGAACCGAGGTGAGCGCGCCGGCCGTTAACGGCACCCGCGTAGCGGGCTCCGGGGAGGAGGGAGGAGGCCCGACATCTGCATGGGACTGGAGGCGCTTCCGTGGGGACCCTGGTGGACCCAGGGGAAACTTCTGGGCGGAGGACAGCGAGCGTGTTGAAACCTGTGTCTGGACCGATTCTGGATGAGCCCACCAGAGAGGGAGAGTGGGACACCCTGGGACCTGGGGTGTTCCGGGTGTCCAAGGAGCTGGAAGAAAGCGCTGCAAGGATACGGATGGGCTTGAGCCGATTGGCTGCGCAGGAGGTGAAGGGAACAGGTGCTTGGGTTGTTAGTGAAGTTTGGGGACCTTGGAAGAGGTTTAGGGTCAGATCCTCCAAGCATGATAGAGGGGAGGACTCCAGCGGCCCCGAGGGAGGAGCCCAGCTCCTCTCCCACGGTTTTTCTGTGTGTGCCTAGGCGGCCGCCGGCTAGGCAGTTTGCCGTTCCCGGGGGCGGGCACTCATGCCAGCCTGGCAGGCAGGCGGCCCTTGGAGGTCTCAGTTTGGTAGAGGGGGCCCGCCAGAGAGCCAGTTCTTGCTCACCCTTTCTCTTTTGAGACAAGTTGGGCGGGTGACCCTCACTGGTGTCAGGCTTAGGGTTGAACACATTGCCAGAGGAACCACCCGCCTGTGCCGTTTTTCACACTCCTCCAACCAGCGCGGGTGGAAAAGGAACCGGGAAGTGCCAAGGACAGGGACGCTGGGGTTTATGGAGGCACGCCTACCCAGGACAGTATTCTTCAGGTTTACTTCTCCTCTGGCTTCCTGAATCATCTGTTGGGATGGAAGGTAAATGAAGCCTGCCTTCACCGGATCTATCAGCTACACCCGGGTCGAACATATTTCATGTGTCAGAGGAAGATGATCTGGGAACCTCTGGCCCTTCTCCCCCCACCCTCACTTCTTTTTAGGGATATAACAGAGACATTATCTGGTCAGATCTGTAACTATTTTATGAATCACTTTGTAGTGGAGCCTATTGGGGGTATGCTGTTCACAGTGCTGGTCCTGACTCTTATTGTTGGGAGAGAAAGATGAGGCAGACATATTCTATTTGTGTATAGACACCTATGTTTTAGAACCATGACCTCTGTTACTTGCCTATTGTAGACAGTCATCAGGAGTAGGCTGTTGTACTCTTGTGGGGGTGGTGGAGAGACTTACCTTCTCCAAGAATTGCAGCTTCTTTGAATTGTTGAATAGAAATATGTTTTTCAGCCTCTCCCCGTTAATGGCATGCTTATTTTGATTTCTTTAATATAATGGGGCTTGTGAAAAAGTAATGGGCGTTCACTCTTAAATTAGTGAAAAAGAATTTTAACTTTTACTGCCTGGTCCTTCTGAACAGTCTTGTAGTTAGGTCCCTGCAGTTAGGTTTGTACCCTCCACTCCCAATGATTTACGTGTATCCTTTGCTGCTTGCTGGGCTGTCATCTCTGTAAAAAAATTCTTTGTACGTTGTGTGAGATCAGTGGATTAGAAATGGTCTGCACTGTGAAACCAAGTACAGTTTTCCGGGGAAGAGACCAAATCAAACTTGGGTCGTACTCAATCAGGGAAACGGGTTTTAAAGGATAACAAGTTCTTCTAAAAGTCGGGATTGTTTTTCTGTGCGGTGTTGTCATAGCCGTGTGCTGTTAAGATGTTCACAGCTCCGTCGGTTCCTGTGTCTGCTGGGGGCAATGGTGGCTCTGTTTCTTGAACCAGACACCGGGAGGTGTTTTTTTAGGGCTTGTTTGGCTTTGAACTTGGTTGGCTTGCTTTTCATGAGGACTGTAATTCTTGTAAGAAGTACATTTCTTACCAGTGATGGAAACTCTGCTGCTAGGATGTTCCTGTTTCTTCGAGTTTTTACATGGCTTGAGATGGAGCCTGATATGCAGAACACAGTGCTCTGTCATTTGAAATATTAATTATGGTCGGTTATGTAACTCCAACATGACAAGTGCCTTTAAAAAAAAAAAAATCGGGTCTGAAATCAGCATTTGGGTGAGTTTTTGCAAAGCTTCATTTGAAATCTGATAGCCACCCTTTTACTGGTTCTATGAAAGTGTTGTTATTCTTATTTTGATATATATATTTACTACAAGGAAAGTCTCTTTTTAGAGGTTCTGCTGGAATCTCCCACAGGTGGGATGGTGGGCACTTTGAACCTTTACTGTGGTGTGGCATGTAAGAGAGACTGCAGCTAATGTCTCCAGAGCTCAAGTCCTTAAGGTTTTGCACAGTATTTACCAAGTTTCCACGGCACTTGAAGACTTGCTATCTAGTTCCATCCTCACATTTCCAGCCCTGGAGGCAAGACAGTCGGTGCATTCCCAGAGGCTGCTGGGCCCCCTGCTGCATATCAGCCTCTAGGTCCTGAGAATTAATTTGAACCCACATATTCTGACTTGAAAGACGTTCTTCTTTCTACATGTGACTCCCCCCCAAAAAAGAACTCTCCTTGCACATCAATTTAAACCACTATTGAAATCAATAGAGTAAATATGATTGTCTCTGGTTAATTTAATATAAGAGAGGGAAGTACTATGTCCTTTTAGAAAGATTGATGCTGCTCTAGGAGACAGAGGGCTCTTTCTGCATTTTGAAGAAGCAGACCTCCATTGTAGACTTCAGAAGGATTTAAGTCCCAGACCAAGGCACCTGTGAATTAAAGCCCCCCTGTGACCAGTATTTTAGTTTAGTAATCAGCACCGTACGATAATGAGACAGATTATAAATGAGACGTGGTTATTTCAGAATGCGGTATTCATAACCATCGATCAGCATCCAGGCTGAGTTATCACTGTTGCTACAGTCTTTAAGTAAGGACTGGTGCAGATAGCCGGCAGGTGAGATCCCTGCCAGTTCAGGTGCGCCTCTGCCTTTTGTCCTGGCCGGTGGCTCCTGGTGGACATGAGTTACTGAGCTGACTTTTAATTTCCAAAGGTAGCTGCTTCTCTCTCTTTGCCCCAAATGCAAAATTTCATTCGGAAACAAAAGTAAGGCTAGTGTTTAACTGGCATTGAAGACAAAAGAAGCCAGGTTTGGTAAGAAAGAAAAGAAATGCGGCTTTGGTGTTTGCTCAGTGTTCCCCAGCTTGCTCCCCCAGTCATGCCTACAGTGAGAACTGGTGCGCTTCCTGCTAGGGAGGTTAGTTAGAGGCTACAGGAGTGGTGCATGCCTCGTGTTGCATTTGTCAGTAGGAGATATTCTGACTTATAAAATCCCTCTCCAGAATGTCTTGTGTCATGATTTAATTTCACACTTTGGTCAAGATTTGGATGGCACCCTGTCCAAGTCTGTCCAAGGCATCACTCTGTGTTTTTAATTATCTGATAATGTATAGATTGGTGGCTATTCCTGGCCAAGTTATATTTAGCTGTTGTTAGTTCCAGGAGGAAGCGGAGTGAAGTGAGGCTGTCTGTGCATCCACACTGATAAGCCCTTTGTTGCTATTTCAAAATAATGGTTTTCACGAGACCCCAGCTTCTCAAATATTAGGGTTCTTTGCATTATTTAAGCTATGTGTGAGCCTATGCATGTGCAGACAGAGGGCCATTAGGCCATATTTCCTTGTAATGAACAGAACTCAGTGGTGTAGCTTCCATTTTGAGGATTCTGTTTTGGAAAACGGTTTTGCTTTGGTTGAATGCGCTCAGACTGTACGGTGAGGGCTCATCAGTGAGATGAGCGGATTGCTGTTTAGGTGTGGCACCTGTATGCTTCTGAATGTGTCCCCTACCTCACCCACGGGAGGCTGCCGTTAGGTTTTGTTTGTTTGTAGGAAATGATCTAGTGACTCAGTTGGAGGTCAGCCACTTCTGAGTTTTATGCAGTGCCTTACCGAGAGATACAGTGTTCCAGCACTTGAACCTGGGGGGCCCAGCCTGTGTGCCAGGCTTTTTGTGCTGGCTACTGGAGAAGAGGCGAAGAACTAGAAGGCCCTGTGCTCCACTGTAGGAGAGAATGAGTTTCCGGTTTATAGATGTCTTCTTTCCTCAGGAAGTCAGTTCCCAGTTGTTCTTCTGGGATACAGAGCGATCAGAGGTTCAGATGAGATAGAACAGTGTTTCTGAGCCCCTTCTGTCCCAGGTGATGCTTGTACTCTCATTACCGCCAACAACCCAGGGCTGGAGAGGTCTTTGGGCTAGGTTTTCAGCTGTAGAACTTGTCTCCGAAATGGCTCACTTTCAGGGCATCAGAGAATAGGCAAAAGTAGGTTGTCGGTTTTGCCATGCTCTTCTGTTCTGAACCTTGGAGGTCTGGGAAGTGACGTTGTAGGAGAGTTGGTTAGAGACAGTTGCAGACTTGGAAAACCTGGCAGCTTGATGTGTGTGCAGTTCTTTCTCTTGCTACCTGACCACATTGTGTTGAAAGATACATGATGTGTTGTCTATTTTTACTCCTCTCCCTGTAGGTGTCTGCTTTAATTCGCCTTTCTGCTTTCCTCTCCCCACCAAAGGGCAGGGCTCCATTGCCTTCTTCTCATCTGCAGTGATGCCCAGTGCTTACCTTCGCCCTGGTGTGCTGTTGGGGTGGGGGAGTGGGAGCCTGTTAGGAGCAGACTTGGTCTCACCTGGCCTCTTGCCTTCAGGAAGTAGCATCAAGCTTCATGCTTGGGCTTTTTGCACTCCAGCCTTCCTGGAGTGGTGACCATAGAGGTGGAAGAGTGAAGTGGGCTGAGAATTCAGAGCATCTGAGAGCTCTGCTCCTGACCTCTGTGGACCCCCAGGCCTGGGGCGTGGGGATGAGGGCTCTAATGTGCACCTTGGTGAGGAAGGAGGGAAGGCTCCAAGTGAAATGAGATGTGAAAGCCAGCATCGGAGAGCAAGCCAGGATCGGGGTGTGGAGGAACAGTAGGGGACTTTTTCAGGAGATAATGAGAAGATGTTGTCAGATCTGCTTAAAATCAGATGTTTATTTACTTTTATTCTTTCCTGAAGAACTTGTTAAGCCAGTGCACTCCAGTGCAATCAGCCTTCCTTCTGAAATCCATAATGGGATGATTTTTTTTTAAATAGTCAAACTAGAATCCTGAAAGCTCAAGTCTTAAAAATCTTCTTACCTGAAGGAGTTAATTTGTAATTCCAGGCACCAGCCAGAAACTTTCCTTCCTTCCTTCCTTCTTTCCTTCCTTTTTTCCTTTTTCTTTTTTTTAGACAGGGTTTTATTATGTAGCCCTGGCTTGCCTAGAACTCACACTGTAGACCAGGCTGACCTCATAGAGATCCCCCTGCAGCCTGCCTGACTTCCTGAGTGCTAGGGTAAAAGGTGGATGCCACTGAGGCCATGCTTAGCCAGAAACGGGAAGTCAGAGGAACAACTGAATTGCCCTGAATGCCAGCTTCAGCTTGGGTATGCAGAGACCCCTTTGCCACTTGTCATCTGTCCCACTGAAGGGAGAGAGAAGTGCATACAGTTTACTAAAACAGTAAGCAGGGTGTTCTTAGCTCTGGGACAGTGCTTATAAATGATTAAAATACAAGCAACCACATAGAGGCCTCTTTAGTGCCAGGTACTTCCAGTGCAACCTCTCTGACCCACACAGGCCTGCTGCTGAGAGAGAGAGAGAGAGAGAGAGAGAGAGAGAGAGAGAGAGAGAGAGATATATTTCCCTGATGAGGCATCTCTGGCTCCAGAATGGAAAGGAGGTGGAGTTGCAGCTTCATCTCCTCAGTGCTTAGAAAGGAGGGTTTAAGAAAGGATATGAAATGCTGGTACTCAGAGTTTTTTTAAATAAAAGTTTGATTATGATAGAAGCCCATTAGGAATTTCTGTTGGTGATGATGAATATTTAAAAGAGGTGTCTGAAAATGTGCTTTAACAGAAAGGCCACCCACTGTGTCCTGAGCTTTCCAGCAATACTAGTGTGAGCCTTGGTGGGTGGTCAAGGTGAGGAGTCTGACTTAAGTATGCATTCTGAGAGTCAGAGAAAACAGGACGACATGGCCTAGAAAGTGTGCAAGTGAAATCTTCTCTCAGGGCCTGCTGTGTGAAGGAGTCCTGTAGAAATTGTAGACAGAGCTCTTTGTTTTTAATTCTTGGTCACCAAGGAATCAACTGGTTCAGAGTGTATTAGATTCTTAGTTTGTGGTATAATGAGAAAGTCCCTGTCCTTTAAAGCCAGGCTCAAAAAGAAGCAAGGAAAGAAGGAAGGAAGGGAGGACGGGAATGTTAACACACAAGATCATATTTCCACAGTCAATAGTCTTGGCTTTCTGGAAGGTAATATATGTGCCATGTAATTACTAATCGTTGCAGCTGCTGTTTATCAAGGGCCTTTTCTCATGTTCATGCTTTATGTATATTGTTTCATTTAATTCTTCTAACACTGTTAAAAGAATAAACCATGCTGGGCAGTCCTGGTACACACCTTTGATTCCTGCACTCAGGAGGCAGAGGCAAGTAGATCTCTTGAGTTTGAGGCCAGCCAGGGCTACAGAGTGAGCTCCAGGGCATTTAGAGCTGCACAGAGAAACCCCATCTCAAAGAAAAAGAAAATTGAGAAAAAAAAAAAAAAAAAAGGAAAAAAAAGAAAAGAATAGCTCGTTTTACAGGTGAGACAACTGAGATTAGGAGGGTCAGATAATTAACCAGGGTCACTATGCATTGGGCTTTGGAGCCTCAGGTAGTGTGTAAGCAGGCACTGTGGCTGGACTATCCACAGTGCTTAATTAACTGCAAAGCTTGTACCGGTGATCTGCTGAGCAGAAGAGATCCCATGTGCTATAGAGGGGCAGACTGTGCCTACTGCCAGTGTGGAGACCGGTGACTGCCATTTCCTTAGGGAATAGCCACACCTAACAAAGACCAAGCTGCAGAAAGAATCAGCAATTATGCAAGGTGACACCCTTCAGATTTGTCCAGTTGCTCAACTTCTCAGACCTTCAGTTTGCCCATCCACAAGTTGAGGACCCAAAGATTGATGGTTTACACATGTGTGATGCAGAACACACAGTAGGTCCTAAATTATTATTGCCTGCTATTGTGGACTAGCCCAAGACAGATGTGTGGGTACTGGTGTCACTTTGCAGACCCTGTGCCTAGTGATAACATACGGATCCTCGCCTTATTATGTACGATAATCTTCTGATATTAGGATGACTTTAGTTTTCCAGCCCTGGAAATTCTGGAGGAGAACTCCTGGCCTAGGAAGCTCCTTTGATTCCCATCAGAATCAGCAGCGCCGGTTGATTTCATTATGCTAGCCAACGCACAGCACCCTAAGCCTAAATTTAACAAATGAAGTTCCATAAACCTTTTTATGACCACAGCTTAAAGCGTGTCTGGACACTGCAGCCTCCCCAGCACAAGGGAGCTTGCTCTGAGCTGGGAGGCTGTAAATTTCCATGGTTTTCACCAATCCGGTTCTGCTGCTATTTTAGGGTTTTTAATGGTGTTCTGGTATGTTATTGGTGCTCTTCCTTGGCATGGTAAAGGGCGTGGATGTGGGGGAGCAACCTCTTTGATCTCTCCCCTCAGCATAAATCCTACACTTGGGGTCACTACTGGTTCCAGGTCCCGTTGAGAAATTAGAGGGAGTGGGGAGGGGCCGTTTTCATTCTCATTTTCATGGTGTTTATTCTTCTGCTCCTGAATCACGGCTGTGCTCTGCTTTTCTTCCACTAGATGGCGCTCCACATAGCTGCAGATATTCTTCCCATCTAGCTTAACTTGTGAACTGAAATTAGTGTTGATGAACAAACACGTCTTTCTTTGGGGTTTTATACATTCCTATTATTTTTTCTTAAAATTGGGTATAGTTTCTCCAACATTTCAGGACCCAGGGGAACGTTTTTGTCTAGTTGCTAGTGTTTCTGAAACTCCCCAATGGTGCTGTGCTCAGTTGCTAGTTTGCCTTTCACACATTTCTTTTAGTTCTGGTACTACCGTGTGAAGTTAATTTTGTTCACCTCATTATACAGATAAAGTAATGGTGGTCACAGGGTCATCTAACTGAGTCATGAGGCTAACGTAGAGAAGGCTCTGTGACCTAATGAAAGATTCTACAAACACTGGATTGACCACTCTTAGATACTAGAATGGTCTGGCTTGTGGCTATGGGCCATGGCCGTCTGTTCCTTCAAAGTGGAATTACGTTCTCAGAGTTAGTTTGCACTGGGGCATGTATATCAGAGTCCGAGATACACAGCAAGCAACAGTAAGGAAGGTTTGTCAGATGGTGGGGTTTTCTGCCTCTTGTTGCCTTCTGCTGTTATTGACATGAGTGAGTTAGAGGGCCTGCCAGTGCCAGGTACAGAGACACATGAGGGGTTAAAAAACAAACACAGCTCTCTTTCAAAGTGGTTGTTTAATAGTGCTGAATACTAGATCACTATATCTAGCGACTATAAGAATTCCAAAAATTGGTTAATAACATGGATGCAAATTATATGTGTTGACATCTTTTGAATTACTAAATTGAACTGCGGACGTTTATTCTACTGAACTGGAGCAGTTCTGTCACTGTTTAGCTCATTCGATGTCACTGAGGTGACGTGACGGTGCTGTCTAACATGAGGTCTTCCAATGGTCTTCTTTGTTCCCCGTGAATACCTGTTTATATCTGAGTTTCAGATCCCAGCCCTTTCCAGTTGACCAGTGCAGAGTGAACGACTACCTGCTGTCTGTGGGAAGGAACTGGATTTTCTTACTGCCTTCATTTTGTCTCTTCTTTTCAGTCCAGTTGTGCCCAGAGAGCATAAACAGAAGTTAACCACTTAGAAAAAATCCCTTGCACTTAGAAAAATCTCTTATACTGCCTTCAAGCCAGTTAGCTGAAATGATCCTGGGATTGGACTCAAGGCTATTTTGCAGAACAGAATAGTTAAGTTTTGTGTCAGCAAAGTTGGGCTCATGTGTTAGTGCTGCCTTTGATGTGTTGTGACCGTGGCTGAATAAACTCTTCTCAGCCTCAGTTTCCTGTCTGCAAATGGTGATTAAACAGGTACCAATGCTCTGAAGTGTTTGTGATGCTTCAGGGTGGTGCTTATGAGAGGCGCTGTGGCAAGCTGTGTGTGTAGAGAGCTTAGAGCAAAAATGGCTGCTGCTGTTGTCCTGTCCGTCACCTTCGTTATTGTTTTTAATAAATAAATTAATCCTTTTAATGATTTTATTTCTTTTGTGTGTGTTTGCATGCATGACTGTAGAATCCATGGGAGGGCATCAGATCTCTTGAAGCTGGTGTAGTGAGCTGCCCAGTGTCAGTGCTGGGAACAGAACTTGGGTTCTTAGCAGGAGGAGCAGGAGTTCATGACCACAGAGCTGTCTCCAGCCTCCTCTCTCTCCTTCCGCTCCATCTCATGGACTGTTCAGGACCAGGTCTGGGAGGGAAACATTGCTAACAAGCTGTTGCAGAGTGGGTTATGTGCTGTGAAGCTCACTCCGGTTTTCTCAGGACCATGTGGCTTTCTTGTTAACGAGGTATGAACCAGGTGCTGAGTACCATAAGGTCAGTGACGTGGTGCTGGCAGTATTCTAGGTAACTTCTCGGACTTTGCTGTTGCTCCTCATCTTCATGTTCCCGCCTTCGATGCTGTCTTGTAGTTATTTATCTGTCTCTTCTTCCTCCAACTTTCAAAGTACTTTTTCCCCTTGGCATTAAAGATTTATTCTGAAATAGTTTTATGCTTACACAGAAGTTAAGAGGATAGTGCTAAGACTCCGTTTCACTGTCTCCATGGACTCACCAGTTAGGATTTGCTGTGGTGTCCTTACTGTGCCCTCTTTTGTGTTCATGACGCTGATGATGGTGAGCTGTGTATGTCATGCTGCGTTACCCTTTGAGTGTTTACTATCTCTGCATACTTCCTAACTGGAAGGGCCTTCTCTTATAGGCTGTTGAAGCTCACTTGGGATGCTGGCCTCTCACTCACTTCCTTACCTGTCTTTGCCACTTGTTCCATTTTTGCCCTGAGGGGTCCAGATCCAGAGCAGCACATATTTCGTCCAGCTGCTAGGTTTTCAGTGTTTTAATGGAGACAGCCCTCTACCTTCCCCTGCCTCTGAGGACATGCCTGTGTTTATGGAAGAGTGGAAGAGTGTCTGTAACTTTGGGCTCTCTGATTCTCGTGTACTGTTGAGGAGGAGACAGTGCATTCTCTGCGCCTAAGAACACGTGGCCAGAGGCTTCACAGCACGGGTGACCAGTTTGGTGACTGGTAGAAGTCATGCTGGTGTCTTCCTGAAAAGTAATCTGTCTCCTTTTGTAACACTTGGTGCTTTTCTTGGAAGATAGGTTAAAGTGTTCCTCATAGACTTTAGCGCCCATTCATATTTTGAACCATGTGAAACATGGCTGTGTGTGTGGTATTTATAAAATGGCATTCATCAGCTCTCTAGAGAACCTTGCTTTTTTCTTCTGACGTCTGGAAGCCATGGAGTGGGCTTGTAGCTCCTTCCTTTGTCTGCAGAGGCAGCATCATGAGGTCATCATCTCTGTTCCGTGTTTTCCATTTGTGAGGTCTTTGGAGTTGTACTGGGCTTACTCAGCAGGGTAATCTCTCCACTCTGAGGCCAGCTTAGTCCTCTCTAGTCATTCTCCACGATACTTAATAGTTGTGGGCTCTGGGAGTAAGGATGCAGATGTCTTTGGAGGAAGCCAATTTTCTGCCTACCATAGAGCGTTGGGGTGTGTAGCAGGAAATGAATGTTTATGGGGTGCCTGGAGCCAGGCTTTAGAGATTTCATGTACTCTGATTATCTCATATTTGTGCATGAGGGTCTTAGAGACATCAAATGAGTTGTCACTGCTACAGAATAACTACTAAAGCTGGGCTTGAGTTTCTGATCAGCATCAGGGTGAGCTGGGAGATTGACAGACTGCATTTTCCCAGTCCCCAGAACCATCTTCTGAGATGGATGCTATCAATTCTGACCTACCAGTGGGAAAACAGGCTCTCACAGGGGTGTGACTGTCCTAAAGTCGCATGACTTGAAACTGAATAGTACCAGTGGAAGGCAGGCTGATTCTCATGCTCACTTGCTTTCAGTCAAATTACTGTGAGGGCAGAGGGAAGGGTGTTTTGGAGTTGATTTCTCTTCCTTCCCCCTTCACAGTGAGGCCTGATTTGTATAATACTCAGAGTAACTGCCAGGGTGATTGCCACAGATTTGGTATGGCATGCCAGGCTAACCAGGCAGCTGACTGACTTGCTAAGTCCTTCCCCCTTTCTTTCCCCTTGTCTCTGCCAGTCAGCTTCTTATCCATTGTACACCACACCTTCCTTATTAAGGGTTATTTTTGTGCTGCCTTTTGACTACACTTGTGTTTTCTCCTGAAGTAGTTTCTTTTAATCCTGCTACTCAGCAGTCTGTGGAGTGGAAAGCATTGTCTTTATCGTCAGTGAGAAGCTCATCTGTGAATTGGCAGGTGGAAGCAGAACATCAGAAAGGCTTGGTTTGCCAAGGTTGCCAAGCACAGTGGCGGGACAAGACTTCAATTTGTGCCTGTTTGTTTCCTAAGCTCTTCAGCTTCCCACATACTTGGGTGACTAAGATAGAAAAATAGAGCCAGAAGAGAAGAAGGCAAATGCCATTTAGAGATGATAGCTGCCACAACGGTAAAGGTGGTGTCACTCGCCCTGTGAATTGCACCAGCCATTGGTAGAGCAGAAGCTCAGGAGAAAACAGTCTTCACTTTGCTGACTGCAGCCCTGGGGCGGGGTAATGGTTTTCTTGTCCAGTTTCAAGTAAATAGCTTTGGGCTATTCCATAATAAGAACTAAAGCATAACAATGTCAGCAGTAGCTCCCACCAGCCCTCAATGCAAGTCTAGATCTATTTCCCAGATCATTACTCTGTCCAGTCTTTGCTATAGCCTCTTGCAGATGGGTACCGATGCCCCCATTTTAGAGATAATGCCACTAAGCCTGTGAGACTTAGGTTTTAGCCTGTGAAAACCAGGTTGTGTCTGGACTGGAAGACCTGTGTTCATTCTGCTGTTGTATGCATCCCATTTCGATGTGATTGCTTTAAACAATTCAGGGAACTGTAGAGAGAAATGCAGAGTTCCCAACATGCAATTATACAAAAAAACAAAAAAACAAAAAAAAAACAAACTAAAAAACAAACAAAACCACCCAAGGAACACAAGCGCGTGCAATTTAAAGTCGGTAAAATGTGCTTGGCCCGCACCCTGCTGGATGAGCGCCAAGAGCTGGCAGCAGCTAGGACTCAGTTCTGTGCATTTGTACCTGTGGCGCCTTATTCTTGCACATAGTCAAGTTGGGGCTGTTTCCCCCTTCCGTGGTGTTTTTAGACGTTCAGTCTCCTTCCTCTGTCTCTGCCTCCTTACTGTTGGAAGAAGGGAAACCCTGGTATGTTTTCTCTGTGGAAGTGCTGCGTGTACTAATTAAACACGCTGCACCTGGCCCATGTTTGGAACTTGCTAATTACAGTTATGAACTCCTGCTCCACATTAAACATATGGTACAATGGTCAGGCCTGTCTGAAAATACCTTCTTAAACCAATAATTATTATAGTAGCATTGTTGTGCAACCCTAGACCTGGAGCCCAGTGGATGGCAGCGAAATGCTTCAGCTGCCATTAGTGCCCGTGCTGTGGTTTGTAGCTCCCATGGTGGGATGAAACAGTCCTCAGGTTGTGGTAGAGTTGGCTGCTGTGGTGGCAGCTGTGGTGGGGAGAAGGTGGCATTTTCTGTGCTTTGGAATCCTGGTCACTGATTAGCCTTTGGAAACTGATGGTCTGAAGAACATGGAGGAGTGGCCTGCACTGAATGCCATGGCTCCTTTGTAAGAATGGTTCGGTAGGAAAGCATACTACTTCTGGCCTGTTTCTGCCACTGTCTGCCTTCCTGCTGCCCCTCAGCCAAGCTTCCTTCAGGGGCCTTAGAGACCCCCAGGGCTTGATGTTTGAGCACAATCGAGAGCAGCTCATTCTCTCCTGACCCAGAGACTGCTTCTGGGTTCAGAATTCTTCTAGATGTATTGTACAGCATAAGCGGAAAACTCCATCTTGTTACAGTGCCACTTGGGAATGTCCACTGGCTTTGTAAGATGGTGCAGTGTAGGGATTACAATTGGATCTGAAGTTTAGTCTGTCTCATTGCCCTGCTTCTTAGCTGTGTGTCTTGGGGCAAGTAACCACCTTGCCCTAAATTTCTTCATTTGGTTCAAGACATGGTGATGGTGAAAGTAGCCACCTTATAGGATTCTTGGTGAAGAATAAATATGCTAACATGTGTAAAACATTATTGCCTGACAGGCAGCAACACTCAGTAAATGTTATCTGCTGCTGTTATTATCTTACTGCTGTCGATTTGTTAATGTTGACTGCTAGGACCATAACTGTGAGTAAGGAATAGTACTTGGCCTTAGAAAAAGTAGTCTGCCTGGGCCTATATAGGAGAACTACCCAGTGTCACCAGTGTTGTGCATGAAGTACCTCTCCTCCTCAGTTACCCCTTTACTCAGTTCCTGTGTCTTTAGAGAATGCTTCTTTGTCATCCGACATGACCCACCAATGTGCATATGGAGCTGACAGTCAACACCATGTAAACAACCTTTTCAGCTGCTCTCTTGTAATAGGTGTTCAATAAACAATGTGGAATGAAGGAACACTAGGGAGGAAAGGGTTAGAGAAGGAGAGGAGGTGTAAAAAAGCACCTGACTTCCTCAAGGTGTCTGGAGGGAAGTGCTGGGGGCTGGAGGAGCTCTTGTGGGGGGTAACTCATGGTATGTTTGCAGGGAGCCTTCACAAGAATGGCGTGCTGGAGATGTGCATTTAAAGCTTCCTGAGACTGAAGGAAGGGGAGAGGATTCAGGGCACCCAGTCATCGGACTACAACAGCCAGCCAAGGGGTCCAGCCCTAGGAGGCCTTTGCCATTAGGTGGGAAGGATCGCTTGTACCATCAGTGCCCTTCGCCTTACAGCCCCGCGGAGGACATTATATCTTTAAAAACCAGCGTTCAGAATTTCAGAACTTGTTACTGTGTGTGCATGTGCATGAATTCATGTGCATTTCCTTATAGCGTGTAGGATGCCAGCTTAGAGGAAAGTCTCCAGCGTGTGGGTCTATTCGTATGGAAAGCTGCTTATGTAGTTCCAAGCTGTGCTTTTATTTGGTTACATATATTTGATATGTCTATCTTAAAGTAATATGTTTATGTGGATCTCTATCTCTCATCTATCTATGTATCATCTCTCTTTCTTTCCTCCCCTCCTGCTCTCCCTCTCCGTCTCTTTGTCTCTTTCTGCTATCTGATGTTACTTGCATACTTTCCATTGCTGGTTTTTCTTTGTGACAGGGAAATTATCAAAACACTGGTCTCAGAAACAGAATATCAAAAGGCAAATATATTGCTATAGATCATTTAATTCTTGCCAAATTATGAAGCAAGTAGCTTTGTCAGGTAGACTTGATTGGCTATAAGAGGGACCATGTTTCTTTCAGTTAATGAGCTGGTAAGATAGCTTTGTCATTGGGAGTAGTTGTTACGGGTTGGCTGAGCAGTTTAGAGATGCCCACTCCAGATTTATCGTACTAGGAAAAATGTTTTTTAGTGGGGCTTATTTTATGGCATTATCTGTCTGGATTAGCATTTGGCTTCAGCATCCACAGATAAAGAAGCCCACAGATGGCTAATCTCAGCCTTGTTTCAAACATCCTTGAGAAAACTTATGCCATCCTTCACAGTGAAGGTGATTGGGAAACAGACAAACTGAGGAAGAGGCACTATTAATGCATATACTAGGTCATATTATTTAAATAACGTACTATATAATATATATAGTATTAATATATATTGAGAGTGTTGGTACGTATTGATAGAGAATTTTCTATTTGATTGGAGTCTAGTTATTACAAGAACCGGAAAGAGCCAGTGTTCAGGTTGAGGCTGTAGATTCTTTATATGTGGCAGTATAACGGAGGTGGGAAGTGAATGTGTCTTGATTATTGTAGCTTCAGCACATAGCTAGTTCCTGATCATAGTTGATGCTGAAGGACTATCTTCGGATACTGAAACCAGCTAGCTATTACTCTAAACTGTAGTGTGACGATGATGACTGTTTTGAAACTGTTACAATGTCTAGCCAGTGACATGGTCAGAGACTTTCTTCCCTTTGGTAATTCTGTCAAACTCCCTCCCTGCAGCTTTTTTATGTGTCTGGTCTCCCATGCGCAGTTCTAGGTCCAAGAGGACCGTGCTGGGTTTGTGTCTGTCATGTTGCTGGCCAGATGCAGGGATTCAGGCTGGCAGGCTGGCATACACTAACTTTGCAGACTGTGCACTGCTCCATCTTTGGCAGCTTTGGGCACTGGTTTGGAAGGCCTCAGTGCAGTAGATCAGACCTTACAGTGTGCTTCCTCCTTTCTGCTTTCCGGGTCACTTAAGCTTCCCTGCTCCAGGTCGTCCATGCTTGGGGTAGCCCCCTTCTTGATCCACTTGCTAGTTTGGGGCCAAAATGCAGTCAGCAAAAGTCAGATGCAGGCTCAGGCTCCTTTTGTTTCTTTTCTGGTGAGAGATTTAAGTTAAGTGCCTTTTCTTACAGAGAGTGCATTTTACTTATTATGAACTTAAGTTATAGGTGCAGAGTTTACCATTTTCTTATTTTGGATCACTTACCTCTCCCTACCCCGGGTACATGGAGAAAGCAACACTTTTGGGCTTTTTGCTGAGAGAGAAGGAAGCATGGCTTTGTGTCTGCAGGTGGAAGCAAGGAATTCAAGGCCAGTGACTAGTTAATTTTTCTAGCTGTAAAGATTAAATAAGACCATGGCTGTAAACCTTGAGCTCAGAAAGTGCTTACAGACATGTCTGTGATTGACACTGAGGTCTGGAATTCATGAAGGGAGTGTGGCCCAGGAACAGTGCTTCCAAGTCCCCAAACTTGGTGGTGGATCAGGGGGTGAGAGTAGCCAAGATTTCCCCCAAGAAATGTTGTTTCTTAACTGTGGGCAGAATTTTTAATTTTTAATTTTTTTATTTATTGATAAAGCTATGTGGGTTGTGTAATAGATGAACTGTATCTGCAGCTCAGCCAAGCACTCCCTGGTTTATTCCTCAGTGATGGGGTTGTTGTTGAGTTTTCCTCTATTGATCTTGAGTGTTGGGGCTCTGTGGTGCTATCCTCAGTCAGTTTTGGCAGTGTGCATTCTGTTCCTCTAGCCTCTCCCTCCCTTCCCTTCCTTCTTTTTCTTCCTCATTTCTTGCCCTTCCTCCCCTCGCCATCTTGCCCCTTTCTGTGATCCCGAGAATGCGAGCAGTTCAAAGACTAGCTTCCATCTTGCTCATTGCTCTCTTTGAGTGTTTTAAGTTTCATTGGAGTTTAATCTTCTTTTATTGACAGAAGCTCGCTCCTTGATCAGGGTTTGCATTTGCTGTCTTTCAGTTTCTTTAAGTGACTCTTAGCTTGTGGTTCAGACCTAATACAAATAGTAAAGCACCACATTTCCCTCTAGTGGCTACAGACTATGAAGTTTGTTCTATCCAGTTTTTAATTGAAAATAGTCTGTAATTTCCATTGAAACTTTCTTTTTGGCCAGTGATTATTTGAAAGTGTGGTTTTCACTTTCTGTGTGTTTAAAGAATATCCTACGATTCATTATGGACTTACAGTTGAATTCCAATGTAGTCAAAGACAATGCTTTGTATGAGGTTAATGTTCTGAGTCTGCCTAGGATTACTACTGCATGGCTCAGGTATGCTTTGCTTTGGTGACTGCTCTTGATGCTCTGAAAACCCTATGTATTGCTTTGGGGGTGAGGATTCTATAACTGTCAGTTAACCCAGTTGGTTGATGCTAGCTCGCTCATGTTCTCTCTCTCTCTCTTACAAGATATAGTTATATAATACAAGTTTTCTTGAAACTCTTGATCCTCCTGCTTCAGCTCCTTTGAGTGCTGGAACTATAGACATGTGTCATCATGTCTGCTTTAAAAAAAATATTACTTGACATTCAAAATTATATAGAACTCCAATTACAGTGACCACAAATAAAGTTTTATTAGACCAGAAACATAACATTGGCGTACCCATTGTAGCTGTCCTCTGCAGAAACCATAAGGCTCTTCAAACACGGTCTCCTACTGTTACAGAAAGTTCCTCACCCACGTTCTAAGTCAAAACCTTTCTAGCAATACTCCTAGAGTGTGAGCTTTTCAGTCAACACTGGGTGTATAGCAGCAGTCTGCCACACATCAGCTCTGTGAAATATGGGTGGAAGCCATAAAGAGCATGAAACCAAATATTCCGGTTCTCATAAATACTTAAGCAAAGGTTATTTATTCTGCTTTCCCTTAGTTTCTGAGCTGGCCTCTACATGTCTGCTTGACTAAATAATACAGAAAAGAGTGGATTTCCAGTGTGGAATGTTTACAACCTTCATAACCTCCACCCCACCCCGAGCCCCAGCCCTCATAGGGACCTCTCTTTGGATTTAAGAAAAAATTTTTTGTTTCTGAGGCTTCTGTCCATAATAAGATTTATAAGACCATTTTCTTATTTTTTTAAAAATAATTAAACATAGAAGAGTTGGCTGACAGAACAGAGAATGGGGCTTGACTAGCCAGCCAGGTACAGGATGACACAGCTGTAAGGGGATAACACATTTAACTCAGAACTCTGGAAGTTTTAATCTTGGGATTTGGGATTCCTTTCTAATCATGCTCATGCATGCATGTGTTTGCGTCAGGTTCAGCAAGAGAGTGGAGAGATCCATTTTGTGCTAAAGCTACGTTTGCCATGTGTGCAAGGCTAAGGTCTGGGCAGCAGAGATTATCTTGGAGCGTGGGGTGGTTGATAGCTGCAGAAATGGATCCACAAAGCATGCAGTGTGAGCCAGAGTGTGGAGCCCTGGAGGTCTCCCAGGCCCTCAGGCAGGACAGGCCTGCAGGTCAGAATGCGGTTTTCTGAAATGAAGATGAGGATGAGGATGGTGCTTTCAAGCCTCTTCCTGTGTGTTGACATTTTGAACTGATTCTGTCCATAGGTTAAAATTCAGTTCCTTTAGCAGACACCACACAGTGGCACCAAAGCATGTAGTGCTAATTTTATTTGTCACTTCCAGATACTCTGAGCTTCCAAAACAGAAAGCAGGTTTTGCCCTAAGAATGTCCTTGCTGGAGCTGTAGCAACTATTGATGTCATTGAATGTCACCCCTTGCACAGAAAGAAGCCATCATACGGTGTTTCTGGATGCTGTAGAAAAAAATTGTCTCAAGAAAAGTATCCAAGAGAGTGTTGATAAGCATTCATGAGAAGAGAAGGCCTCTTCTGGTGCATAGATCTTCTGCTCTGATTGGATGTCGGGGCCATCAGCATTGCCTGTGGGGTGGGCGGTTCTTACTCCAGTTTGTAGTTTTGTGCTGAACTCTGTGGTTCTTAATGTAGAATCCATTTTATATTTACTTTAGATAGTACTTCAAATACTCTACTCGTGTATCCGAGGAGCTAATGTGCTCAGAGAAAGCTACATGGTAAGAGTTAAGATGCAGCGAAGAAAACCCACAGTTGGGAGGAGGACACAGTCATTTTTCTACTTCGGGTGGTTCCTGTGTGTGACCAGGGTCAAGGTTGTCAGTGCTGGAGCACTGTGCCAGGGACTCTCCTACACTGAACTGCCCTTGGATCCAGATCAAACACTAGTTAACCGTAGCTCCGTTGTAAGATGCTTCACAGCCTGTACAAGTCCCTGGGTTCTGTTCCCCGCACAGCAAACAAAGCAAAGCCCCAGTCGATAGCACCTGTGTGGTATTGTGTGGCTGTGTGGCTCCCCTACCAGTCCCCATTGTGTTCATTGCTGACGTCTAGGCAGTCTACAGCTGCAGAACACGTCTCTCAACTTTGTTCTCTTTCTGAATTTTCTTCTCTACTCCAAGTTCACACATGTGTAAGAGTTACACAAACATCCTTGTGCCCGTGATAGGGATTGCAGACTGGGATAATTGGCTTCTAGGAGGAAGGTCATATTAGAAGCAATATTGCAGTTTTTTATCTGAGGCCTTGCTCTGTATCTCAGGATTTTTGGTTTCTGTCTGAGTGTCAGCTGTTCCTAGTGTATAGATTTTATACACATATGGTCAAATTAATCTTAATCTCATAGTTTGAAACTATTGAGGTGCTGTTTACAATTCTGTTTCTAACGTTCTTGTTTTCTGTTTAGCCATGCAGGCTGTTGCTACATAGTGGCCCTGCATGCAGCTTCTCTCCTGAACTCAAGGTTATATCTGGTGTCTGCTATAGAAAACTTGGGACTTTCTAGGCCATCCTATCTGAATACTGATAGTTTTGCCTTTTCCAATCTGAATGATGCTAATGGTCGTTTTCCATCTCTTTCTGTTCTGGGTAGGACACCTGCTGCACTGCAGACATATGCTCTGAAGTAACATGGTGATAGGAGTATTTTGGTTGATTATATGTGGCTTTAGGTTTGTGTGTGTATGTCTGTATGTGTGTGTGTGAGTATGTGAATGTGTGTGCGTGAGTGTATGTATGTGAGTGTGTGTATGTGTGTGTGTGAATGTCTGTGCATGAGTGTGTGAGTGTGTGTGTGTGAATGTCTGTGCATGAGTGTGTGTGTGTGTGTGTGTTTGAGTATGTGAATGTGTGTGTGTGAGTGTATGTACATGAGTGTGTGTGAGTGTGTGTGTGTGAATGTCTGTGCATGAGTGTGTGTGTGGGCACATGGAAGTCAGAAGCTGACTTTGGATATTTTCCTCTGTCAGTGTCTACTTTATGGTTTGAGACAGGATCCTTATTGTCTAGTTGGTTGGACCTGCTTATCAGCAAGCCCTGGGGTCCCCTGGCTCCATCTCCCCAGCACTGGGCTTGCTACTGGGGATCAAGCAAGTGCTTTCCTGACTGAGCCCAGCCCCACTCTTTCCCTGTTGGTCTTTGGTCTCTTTTGGGTTGAGGAAGCTTCCTTTTACTCTGACTTCTCGAGGAGTTTGTAGTGATTTCAGATGTTTAATGTGTTAACAGTTTTTACTACATCGGCTCAGATCCTCGTGGTTGTCCTTGTTAGTCATTTAAATGTAGTGAACCCTGTGGAACTGCTTTCACATGTTAGACTGCGTTACCTCCCTGAGATGCTCCGTGATCTGAGCCCGTGCATTTAGATCTCTTAAGATTCCTGTGGCTAACATCTGTGTGGCACGTCTTCGTCCACATTCAGAAGAAATAATTAGGTGGATAGACACAGGCTTGAAGTTTTCCCTTTTCTTTCTTCCTCTTTCTTTCTTCCTTTTTAAAGAAAGTGTTTACCAGGTTTTGTACCAGACTGATAAAATGAGCTTGACATTTGTATTTTGTCTCTGTTTTGGAATAGTCTGTGTAGAATTCATAGTGTTCTTCCTTCTAGGGTTGGTGGGATCACCCATGGAGCCCTGTATGTAGACCTGGGATTTTCAAGAGTGTTTGATTCACGACCATAGTCCTCTGTTAAGAATAGATCTCTGGCATCTCTTACTGCTCAAGTGACTTTTGATAGTTTGTGGGTTTTGTGGCATTAGCTGTCTGACCTGAATTATCAAATTTATTGGTATGACAGCATTCCTTTTCCTTTCTAAATGAACACACGATAGGTGCTGGCTGGCATTCTTTACCTGATGTTAATAATTATGCACTTATTCTTTTTATTGAATAGAAACCTCCATTTTTTGTTTTTTTCTTTTCTTTTTTTCTCTTTCTCCTGTATATGGATGTGTGGGTGCCTGTGGAGGCTGGAAGAGGCATTGGGTCCTCTGGAGCTGGAGTTCAGGCAATTGTGAGCCACCTTGAATGGATGCTGAGACTCAAACTCCAGTCCTCTACATGCATAGCAAGCGACAAGTGCATTTGGTAGACAGGCCATGTCTCTAGCCCCATTTTCTCTCCATTTCTTATGTTTTTGTTGATACCTGCCACATTTCCCCTCTCCTTCCTTCCTCTTAACTTGCTTTTCCTTTGTTAGTTTCTTCCACTGGACACTTAGATGCTGCACTGAGAGGCTTCTTTCTATGTAAGCAACTAATGCTCTGCACCATTGAAGATCACTAATGGTTTCAGAAGGTGTCACTCGCCACAGCCATCACCAGGCCCTTCCCAGGTGACCCGTTTCCCCCTCTCTAGTCCTCCCCAGTCATCAACTGGAACAGGGCAGATAGAGGAGACCACTGCTTCTGAGGGTTATGCGTCTTACCAGATGGCAAATGCCATTGCTTTCTAGAGGATCCGGGTGGAGACAGTGTTTCCCCTGTTGCCTAAAAGAGCTTTCTTTGCTTTTCTGACCTTGTCCATCTTGCTGGGAGCATCAAGTGGAGGCTTGAGGAAAAAGCAAAGGTGCAAATTTCCCGGCGCATCTTCAGCTGTTGTGCTAGCCCGCACTCCCATGATTCCCTGTGGTTGTCACATCTGTACTCTGCAGAAGCTGGGCCTGACTTGGCCCCATTTGCCTTTGCGGACGTTTATTGTCGTTAGAGTTCATCTTACCCTTGTTTGGTGGCTCAAAAAGTACATTGTAGGTAAACCAACTGTTTTTGTTTTCAAGGGACGAGCAGTGTTCCTCCTCCTGTTTTCAGCATCCCAAGTAAAAGTGGGATATCGGCTCAATCGGCTCTTAAACGACACCAGTTGGATGCTGTTAGGGCTGCACAAAATGCACTCAAATAGACAAAGACTACTGTGACAAGACTTCAGTCACCTTCGGTTAGGAAGGTGATATTGCTGCCTTGCTGAGTTCCTGCCACTGGACCCAGATTTATTTTCTTTGATTGGTCCTTTGTGATTTCATGTCCCTTGGCATAATATACCATGATCTTTTCTTTACAAATTAATGTCAGGGATTCTTTCCTGAGGGTAACTGGGCATCATGAACTAAATGAGCCTGTAGCTGACAGGGTAAGAGAGGCTCAGCAGGCATGAGAAGCACCCCCTGAGGAGGCGGTCAAAGATGTTAGAGATTCATCTCCATGATGCAAATTATTTGTATTTTAACTTTGAATATACAATATTTTCCCATTTTACCAAGTATTATTTATTTATTTAGAATTTTAAAAAATGTTTTCCAGTATTTTAAACCAATAAATACTGTTTTTAAAATAAAGTGCATGTCCTGTCAAGATCTGTGTTTTCTTCTAGGGAGGTAGCGGTAGACTCTTAGGTGAGCTAGGGGTGCACTAAACTCTCGAGCCTTGTAGCACATTTACCTATACCTCTGCAACTCTGTAAACCTGGATGTGGTTCAATAGTGGAGGAAGAGAGGAAACTGTAGAGGGTGGTTCATGCAAATGTGTGTGTGCACATGCGCAAGCCTGTGTATGTGTGCGCATGCGCCTGTGCGTGCGTGCGTGCGTGCGTGGGTGTAGGTAGGTGATACAGATGGGTGGGTAAGTGAATGAATCCTGGAAAAAAAGATGGGGAATTGAAGATGAAGAGAGCTCCTGAGCAGATTCTTTCTGGGTAAGTATCGAGGGTTGGGTAGAACCAGGAGATTCAAGTAACCATGGAGACACGTGACTGCCTTGGTAATTCTTTAGTTAGAATCCACATACTCTTGATTCCTGTGTTGCCTGTTTCTAAATAATGAACCACCCCAATCTAGGTGCCTCGGCACCATGTGTGTTATCTCACAGAGTTCTGTGGTTAGTAGGTTCTGCCTTAGGGATTCTTCCTTGGACTCCTTGTGGCTGTCAGACCAGTTGGGCTTGTTCTCAGCAACACTTCACTGGCCAGGTTGCTAGATGCATGCTGCTGGCTATCAGAGGCAGGGAGGCAGAGGCTGGCATCGTGGCAGTCATTGACATCAGAAGCTTTGCTATGACTGGCACTACACCACAGCACAGTTCTGTGTTTCTTCATTTGCTCCCTGCTGCTTGGCGCTCTAAAGTGAGCCTAGATGGAAGAGCACCCAGATCAGGTGGTGTCTCCTGGAGGAGTAACAGAAAGATTAGGACCACCATCACTGTTCAGACCATGGTGAGCACAAAGCGGAGTTCGGTAGTTTACAAGGCTAACTGCTCTTTGCAGTGCAGTTGTGCTGCTGAGTTTGGATGCTGACTCTTCCTGTGGCTCTGAGCACCTCTTGGGCCTTCAGAAAATCAGTTCAGCTGTCAACCCACAAGTTCTGCTGGAGAGCTTAGTATTCCAGGGGATCTGATACTCTGTTCTGATCTCTGCAAGAGACCAGGCACACACATGGTGAACAGACATACATGCAAGGCAAAACATTCATACAATAAAAGTAAAGATATAAAATTAAAGAAAAAAAGGAAGGGGGAGTTTCTTACAGGAAGTTGTCTTATGACCTCAGCAGCTTTCTTCCGGTATGGCCTTCTCCTTTAAAAAAATATCATCATCATCATCACCACCACCACCACCACCACAACATCATCATCATCATCATCATCATCATCATCATCATCATGTTGTTTTTTTCTTTTCTGAAATCCTATAATTATTGAGACAAGTTATTTCTGTGTAGCCCTGGCTGTCCTGGAACTCATTCTGTAGACCAAGCTGGCTTCGAACTCTGCCTTTTCTCTCTTTGTCACGAGTTGTTGAGGGTGCTGTCAAGGCTTCCAGGGTCTTTGAAGGTTTGCTTTCTGCAGGAATTCAAACCTAAGACCTTTTAAACACCAGCATCTCTTACTGATCAAAAGTGACATTCCTGAAAGCTCTTTGTCTTGTCTGGAGGAGTGAGCCGTAGGAACAGCCTGTGGAGACATAAGAACAAAGTAATATAGCCAAGTGAGGAGGGCATTTTAATGTAACTATCCAAGGAACAGCTCCTCACTAGCCCCGCCCAGCAGGGTCTGCCCCGCAGGTGCTCTTAAGCAGTGAGCTCTCTGGTCAGTAACCAGTCAAGTAAAGATCTTTACCAATCCTAAGTCCGATAGAGGGCTAATATCCAACATATACAAAGAACTCAAGAAGTTAGACTCCAGAAAACCAAATAACCCCATCAAAAAATGGGGAACAGGGCTAAACAGAGAATTCTCAACTGAGGAAATT
>CM052718.1:31327384-31344115 GCA_028551405.1 Uromys caudimaculatus | reverse complement strand
AGCAGCCATATTTATAATAGCCAGAAGCTGGAAACAACCCAGATGTCCCTCAGCAGAGGAATGGATACAGAAAATGTGGTACATCTACACAATGGAGTACTACTCAGCTATTAAAAACAATGACTTTATGAAATTTGCAGGCAAATGGATGGAACTTGAAAATATCACCCTGAGCGAGGTAACTCAGTCACAAAAGAATGAACATGGTATGTACTCACTGATAAGTGGATATTAGCCCAAAAGTTCGGAATACCCAAGTTTCACTTTACAATAACCCTGGTCTGAGAGTGAGGTCCCAGATGGAGGAGTTGGAGAAGGGACTGAAGGAGCTGAGGGAGTTTGCAGCCCCATGGAGGGAGCAACAGTGTCAACTGGCCTGACACCCCTGTCCTCCTGGAGGTTAGACCACCAACTAAAGAATAGACATTGAGGGACCCATGGCTCGGACCACATATGTGGCAGAGGAGGGCCTTGTTGGCCATCAGGGCGAGGAGAGGTCCTTGGGCCTGAGGGTGTTAGAGGCCCCAGTAAAGGGGAATGTCAAGGGGGGAAGATGAGAGTGTGTTGGCGGGTGGGTGGGAGGGAGAATACCCTCACAGAGGTGGGGGAGGGGGAGGGGATAGGGGGTTTCCAAAGAGGAGACCTGGAAAGGGGGAAACATTGGAAATGTAAATAAAGTAACAGAAAATTAAAAAAAAAAAAAAAAAGAAAGAAAAAAAAAGTATCCTCCCTCAACCTTAAAAACAAACTAAATCTGTAAGCCTATCATAGCATCAGTAATAGTGTCAGGCCTGGTGCCCTCCCATCAGATTGATCCCAAGTAGGGATGAAAGGCTTGAAGCCCAAGGGAAAGGGGATACCAGAGGGGAGGGGGGCGGTGAGCACCCTGTTGGAGGCAAGGGGGAAGGGGGATGGGGTGAGGAACTGTGTGTGGGGGAGGGGGGACTGGGAGTGGGGGCAACGACTTGAATGTAAATAAATAACACCACTTAAACATTTTTTTCTTGGTGATGCTGGAGATTTGCATGTCTAGGCAGACATGTTAGTACTCGTGCAGCCTATTCGTTCTCACTTTTTAAAAATGGGGAAAATGTTAATCCAATGAGAAAGTTGCTTATTTGAGGTCATAAAGGTAGAAATTGGAATTTTCTTTTGTGCTGTTCCATCTGACTTCCCCAAATTTATCATTCTGCTAATAACAGGGTCACCATCGTGTGGCTTAAGTGTGGTAAGGCAGGAGTCCTGCCTTCTGCACTGAGTGTCCATAGTGTAGAGTTACTTCCCCCCCTTCCATCATGCTGCCTGTGGTGACCTAGCTCTGTGATGCGAATCCTGAGAGCAGGCTGCATATGACGGCTAAGGCCGCTCCAGATGGTCACCGACACAGACAAACCCCCTGTATTGTGCTGCTGTGAGGCACTGAAGCTGGCTACTGTCAGAGCCAAAACCACAGTCCCTGCCTTAAAGAGAAGATGAGATTTATTTTAGAGCCACACTTAAGTGACCATGGCCCAGAACACTGATGTGGATTACCTCAAATTTTGTGCTCCAACATGGAGGCAGTTTCATGAAGTTTTAAAGTTTAACAGAACAAAGAAAATGTCAGGTCAAGGCAAGTTTAAAATACATTGGTAGGTACATCAGAGAGGTGACGCCAGTCAGATGGGAGAGGGCCTTTCCTGTAGGACTCAGATGCTCATGGTATACTTAGCTTTTGAGTTGCTGGAAACTAAGTGGTCTACTAAGTTAATAGGTGCTAAATGGTTTTATCTATTAGTCATGGGACATTAGTTCTGCCACAGCGAAGAGCGAGGAAGGGCTATTTAGGGGGCTAAGGCTAGCCCGAGATGAGGTAATTGGTTGGCCTCTAGACCTGAAACATCCCAACTTCTCCACATTGCACATTGGTTCTGACCAGTCAGCCAGTGTTTGCAGATACAGAGTCTTTCCAGGAATTCTCCTTGACAGTCCATATGACACTTTATTTGGGGATGCTAGGAACATTTTTAGTCATCACTAAGGTACGCCTCAGCAGAGACCTCCAGTGCTGTCCTAACCCTGCACCCAGGCCTGCTCAGGTCACAGCTCTTGTGTTGAAAGCCTGTCAGCACCTCACAGCTTACTGTCTCATCCTTTAGCCCGGAAGTGAATTGTAAGAAGCCCATCTGATGCAGTGTTTGTAGCCGGGTGTACCTGATGTCACAACACTGATTGCCTTTCACGATGATTGTCTCTCAATGTCTGACTTCCCTACTTAAGTTATGTGGTACAAAATATGTCTTGTCTCTGGGAGGACTCTAGAGACCGTTAGCTCCAGCATTGCCAGGCATGCAGTAAGTTGGCATGTACAAGTGGCTGCCAGCTGATGGTCAAAGCTTAGTTGCTTTACAGTTTTTGTATAACTAAGTGCACATAGGGTACTCATGCACGCAGTGAGAAGCTGAGGACAGGAATTAAGAAGTAAGGCTGCTGTCCAGCTCTTAGGGGACTGAGAGGATGTGAGGAAATGCCTCCTGGTGCATACTGTCCAGCATCAGTCTAGGGTCTCTGCCTGGGCAGAACTTGTAGTAGCGTTTAACCATCAGCATCACTGTGCATGTGTGTGTGTGTGTGATCATTGTGTGTGTGTGTACATGTGAGTGTGTGTGTATACATGTGAGTGTGTGTGAGTGTGTGTGAATGTGTGTGAATGTGTGTTCATGCCTGCATGGGCATGGGTGTATGGGTATGGACCTGTGAGTGTGTGTGAATGTGTGCATGCGTGTGCCAGTGTGTGTGAACATTTGAGTGTGTGTGTACCTGTGAGTGTGTGCATGTGAGTCGGTGAGTGCTGAGTGGTGTCTATTGCTGTGGTTCAGCTCACTGTCCTCTTGAAACTGACTGGGTATGGGATTTCTCGGCCCACAAACACAGGGAGTGTGGTTACTGGTCCTTGAGGGCTGGCATCTGATGAGAGGGGACAAGAGGTAGAAGGCACAGGGAACTGGTGGGTTGCTGTTGTGTTGAGATATGTAGGTTTGTTCAGGGCCTTCTTTTTCCCTTGTTTCTTACTGCGTTACTTCAAAGAGCATACATGAAATGTCAAGACAGTAATAATCGGTAATGCCTGTTACCGACTCGCTTGTATCAGCTCCTGTTTCAGTTCACTATAGTGGTTTGCACAGGCATGTTATCATCTACAGTTGTATCACTAAAGAGGGAAACAGAGTTTAAGTAACTTGGCAAAAGCAATGGGGCAGCTGAAGGGCTGAGACAAACCGGCATCTTATCTGCTCCTAAACCAGCCTTTCCACCAACACATGCTGATGCAGTACAGCTGTTGGGCTCTATGCTGGTTTTTTTTTTTTCCTGTAAAATGAAAATTACATCCTTTTTCCACCTGAGGGTTGCTCTCAGTATAATCTCCCCCATCCTTCTCTGTCTCTGTCTGTGTTTGTGTCTGTCTCTCTCTGTCTCTCTGTCTCTCACTCTGTCTGTCTGTCTGTCTGTCTGTCTTTAAACCCTGAAATGTAGATTTAGCTGGCAGGCCACACTTTTCTTAGGCTTATCACTTGCACATCTTCAGTTCTCCTTTTACTGGAATTGTTTGATGTCCTTAATTTCCACTCCGGAAACATCAGAGTGTTTTCAACACATTTATCTTATTTACTTTATCTTCCTGAGATTTAACCTTGCCAGGAGGAGAGACAGTAGCTGTGGATTTTTATTTGATCAAAGAGACTTTTATTATGTAGAAATGAAAAGAAAGTAATTTTCCCCTTTTATATAGTCCTTATCCCCTCCGCTAACCCCAAATTGAAATGAAATAGGAAAAAAAAAAGATCGTTTTGTTGCATTTAAGATAAAGCCCTCTGTTGCTAGTTTTTAGCAGCTAAGGTTAACCTTTGGGATTTTATTATTACTTTTCTTACAGAAAACCATCTTTGTACATTTTGAGATAATAGCATCTGACATGACTACAGGTGTTGTGATGCTGAGGACTGAAATGTCACAACAGTGATCAGACTTAAGCTTCCAACTCCAGAAGAGGTGGGCAGAGAGTACAGAGGCTGGGAGACTCAGTTCCCTGTGAGGTCATGTTTGCCAAGCTCTGGCAGTTTGGCTGCATCTGCTAAGTGAAAAGGATGCTACTATGTGGAAGATAGCTGCTTGCTCTGAGTCGCTCACGGTCCTTCCTCTGTTTCCTGAAGTGGTTTGCTTTGGTTACACAAGCTAGAACTTCATTCATTAGCAGGCAAAGAGGTCTGAGCTTGTTGGAGATTAAGGAAAGGGTTTTGAAGCTGAGGAGGTTTCCTAGAAGAGCAGTTGTCTGGACAGAGGGCACACACCCACCTGCTCTCTTCTCAGGAGGCAGCTTGGTCTCAACTGTGTGCTTGTTCTCGTGGATGGAGCCAGGATGTGCAGAAATGCTGCCTAGAGATGAAGACCGAACCTTAGAAAACATGTGGTTAGTAAGGCCACTTCACTACTTCATGGCTGAAGTGGGAAAGGATTGCACATCTTGGGAGTGCTTAAGGTTCCATTGTGATCAGGATATACAATTTCTTCTTGTTGTTTCTTCTTTGTGCACTACTTAACAACCAGAGACCAACAACCAATAACCCACCTACCTATGGGGGGTGTAGCATTTATATACCCTCTGAAAAGTCCCCAGCATTCCAAATGTCATATAATCACAGAAACCATCACCAGCTGCCAGAGACAATCTGAAGCAGCCTCAGAGCCTCACACCCGGGATTAAATGAAAGCACATTCTTATCTGTGTTTTTTAAAGAAACCAAAATGCCAAAACTGTCACTACATGTAATGAAAATGTCTTCCCTGTCCTCTTTAACCCCAGGCTGCCTATCTTTTAAAGCAGGCTTGCAGTCATAGACACACACTGTGTGGTATTGTTTGGTAGCACTCTCACTCTGTAGTCTTCTGTCTGCAGCCTTAGACTTAGCACGGATTGTATGAATTGTTCACGGCAGCTTGTCCAAGCACATGGTAAACTTGCCAAATGTCAGTGGAGTGTTTCAGTGGTTCATGGTTGCATGGCTTATAGAGGATCTCAAAACCCCCTTTCCCACCTATACAAGTACCTCCCTAGATTTCTAAAGCCACACCATAGAAGAAACTTGGGCTAAACATTGGTGGGCCTTCCCACCTGTCTACAGTTGTCTTCCTTTCGGTTTTATCATTAGACACTAGATATTATCCCCTCTTTCCTGTACCTCACATTTTAAATTTTATTTTTGACAATTGTGTGTATGTAATACGCGCTGACTGCTTTCACCCACTCTCTTCTATGTACATTCAGTCAGCCCCCCTCTCTTCCAACAAGTCCCTTTCCCACATTGGTATCTATAAGCTTTGTTTTTGGACCCACTGGGTTTTACCATGGCCATCTGCAAGCGCATGAGTATGGATCTGTTACTGGAGTTTGGAGGGCTCACTAGTCGCTACACAAATAAAGATGATGACACCCCTTCCCTCCTGCATCCATCACATCTGTCAACAGCCAGTAGTTCCCTAGGGAGGGATAGGACTTCATTAGCACTCAGTCCGCTCTTCCAGGCCCAGCTTGTGCAGATAGCCAGAGCTTCTGTGAGACCTCAATTGCAATGGCGTAGGCAAATCCAGAAAGTAGAGTTCATAGCCCTCTTCACTATCACCTGACTCTTACATTTTTTCCTTTCCTTTTATGTTTCCTGGGCATTAGGGGTTGTAATATGGATGTCCAGTTAGGACTGAGCACACAGTAGTCACCTATTCTTAGCACCTTGAGCAGCCAGGAGCTTCTGCCTTCACTTTTATTGGCTGTAAATAGAAGCTTCTTCATCAAGACTGAGAGCAGCACTAATCTATGTGTACAAGCATAAGTATTTAGAAGGCACTTGTACGGCATGAGCATTCAGAATAGCAGTAGTAATAGGTAGCCTGTAGGGCTTGTGATCTTCTTAGCCGTGGGTTTCTGACCAGGAGTACAGTACCAGGCATGCATTCCTAACTATAGTGCAGGGCTCAGATCTAGAGAGCAGTAGGTTACCCTACCAGCAGATGTGTTCCTGTTACATCACTGTGGCATATTGGTGTCATAAAATGCAAGGTCCATAGCTACATAAACCATTGCTATCTTTTCTCCCTCAGCAGCCCAGAGAGCTCACTGCAATGATGAGGAGGGAGCTTTGAGATCAGTTCTGGCTTGATTTCTCTATATCCTGCAGCCAATGTATGTGAAGTTTTCAGCAGTGGATCTTACCATCAAGTTCTGGTGGGTAGCCAAGAACACTGGCAATATCAGTACTGACCAGTAACTCATAAAAACAGGCATTTCCTACATCAGGTTGGCATTTTCATTTGGTCATGAAAAACATGCATGCAAAAGGTAGAGTTGGTTATGTATAGTTTCTAGGTGTCTTACCATTAATCTTCAGGACTCTAAAGCCGGATACATACCAGTAGTCCTGGTAGTAAAGGTGACCAGATACCACCTGTATTTCTTATTTTTGTATTAGGAACCAATTTGGAATTTGAAGCTACTTTTTAATACTTAAATCTTCTAAGTTAAAATCTTTTTTTCTGTATTATTAATGTAGTCTCGCTTATTGCCCGTGTCAAAAACTAGATAGTTGTGCGTATCTGGAGGCTGTAGGTTAATATGCTGTTCTGAGAATACGTGAGCCAAACAGGTGGCTAAATAGCTCCATCAAGCATTCACTTCGGGCTATTTTTGCATTCTCCTCTAAACAACTTGATTTTACATTCAGCTTTGCTCCTGTTTTGGCTTCGTTTGTTCCCAGACTTGAGATCATAGAGTTTAAAGGACTTGGCTGGTCACAGGGCTGGGATGTAATACCTGTAGTACCGTTCTTTTGTCAGCAGCATAATTAACAATATGATTTATACATCCACTGCCTTCTGGTATTCACAGTACAGTTTGTAAACTTAATTAGTTCTTGGAATAGCAAATGTTTTAGAGATGATAAACATTTTCTCTCTGAATAATGTGTTGAATGGTTATATATTCATAGAAGTGTACTCTGTGCTGTGCCCATTAGGGAGCTGGTAGGTATACTTCACAGTGTAAGCATCACCTGCAGTGGTGTAGTCTCCGATTATATTGTCTTCCTGTGCCTTTCACAGGGGAAATCAGAAATTTAGCTCAGATAATTTAGCCTCCAAGAATATTCCTTCTGGTTCCATTCCCTAGAGAACATCTATGGTAAGGTCATTGCATAGATTGCATTCTCCTGAACACTGGTGGAGATCTTCATGATATATCCTGGGGAGGAGGGGTAGTGACCCAGCCCAGTAGTGAGGCGGTATTGTGCTTACGCTCAGCACTTCACTTTCAGGGATGTAGATAGCTGAGTCTTAGGACGCTAACAGGAAAGGACTCTCTGCAGTTTCTAGAGATGCCATAAAAATATGCTGTGTGCCCAGGGACGTGTGCTGGGCCTTTTCTTTAGCACTTCATTACCATTGATAAGTCATAAATCTTAAAAATAGAAGGGAATTATTTGACTTTTTCAGGAAGTATTGGGCTAGAAGAATCAAATCAGGTCTTTGATGTCATAAGAGCCATAGGAAGGTAAAAATACCTAGGAGGAAACTAGAGCTCATACATTCAAAAGATGCCTGCTGAGTGGAGAAGAGTAAAGGGGGGTATTCTTCAGGTCAGTACAGTGAGACTTGATAACCAGAAAAGAATAGCCAAGAGCGGAACTAACAAACCTGAGGTCGCCTGCCACTTCATTTCCCAGACAGACCTGTGTCCTTTATTAAACCCTTGACGCCTTACAGCTGAGCTACTCCTGTTGTCCTGCAGGGAGCCTCCACATCTCTGTTTTCGTAGCTAGCTGAAAGGCCATATGCATTTGGGGGATCTTATGGGAATCTCATTTACTTCTCTCTCCTGCATGCACCAGTTTTGAAATGCATGACTTCTGGTCGGGATAAGCCTAGATAGCAGACAGCTCTCTTAAGAGTTTTGTGTGTCTTCTGATGCAATTGTCCTTATTTTCCTTTATTGTGTTTGACTGGATTTCTTGAAGCTATCAACTTGCTCATAACCCCAAGTACACAAATCATGAGAGTTCTTATTGTTGGCTTGCAGAGGTTGTGTTCCTTTCCATTTTGTGTGTAGTCCCAGCAGTTACCCGTGACCTCAGCCTCTGAAACTCTCCAAACCATTCCTACACCCTTAGAAAGCTATGGCTGCTCTCCTCAGAGGACTCAGTCCTGCTCCAGGAGAGCCTTTCCCAGATTCTGAGATAACAAATGAGTCTTGGTTCCAGCTCCAGAATGTGCTCATCAAATTACTTCCTTTTGTTATCGTAGCTTGCTGCGGTCCCCATGCCTCCATTTCTAAGTGGCTTCAGTATTGTCCAGCTTCACACACTTAGTGCCTTCACACACCTATCCAATCTTTTCAGCTGAAGCAACTGGCACACTATCTGTTTACTTGGCTAGATCCTGACTCTGATAAACCCACTTGGAAAATTCTTCAGGTAGTGGAAAGCATCCAGGAATCAGCAGGCTGGAGTCTTACATGCCAAATACCACGCTAGAGGTTCTGGGGCGCCTCAGCAGTCCCAACAACCATGAGCACTATGCAGAAAGACATAGCTTTGGGAAGGCAGACTGAGCTGGAGCAAGAAGGTAGGATGTGCAGAACCTCTGCTCATTATTCTACAACAGGGCGCTGCTCAGTGGGAATGTGTGGTCCTTCCTTCTCCCCAGAGTCATTGGCCACTGGCCCATGAGGACCAAGGGAGCAGAATTGACAAACAGGGTTTTGGACGGCCTGTGAGTATGATAGAAATGATAGACTTATCTCCTGGATCAGCTTTAGAGAAGCAGCTCAATTTTATTTGGGGTAAATGATGCTTATATAAGACTTTGGGGAGCAGGTAGGAATATCCAGGGTGGGCAAAGATCATTAGCTGAAGGCTAAGGTACTGAGAAATCTCCCCAGCATGGGGAGGCCCTCCCAGGTGCTTGCTGAATGAGAGTTGGATCTATAGTTTCCCTAAAGGCTACTTGACATTCCTCAGGTAGAAAGTACAGGGGTTTTGGGCTCTCTAGCCAAGGTCAGAGAAGGAGAAGCCCTGCTAGTAAAGGGAGTCTGCCATTTTGCACTGAGCTTAGGGCTTTCCGATGTCAGACTTTTTGACCTTAGTTAGCAGGGCCCAACAGGTATGGAACTAAGGGACACCTGTTTAATAAGTGTCTCAGGTCTGTTTGAGAAACATAGTGACAAATGACTTGTCTTTTGTTAATCTCAATCTTGGCTATTGTTTACTGGTTATCGGGTCTCACTGCACTGCCCAGAGGAGTATGGCTGTTCATTTGCTCTCATCAACTCAGCAGGTGTCCTTTGACGCATGCTTTTTGAATTCAAGGTACAGAAATCGGTTTTGGACTTAGAAAGATGAATAGTGCAGTTTTAAGTCTCTAGGAGCTAGTCAGTGAGACAGATTGTGAAAATGTGTGTCAGTCTCAAGGTTGAAAGGAACCTTTGTGTCCAGCTTGCTGTCAGATGATTGACACTTTCCAGAACATTGCTGAGCTGCTATATTAGAGTGGGCTTTTGGTGAACCTAAAAATTTTAAAGTAGTCACTTCTGGATTAGCCAAATGCTGTTACATGTTAGATTCTTCAGGCCTGTAATTGGAATTGATGTTCTTTTGCTATTTCTCCCTTTCAGTCCTGATTCTCCCACATGTCTTCTTACTGTTTGTACTTAAGGAAAAGTGCTTTCGTAAATCTTAATCACTTTGGATTGTTTACGCTTACTATAAGCACGTTGAGCAGTTTCCACTTCTTACCTAGGCACTGCTGACCACCTCTCCCGTATTATTGCCTGTTCTGTAGAACTTTTTAGGCTTTCCCCCTCATCATTTCCCTCTCCTGATGAAATAGTGGGACCTCAGCTACATTACATCGCACATCTGCCTTTGTGTTTTAGTCTTAGTGAGCTGCCATAGGTGCTGAACAGGGCACCTGATCTAAAGACACACCTTTGGATCCTGGCCGTGTTGGTTTTGGAATGTTTACTTAGTCACTGGCTCATAGATCAACGAATTGTAGTTAGCATAGCAATGCACTAAGAGCTCTGTATTGACTCAGGTTCTGAGTTACTTGCCCAGACAGGCAATGTAAGTAATGGGTGAGTCACACATTCAACCTTAGAGTAGATTTGGCACGTGAAACCGCTGGGTTGCACATTCACTGACTAAATCCTTTAAGGTTGAAGGACACAATGAAAACTAATGAGTGTCGTTGTCTGGCCCTGGCATGTTATTTTTTTTGTAAGACCCCCAGACAAGCTTAATGTACAAGTTAGTTTAGAATGTAAAGATTTGTACCTTTAACATGGCCCTCTGAAGGAAATCCCCGGCTTGGTTATTCACTGTCAGTAGAGGCAGGGAGTGCATGCAATGTGTGGAGGACCACTGGTAGGGAGAGCTTTCTCCAGCCTTAGGATACATGCGGAGCTGCTCAGTTTCAACGGTTGTATAAATCTGTACCAAGGTGGCTCATGTCCTCTGAGGCTGTGACTATTAAAATATACGCTAAATGATCTTTCATAAGTATGGTAACTTTCTGTTATGCTTATTAAATCAAGTCTGAGGAACAGAATGCACGTTAATACTGCAGTTGTATTTTGCTATTAAATATTTTATATTCTTTTGGTAATTTTCAGATGGCTAAGATCAGTGGGCATGATGTGTATTTGGCAACGGTGTATGTTTTGTCGCACCATTAAGGTGTGTTGGAGGGTTGTGTGTGTGTCTGTGTGTGTGTGTGTATGTGGGGGTATCTCTTAAAGATTCCTTGGTGCCTTTTGGCTCTCACTGGATGTTTCCTTTGGAATCTAGTCATGGGTCGCTATATTTATCTTTAGAGTTCAGTTTTAAATAAAAGTGCCCCCTCCAGATAATATCATACAGAAAGTGGTAGTTAGTCTCTCGGGCTTCTCTCCAAACATTTATTTGCCTTCACCCTTGCTTATGAGTAGAACAGATTATAGATCTGACCTAACCGTGTGTGGTAACGAGATGATAAATTCCTCTCTGATTTTGTTTTGAATTCAACCACTGTATGTATTATTGTCCATCTAGCCAATAGAAAAATCCTCATTTGTAATCTTATTAGATACGAAAGTAATAGAGAGTAAAATGCTTGTGTGATATGGTTGTTATAGAATGTTATTAGTGCGGTCATATTTCTGTCTCCACGTGTGATAATGCCATCGGGATGAGAAGACACTGAATCTTCACACAAAGGAAATGGGTTTTATAATGAGTGCGGTCTGAACAGAACTAATCTCTTTCGTGGATCATTACTCCACCTAATCATAAAACTTTTTTTAATTCAAATCCTTGCAGGGTTCTAATTGGTGACCTCGGAGCCTGATAATTGTTTAAGATAGCTGGTCCTCTGCAGAGTACTTAATGGTGTTTGCAATTAAAAGTGAGAAATGTGCTTTAACCCTGAGGTACAACTAAAAGGTAGATTTTCTTTTTCTCAGACTTTAATGGTAATTCTTGCTTTCTCCTGTAAGTTATTAACTTAAATCCTTACTAGCTGGAATTAACCAAACACAGCCTGTGGGTTTCCTGACTGACAAATGCTTTGGGTTATACTGAAGATAGTCTGTGGAACAGTCAAGGGCGGGTCGTTGTGTTTTGGGGACAAGCCCTGGCTTTGTTGTCATTGTCTCGTAGCTCCATCTTTCTGCTTGTCCTTTTTGGTAGTTCTTTAAATCACTGAGCCAGTCCCTACTACTTGATTCATTCAACTAATACTAACTTTAGACCTTCCTTTTGTGACTATTGGCCATGAAGGTGGGTCTGAAGAAGAGAAATGTGCCAGCATTAGGGCAGTGTGTCAACATTAGTACCAGTAAAGTTGCATGTGACCATAAGCCCGGTCACTCATCCCTCTTCCTCCCTCTCCATGTGCACAGCTGGACTGCAGATGTTTGCTCAGTTGTTGCCTCCTAGGTCAGAAGCCTCCACTGCTGCTTGTTATGTCTTAGTCAACAGTCAGTGGATGTAGACAACTCTCCTTTATCCTGGGCAATAAACTTAGTCTATTTTGTTTGCTTATTGCTTGGAAGATTTTGTTTTGTCTCAAAACCATCATATTTGCAGGGTGGTATTTTGTGAAACAGCAGAATTTTGACTCAGACAATTTGAGAGGCAAACTTGAGCTCTGTTGTTTGTTTATGGAGAAGGGAAGGGATAGTGTCTGTTCTGAGAAGTTTGTAAGGACTACAAGAAAACCTGTATTGCCTAGAATATAATAATTGCTAAACTTGTTAGATTCCTTCTACTAATGTTAGGGTCCACCTCATTTATCTTTATTGTTTAGCCATTATTGTTTCAAATAACTTAGGGTTAGCCATTTTTATTTATTTTTATTTATTTATTTTCTTTTTAGAGACAGGGTTTCTGTGTGTAGCCCTGGCTGTTCTGGAACTCACTCTGTAGACCAGGCTGGCCTCAAACTCAGAAATCCATCTGCCTCTGCCTCCCAAGTGCTGGGATTAAAGGCATGCACCACCACTGTCTGGCTGCCATTTTTTAATTAATAACTTAGGGTTTTTATTAATAACTTAGGCCAGAACATGGTAAGTTCTGAAGGAAACTTAGATTTCATTGGTGCAGTGAACACGTGTATCTTTGTATTTTTCTTTACTGTAATGTGTGTGTGTGTGTGTGTGTAAATAACCGTATATAATTAAGAAGGAATTAAGGAGACAATACAAACAGTGCAAAGACAAATGTTGGCAGTGGAGCAGAAACTGTTCACACTCTTGGGGGAAATGTGAATGAAAAGAGTATAGGGATCTGAACTAAAACTAGGGCTGCCATTGAGCCCCACATCTATACGAGGGAAGTGCAGGCAATAAGTAGACGAGATGTCTATCTTGATGTTTCTCCAAGCACTCCACAGAGTAGTCAAGATTTGTGGTCAACTGTCTGAAAGCAGATGAATATGAAAACCACACAAAGTGTGTGTCATGTATATGACTCAAGGGAATACACTCAGCTCATTCAGTATCTTCAGACACTGAGGCTACAGGAACCCAGAGCCGAGCTTGCCAGTGTGTCTGAAGAAGCACAGAAGGCATTTGATTGGCTTGGGCAGGTTCCTAATGGCATTTGTTGGCATTGGTGCAGTGTGTGTGTGTGCTTTTCCAGTGATGGTGCTCCCAGAACTCAGCTTCTCTTTTCTCATATAGGAGCACAGGGAGTGAGCACCATCTTAAGTAATGCTGGCCCGTTGTTGTTCGTGTTCTTCTAATGGAATGAATAAATCACAAATTAGATACTGTAAACAGTTGCTTATATGTGAATCGTTTATTAATAGTTGTGATGCCTCTAATACTGGTGGAATTAGGGTTATATCTTTGGAGGAATATAAAAATTCACCAGGAAAGCCCAAGGGCAGTTTTTATTAATGTTCAGGGTGGGGGTGCAGTCACAAACAGGACAGACAAGTTGAAAATCTCACCATTTGCCAGGAAGAAGGGAGATGAAGGGAAAACATGCCTTTTAAGTTGGGTCTGGTGGTCAGAGAAGCAGCTAGGAAGCCCAGAGTGTCACAGAAAGGAAGATTAGCAGTGCCTGGCCCGGGATCTGTATTCACACAGCTCTCAGTGCCAGGCTTCTACTATCCTAGGGCAAAGAATTGTGCCAGGGACATGTGGCTGGCAGTAGAAACAGAGAGCTTATTAAGAAAGGGGAAGCAGAGTATAGATCTGTGAGTTCAAGGCCAGCCTGGGCTATGCATGGCATTTCATGACAGCCAGAGCACTCAGAATTGGATTCTTTAGTGAGATGAGGAAAACACTTCAGAAAACTAGTTGGGAGACCCATAGCCCTGACCAGTTTTGCTCTGTTCCTTGGAGGAAGCCAGGGCTGTTGCTACCTAGCTACTTTTCATACACTAATCTTGATGTTTCAGTCTCAGTCTCTACTCCCCTGCCACACCTGCATAATGTCATGGTGAGTGTCCCCAAATGTAATAATAACACAAAGTACCTTTCTTTTGTACTCACAGTAAAAATCACTCCTGAACAGTAATACCAACAGAAGAAGGAGGGAGATTGGGAGTCAGACAGCCCAGCATGAGGTTGCAGGCCTGGAATGTTGAGGGTATCTTAGGCGCTTTCTCCTGTGCACTAATGATTCTGCCTACCTTGTGGCATTGTCTCAGGGATTACCTGCCTGGGAAGTATTCAGTAAATAGGTCTTAGTGCCCAGTAGCAGTGCTTGGCCTTCCTCATTACCCATAAGATGTGCAATTAATAATTTCATTCTCTTTTCCCTTAGACGAATGTGACTGTCATTTCCTTATGTGTAGGTTTTAGCCTTATGTATTTTCTCTAAAAATATTTGTTCTGATTTATGAATATTAGTGTTTCTAAGAGTACTTACTTCTTAGAGTGCCAGTTTTTTCTCTATTAATGATGTATTTATGTGTGTTTATGATGAACTTGTGCATTCTTCCTAGGCAGTGCCAGGTGTCTACTCTGCCATGTCATCTTTTTCTTATTATGGAACACTGTATGCAAGGTTATGAGCTGGATGAGTCAATGGAGGGTAGGCAGGTTTTAGCATATTCAAGCCTGGTTTGTATGCAAGAGGTGTTCTGTTAGGCCTGTATTACTTAATTAAAATTTTTTGTAATGAAAACATTTATGGAGTTGGAAGTTAAAATTTTCAGAGCTGCAGGTGCAGTAACAGTGTAGTAATCTGTCAAATAGGATTTCTGATGGGTGGGGATGCTGTCTGTACGTCTTTTAAGATCACTCTTAAATCCCACCTGCATTGTTACACTTACTATAAACTGGCTTTCTGAATGTCAGACATGCACTTCATTCTCTGTACATGAATTCCTCATTTTAGTATAGATTTTTTGATTAAAGTTTTGGTTAAAAGCATTGGTTGGGGGTGATTGGAAAGGCTGCGTTTCACACTGTTCTTCTTTGTGTAGGCTGATCTGCATTAGCAGAGACCCAGTTACTTTCACTGTAGTTCTTTGTGTCACTGGCTGATCTGTATTGTTCTCGCATAGATCTCGGGATTCTTAACACAATACCTTTTAAAAACTACTAAGTCGTGACGTTTAGAAGAACATTTCATCAGGGGCTACTACCTCCTTTACACACTTGTTCAGCTCATTCCAATCTATTTTAAACCATCTGTTCAGCCATGTAGAAACCATTCAGGGAGCCCTTCCTGTGTGCTTTAGCTTGTTTTACCACTGTGAAGAGACTACCATGACCAAGACAATTCTTATAAGGATAGCATTTAATTGGGGCTGGCTTACAGGTTCAGAGGTTCAGTCCGTTATCATCAAGGCAGGAGCATGGCAGCATCCAGGCAGGCATGGTGCAGGAGGAGCTGAGAGTTCTACATCTTACTCCAAAGGCAAACAGGAGAAGACTGGCTTTCAGGTAGCTGGGATGAGGGTCTGAAAGCCCACGCCTACAGTGACACACTTTCTCCAACAAGGCCACACTTCCTAGTAGTGCCACTCCCTGGGCCAAGCATATTCAAACCATCACACTATGCTAGGGGCTGGAACACCAGAAAGGCAAAAGAACAGAGTTTTCTGTGTTCCATAGGCACCACTTTTGGGGAGGAGTAGAAGACTGTGAACATGAAGTACAGTGACACATTGTCCATAGACCTGGGATTGGGGAATATGTTAACATAAGAGTTGGATACAGAGCTGTGGCTTTGTGTTTTTCAAGAACTATAAAGTTAAACTAGAAAAAGAAATGCTATTCTTCAAGAACTTCCTGTCAAGAACTTTATTTGGCAAATGTGAACTACTTAGGTTGAAGTTGCCTATGTCACATTACTGTCATAACTTTTGAAGTGCTTTGTCATTCAAAAATGACACATTGGCTCTGTAGGATAAGTGTTGTGATTTTTCTTCCCTTTCCTGATGGTTAATCTGAGACACAGGGATAGTAACCCTTGAGGCAGCCATATACTGGTAAGTGTGCTGAATTATTTCCTGAGCTCTTTTGAGGAATTATGTTTCAGTTTCTTTTTGTGTATTCATCAGGGTTCTCTAGAGGAACAGAACTTATAGAATGATCTGATATAATTCCATATATAATAAATCCCATATATATCTATATATCTATATATATCTCCCATCCATGTTGTTCAGTCCACAAAGCCGGAGGTCTCAGCTGGTCTTCAATATACTCTGGAATCCAGAAGTAGGCTGGACTACCATTGAAGGAATGGACTTTACAGTGAGAGCAAGAGCAAGCAGGCAGAGCACAAAAGCTTCCTTCTTCCATGTCCTTTCTATAGGCTGCTAGAACAAAGTGTGGCCCTGATTAAAGGTGCATCTTTCTACCTCATTTGGGTTAAAGGCAAATCTTTCCACCTCAGAAGATCTAGATGAAATGTGGTCTTCCTACTTTAAATCATTTAATTAAGAAAAACAAAAATCAAAGAACAACTGTACCCAGCCCCCAGTTAATTCCAGATGTAGTCAAGTTGAAAACCAAGAATAGCCACCTCAAGTCCCCCTCATGTCAACTTGACACACATTTACTTCTCTTTATAGCATGTTTTTTTTTTCTCCTTTTTTATTTTTGATACTTTATGTACATTTCCAATGTTTCCCCTTATCTGAGTCTCCTCTTTGGATACCTCCTGTCCCCTCCCCAACCCGCCTCTAGGAGGGAATTCCACCTCCCAC
>CM052718.1:31290310-31327284 GCA_028551405.1 Uromys caudimaculatus | reverse complement strand
CACGTATAAGAAACACATTCATTCGATTTTTAACTAGGTCATAATTGCACCTAACATAACTATTCCTTGTACAAGGTACAACCTCAAACACATTATACATTTTACAATAGGTGGCAATGTTTCTTGAGATACATTCTTTTAGTATCTCAAAACTTAAAATTTGATAACAATATTCTTTTAATTGATGTTACATTACATAATAGAGAAATCAAGGGAACACAAATATCTGTGCAGATTTTTAAGAACATATGACATAAACCCTCATCAATTATCTTCATTTCTGCAAGTGGTCACATGGCTTAGCTGGTATTTATAGCCACCTTCCTCTTCTCCCCATGCTGTATTTCCTCCACCATTAGCAGGCACCTCAGCAGGTCTTGGTTCTTTTACTTAAGGAGTGACCCATACCTTCCTTCCTGATGGGTCTGTACCCTTTGTTATACTTCTTGGTTTAGGCTGTTGTGGTTTCCCATTGACTTTAATCACAGAACATAGGTAGTACCAAGAGATGCCCTAACTGATCTCCTGTACTCTAGACATAATTGTTCTTACCTCTGTTGTGGAGAAACAATCCAATTTCCCCTTGGTAATATGGATCTATCACCCCTCCTAACACTGTTATTCCTTTCTTAACCTGTTGACTTAGGGGCATCAGAAGCCCAAAGTGACCAGGGGGGGTGTCTCAGCTTCCAGTTCATTGGAATGTTTGTTGTGGCACCCCTTCCTCTGGAACCAAACCTTCTAGGCCAACAGAACTTAGGGTGGATGGAAGAGTACACAAACATTTTTCCTAGTGGGCTGCAAGGGGTGAGATAGTGAGTGGAAATCTTTACTTTTCCACCCCTTTATTCCTGGATCCACGGATCCTAGGTATGAGAGAAACCATAACATGCCATTTACCACCATCTGGAGAACCCTGACCTAGCCCTTCAGGCTGCTGCCACTTAATTGGTGCCATAACTGTGTCTTCAAAAGGCCATTCCATTTTTCTGTTACGCCAACTGCTTCAGGATGGTGAGCACCATAGAAATACCAGTGGATTCCATGATTGTGGGCTCATTGTTATACTTCTCTGGCTGTGAAGTGAGTTCTTTGGTGAGAAGCAATACTGTGTGGAATACCATGATGGTCATTAAGACATTGTGTAAGTCCATAGTCAGGAAAGGCAAATCCATAACCAGAGTAAGTGTGTACTCCAGGAAGAACAAAGTGTTATTACTGTCCATGGAAAAAGTGGTTCAGTATAGTCAACTTGTCATCAGGTCACCAGAATCAGCATCAATTCCAGACTAGTATCCAGTAAATCCTAGCAAGTCTGATGTTGCCTTCACTGAGTTAGTTACCCTTGTAAAAGACCATAGGGTCACTTTGGCAAAAGACTGGGGAAAGGTTAACAGGAACGGAGAAAGGAGAACAAAAACTCTTAGGTATTTTATCAAGGTCCAGTTGACAACTAAGAAGAGCCATCACAGTTAATCAATCCCTAGGTATGAATTTAGCGCTCAGCATTGGATTCAAGGGCTTTGGAGTTCAGAGATGGTTCCTGTCTGCCATCACTCTTCCCATTGTAGGTGCTGAGCCACAGGATCGATTTTTGTTTTTCCTTAAAGTGGTGAAATTGTTCCGTTGTATTCTGGGTGAACCACGTAGAGCAGTGAGTCCTTCCTGAGTGAATCTCTTGCACCGTTGGCATGCATATGACTGTGTTTGTGTGTCCCTGCCCCTGCGTCTTTTAGTGCCATGGCTGCTTCTGTTGAATTTCTTGTCATCACTTAATTCTGTAGGAAGCTTGGCCAGTAGAGGAATCTTTCTTTGCCTTTTCATTTGGGTTTGGGTCTTGATCAATTCTTGATGACACACAGAATTCCTTGAGCTCTACTTTCAGACCTCACAGGCAGTCACAGCTGTTGAGGTTTTATCATTCCAGGCTTCTCCTGACAGGGAAACAGCACTTCTCACAGACAAGCCTCATTGCAGCAGAGGAAAGAAGGAGGAGCAGATGTGTCTGTCTTCACAGGGCCTGGGGACACTTTGGGGTTACAGCTCTGAGAACCCTGTGACATCTCATTTCACATGAGACAGAGATTGTTAGTTGTTGACAGTAGCTGATGTTGTGAGGTTAAGTGCACTAGAGAACACACAGATATTGGTAAAGCTGAATAGGATATGGGTATTGCTGGCTCTTGGCTGTGTGGGGAACTTGCCCAAATCTTGTAGCCCTGAGCCTCACTACTCTGTCTTTTATTCACAGAAAGTGCATCCTGGTTGTTGCATTGTAGTTTTCCAGAAGCCAGAACTACAGAAGCCAAAGGACAGGGTTAGTACATTTAGGGTCTTTTACGCTGAGGGACTTTCCTAGAACCATTGACTTCGCCTTTTTTCCTGTTTTGGCAGGTGTTATAGTCGACATGCTGGGTTTCAAGGTCTCAATGATGTTTCTAAAACAGTGTAAGTTCTGCTAAGCTCTAGGGGCTGTGGCTCTTGAGATATGGCAGAAACAGGCAGGTGAAGTAAAGAGGGACATATGTCACATATAGCAAGGATGAACATTGAGGGCATTGTAGTGCGTGACACACACAAATCACAACAGGATGCTCTTGTGTATTTGCACATGTGAGACAGTAGAGAAAAGGGCCTGCGGGGAATTGTTGTCGAACAGGTGTAGTGTCTCATCTTTGTCAGAAGAAGAAAAGTTTATGTGTTCTGTAACAGTGAGAATGTGCTTCACAAGAGTGAGCTGCACACTCACGAGTGGAATGCTTAAATGGATAAAACCCATGTGCGTTCTTTAAAGTGAAGAGAAAAGAAAAGGCTTTGCCTCCAGTGTTAGATCATCTGCATTGGAATCCTGACTCCCGCTTCATTAGCCTGCTTTTGGCAGCTTCTCTAAGCATGGGTATCTGCTCTGTAAAAACGATGTAGGAGATGAAAGTTTCTACAATGGAAAGAGAACCCACAGCTGCATGCATGATGAACCATTGTCCCCAAAGTCATAATAATCAAATTACCGTTGCTCAAATGGATTTCTCACCACTTCCTGGTTTCTCCTTGCCTTTACTATGTGTGGCACTGTGTACTGAGCCCAAATGCAGCTTTGTTAGAAAGGACCCTCTCCAGAGTCCTTTCTCACATGTCTGCTGCATTCTGCCTTCCCTGCCACTCTGTCCCTCAGAGGTGGAGTATCCTCTGGGGTCTTGTCACACTCATAACTGTATGCTTTCTGCTACTAACGTAAGATGGGCAGTAGGGAAAGGGACTTCGGAGTATTGATTTCTCTGTTCTCCCTGCGGTGTGCCTGAGTTCGACTGCCCATCTCTGGAAGCTCCTCTCTGATGCTTCTCTCATAGTACCTCTTCCAGTCTCCCCTGCCCTGTCTCCCTGTCTCCCTTGCTTACAAGTCTAACTTCAGACCCTTCCCTGCCCTTGTGCCCTCATTCTTCTTCCTTCTTAATCTCCTGATGCCTTTATTAAATTAATTCTTTATTCCTATGATTATCCATACCTTTGTTGGATATTTTTTGGATGTTTTGGGTATCTAAGTTCACTGAGTGCATGCTGGATACCACACAGATGCCTGAAGAGGGTGAGGGTTCCCTCTAAACTTGAGATAATGAATGGGTGTGAGCTACTGTGCGGGAGCTGGGAACCCAACCCAGGTCCCCTGCAAGAACAGCAAGTGCTCTTAAACCCTGAGTCATCTCTCCTGCTTTTGTGGCTAGCCCTTTATTAAACCATTTAGATGACTCTAATTTATCTGTTTCTTTCTGGAGTCCCATTTTGAAGGTCAGTTACTTAACAAGAAAGAAGCTCAGGGAAGGCCAAGTTGTAGTGTGAGCGCTTCAAGCTAAAGGGTTTCATATGAAAGTCTAAGTTCTGAACGCACTCAGCCCAGGGACTCATGGCCTGCTTACTACTTGCCTTCCCATCCTATCTTGTAACAACAATCTGTAACCCAGGTTCTCATACACACACACACACACACACACACACACACACACACACACACACACACACACACAGAGAGAGAGAGAGAGAGAGAGAGAGAGAGAGAGAGAGAGAGAGAGAGAGAGATGAGAGAGATGAGAGGGAGAGAGAGACAAGATTCATTGGGTTTATTCTTCTGTCAATAAAAGCAGTGAATGACCTCTGTCGATACATACATACTAGGGGGAGGCTTGCATTTCTGAGTTCTGAAGTGATCATGACAAATTGTGATTAACACCCCTCTGAGATGTGGGGATGGAGTGAGAACAAGCCACTGAGGCAGTGTACAGGCGCAGGTGATGCTTAGGTGTTGAGTCAAGGTCATCTCCGTTCTCTGCGAGTCACCTGCAAGGCACTCCGAAAGAGTGGGCATGAGGAAGTACTGGGAAATAGTCAATGGGCTAAGACAGACTTCAAATACACAGTGCCAGCTGAGGAATCATCAAAGAACAATGGCAGGGACTTGAAGGTTGCCGTACTAGAAAGTGGAATTTCGTTCGGCTAGCCACAGTACATGGAGTTTCATTATAGGAAACAAGGCTAGACACATAGTACCCCAATGTGTTGTAGTGTAGGAAACAGGCTGACTTGGCGAGTGGTCCTGGTGGTACACACAGAGCAGGATGGAGGGGAGGCAGAGTGTGGAGGTATCCCTGCACGGTGATTTCAACAGGACATCCAGCACTAGGTTCCATGCTTCTGTGAACGTGTGTGCGCATCATTGGCAGCTCTCTCCTCGGTCCTCTGTCCACCCTTTAATGAACCAGAGTCAGCTCCCATTTGCTACTGATTCCAAGAGTTAGCGTATCCCCTTTCCACGTCTTTATCCACTGTATCGTTCAGCCCGTTTGCTTTCCACTTTCTCTGCACTGCCCAATCCTCTTCTTTGGGGATGCTTCTGCTGACTCAGGTGATTCTTAGTGCAACCCCCTGTCTGTTGCTGAACTGTCACCATTTCATCTAGTTGTGAAGGACCTGGCCTGCCTTGGCATGCTTTTGCCCTCCTTCCTCCTCTGCACAGAACAAAGGGACCCGTTTCCCCACTTTTATCTGTCTGTCCTTCTGTGAGAACCTCAATCCAGCCATCAAGACCTAGCATCTATTTATTGCTTCTGTGACAGCAAGATTTTCGGACATTGTAAGAGACACTATGAGACCTTAGAATTCTCTCTGTGTGGACGAGCTGCCCTGCAGTAGTGTTTTCAGGGCCTCCTGCTCTTGCTTAGAAATCTACATTCATTTGACTATAGTCTTGTAAGTATTTTGGCCTGGATTTTCCAGCTTTTTAAGTAAGCTTGCATATTCCAAAGCTGTTATCTAACCTCAATGTGTAGCATTTGGTGCATCATATACGTTTGTCTCTCTGCCTCCCTCTCTGTCCTATTGCATAGTATATCTCAGAACTAAATAGACTTTAGATAAAGGCTAGGTGGTGTTCTCAGTTCGGGTGACTAGTTCAGTGAATAGTAGTGATGCTCAAAGGATTTTGCGTGCAGTTTTCAATCTGTATTTAACTGAGATGCCCTGCGGGTGAATGGCCCATCACAGTTTCAGTGGAAAGGGTCAGGAAAGGACCAAGTGAGCTGTGTCTTAAGAGAGCACAGCTTTTACACTCCCAGCCAATGTGTAAAACTTCTGTGTGGCCAAAATTTATTTATAAAAAATTGTTTTTCTAACTTAAAACAATTTTCTAAACTTAAATTTTATATTTTAATTGATAATAATAGTCATATAATTAAAAAAATATCAAAAGCAACTCACTTCCTCTCCATGCCAGCAAGTTACTTTGGTTACCATTTTCTTATTTACTGCAGGGAGATCATGTGTGCATGGTCACAGTGAGAGCATAATATAAATAATAAAATAGCTGAGTTTAGAGGTTGTCTGTTATAGTTACACCACCCATACACACACACACACACACACACACACACACACACACACACACACACCCCATATTTTACAGGATTTCTTGAAAAAATCAGGCGAATCATAATCACCCAACATACATATAATGAAACCTGTAGATGTTGGCCTGCAGAGATGAGATAGTTCAGTAAAGTGACTTATTGCCTTCCAGATGTGAGGGCCAGAGTTCAGATACCCAGAAACTTGTGTAAATGCTAGGTGGGTGTAGCAGCCCACATTTAGTTCCAGCCACAGAGCCAGAGGTGGGATCCCCAGCAGCCTGGCTAAACAAGACTAGCAGTATCAGTGAGTTCTGGGTTTGATTGAGACACCTTACTTCAGTGAATAAGTCAGGGTGGGGGCAGACTGTTAATGATAATTTCCTCTACTAACTTAACCTCTGTGTGTACTTGTAAACACATGAGCGTGTAGACATGCCCACACCTGTACTCACACTCATGCATGCATACCACTCACAAACAAATGAAGAAAACTGAGGGAAAATCTAATCGTTTTAAAGGAAATTTTAGTTTACCTCATTTGTTGACTTCTGTGTCAAAGATTATTTCTGATTATTAATAGCTAATAATAGATGGACTTTCTTTTCTTTTACTAACTAAAGCTGGAGTCTTATACTCAGTGAAGCAGCTGACTTGTGACTTTTATTTTTTAATTTTTTTCTTTGAGATCTTTAACCATATATAGAAAGAATTATGGTCATATCGTCCTCCAGTTCCCCCAGGTTTTCAACTCATTTCTTCCAACTCTATGACCTTTCTTTCTCTTTTAAAAAAATAATCTATTAAGTCCAATTAATGTTACCCATAAGTGCATGGGTGTGGGACATCCACTGGAGTGGCCAGTCTACCAGAGGCCACACCCCCAAGAATAATTCTCCCTTCCCCAGCTTCTGTAACCTGCCATTAGCTTCTCCATTAGGGAGGAAGGAAGCCTTAGGAGCTCTTCTCCCGTTCCTACTGAATTCTGGCTTGTTTTGTACAGTAACTGCAGCTGCCGTGAGCTCATGAGTGCAATAGCCATGTCATGTCCAGGGGGCGGCATTTTCCAGCACTTTTTCCAGCCAGCTTCTTCCAGACTTTCTGCCTCCTCTTCTAAGAGTCATGGAGAGTTGGGGTGGTGTTTTAATAAACATGGCCTATTTTTGACTGAATACTCAAGTCTCCTATCTCAATACTTCGCTGCCCAGTCCACAAAGAAGGCTTTCTGACTGAGGCTGTGAGCAGCCTGGGCCTATTTAGAGGGCAGTTTGACAGCATGGCCATTTAGAAAACTAATAGCATGTTCTGCCCTAGCATGTGTGACTGTCCTCCCAAGTGCCCTCCCTTTACACAAGCATTATAATGACCATACCAAGCATAAAGTTCTCTCCTGTTGAGCAGAATAAGCCAGAGAGTAGATGACTACTCTGGGACAGTCACACCCCTTCTGCACAAGTGACATATCTTCCTGGCCTATTGGTACTGCAGCCTGCAAGGTCTATTGCTGGGTAAGACCAAATGAGATCTACCCAGTAGGGAGAGAGTTTCTTCATAGGATTTCAATTGATTTCTTTGTGCCCTTTGACCAACATGGGTGGTGTCTTCAGGAGCTGGGTTCCAAGAGCAGTGGTGTAGCCTGTGTTGTTTTGGACACCTCTGGGGAGGAGTCCTATGCCTGGCACTGCAGTTTTTATTTAATAGCCATGTTTTCTGGATTGAATTATTACTTAAAAAACAAACAAACAAGCCCATTTGGAAGTTGTCCTACCTTCTAGTAAGTTTCCGTAAGGCCTTTTCATACCCTTAGTCTTGGTTAACCCACCTCCTCCCTCCTCACCCCTTTCATACTTAACACCTTTGATCCCCGCTACATCACCTCCTCCTTCATAGATGACCTGTTCTACTCTTTCCTCCAGTTATATTTTAATAGGGTTATACAATAGGCTTCCATATACCCTGCCTCTAGGTCACCCCAAAGGACTCAGTGCTTTTTATTGAAGACTAAAAATGATTAATTTATCACACACACACTTGTTATGCCATTGATCCTGAAATTTTCCAACTTTGGATTTAGTTATGGAAAATGCCTGAGTGTTTCTCACCTTCAGAGTCTCTACTTTCTTTTCCTCCCCCACCAGTCTCGTTTCTGTTGTAGTATTTCTTGACACCATCAGACCTCTACTGTCAGCCAGGTGCCCAGTTATCCCGTGGAGATGGAGTTAGAACAAGACATGCACACCCATGCAGTGCCTCCTCCGGGGGGGGGGGGGGGGAGGAAGGAGAGAGAGAGAGAGAGAGACATAGACAGTGAGTGTGTGTGCATGTGTGTGTGTGTGTGTGTGTGTGCGCGCGCGCACACACGCAAGCACACACCCCCATGTACACGCATTAAACAAGCACAATGATGAATGTAGGTCCCCATCTGTACACTCACATGACCTCCAGTTCTTCCTTTCTCTAGGCCCTGTGTCTTGTACCTGTTGGGGAGCAAGTCCACCTACTTGTGGAAGCACCTGACTGTGCCTCTTGTACACAACCAAGTACTAAGTACACAAACTGAGTAAAAATATATGCTATGTCCGGTTTCTGAAACCTGCAGGTGGCAGGGGTCAGGCAGTAGATGTTTGTAGAAGTAGGCTTTAATGTAGAGAAACTGGGGCTTGGTGAGAGATGCTACCTCTGTTTTTTCTACTTACAGTAATAGAGTCCTCTCTCCATGCTCTGTGAGGGCCAAGCCATGAAGGATTCATTTTCTTGTTCCTGTACTTCCCCGAGGAAGGAAAATCAGTGAGTTTCAGATGGATGGACCTTGAAAAGAGATGAGATAATTCCGGCATCCTGGGGAAGTGGGGTGCATTGCTGCAGGCAGTGTGGTAACTTGCAGTGGCCAGTGCTGTCTGAGGAGGTGGCCAGCAGCTGGAGAGCCTGCTGATAGCAGGCCATCCATGTTTGTTAAGCCAACTTAGAGCTGAGTTTTAAAAATTAGAAAATAATTGAAATAAAAATATAGTTACATTATTTCCCCCTTCCTTTCCTCCCTCTAACCTCTCCTGTCCTCTGTTCTTCAGATGTGTGTCTTGGAGTCAGTTCTTGATAGTACACGTTGTAGCATGCCAGGCAAGAGCAGCCATTAGGTAGGGGCCTGGTGCTGTGTACCGCTGCACTGAGAACAGGTCAGGGGAGATGAGGGTGATGGCGACGACAATGATGACGATTGAATCTGTGGTTGTCCATTTTACCTTCATTAGCTGAGGGCTGCCTTGAGAACCATACTTTGGGCATTTTTCATTTTATGAAGATTTCCTTGGTAAAATAGGTCTGTCATTACTTGAAACAAACCGTGCCAATTTAACAGTCTTCATTTCTGCATTTGAGTTCCTTCCACAGTGGAGCTAGCCAGACTCCACGCCTGCAGTTCTGAGTCACATGCTTCATGGATATCTTTTTGCCTCCACAGAAATAGAAAAGTTTCAAAAAGGAGAAGGCAAGGATGAAGAGAAGTACATTGATGTGGTGATCAACAAGAACATGAAGCTGGGACAGAAAGTGCTGATTCCTGTAAAGCAGTTTCCCAAGGTAAGGCAGCAGCTGTGCACTGGGCTGCCCTGCGCCCAGGAGCAGACGCTGGAGTTAGGGGGCTCCGGCCTTCACACACCCGAAGCTAATTCAACCTTTTTGGTGAATGGAGTGATTTGAATCTTTTGTTTGACTCCAGAATAAACTGTGTTTGTAGTATTTATATCATGCTAGCCATGTGCATACCCTGCCTTTCTCTTTGGTTTCCTCATTTAAAATATAAAATTGAGTGGTTGAGAACTGAAATCGTTTATGTGAGATGCGTACAACATTGGGCGTAAGCATGTGCATGCTTATGAAACCCCCGTTGTCATGAGCTTTGAATCAGGTGTCTGTCTGTGGTTCAGACAGACACTCTGTCTTTATACCGTTGTTCATTTCTTTGTGTTGTGGTCTTCATTACCCAGTGTCCCGGAGCTAGTTTAGATGGTTTTCAGTTGGATGTTATACATTACATTGCATGAGTGCTTTGTTACCAGGCATTTTGTGACAGGTATTTTCATTTGTCTGGTCAAATGCTACGAATTGAAATTAGCTATGTTCAATTTTTCAAAGAATTTCTGTTCTCTCCCCACCCCCACAAGTGGTTGCACAATGTTATGTGTCCATAGGTAAAGTATTTGGAGCCATGTCTCTTCTGCAGTGTGGCCCACTGTCAGGGATTTGGTATTATTATACGTTGTATTGTATTGGTCTTTCCTTGTGTTGTTAGCTTACATCTCCCTGATGAGTAACAGCCTTATATGTTTGTGTCTGCTGTTGTAAAGGTCATAACATTTTGACCCATTTATCTCTTGGCTACATGTGTTTTGATGGCTAACTGGTAGGAACTGTTTACATGGTCTAGGTACAAATCTTTTTAAAGCTTGTATTTGGAAATATTTAGCTCAGTCTTTGGCTTACTGTATTTTGGTAGAATCTTTGAGGAGTCTTTAATCTTTTCAGTAGTTTGTTTTACAGTTATTTCCTTCAATAAACTTAAGAAATCTTAATCTCAGAAAAATATTAAAACATTAATAAATTGTAAATACATTCTCCTTTTCTTAAGAGAATTTCTTTAATTATCATTTTTGCTTTTACGTTAAGGGTGGTGGTACATCTCAAATGGGTTTTGTAAATTGTATAAGTTAGAGTTAAATATGTCCTCCAGCAATTCCTTTGTTGGAAACTTAGCCCTCAACTTTACTGTCAATCACGTTTGGAGGTGGGGCCTTTGGAAGGCACCAGAATTAGAAAGTTCATGAAGGTGGGGCTACGTGATGACAGGTGTTACTTATAAAAGGACTAAGACTCGGTGGGTACAGTTGCTTAGGTGTGAGGCCTTGGGTGTAGATCTCCAGCTCCCATGGAAAGGCTGGCATAGCAGCTCACTTTGTAATTTTACCAGTGGTTGGGTAGACACAGGAAGCCAGCCAGTCTAGCCAAAATAATGAGCTATGGATTCCCTAAGAGATCCTGTCTCAAAAACTAAGTGGAAAGCAACCGAGGAAGACAACAGACATTAATCACTGCCCAGACACCAGTGGACATCTGACTTATGCACATACTGAAATAAAATAAAAAGAGAATGAGAGCCCTAAACTAGTGTGCTTGCTCTCCGTGTGGGATGTTTGCATCCGTGGTGAACAGAAGCATGAAGTCCCTCAAAATGGTAAGGTGGCCATTCTCCAGTGGAAAGCCACACTACCAAGAATATTTGGGCAGCATAGATGGATTCTGAAGAGATTTTCAAAAGGAGGGGAGAAGGAAGACACAAAGGTGGTTGGGTAGGTTTGAAGTGTGAATTAATTAAAACAAAACAAAACAAATATCCCAAAATTGCAAATTCCGGTACTCTACCGTTGGATGTCTCAGCCGACAGAACTGTTAGCCAATAAACTCCCACTCCTTATAAGTTATCTCTGTTGACGTATGCGGTTACAGCAACAGAAGATGGAACGAGGCAAAGGTCAGGTTTGATTTTTTCTCATGAGAGTATTTACTTTTCTCATCAGGATTTGATGCTTTCTGTCCATGGATTCATTTAGCACTTTTCATGGAAACCAAACAGCTGTGGAAGTGAGATTTATTTATGAGTGCTTTGTTCTGTTCCATTGAAGTATTTATGGATCCTTATGCCAGGGCCACAGTCTTGTTTACTGAAGCTTTTTATGGAGAGCCATGAGTTTTAAATTGCTCCAGTTTTGACCTTCTTTTTCAGATTACTTACATATTCTGGATCTTTTACAATTCCATATAAATATCGAGTTCATTCTTGAATCTCTACATAGTGACCTGCTGTGCTCTGGATGCTCCTGGGTTGTGACTGCTGATGGCTTTTGGGACTGCCCTCTTCCTAGCTCTTCCTCTCCCGTGTCTGAGTGTGGGATGGCTCTCCGTTTCTGTAGAGATGCTCAGATTCTTCTCAACAGCATTTCTTACCTTCGTAGTACAGTTCATCTGTGCCTGTCTAAGTAGTCATGGTTATTCACTCTCAGAAATTGGATTTTTAAGATATTTATTGTCTGAGTTTATAACACACCATTTGTTATCTCTATTGTCTATTTCTTCTTTCTTTTGCTATATTACTAAGTTTGTTAAGTTGTTTGGTAGATCTGTTAGGATCTGTACTTAAATAATCACACTGTCAGTATTAGCAGCTTTACTTCTGGTAAAATACTCAATGCAGGCAGTGGGGTGGGAACCCTTTCCTTCTCTGTATCTCTCACAATTGCTTTACGTTTATTGGTGAAGTTTAGATGAACAAATACGAGCTTTTAATTTCATGTTCTAGCTTCTCCCAGTCTTCTGTTGAGCACACCTGCCTCTGATGGTTGAGTCTAATCAGGATAGAGCTCAGATGTTCCAGGTGAATGCTCCCTGCTACACCTGTTACCTACTTTTGTCACAGGTGATGTGCCCCATTTCTATAATGCTGGAAGATTACTTAATAAGCAGATTAAGACAGTCTTAAGAAAAAATAATATTAGCCTTTTAAAATGCAACATAGTCTGTATGATTTTTTTCTTAGACTTGTGAATGGTCAAAACGTGCAATCTAATTGCTGTGATTCCACAAATAAAACTAGTGCTTAAGTTAAAAAATAAGGATGCTCACTCATGAGAAGCACTTGGTCAGATGCCTGCTGTGCCAGTGCCAACGGAGATGCCTGCTGCAGCCAGCGCCAGACCTTTACATTGCACCTGACACTTCACTCTTAGTCCTGAGGGTGGCTGGCATTTCTTAGAACACCAGCATTTTATCTGATTAAAGGATCTTAGCAAAAATCAGTTGATTTTGATGGGGATTGTGCCCTCTTCCCAGCGCTTCCTCTCCTGTATTGAATTTGCAGATTGCTTTCAGTTAAATGGGCATTTTCACTATGCTAATCCCACCAATCCATGAGCGTGGGAGATTGTTCCACCAATCCATGAGCGTGGGAGATTGTTCCACCAATCCATGAGCGTGGGAGATTGTTCCACCAATCCATGAGCGTGGGAGATTGTTCCATCAATCCATGAGCGTGGGAGATTGTTCCACCAATCCATGAGCGTGGGAGATTGTTCCACCAATCCATGAGCGTGGGAGATTGTTCCACCAATCCATGAGCGTGGGAGATTGTCCCACCAATCCATGAGCGTGGGAGATTGTTCCATCTTCTAGGACTTTGAAGGTTTTATCATGCAAGCAAGTCTTTCACTGGCTTGGTTAGAGTTATCTCAAGATAGTTTATATTATTTGTGGCTATTTTGAAGGAGTTGTCTCCCTGATTTATTTCTCACCCCATTTGTTGTATGTATATAGGAGGACTACTGACTTTTATTTATTTTTTAATTGTTTGAGTTAATCTTATTTCCAGCCACTTTGCCAAAGATGTTTACCAGCTGTAGGAGGTCCCTGGTAGAACTTTTGATGTCACTTATGTATACTGTCATATCATCTGCAAATAGTGACACTTTGACTTTTTCCTTTCCAATTTTTATCCCCTTCAGTTGTCTAATTGCTCTAGCTAGAACTTCAAAGTACTCTATTGAAGAGATAGGGAAAGAGTGGACAGCCTTGTCTTGTTCTTGATTTTAATGGAATTGCTTTGATTTTCTTTCCATTTAATTTGATGTTGGCTTTTCTGGCATCTAATGAGAAGATCATGTGTTGTTTTGTTTTGTTTTGTTTTCCTTTCAGCTCATCTATATGGTGAATTATAGTGCTGGGTTTTCATATGTTAGACCGCCCCTGAGTCTCTGGGGTGAAGCCCCCTTGATCATGGAGGATGATGCTTTTTATGTGTTCTTGGATTTTGTTTGCTTGTATTTTATTGAGTATTTTTGCTTCAATGTTCATGATGGAAATTGGTCTGTAATTCTTTCTTTGCTGAATATTTGTGTGGTTTGCCAATCAGGGTATCTGTGGCCTCATAAAATAAATGTGGCAACACTCCTTCTGTTTCTATTTTGTGGAATAATTTGAGGTGTATTAACATTAGGTCTTTGAAAGTCTGATAGAATTCTGCCCTAAAATTGTCTGCAACTGGGCTTTTTTGTTTGTTTGGGAAACTTTTAATGACTGCTTTTATTTCTGTATGGGTTATAGGTCTATTTAAGTGTGTGTGTGTGTGTGTGTGTGTGTGTGTGTGTGTGTGTGTGTGTGTGTATGTGTGTATAGTTGAGAGGACAACCTTGGGTGTAGATCCTGCCCTTTGACCTTTTTTAAGACAAGCTGACTCTTCTGAGTGGTCACGGCTGCTTGCCCCAGCACACAGGCTTTTGGGGATTTTCTGTCTCTGCTTTGAATGTCTGGGGACTGCTGATGGAGACTGCTGTACTCAGCTTTACTTGGTTTCTGGGGTAGGCCAGGTCTCCAGCCCTATGTGTGTTACTTTCCTTTATGCCACTGAGTGCAGTTAAAGTTGACGTTGGAACTCTTGCTCTTTTACTTCTGAAGTCATGTTTATCTCATTGCATTAGGCTGGACTCTCTTATTGTGGGGAAGAGTTATATGGTCTGTCGTGTTGAGTAATTTTGGATTGTATCCTGAGCACTATAAATGTATATTCTGGCAGCCCTCAGTTCTGTTACAGTTCTCTGAAGGACACTGATGCCTTGTTGGTAGCTAATTAACTAGATTATATTCAGACTGTAAACTGGTAATGAGTTGACTTCTTTTTTTAACTTTGCTTTACATCTAATGCCAGGAAATATGGTTTAGGGGCAGTCTAAGATCTTGGCAGATCTTCTGTTCCTTTTTTTATTTCTTTTTTTTTATTTTTAGATACTTTATTTACATTTCCAATGTTTCCCCCTTTCTAGGTCTCCTCTTTGGAGACCACCTATCCCTTCCCCCTCCCCCATCTCTATGAGGGAATTCCACCTCCCACCCACCCGCCCGCCCACTCTCATATTCCCACCTTGACATTCCCCTTTACTGGGGCCTCTCCTCCCCCTGATGGCGAACAAGGCCCTCCTCTGCCACATACGTGGTCTCTCCTTCTAACCCTTTCTGGGCTCCTTCCTTTGTATTTCAGTACCATGGTTGCTCCAGACCTTGCTTCTCAGGTATAAAAACTCTGAACTTAGTACGTTTATACCTGGCTGTTTGTTTTAGGGCTTGACTGTATTTCAGAATCTGCCTGTTTTCTGTCACTAACCAGGGCTCACAATAGTTGACATTGATATTTTGTTCAGACTTGGACAGTTTATGGTTGATACCTGTAAGTGTCAGATTGTGATCATGTTTACTCAAAATAGAGAGATACATTTAATAGAAAGCAAATTATGACCACTGTATGGACAGGCAAATTACTGAGCAGAAATGGCACAGACAAACTTTCTGCATGGATTCTTTGTGCCCAGTGCACAGTGGATGAAAAGATGAGCAGACATAGAAACTCGCTTCATATTCCGGAATTAGATATTCTGGAATATGATAACTAATCTATAATTGATACTTGTTGTATGTAGTTCTTGTGTGAAGTAATACATGAATACTCAGATGCTCAGAACACGCCTGGCTTTAGGACAGGAGGCTCATTTTGACACATCTAAGGAATGCCGCTTTGAGGAGGTTAGCTCTTGCAGAGGTCAGCTGGTCAGGATTACAAGTGAGAAAGGTGGACATTTCATGTTTCCTCCCAACATGAGGGCGTGCTATGTAGGTCAGACACATTTGGGAAATCACAAGCCATTTCATTTGATTAGGAAGATTAATTCAACAAGATATGCAGATTTTAATAAGAGACGTGAAGGAATTGGTTAATGGGATTTACTTAGGCTAGTGGAACTGCACTCTTTGACTTTTGAGCTGTCTTAGAGGATGCAGGGTTTTGTGTCAAGAAGCATGGCAGATGCAGTCTTATGTCGAAGGGAATGCTGGAAACCATGTCAAAAGATGGAGTTATAATGTTGAGTTATTGAGTTATGTCTTCATGTGTGGTTCTCTGGCTACACAGTTAGCTGTGCATGGCAGGGTATTCTGGAAACTGAGATCGCAGATTGCTCAGCTTTATAGATTGTGGTTTCTGTATGCATGCACCTAAGGAAAATTTGGCTGGTAGATCAGGCACAATCAGTGATAAACAACACTAACTAACAAAATTGAGGAATTATAATAATATGTCCTGCAAAAGCTCCTTAAAACTCATGAATGGTTTATTTCTAGAATTTTTTTAAATTATTAATTTGATTTGGGACAGCTGTGGGTTAATGGAACCTTCAGAATGAGACACAAAAGAAGAAGGGAAATTCTTTTTTTCCTACACTTTGGAATATTAAATAAATTTTTATTATGGGTTGTTAGCATGAAAAGATAAATAGCAATTGGAAGAATATCTCTTCTTTATTCTTGTCTCCCATATTACATCCTGACTGCAATTTTCCTTACGTCCTTCCTTCCATCCCAGCACCCCGCCCCCATGCCTCAACCACTCCTCTGTTTCCCTTCAGAAAGGTGCAGGCCTCCCAGGGATATCAGTGGAACATGACATATCAAGTTGCTAAAGACTGGTCGCCTCCAAGAAGGGAAATTCTTAGTTTTATTAATTTGGTGACTGTTTTAAACATCTCTTGGTATTCTAACATAGTCATTGCAGCTTGTGGTTTAAAAGATTATTAAAAATCTGTAATATTGTGTGTTGGCAATGCATGGTGGTTGCTATTTTCACAGGTGTGTATGCGTGGGTGTCTTAGTCAGGGTTTCTATTCCTGCACAAACATCATGACCAAGAAACAAGTTGGGGAGGAAAGGGTTTATTCAGCTTACACTTCCATGCTGCTGTTCATCACAAAAGGAAGTCAGGACTGGAACTCAAGCTGGTCAGGGATCAAGAGCTGATGCAGAGGCAGAGGCCATGGAGGAATGCTGCTTACTGGCTTGCTTTTCCTGGCTTGCTCAGTCTGCTTTCTTATAGAATCCAGGACTACCAGCCCACAGATGGTACCACCCACAAGGGGCCCTCCCCCCCTGATCACTAATTGAGAAAATGCCTTACCTCTGGATCTCATGGAGGCATTTTCTCAACTGAAACTCCTTTCTCTGTGACAACTTCAGCTTGTGTCAAGTTGACACACAAAACTAGCCAGTACAGTGGGCTATGAATCTTTGAGATCAAAAGCCATAAGCCATGTCTGCTCTGTGTTTTAGTTAAGCTTCCTGTCTTAACGTTGACTGGCTTTCCTCCTTTCTTTCTCCCTTGGAGCGTGTTACAGGCGGTTCCAAACCCATCTTCCCAGTGGTTTACTCAGCGGACGCTGCTGGTTTAGCTTCCCCAGCTTGTAAATGCATGACATGTGTCAGGACTTTAAAATTAAAAGTTGCTTTTTCTGTAGCCCCTGGTGGATTTCAGAGACAGGTCTCTCCCCAGAGGGTCATTTGTTTTAGGTTTCAAACTGATAGTTCACCTGTAGAAATAATGGTAATGCTTGCAGTTAATCATCTCTGTTTCTTTAAGAGAGAGTTAATGTTTTTTGGGAAACAGTGTAGTTCTAATGAATTTAAGGTTTTGGAGCTGATGATGAGCCCCAGGCCTGAGCAGGCACTCCATGGTCCTCCACCCCCGTTCATACAGTACGATTCTTTAAAATGCATGGGAATGCAGTGTTGTGATCCCATCCAACCAACTCACCATCACTTTAACCATCTATCATTTCTTACATCCTCCCTTCTAATTACTTTGGTCCAGTCATTGGTAATTCTATCGCCTTGCTATCCAGTTGATTGCATGGACTAATGCCTCCTGGTTAACCAGTGATAACCAGGAGTGTTAACCAGTGCTAGCATCTCCCCTTGCCTTTCCCCTACTCATCTCTTTTAGATTCCACATACATAGTGCCATGATTTGTGTCTCTGTCACTGGTTTATTTTATTTGGTGTAAATCTCTTCATGCTCACCAGTGTTGTCACAGGGGTGTGATTTTTTTTTTTTTTTTTTTTTGTGCTTCACTGTATATACTTCACATTTGTAAAATCCTTCATTGATGGGCACATGGGTCATTTCTATACCATAGCAGTCATGGCCAATGCAGTGACTGTGGGACCACAGGCTTCTCATTAAGATGCTGATTTCATCTTTATCCGCATTAGCATTTGTAGGGCTCTGATGAAATACCCAGCACCTAGGGCTGGGGGGCCGAGGATATGAGACTCAGCTGCAGATTCCCACCCATCCTGATGAGCACAACAGAGCACAGGAGCGCAGAGCAGAGCAGCTCACCCTGTGGGGCCAGAGTACACGCACACCACAAGGGGCTCCTTTTTCCACTGTAAGTTCTACTATGAACTAAAATTGAGCATGCACCAAAACAAGGAATTACTCCATAACTATACGACACAAAGCACACAAAGTATTTACGCTGAGAAGTTTGTTTGCAGATGGAAAGAAACTTGTGTTAGGAACTAGTGGGAGTTGGTCTTGTGTGCACCTCCTGTGTTCATTAGCTCTTAGCATGTCAGCTTTTCTCTAAACGTCCTGCCAGACACTTCGTTGGCTGCTCCATGTGGATGTGCCATGGATAGGCTTGATGGCTTAACTGAACTCCACAAGCACTCTTGACTGTTTGGATTTTTTCCTGGGGTTTCGTTTTTCTTCATTTCAGTGAACAGTAAGTCCTACAGCCTCTTAAAGCATCTGTGCCCAAGGGCATCATTTTTGCATACTCGATACCACTTCTTTAGCCCCCATTCCTCTCAGCCCTGAAGTACCAGGCATTTGCGTCCTACCTCGACTTCCCTTCACCTTTCCGTATTTTCTTGTCAGAATTTCTTTGAGAATGCTGCTGTCCGCCCCTTGGCTATGCTATTCTGAGAGTCTCTTTATTCGGATCAATTTCTTGCCTTTGATTTTAAATCCTCCAATTAATCCTCTGCATCTTTAATCAGATGGGTATCATCTCTGATTTTCTGGATTAAGTTTTTCTAGCTATCGCCCATCTTCTGCTGGCAAATCCAATGTTGATTAAATAGTGATGAAAATAAATAAGATAGATATCTCTAAAGTGTGTATCATGTGTACGTTGCTGTCCACATCTTTGCTCCCTGCTCATATATTCAGGAAAAGTCACTTGTAAGCTCCATTGATTTATTTTTTTTAAAGATGTGGTAATGTCTCAGTACATTGGACTCTCCCATTCACAGGTGCAGAGCTATAGTCTACCAACAATAGTTATATTTACTAGGAAAATTAAGACATTTAAATAATAAGTTTTTGGCAGCTTAAATAGGTTACTATAATCTCTATAGCAAAGAAAATTGACATAAACTGTTGAACAGTATCATTGAATTGGAGAGGAAACTAAGCTTTGATTTCATAAGTGTTTACTGAGAAGCCATTGCGTAGGAAAGACAGAAAACAAAAGTGGGTTATGCTTTAGTCTAAGAGAATTTCTAACTTTATCAATGGAAAGCATTCATTTTACCAAATAAATAGGCTAAAGGGTGAATTAATGTAAGAGAGGTAGGTGGTGAGTCAGAATTTGAAGAAGGGATGGGAGGTTATTTGGAGAGAGAGTTCAGGTACAGTGGATGTGTGGTCAGAGTTGCCTCATTAGAGACTCTCTCTGCATCTAGTTTGTTCTGGGTGAGTCCCACCCCCTTTGTCACCACTGATTTTCCAACCAGTGCTTGAACAGCAATGACATTGTAAATGTATATGTTTATAAACCTTCATCCATGGAAAGCAGAGGGCCTGGGCGTGCATGAAGTGATGATAAGGGGGCGTTTATGGTGGCCATCGCCACACAGTGTACCCCCCAATGGGCCTGCTTCTACATGCTCCTCAGTCTCTCAAACTCATTTGCAACGTGTACTTTAAACTATGCTCAAATATTTAAAAATTATCTGAACCTTCTTGTTCTTAAATGTATCTGAGCCTCATTTTTAGAGAATATATTTACATTGTCTGATACTGTACCTTAATTGTTTTATATTGTCCTGGGATATATATTCACTTTAAGAATTTTAAATATACATTAAGATTTTATAAGATCCTCAGGTAGAAGACACTCTTGGCCTATTAGCACCGATATTCCATAAACCTGCTTCCTTCTATCTGTTCCTGTGGTGTATTCTTGATGCTGTTTAAGGCCTCAGTAGTTACTGACAGAGCCCGAGTAGTAATTGTGGTTTGTGTTTGTGACTTCATGAAATGTTGCTCACCTCTTGTAAGCAAGGTTTTATTTTTGGCTGTTGTTGAAATACAAAGATGAGTGAGACCGGGCCTTTAACCTCAGACTGCCACCCCGTTCCCAATTTGAGCAAGCAAAGCATGTAGGCAGGTCGACCTTCCAATTCTTAGAAAACACAATGCTGTTTGAAGCTGTTAAGTCTGCCTGGTTGATCATGGCTGCCTGGTCAGTTCCATGTGTGAAGGTGAAGGAAGCATGCTACACTGTGCCACGTGACTCCAAACTAACAGACACATGCTTTGTCTGTCTTCATATGTGGCTTCCTGTACTAATAGCATGGGCAGAACTAAGTCAGAGATCAGGCTTGAAGAACTGACAGTGTGCTTTCCTACACTAGCTGTCTAGCCCACTATAGTAAGAGAAGTCCAAGATGCACAGCCAAAGCACAGTCAGTGAAACCAGTGAGGACTGTGGTTCCCAGCAGCCAGCCAGCATTGGCTTGTGAGCAAAGGGAATAAGGCCTCACAGAAGTGAATCTGCTTACCCCCATGAACCTGGCTGTTGTGTCAGGCTTTGCCAGTGTCTCTTGCCTCCCCCTTTAAATGTGGTTTGTCTCTTCTGAGACTCATGTGGAAATGGATTTTTCTTTTCCTGGCAGTGTTGGGAAGTAGGGCCTTAGAAATGGTGATGAGATCTTTAGCAAAGAGTCAATTCTGGCTGAATTTTAGGCTGGGTTAGTTACCAGGGGAGTCAATTTTCTGTACAGCTGGACGTCTCCTTATGCTGGTTCTTCAGCATGCTCCTGTCCGTTATTCTTCTAGGTTCTTGCACTGTTGGTTGGCTTGCAGTAAGGAGCCCTTTTCATGTACAGCTGCCTGATGTCAAACATCTAGCATCCAGAACCTCCATCCTTTGAAAACCACCCAGTCTCATACTGTTTGTTACAGCAACAGCAAATGGCTCCAGATGCCCCTTTCCCTCCTTTGTAACTTGAATTGTGAGCAAATAAATAAAATGGTTATTGTTGGACACTGTTAAATTTGTAGTGGTTTGAATGTAGCAGATTTGATCCAGATAATAGTAAAATAGAACCCTCCTAGTTTATTTAGTGAAGTCATTAAGGCTAGGTGAAAATTATTGTCATCTAAGCTTGTACTGTTCCTCATTAACCCCTATAATGTCTTGGAAAAGGTTTCAATATCTATAGTAGAACAGAGCCTCATATTGTATGTAAGTGTGTTTGGATCAAATTATTTAGTTCCATTTAAAATATACTGGGGCTATGGAGATGGCTCAGTGGATAAGAGTGTTTGCTATTCTTTCTGAGACTCGAGTTTTGGTCCCAGTTCCCATGTCTGGTGGATCACAACTACCCATTCCAATGCTAACAGACCAAAGGGCATCAGATCTACTAGCAAGTGCTAGTATGGGTGACTGCTGTGAGGAAACACACCAGAAACTTCTTAGTACCGATTAGCTCAGGAGCTGGTCCCTCTTGTCAGCTTCAGGTCACCAAGTAGTTATGCTTCTGCTCAACTCTGGTGACCCGCAACTCTTTATTTAGTGCCCATTTCTAATGCTAACTTTATACAGTTATGCTTAATGATGTTGCAGAATGGCAGAGGGATTGTTGAAGAAGAGACAGGGCTCAAGGTTACAAAAGGCATCCAAAGAGCTGATACGGATGCTTGGACAAGTGTCTGTAGGAGTCTAGGGGAGCACATAAGCAGTGCTGAGAAAGGTACACAGAACGGGCAAGGCAAGACAGACCTGTGTTTGGATGGCCTGTTGAAGGGTACATGGCTACTGCTTTGTTCTCCTAACACAGGCCTATCACACTCTGTGCCTTTAAGTCTTTTTAAATTTTTAAATTACATGGGGGGGGGTGTGTGCATGCGTGTGTGCAGTGTTAGTGCATGCAATTGTGAAGGTCAAAAGAAAGCTTTTGGGACTCTTTTCACTCCTTCTACATATATATCTAGAGAAATGACCACAGGTGGAGAAAGGCGTGGCCTTCTCATCATGAACAACAAAAGGCAGACATTCAAGTTCTCCATTTACAAGATCTTGGTCTGGTGTGTTCAGGTTTAGATTTTATGATGTGGTCAGTGACATCTGACTATATTTTGTAATCTATAGGTGGAAATGCTTTCCTTGTGTGAATACTGTAGCCATCAGCCTGGACTGTGGTTTGTTTTAGACAAAAGATGATTGTTTGCTGCCACAAACAATATGTAGAGTTAGTTATTCTCTCAGCACATGGTTCAAAATGGAGCATTCAAGGCAAGACGCAGCCTGGAGATCACTTAATACACTGTGAAACAGGTTAGAGCAAGCAGGACTCTTAACTTTGGAGGCACACTTAGGGTTTTTAAATTTTTGTTTGTTTTGTGCTGTCAGTGATCAAACCCAAGGCCTTTTATAATGGTATGCAACTGCTGTCCCTCCGAGCATCAACCCCAATGATAGGACCTTCTGGTTTTGAAAAAAAAATTTTTTTAATTTCTTGTCCAAAAGAGTGTTTCTATGTTTTACAGCTTTTCTGATATAGACGTGGCTTTCTCGACATATACAACAAGAGATAGGTAGGTGCTCAGGTTCCTGGTCCTAAGATTATTATATTATAGCTTTAGGGTTGGTTTGTTTCTAGCAGTATATGGAGGGTTAGGAAACTGACTGGACATGGAGATCTCAGGAGTTGGATAAAATGTGTTCTGTAGTACCAAGAGTCCAGTGACTCAATAGTAACACATTGTAGTGCTGCCATATCTAGTTAGACTTAAATTCTGCCAGTAGGAAATAATTTATGCTTGTTATAGTAAACCTAGTAGACCGTTACCCGTGGCAGGTGAGGTCATGGACCCTGGAGGCGAATCTACTACCGCCACTTTCTCAAACAAATCAGTATAATTTCTAACTGCATTCTAAGTACTTGTCCACATACCCACACATACTTGGCTCTCACCCCTCGTCAAGCAGTCTTTTTACAGTACATGGCTGCTGCTGTAGAGATCCACAACTGGTCAAAACGAAGAGAATAAACAACTGTGGAGTGTCAAATGACTCATCTGCCATGTAGCTTCTACTCTTAATGCTTAGGGAAGAGAGAGGAAAGGGAGGTGGTAAGACTGTACAAAGACCAGGACTCCATCTGTGAGATAGTATTTAATAGACATGCAGGGAATATTGACAAAATGGTTACAAGACCTGAGCAGTGACAGCCCCAGTTAACATGCCATCCTTGATGGGGAAAATCTCACAAGGTTCTACTCTTAGATGAAGAACTCCAGGCAGCTGGGAGAGGAAGATTTAGTCTTCTCCTGTGCTGAACCCCTAGTAGGTTATTCAATCTCTAGTAGACAAAGCTAAACATATGTACATACAAACAGTGTCAAATGGATTTAGCAGATTGTGTCTGTGTGGATGGATGGATGGATGGATGGATGGATGGATGGATGGATGGATGGATGGATGGGTGGATGGATGGGCGGGCAGACAGATGTAACAATAATAAAGTTCATCAGAGTTGATGAGAGAGATGGGTGAATTTTTTTTTAAAAAATCAATTTTCAAGAGAGAAAACTTGTTATTAGTTAAGCATTTGACCGAAGAAATGAAAGAATCACCATTATGTAAGGAATATGGTTGCACCCTCCAAAAAGTCAAGTCAGGAAATATAAGAGAAACTCGGAGATTCTGTCAGGAGATTCACTGTTCAAACAATAGAAATGGCTAAGGAGATGATGCAGAAAGTGGGTAGCAAGGACAGGCAGACATGGGTGGGTCCGGATGCTGATGTCCTACCAAACTAATTCTATATGCAAGTGAAAACTGCTTGAATTTTGATTGAAGGCCAATAAAATTAAACATGCGTATGAAAAATCCCATTTTGATTTTTGAAGTGTTAACTAATGTCAGGGAAGCTTCTTGAACTGCTAAGGACCATACCTCCCTTATAACAGGAACAGCCATGGTGTAGGCCACTAAGACAGCAGAGGCTGTCCTGAGTGTGGACTCAGGAATCTTTCCAAAGAGAAATGGTGACCTGTCATTTCTGGTTTGCAGACAGAAATACTAGTAATTTATCTCAATTACAGGAAAGCTTTAGAGAGGCATTCAGCATTTCTCATTATAATTCCTTTGTACAAGGTGTTTCTTAGATGTGTATTATATGCTAAGTATTTATTGTAAGTAATAATTATTTGTTCTCACTGAACCACCTAGTCCTCAAAATGACCCCAGGAGCATGGTTCCTATCCTCATGTCTGCTGTACAGGAGAGTGAACCAAGCACGTAGAGGACAGGATGCTTCCCCAGTGTAAACCATGGCAGCCTAACCTCAGAGGCTGGGCGCTCAGTAACTCACTTCCTCCTTGCCTATTAAATCAGAAACCACAGATTCTTTTTACATGAATTCCCTGCATTTTAGCATCTAGTTATTTTGGATGAGAGCTGTTTTGTTGTGATTCATTTTCGATCATTGTCTGAGAATTCATTTGGGGCTGTCCATTCATTGGGTCAGTAACTAAATCTAAATGCTGACAAAGAGGGAGAACCAGTGTGTCCATTCCAGGATCCCTGGATCATTTTCCTCACCTGCATGCTAATCTTAGCCTTGCTTATAGATAATAGGAAATTCATAATCGCTCAAATGGCTAGTGCAAAAGATACCTTTTTAAATTTTACATCTTTGGCACCATTTTATGTGGTCTGGAAAATATTACAGTATGATTTATGTAGCAGGAACATAAATACTTGTTATCAGTGAGTAGTGTGGGGCAGTGTTTCCCAATATTCAAGGCTGGTAAACTATTTTTTAAGATTTGAATGTTACAAATATGGCCGGTTTGTTTTTCCTAGTTCAACTTTGTGGGGAAGCTTTTGGGTCCGCGTGGCAATTCCCTGAAGCGCTTACAAGAAGAAACGTTGACAAAAATGTCCATCCTTGGAAAAGGTTCCATGAGAGACAAGGCAAAGGTAATATTGGCCATAGACAGTGGTGACTTGTTGGCTATGTGCTATTATGTCTGTTATGTCTCTTTGTTGCCTGTTGTGTTAATGCCTGGTATCTAAGAGCTAAGTAGAAGCTCAAATGGAATTAGAGGAAAATGTCATATAAGGTGATAAATACACTTTGATGCTCTGTAGAAGATTGAATTTCTTTGGCCAGTTCTAAAACAGATAGTATCTTACCAATTTTAGCCATTTAAGGCTCATGTAAAAAAAAAAAAAATCAAACAGTAGTGCTTACATTGTTTATTCTGTCACCTTTTATAATGAAGAGAAATAGAAGTTACCTGTAGTTTCCCACCATTGTGTTTTAAATTAGTTCCCTTGGGACTTTTTTTTCCTGTATCCATCTTTTACCCACCTCCACGTGCTGCATGAGGAGGTAAGGTCCACGGTGGACCACATATGGCTGTGGTCTAGGATTCTGCTGCCCAGTGCTATGGCTGTGCTTGTGAGCCACTTCCCAGCACTCAAAGGAGAGTGGGGCTGGATACTGCAGGTCTCACAACACCTTCCGGCCATCAGATAGTCCATGCTTGGTCTTGGCATACATGGGTACATTGACCTCTTTGTCTGTCCTGAATTTTTAACACTCATTTTATCACATTAAAAGATGACTTTAAATGTTTTAATAATTGCTTCGTATTATAATATTAATATATATAGATATATATTTTCTACATAGAGGTATCTGTGTTGTATGCCCCATTGTTTTGAGAAGTTAAAAATGATTGAGATACTTTTTTGATTTGCTGCTTCCACTTCTGAGAGGAGTTTTCACATAGCAGTGCCTCCTGCATTGTTCTTGGTTACCACAGCTCTTACTGTTAGAGCTTTCCATAGTGAGAACCAGCTCCACATTCCTGAATCACCCACTCTGCAATGTTAGACAGTGGGTTTAGATGTAAAGTTACTTAAATGAAGCAAGTATTGCCTCTTAAGTAAAGTCCACCTGAGTGTAGTTTTCCTAATACAAGAAATCTGCTTCTACTCAGTGGTATTCGTAGGAAATATGAGAGATAATAACATTTTCCATGTCGGTACATGTCAGGAATGTGGGTCATTATCTGGATTATCCGGCTGAATCACCTGTGTTATTAGGTTAACATTGAGTGAAGCCATGTGTCTCTGCCAGCACTACTAATGAAGGTAGAAAACATGGTGTGTATCAGACTCACACAAAGTGTATGATAAAGGTTCCAGGACCCCAAAAACTTTAGGGTAGAAATTCAGAGTGTTCGTGTAGAACTAACCCAGCAGACAAGTTAGCGTCACATGTCACTAGGTATGGCTGCTCAGTGTCATTATTCGGATTCTCCTACACTTCTGTGTTGGCGTTAGGTGAGAATGAAACTGTTTATTAGTCAGTTAGAAATTATGTATATCGTGTAGGAAAATACTCAGCACTTGCTGATGCACTGATTCATTGTCTCATAAGGCCGCTTGGCAGTCAGGTGAATGGCAGGAATGCTTGTTAGCAAGGGAAGTTCTTGGGCGGAAGCCCCGTTAATGCCGAACAGTATAGAGAAGGAAAGACGTAAGGCCGTCAAGTCTCACCCCATTATGTATGCATATATAAGCACGGTCATAAAATGTGTCTGGCTATCCGTGCAATAAATGGGATCCTGAATAGCACCAGCTTGCTATCAAAGTTTAGTGATCCTTTAAATTATTCTGTCTAAAAAGGTTGTGGCTGCTCCCTGCTGTTGACATATTTGGCACTCAACAAGGACAGTAACCAATCATCCTCAAGAAGAAGGAATCTGTATTGTGAAATAATGAATTAACACCTGCCCCTGTCGTTCTGGTGACGGTGTATAGCCTAAGCAGCACTGAGCTGCCTGGAGGAGGAAGCACCCAGACATCTTCCACAGTAGTTACTCATTAATGCCTGACACTAAATGTCCCTGCATTTGCTCTATTGGCGCCCTGTTTTCTTGGGCCTCTCTCCCAGAATACTTTCCACCCACCCAGAAATTTCTTTCTCTAACCACATGAGTCCATCACCACGTATGTGTGACGATTCTGATTTAGCTGATCATTCGGTCAAGCCACAGGGTAAGTAGGGGAAGAGATTATGTTGTACAATTTCCATGCCAGCCAACCACTGGCAATGGAATAGAAGCAGAAGTCTGCACCCTTGATTTCCTGAGCCCTGTCCTGCTTGAAGGACCTTAGGAGAGCAGCATTAGGTCAGAGTCAGGTCTGCCAGTTCTTAATTGCCTCCTCTCTTCTCATGATACATCCCTCTAGAAAAATGTTCCAGATCTGGGCTGGGAAGCTGAGGGCTATGACGGTTATTGTGTACCTACAACCTGCTCCTCTAGACTCAGGGAGCAAGCAAGGTTATGAGTAAGGACCAGGGGGAAAGTAACCATGGCAAGTACTGTCTTTTTCCAAGGAAGAGCCTCCGAGGTTCAGGTGATGCTCACTAGCTAGACATGCTGGCTGTTAAAGACTCTTTTGTTTGGCATTTGCGTATTTAGAATTATTTGACTCTCTTCCCAAGTGTTGCAAATACAGTCCTCAGGTTTTCACTGTTACCCAGACATCAACCCACATCTCATACAAGAGACTGAACGTGTATCTTTATGTTGGATCTAGTGTCCTTCTTTTTGCTGTACGTAGGAAAACCTCCAAGGGCACTTCTGGCTCTTCTGTGTTAGCTTGCCATCAAGTAGCAAATATGTGAAATAATCAGCTTATGAGGGAAGAAAGGCTTATTTTCACCCACAGTTTTGGGGTACTACCCTAGGATAGTTTACACTATTGCTTATGCATCTGTAATGACACAATACATCATGTCTCCTCATGTCCAGGAAGAGAGAGGGAGAGAGACAGAGATACACAAGAGACAGAAGGAGAAAGAGAGAGAGGGAGAGGGAGAGGGAGAAGGAGGGAAGATGAGACTGGTGCTTAGGAATAGTTCCTCCTGAGCACACCTCCAATGATCTGAAGATCTTGTCTCTGCCTCCAGGCCCACCTCTCCCAGTCTCCTTTCTGGGAATGTGGACTTGTGAGGGACACCCAAGATCCCAGTCACAGCAAGCTCTGTGCTATTCCTTTTCAAAGCTCCCTCTTTACTCCACCCCAGCAGCCTCTTCTGCTTCCTCCTCCTTGTCATGCTTGCTGCCCCTGTCATGTGATTTATCAGTCAAACCTTCAAAAACATCACCAAAAGCAGCCACAGGTGATAGCTTAAGTAGCAGTATCCCATTTGCTGGTCCACAGCTAGCTCTTCCCTGATGAAACGCTTGGATATTGATTGCAGTTGATCCTTTTACTAGTATAACTTTAGCCTGCATAAACTCTCAGTTAATTGTGTTTGTTGAGAGAGAGAGAGAGAGAGAGAGAGAGAGAGAATGCCATTACTTAGTGTAAATGCTCACAATTGAAAAAAAGAATCATTAAATTCTAACCGTGATCCCTGCTGTAGCAAATTCGACATGAACTCATGTTCATTTCTTTGCTACATTGATGAAGCATGGTGATACCTGCCAGTGGCTGCTTTTCTTGTAACTGCCATGATGTTCTGATCTGTTGATGTCAGGCCTTGTGCTGAACCTTTTACCCATATCACTTACGTTACAGATGTGTCATGCTATAGTTAGCACACTGGACACTATTCTAAGGAGTCTGACCTCAGCAGCCCCGTGAAATGACACCACACTAGGTCTGTCCCATGCTAAAATCCTTCCTGATAAGGTAAAAGCACTTGCCCACAGTCAAGCACTCAAGGTGGGATTTGATATTTGAGTTCAAAATCCCCGAGTCTCTATCTGTCTCCAAACAGCACATTTCCCTTTGTTAGGAAGCCATGGGACAGCTGTTAGAACTCAGTCTGAATTGCACAGCAACCAGTCATAAGACATCTGTCATGGTGCAGCTGAAGTTTGGGCCAGAAATGAAAAGTCTAAACCAGCACTACACACACCATCAGACAAGATGGGCATACAGGGTTTGCTCTCTGGCAGTCGCCTGCTAATAAGGGAAAACCAAAAAGAATGAAGTAACCTTGAAACCTGTTTGGATGTTTTGGAGTGTGGTGAATGCTCGGTGTCAGCGTGCCTAAAGCAGCAAGCATCGATAGTGCAGACATGAACTAGGCGCATAGCCAAGTCAGAGGAAGATCAGAGGTTTGTGCATAGCTGGGGCGTGTAATGGGACACCCGGGAGCTGACAGGAGTCTGCAGGTAGCCAGGGGCAGATGATTCCTTATAGGCAGCATCAGGGCAGAGGAGACGACGCCAGTGGGATAGGATGCCTGCCCAGGGTTCCTGAGAACCTGGGAACAACAGGATCAAACTTATAGTTGAAAGCCATCCTAGGGTGCTATGGAGTCTTCTATGACAAGCACATGTCAAATAAGTTTTGTGTAATTTTTACTTGTTTTTTTCTGTCTCAAAATGACACATTTTAAATGTGATTATCTTCTTCAGGAGGAAGAGCTGAGGAAAAGTGGAGAAGCGAAGTACTTTCACCTCAATGACGACCTGCACGTGCTCATTGAAGTGTTCGCACCCCCAGCAGAAGCTTATGCCCGGATGGGCCATGCCTTGGAAGAGATCAAGAAGTTCCTGATCCCTGTTAGTACCGCTCACTGATCCGTGACTCGCATGTTAAGGTTGTCTTTACCCAGGTCCTTGATGGTCTGCTTCCTACTTTTGCAGCTCTCTGTGTCAAGAGCTTCCTGTTTGGCCTGTTTCATAGACCTCACAGTATTCTCTATGAAAATTCCTTGGCATAATTTCCTACTGCCAATGGGATTTGAGACAGATTATACACTACCACCAAGGTTATAAAGCTGAAGAACTGGAAGAGCAGAATCACTAATTCAGATTTTGGGTTTCTAATATAAATTTTTATGTGATTCTGAAATCGTCACATAAATCCCATGCTCTTCTTTAGTCATTAATGCCCTCCATATGCCTGGCCTGTGCTTGGTGTTGGACAAGGGGACCTAAATAAAAACATTTTCTATCTCCTGGTGGAATGTGTAGTTCAGGGGAATAGAAACCTCAGGAGAAAGTTAAGTATGCAGACATGCCTGTGACGTCAGGTATGCCATGAAAGTAATGATTTAAAAGGAATATGTTCCTACCTTCCTTCTGGAAGTTAATTTAAGTATTTGTGTGCTAGTGATAAAAAGAGCCTTTTTTTCCTTTTGCATGCTCATGATAAACTAAATATGTTGACTCTATAGACACTTAACTATAGAAGAGCTGGCACATCTGCTAGGCAACTGTCCACAGTGAAGCTGTCCTTAGAAGTCCTTGACTCTGCTGAGAGAATGACATATACAGAATGGATAATGCTCATATCTGCTATTAAAAAACCAAATATTACATTTGTATTGAGGTATATTTAAGTGTGGTTTTCACTCATCAGGTTGTACTACTGAGCTATATCCTCAGCCATGACTAAAAATAGTGCTCACTGTGTGGTAGACACTTACAGACCATTGATGACAGTCCCTGCCTTAGAGTTTGTAGTTTAACAGGCAGGCCAATGGAAATCGTATATTCACATAGATGACTAAAGCTGGGATTATGGCACATGGGGCAGATTCCTTCTGCCACAGATAGCTACAGTGGTACTTTCTATCCCATGGTTCTTAAAGTCCTCTCTTAGGGGGTAGGGACTTATTTTTCTAACCCATAATCTGGACTGGCTAAAAATATGTCTAAAGTAAAGTTGCTAGTATCTCCTGCTATCTCCTTATGCTTAATAGAATTCTTTCATTTAAGAATCTTTTTGCTTTTGTGATGGTGTATGCAATGTATGCATTTAAACTCTTTACTTGGGGGGCAAAAGCTCTCAGTTAGTTCAAGGTCAGTCTGGCCTACATACCAAGTTCCAGGCTGGCCAGAGCTGCATAGTGAGATGCTGTCTCAGAACAAAACAAAACAACCTTATAAGATTCTTTACATTTAAGTCACTTGGTGATGCTTTTCCATATGGCATTAGGATTTACATTCTCTTTTTCTGTCGTCCTTCTGTTGAGTTCCCTAATGCAAGTCTATCTGGGGCTCTCAGTTCTGCCCCATTGATTTTCAGTAAGCCTGTCCCAGTCCGGTAGCATACTTTTCCTTCATCCTTTCCGTGAACTTTGCAGTCTGGGTGTATAAATTGTCAACTTAATGTTGCCTTGCTCCCTTTCCTATTTAAACACTCTTAGTAAGTTAGCTCAGGCGTCCCCAACCCCCTGCCTTTCTGCTAAGTTAGCTCAGGCTTCCCCCAACCCCTGCCTTTCTGCCGTATGTTACATTCTCTTCCCAGTCCAGGTGTGGCAGGTACCCCGGTCAGTTTTCCTGTCTCAGAGTTATCTTGCTTCCTTTGCATTTCCATGTTTGCTTTAGTATCAGCTTCAGACTTCTGTAATGTTCAGCAAGAATTTTGCCAGATGTTTTGTTGAATCTGTAGATGAGTTTGGAGTTAGTTTTTAACTGGTATCTTCTATTCTATGAATACCAAGTACTTCTCATTCTCAAAAACAATATTCTCTAATAACCCAAGAATATTTTGTGAGCTGGGCAGTGGTGGCACACACCTTTATCCCAGCACTGGGGAGGCAGAGGCAGGGGGATCTCTGAGTTCAAGGCCAGCCTGGTCTACAGAGTAAGTTCCAGGATAGGACAGCCAAGGCTACACAGAGAAACCCTGTCTCCAAAAAAAAAAAAAGTTTTCTCAGGGTGTAACCTGGCACTTATTTTGTAAAAAGTATTTGCACATATTAACAAAAACATTTACTTTTATTTTTGTTTTATGTGTATGAGTGTTTTCCCTGCATGTATGTCTGTGTACTACAAATGTGGAGTGCCTACAGAAACCAGAAGAGGGTGTTGGATCCTCTGAAACTGCAGTCTGTGAGCTTCTGTGTGAGTGTTGGGAATCAAACCCTGGTCCTCTGCAAGAACAACAAATACTCTTAAACTGTTGAGTCATTTCCAAATATTTGATATTTTCTGATACTGTTACAAATGGAACGTTTATTTAGAGGTACAATTGATTTTCTTCCTATTGATTTTGCTCTTTGACTTTGTGGGACATTTCTACTGTTAAATATGTAGAGCATATTTTTAAAAAATAGAGGCATTAGGAAGATTAGATAAAACCCTAGCTTATTAGGATTCCTTGACATCAGTGTCATGCTGTTACTAAACCCCTCACGCTCCTGCCATTCAGGGTGCCTGTGAAACTTTCCTTGGTGTCCTGTCTTCTTTGCCCTGCCCCTCCAGTTCTGGGTTTTCCTACTAGGATGATTCTGTAGGTTTCCCTCTATTATTCTACTAATAGCTCACCACATGAGTTGATTTTGTTATGGAAAGCCAAGTTTGAGTTTACTCTGTCTTTATATGCTGTCCTCTTGACTTGCTGCATGGTATGGTTTACTGTTAGCTTGTTAACATTTACACATTGGTAACACTGAAAGACTGGCTTATAAGAAGTGTTTTTTACACTTGTATCTCTTGTGTTGCTCTCTGGGTGATGGAGCTGCCTTACAGTACCTTTTCTTTCAAGCTCAAAGAACTAACTTTAGTAGTGTAGATCTTGTAATGTAGATCTGCTTCCATCTTGACTTTTCTGGGAGTGAGTTTACTTGCTCTACATGGAGAAGAGTAGGCTTATAAAAGTTGGCTGACAATTTGTACATATAATCCTTTGGCTGTGTCTCTGCGTGACTCATAATGAGCACAGGGTCATTTTGCTTCTGTGCATGGCACTTTGTTCTTTTGCTGTATCTTGTGTTTGGTTTTGAGTAGTTTGTCTATCCCACGCCTGTCAGGATTGCAGTGTGTAAGCTTCCGTTACATGTGGAATGTTTTGATTATTATTTCTTTGAGATTTTCTTTCTCTTCCTTCCCTCCACCCATTCAGACCTACCCTTAAGTGGCGTCTTGGCTCTTGTCCTGCTGCTGTGGGTTTGTTTTTTCTCGTCCTTTCTCTGTTTCTCAGGTGGGGGTGTTTAAAGGGCCTGTTTCAAGTTCCCTGGTCACACTGTTCCAGTTCTGCTTGGCAGCTTCTCCAGCAACATTGCACAGCAGTGATGTCACTTTTTCACCTGTCTTTTGCAAGTCTAACATCTGGGTCCTCTTCCACATGGTTACCATTGCCTGCTTGTCCTTTACAAGGATGGTTCAGGTTTTCTTTGTATATGTCTCATCACTCCTTGTTATTGAAAATGCTGGAGTTTAGATAAAGTAGCAAAGCAAATATAAATTCTGAGCACTTCTAAGAAAGCTACTGTTGCTGGTTTTTTGTCTTCTGTTTCTCTTGTGATTATGTTAAACTTAACCCATAAGCTCTGCACCCATCAAACTTTCTAGCTAGCAACATGTGTATATATGTCTTCCTATCTTGCTTTAGTTTTTTTCTGTCCTTCTCGAAGACAACATGCTGTGTCCACATAGCTTAGTTGTCACCAGTGGTTGGCCAGAGGCCGTGTGTGCTCAGGGCCTATTTAATGTGATTTCTCTGTTGGTATACATTATAGAATCCAGAGTGCCCTTTCTACTCTCAACTATTGACAAAGTGTACATGTTTCAGTAGTTTTAATTTTCACCTAGAGAGTTAAAGTTTAAGTGAATCTGTATGCCATCATGCATGGCTCAGTTGTAACTATGGTTGTATCTCACCTGCCCATCTGACATCACAAGAGTAAATTGCCCTCAAAAAACACATAGCCATACATTTAATCATTTAATATCTGTGTATTTTAAAATAGTTTTGCCAAGCTGATATTTAAAGCGAGCTCCATTGTAATACTGAACCTAGCATATAACAAGTGATTTTAACTTCAGTTTTGTAAACTTTTACTGGTGTCTAAATAGTGCTTTAGCCATGATCTTTTAATCGAATCTATTTTTAGCATCTATAACGGAGTATCACACCTCCTAACAATTTTCTACAGGGAAGTATTAGCATTTTTCTCGCACATTTTATTTAGAATGTGTTTTGCAAATTATTTATTAATCTTCACACATTTTTAGCAAACTGGCTGATAAGATCTTAGCAGTCTTATTTTAGACAGGTTGGAGTGATGGACCCGTGCAGATGACAGCTCTGAGGCACAGAGCCTCAGGTAAGTCTGGAGGAGGGTCTGTGTCCACCAGTCCCACCCACACTCTGAGCTCGCCTGCCCAGGGCCATGGCCCTCATCTTCCGTTGTGTTCTTTTCCTTCAGATGGTATACTACAGCTTTCTTCTCGGTGGTGCCCATGGCATTTCTCTAATTCTATGGTGCCTACTTTTTTTTTTGCTTGATATTTGGGGAAAGTCAGGAAGAAAAGACAAATTTTTAGTTATAAACATAGTGTTTCTTTGAGATTTTTAATCTAGGTTATAAATACTTCACCTGAATTCCCTATCTACGCTGAAGTATGCTCATGGTTTTCCATCAGTCCCCTGATGACCGTGAGCCTGTGATGCCTCCGTCAATGAGAGCTTCTGGGTAGCCAGACATCAGAAGCTCCTGTCTTCACTGTGGCTCTTAAGGCTTCTCCACCTCTATCTCACTGAGATGGATTCCATGTCTGTCTTCTCCATCCATTCGCTCTGGTTAAGAGTAACTTTCCTGTTAGTGGGTCCCCGGACTTCTCATTGGGCTGGGTGATAGATTGTAACACAACAGAGACATTGTGTGGCACCCTGGAACATTCACATTCTCTTGCCCCATTTGCATTCTGAAAGTTTGTTTTGTGCTTTCCAGAGCATAAACTTGAGTGTGTAGTTTGCTCCCAAAAAATTGTTACAGTGTCTCAGCAACCTTAGTTATAATTATATTTAAACTATCTCCATGGTAACATAAGGCTAGGCATAATTTAGTTTTTTCTTTCTCTTTAAGACTCCTATTGTCTTCATAATTTGTCCATATAATACCTTTTTGATTATTTACTTATTTTTTTATTCATGCATTCATTCATTCATTTTTGTGATACTCTTACTTGTGTTCTAGGCTAGCCTGGAACTCAGTGTAATCTAGGCTGGTCTTGAACTCATGATAGCCCATCTGCCTTAGCTAGTATCTCCAGTTTCTGGAATTTAATATGCTAAGTCTTTTTCATCTCCCTATGTGTGGAACTCTGGGCCACCCCTCTGGTGACTGGATCTCCCTTCCTCAGATAGCCCCTCTTGGAGAGAAGGGTCATCAGCTGTGTGGCGCTTTGGGCCCCCCTCTGGTGACTGGATCTCCCTTCCTCAGATAGCTCCTCTCGGAGAGAAGGGCCATCGGCTGTTGTGCTGCTACATTACACGTCCTTCTTTGATTGTAAACTTTACTTTTTATTATAAAGCAGTGATGATAAAGTTTTATCTGTTTATTCTGTGTGTGTGTGTGTGTGTGTGTGTGTGCGCGCGCGCGCGCGCGTTTTGATGATCAAATGCAGTTGAGGATAGTTACAAAGAGGATGGAAGCAGGATAGAGTCCTAGTTTCAGAGTTTAATGTGTGGAGAAAAAAGTAACGATTTTTCAGGAATCTGATTACTTACTGGATTTATAAATCTGGCCTTTTCTTGCCTGTACAGCATTATGGTTAGTGATAATTGTCAACTTAACACAATTTAGTATTAGCTATAATATGGGCCTCTGAACATATCTGTGCTACGATTATTTTAATGATCTTAATTATCTTAGCTGAGGTGGGTAGACCCATCCACTGTGGGTGGAACTATTCCTTAGTCGGGGGATCCTGGAGTTTGTGTGAAAACAGTGAGCTAGGCATGCATGCGTGTATCCTATGTTCGTTGCTCTCTGTACCTGACGTGAATGTGCTATGACCAGCTCCCTCAGGCTTTTCTGTCAGTCACTATGTAAATGTTTGTAGTGCTGAGTGAATGGAACTGTAAATAGCAATGCCTATGTCATAGCTGTGTTGCCTTGTATCATTACGGATATCTCAAGTGGAAATTATATGTAAGAAAGGAAATTATACATTAGCTTACCTGTAATTTTAGTCTGAGAGAAAAGCCCATTTTTTAAAAATAAACACATTTTCATTTTTCTTTGAATAAATTTTTAATTTTGACTGCTTTCCTGACTCATTTTCTTTTTTAAAAAAAAAAAAAAGGAAGGAAGGAAAGAAAGAAGGAAGGCAGACAACTTTATATTCTAAGTGCTTTCTATTTTCAATATCTTTTCTGTGCAGGACTATAATGATGAAATCAGGCAAGCACAGCTCCAGGAATTAACGTATTTGAATGGAGGTTCAGAAAATGCAGATGTCCCAGTGGTTCGAGGGAAATCTACTTTGCGTACAAGAGGTGTAACGACACCAGCAATAACCAGGTAGGTATATAATTACTTTTTGTTTTTAGGTTAGCTTGCCATGGCAGCATTGTGAAAGTTGCTGTCATTAATAGGTAGACACATTTGTCAGTGTATCTTACAAACCTCTGTTCAGACATTGTGATGTCACAGTCATGGGGTTAACTTAGATGTGAGAAAAATTGAACCTAAACATATAAACATCCTATACTACTTCCTAGCTAATAGTAGATTGGCATACTGTTATTCTCCCCAGCATATATTCTATAATCCCCTGAAATAAAGCTTGGTTTTAAGTCAGTAAGTAGTATAGGTATCATGAGAAGAAGATAATCTCTGCATACTGTGAGGATACCCTGTTTATATACTGACTGCGAGGATACCCTGTGTGTTTACTGACTATGAGGATACCCTGTGTGTGTATACTGACTGTGAGGGTACCCTGTGTGTGTGTATCTGACTGTGAGGATACCCTGTGTGTATACTGACTGTGAGGGTACCCTGTGTGTGTACTGACTGACTGTGAGGATACCCTGTATGTATACTGACTGTGAGAATACCCTATGTGTGTATACTGACTGTGAGGATACCCTGTGTGTGTACTAACTGACTATGAGGATACCCTGTGTGTGTATACTGACT